>JARQOD010000001.1:255478013-255666179 GCA_033576555.1 Oophaga sylvatica
GTAATGTAAGAAGTGAAGTATTTGGCATTGTACTATACCTATATTTCTCTGCCGTATCGGAGCATCATGAATTGTGGTATGTGTTAAAAGGGCCCACTGAGACTATTTGGCCCGGGGCCCACGAAAACCTGGAGCCAGCACTGCCCCCCACAACTTTAGCCAAATAACCCCCAGTTTTCAATGCGTTACTATTATTATAAAGTTAATTAAGGTTGACAAGCTTAAGTAATAAGAATTGATGTTGTTGGCATTAAAATGGGCACTGTAGGTGTGTTTACTGTCCTCCACTCCCTGCCGACTTTTATTCCCCATTGACTTGCATTGGGGTCGGATTTTCGACTCCGACTCGACCATTTCCGTTAGTCGGCCGACTTCGTTCGACTCGACTTTTGAGAAAGTCGGGTTTCACAAAACCCGACTCGACCCTAAAAAAGGCAAAGTCGCTCATCTTTGGTTAAGATAGCTTGTTTAAGAAAGGCTCTCATTTGTTAGTCATAGGCAATATAGGAAGAAATTTTCCAATAGCCCACATTAAAGCTATATACAAGTCTAATTTTTAGTACACATAGGGAATATCAAAAAAATCTAATTGTTTTTTGGGATTTAACCCAGGAAAATAGAACAAAAGATGTAAGTAATTGACTTTAAATAGGGAAGTTAAATAGAGAATTTTTCTAATGAAAATTGGTAGTCCTATTCAGTTGGGACACATTGCTAAAAACTATTGCAAAGGAAAAGTTCAACTTCCAATATTATTTATTTGAAGACTTGTAGAAGCAGTGACCTCAATGGTTTAGCTCCACTTCTCCATTTTGCCTTTACCATACACTAGCTATCATACTGTAGATATCCCCAAATGTGTTTGATATGTAGGTTAGATCCATAATGCCATGACACTTAAACTCAAACACAGGGATGTAATGAAAGTGGATGCAGGGCTTGTATGAGAGGACAACTATTATCAAAGCCCTGTGATAGTTGGGGGCTGTGATGGAGATTTACATCACAGGATCTTTCCTACATAGTTTATTAATTTTGTTGACAACCATATTAACCTTTTTTCAACTCCTACTTTCTATTACTTGCTTTTGTTGCATAATGTATTACCCCCAAATGATGATCCTTTTAGGGTTCGACCAGTGAGAAACAACAATGGATTCAAAGTCATCTTGGCGTCTGTAGCAGCTACTCCAATAATTACAGTGGTTCCACAGCCAAAGTGAGAAGAAGACAGAGCAGATTCCTAAACAAATGAATGAGAATTACTAATATACTAAAATGCAGAATGTGTGAACATCTCATAACAGTTAATTTACTAACCATAACTCCAGTATTTCCAATGACCTCAAAGGCATAATCAACTCCATCATGAGTCTTCTCTGCCAACACTTCATGGATAGGGCGGTCATAATCTTTGGGGTTGATACATTCAGTGGCTCCGCACTCTAAGGCTTTTGCAAATTTTTCACTGTTCAAATCAACTCCAATAATTTTGGAAGCTCCGGCCACTTTACATCCAATAACCACCGACAAGCCGACTCCTCCCAAACCAAATATTGCACAGCTAGAGCCGGGTTTAACCTGTAATAGTTAAAATATTATTGCTTTAGCATTTCCATAGTATTAAAAGTCAATTCCCAACTTGTACATTGAAAGCATATCCACTGAACATCTAATTTACCTGTCAAGATTCCAAATGATATTTATCTGCAGATATAGGGTTAATTTAAGCTGACACTGCTATAAGTCATAGATGTCAAAGTCAATGCCCACTAGCGGAAACTGGCCCACCATGTCACTCTGTGCTGCTCACGAGGTCAGGACACACTTCAACACTGTTCAAACCCACTCTCCGTACGGAGAAAGTGGAGAGCCAGTCATAGCAGTGCCGAAGTGTGTGCCAGAGCTCAAAATCAAAGATGGCCCCCTCTGTTTGTGCCACCCCCTCTACTAAGTACTGGCTGGGTTCTACATTGACACATTCAGTGCTAAGCAGAGGGGCAGAGCCAGCGCAGGATGCACATGCAATCTTGGAATATGAGCAGATGCAGTGAGTGGTAAAAAGATGGGGTGGCGCCAGCACAAGGAGCAGGCCATCGTTGTCAGAGTGAACAGTGCACACTGTGAACACAGTCAGCCTGCACATACAGTGAACACAGTTATCTCAGTCAGCCTACACAAACAGAGAAACTAATTATCACACTCAGCTTGCACAAATGGTGAATGTAGAACCGAGGAGAGGAAGTCCATCTCCAGGAATAAAATAAAAAGATTTATTAGACAAGGTTAAAACTTTGACATGGCTATTGATAGTCTCAGAGGTAAATAGATTCTGATTCTAAGAGCATTCAGTACTCGAAGTGCATCTAGACCTCAGTGGGCAGTCACTGTGCGGTGCTATTGAGCTATTTACCGCTGAGACTATCAATAGCCATGTTAAAGTTTGAACCTTGTCTAATAAATCTTTATATTTTATTCCTGGAGCTGGTCTTCTTCTCCTCAGTTCTACATTGCTCATAGCGTCTGGCCGAGACGCGTATTTGCTCGGACTGATTGCGGCTCATGGAGAGCTTTGAGAGGTGAGCTGAACTAATGTTCCTGTTTTCACAAATGGTGAATGCAGTGATTTCATGGGCAGCACAGTGGCTCAGTGGATAGCACTGCAGCGCTGGAGTCCTGGGTTCGAATCCCACCAAGGACAACATCTGCAAGGAGTTTGTATGTTCTCCCCGTGCTTGCGTGGGTTTCCTCCGGGTACTCTGGTTTCCTCCCACACTCAAAAAAACATACTGATAGGGAATCTAGATTGTGAGCCCCATCGGTGACAGTGACGATAATGTGTACAAACTGTAAAGCGCTGCAGAATATGTTAGCGCTATATAAAAATAAAGATTTTTATTATTATTATTGCTGTCAGCCTGCACAAACAGTCAACACAGTGATTGCAGTCGGCCTGCACAGTGAATGCAGCTATCGCAGCCAGCACAAACAGTGAACACAGTCAGCCAGCATAAATGGGGAATGCAGTGATTGCAGTCAGGTTGCACAAACGGTGAATGCAGTGATCGCAGTCAGCCAGCACAAAAGATGAAAGCAGTGATTGCTGTCTGGTTGAACAAACAGTCAATACAGTGATTGCAGTCAGCTTTCCCAAACAGTGAATTCAGTGATCATAGTCAGTCTGTACGAACGGTGATCGCAGTAATTGCAGTCAGCCTGCATAAACAGTAAAGGCAGTGATCACTGTCAGACAGTGCAAATAGTGAACACAGTGATTGCAGTCAGCCTGCACAAATGGTGAGTGCAGTGATTGTAGTTAGCGTGCACAAATGGTGAATACAGCAACTGCAATCAGCCAGCACATAAAGTGAAGGCCGAAAATGCAGTAAGCCAGCACAGTGAACTCATTCAGCCAGAATAAAAACTGAATACAGTCAGCCAAGCACAACAGTAAATGCCATGAACACAGTCAGTCAGCGCAAAAAGTGAAAACAAAGAACGAAGCCAGCCAACATTTTTGTGTGCTTCCATTTTTAATCAGAGCAGATGCAGTAAGTTCTTAGCATGGGGAATAGCTCATCTTGGACTCTGAGGTATGGCACATATCTCTAAGCCCTACTGCTCAAGAACCACTCTCTCAGCCCTACTACTCAGGAACAACTCTTTAGCTCTACTACCTAGTGATAATTCTCTTGGCCATGCTACCCGGGACATGTCTCTTAGTCCTACTACTCAGGGACACCTCTCTAAGCCCTGCTACCCAGGAGCAGAGAACTTAGCCCTACTACCCAGGTACAGCTCTCTTAACACTACTACCCAGGGACTGCTCTCTTAGATCTTGTACCCAGGGACACCTTTCTATGTCCTGCTACCAATTAACAGCTCTCTTAGTCTTATTGCCCAGGAACAACTCTCTTATCCCTATTTGTTGGAATATGCTTGGTGCAACAACTCCATTCCTATCTATGATTGTTTACTTGCAAGATTTGTATGTTGTTTATAAAGTAAAAAAAAAACTCCCAGAGGCTCACACAGGAAGAGCATGTGACTGTATTTCCTGTCTTCCAGTGTCTGTGTATGAGAGAAGCAGCCTACTGTACATGCTGCATAGAGACACGCAAATGATTTATTCCTGATCTATTAAGCTTATCATATATTGTTCCTGATTGTTCCTGAATAAACAAGTTCTGTTGTCACATGCTTGGAGAGTATCGTAAGTAATCTGCTGCCAACAGGTTATGGGTCCAGGGTGACACAGAACCCCAGAGTAACACAGTAGCCAAAGGCCAAAGCAAAAGCAGCAAACAGCAACAGAGATGTCCACTAGCAGCAATTCTGTCAAGCTCTCAGTGCCAAGCCTCACTAACCAGAACTACCAGTCCTGGAAATTCAAGGTGAAGATGGTGCTCATAAGAATCATAGAATCATAGAATGGTAGAGTTGGATGGGACCTCCTGGGTCATCTGGTCCAACCCCCTTCTCAAAGCAGGATTCACAAAATCATCCCAGACAGATGTCTGTCCAGCCTCTGTTTGAAGACTTCCATTGAAGGAGAACTCACCACCTCTCGTGGCAGCCTGTTCCACTCATTGATCACCCTAACTGTCAAAAAGTTTTTTCTAATATCTAATCTGTGTCTCCTCCCATTCAGTTTCATCCCATTGCTTCTAGTCTTTCCTTGTGCAAATGAGAATAAAGATAATCCTTCTACAATGTGACAGCCCTTGAGATATTTGTAGACAGCTATTAAGTCTCCTCTCAGTCTTCTTTTTTGCAAGCTAAACATTCCCAAATCCTGTAACCGTTCCTCATAGGACATGGTTTGCAGACCGGACACCATTCTGGTCGCTCTTTTCTGAACTTGCTCCAGTTTGTTGATGTCTTTTTTAAATTGGTGCCCAAAACTGGACACAGTATTCCAGATGAGGTCTGACCAAAGAGGAGTAGAGGGCAATATTGACTTCACGTGATCTAGACTGTATGCTTCTGTTAATTCATCCCAGAATTGTATTTGCCCTTTTTGCTGCTGCATCACACTGTTGACTCATGTTCAGTCTGTGATCTATTAGTATACCCAAGTCTTTTTCACATGTGCTGTTGCTTAGCCTTATTCCTCTCATTCTGCATATGCTTTTTTCATTTTTATTTCCCAGATGTAGTACTTTGCATTTTTCCCTGTTAAAAACCATTCTGTTAGTTGCTGCCCACTGCTCCAGTTTATTTATATCTTTTTGAATCCTCTCTCTCTTCTCTAGTATTAGCTATCCCTCCTAGCTTTGCGTCATCAGCAAATTTAATCAGTTTACCCTCAATTCCTTCATCTAAATTATTGATAAAGATGTTGAACAATACAGGGCCCAAGACAGAGCCCTGTGGTACCCCACTTGATACATTCTTCCAACTGGATGTGGAAGGTACTTGGAAATACAGTATACTCAGGAACAAGTGCCTCAACCATTACCACATGATTGGCTAGAGAAGGAACAGAAAGCACAAAGCACCATCTCCCTCAGTGTAGATGATAATCAGAGCATAGTCTGTGCATATATGCAAGTGTACAACTGCAAAGGACATGTGGGATGAGTTACAGAAAGTGCATGAAAGATCAAATCTGAACAATAAGCTTTATCTCATGAGAAAGCTGTATCAGTCTAAGCTAAGTGATGGACAGAATATGCAGGACTATATAAGAAACACCCTAGAGATTGCGGATCATCTCAGGGGTATTGGAGAAGAAATTAAAGATTTTCATGTTGCTGCACTTCTACTAAGTGGTCTTCCAGAGAGTTATAACATACTCGTGACAGCACTAGATGCATGGCCAGATGATGAGCTGACACTAGAGTATGTTAAAGGCAAACTTGTGGATGAATTCAAGAGAAAAACGCAGCATGTAAGCAGCAGTAATGAATCCAGAGCAGAAACAGCATTAAAGACAGGATTTCCATAAATATAAGAGCAATCTAAGAGAAACTCGTGAATGTTTTGTCTATAAAAAGCCCTGCCACCTTAAAGCAGACTGCAGAGTTTGGAAAGCAATAATGAGTCAGCTTAAAAAGCAGAGTAGTCATCAAAGGGTTAAAACAGCTATAGAGGAAGATTCTGCATGTGCTGAAGCTGCATTTAATTCAAGTACAAGTCCATTTGCAAAGCATATATGGTGTATAGATTCTGGTGCAAGCAGTCATATGACAAATAACAAGGATTTCTTCACTGACCTTAATGAAAGCAAGTCAGAAAAGGTCATCTTAGCTAATGGTCAATATATGACTTCAGGAGGAATAGGAGACATCTACCACCATCCACTGTCCAGTTTCCTCAGCACAAAGCAGAAAGAGCCCAATAAAGGATGTTCTCTATGTTCGCAGCCTTGAAAGCAATATTCTGTCAGTAAAGAAGCTCACACAAAGGGGGAATGTAGTTACTTTTAGAGATAACAGCTGCATCATCTCAAAAAAGGGTCAAACTCTTGCAGAAGGAAAAATCCAAGATGAACTTTATCTGCTAAAATGCAAGAAAGAGTTTACAGTGCTAGATAAGGCTAGGTTCACATAGCGTTATTGCTGTCCGTTCAACGCATAGCGTTGACGGACTGCATTAACGCTACTGTCATTTTGTGATTGTGTTTACCGATCACACTAGCGCAGCTTCTCCATCTGAACTAGCAGTGACGGACCCCGAACGCTGCAGACCACGTCCGAGGGTCTGTCACAGAATGACGGCACATCGTTAACGCATGCTGATTTCGGCATGCGTTAGGATGCGCTACTGCTATTGCGGGCAATGGCAGCGTTAACGCATCCGTTACATAGCGTTAGTGCCGCTATGTGACGGATGCCATCAGCGCATTGCCCGCAACGCAATGTGAACCCAGCCTAAGATCTGCATAAGAACTGTATCCATGTATGGCACAGACGTCTTGGGCACAGAGACCCAGAAGCAGTAAGGAAGCTAGCTCAACTTGCAAATGGTATTGAAATCAACCAGTGTAGTCAAATGATGAAGTGCACTAGCTGTCTTAATGGGAAAATGGCCAGAAAATCCTTTCCTAAAATAAGCACCTCTAGATCTGCACAGACACTGGATCTGCTACATACAGATGTATGTAGTCCAATGAGTTTTCAAACTCCTAACAAGAAGAGATATTTTCTCACATTTGATGACTGCTCCAGATATACAGTCACCTACCTGCTTCACAGTAAGGATCAAGTTCTACAGAAACTTGAGTAATATCTTGCTGTAGTGTTTACCAAATTTGGAAGAATGCCAAATACCCTGCATGTAGATAATGGAACGGAATATACAAGTGGTAAGGTGCAAACCATTTTGAAAACGGATGGAATTGTGTTCCAGACTACCATTCCATACAACCCAGAACAAAATGTCATTGCAGAGAGAAAGAACCGTACTCTCTGTGAAAGTGGAAGAAGTATGTTGTTTCATGTGAACTTACCTACAACGTACTGGGGAGAAGGCATTAGGACAGCTTGCTATCTTCAAAACAGACTGCCAGGTAAAGGCACAAATAAAACTCCAAATGAGCTATGGAACTGCGAGAAGCCTAACCTGAAGCACCTCAGGATATTTGAAAGCAAAACATTTGTCTATGTTCCCCAAGAAAAACATTCCAATTGGGAATCACAAAAGCAAGGAGTCCTGGTGGGCGATAGCGAAACTCAAAAAGGATACAGAATCCTGTACCCAGAGACCAACACAGTAAGGGTATGTTTCTACGGGCTGGATTACATCCGGATTAGCTGCATAGAGCCGCAACGTTCAATCCGCAGCGTCCAGATGTTACAACATAGCGGAGGGGATTTTATGAAATTCCATCTCCACTATGCGTGCAAACACGCATCCGGCGGCCCTCCGTTTCTGGACATGAGGCATGTCTTTTTAGACCGCAGCATGACTGTTTACCTTGTGGCGACACTCCGTCGCCATAAGGTAAATAACAGAGTCCTATGCATATTGTGCGGTGATTCCGGATGTGTTCAAAGAACACATCCGGAATCACCATGCGTACAGAAGGGGGCGGGGCTTTGGGCAGAGTGGGGTTTCCACTCCGTCCAAAGCACAGGGATTACGGCATGTGGAAATGTACCCTAACAATCAGGAGAGATGTAGTGATTGATGTAGACTCTGAATCGCTCAAATTCCATGACGTTATACCAGTTATTCAACCTAAGAAGCAAGAACAAGAATCTCAATCACCAAACCCAGATGCTGAAAAGGAAAACACTGAAGTGTGGATAAGCTCTGAACCACCAAGGAAGACACAGAAGAACCAAGTCAACCTCCAGTCAGAACAGAAAGGCCAAACAAAGCTATCCCAGCTAGACGCCTTTCTTATATGGCCAGAACACTTCCTAAACCAGTTTGGAATGTCAGAAGCCAAAGGAGCGTCAACACCAAGGAGAAAAAGATCTGATACCCAGGAATGAGAGTTACAAACAGTGGGGGCACTTCTGTACATAGCAACCACAACTCGTCCGGATATCGCAGCGACAGTCGGAATTCTCTGCCGACGTGTAAGCAAGCCTTGTCAAAAAACCTGGAACGTGGTGTTCTCGAGTTTGTTTATTGCGAGTCTGACAAGATGATAGCTGATGGTATGACAAAGCCATTATGAAAAGCCAAGTTTGTGGACTTCAGTAGCGCAATGGGACTAATAGGATAATTAGTTATTGAGTAGGGGTGTTGGAATATGTTTGGTGCAACAACTCCATTCCTGTCTATGAGTGTTTAGTTGCTAGATTTGTATTTTGTTTATAAAGTAAAAAAAAATAACTCCCAGAGGCTGTGTCTGTGTATGAGAGAAGCAGTCTGCTTTAGATGCTGCACAGATAGAGACACACAAATGATTTATTCCTGATCTATTAAGTTTATCATATATTGTTCCTGATTGTTCCTGAATAAACAAGTTCTGTTGTCACATGCTTGGAGAGTATCGTGAGTAATCTGCTGCCAACACTATTACCCAATGAAATCGCTCTTAGCCCTACTACTCAGGGATGGCGCTTTTAGCCCTACTACTCAGGGACAAATGTCTTATAGCAATATTACCCAGAGACAGCTCTCTTATTGCCCCTTTACAGTCTGAGCATTGCAGTCCATGCTCGAACTATGATGCACGGACATTTGCATGAGCCCTTACAATTACAAGTGGCCCTTTGAAGTCAACCATAATGCCGATGTGGCCCTCTGTGAAAATGAGTTTAACACAGAGGCAATAAATGATAACTGTAGTAACTTCGTGCATATTTCTATTACTAAAAGCTGGAACCTCCTGAAAGAATAAAGTTCAGCCTTGATTTCAGTAATGCCGCTGGGCAACATCATAAAATATTTACCTTCATATTAGCCCTATATATAAAAGTTGCATGACAGTATCCCTTTAAAAGTTAGATAGACCAAGGCTTTCAAATGTTCTAGCTCTGTAAACTTATAACTTACAGATATTAAGAGGGGATGCCACTGTCAAATGATGTTTGCAACAACCTAACAGAACTACAGTGGCTTGCAAAAGTATTCACCATCTTGGTATTTTTCATGTTTTGCTACTTCGCAACATGTTTTTTTAAGGGTTTGTATCAGTTTATGTAAAGAACATGCCTACAACTGTGCACATTTTGTTTTAACCCTTTAGTGACAGAGCCAATTTGCAGCTTAATGACCGGGCCAATTTTTACAATTCTGACCACTGTCAACTGATTCTGAGAATGTTTTTTTGTGACATATTGTACTTCACGTTAGTGGTAAAAAATTTTTTATATGACTTGCTTTTATTTATGAAAAAAAAACGGAAATATGGTGAAAATTTTGAAAATTTAGCAATTTTCTAAATTTTTATTTTTATGCCCTTAAATCAGAGAGATACAGTACAGACCAAAAGTTTGGACACACCTTCTCATTCAAAGAGTTTTCTGCATTTTCATGACTATGAAAATTGTAGAATCACACTGAAGGCATCAAAACTATGAATTAACACATGTGGAATTATACATTAAACTTTACAAAAAAGTGTGAAACAACTGAAAATATGTCTTATATTCTAGGTTCTTCAAAGTAGCCACCTTTTGCTTTGATTACTGCTTTTCATGCAGAAAAGGTGAACGGCTGGACTCTACATGTCTAGTTCCCACCGTGAAGCATGGAGGAGGTGGTGTGATGGTGTGGGGGTGCTTTGCTGGTGACACTGTTGGGGATTTATTAAAAATTGAAGCGGTGAGCGGTCCAGCTCACCCCAAACCGTCTCGATTGGGTTCAGTTCTGGTGACTGTGGAGGCCAGGTCATCTGGCGTAGAACCCCAACACTCTCCTTCTTGGTCAAATAGCCCTTACACAGTCTGGAGGTGTGTTTGGGGTCATTGTCCTGTTGAAAAATAAATGATGGTCCAACTAAACGCAAACCGGATGGAATAGCATGCTGCTGCAAGATGCTGTAGTAGCCATTCTGGTTCACTATGCCTTCAATTTTGAATAAATCCCGTAGCCCTAACCCTAACCCTAGCCCTAACCCTAGCCCTAACGGAAAAATTAAAATAAATACAATTTCTATATTTTATTATATGTCCCTAACTAAGGGGGTGATAAAGGGGGGGGTTTATGTACTGTTTTTTTTCATTTTGATCACTGTGATAGTTTATCACAGTGATCAAAATGTACTTTTAGAGAATGAATGAATTGATTTTTTGAATCTGCCACCAGGTGCGCGCCATTTTTTTTTTACAGGAAGAAGAGACCGGGAGGATTGGAGGACAGGGGGACATGGGGAATACCTACAGGTACAGGGGGGATTGGAGGACCTGGGGACCCTAATTCTCACCTCTCTGATGTGCTATCACATCAGAGTGGAGAGAAACCATTTTTTTTGTTGAGGTCGCCGTTATACTGTTATAACGGCGATTGCAACACCGGGGTCGGTAAATACCGACCCGGATCATGTTCTCTGGGGTCTCGGCTACCCCCGGCAGCCGAGACCCCGGAGAAAATTGCCCAACCTCCCCGGCACATCGCGGCGGGCGCACTGAGCATGCGCCCTCCATTTTCTCGCCATTAAAATGGCGCCACCCACTGGAGGAGGTAGGAGGGCCCTGGGGCCACAAGGGGGGATCGGGGCCACAAGGGGGGATCGGGGACCCTTTTTCTCTCTCCTCTGATGTCCGATCACATCAGAGGAGAGAGAAATTAAATGGCACATCAGATTTATTTTTTTGTTGCGATCGCCGTTATAGGGTTAATAACGGCGATTTCAACATCGGGGTCGGTAAAAACCGACCCGATTCATGTTCTCTGGGGTCTCGGCTACCCCCGGTAGCCGAGACCCGGAGAAAATGGGACACTGATGGGCGCTATACACTTTTTCCACAGCACCGTTAATTAACGGCGCTGTGGTTTAAGTACCCTTAACTACCGCCGTTAAAAGGCATATCGGCGGTCGTTAAAGGGTTAAACAACAAATAGGTCAAAATAACTGAAAACTTCAGTTTGCATAACTAATCACCTTATTAAATTCAGTACTTTCTAAAGCCTCTTTTTATGGCAATTACAGCTGCAAGTCACTTTGGATAAGTCTCTGGGGATGGTGCTCTTGGGGTGATGAGTGGTGTTGGTTTGGTGTCAGATATACTGTAGCATTTACCTTGGTGGCCACAAAGTTCAATTTTGTTCTCATCTTCCCACGGCACCTTCCTCCAAACATTTGGGTCGTCTCCCACATGTCTTTTGGCAAACTCAAAACGAGCCTTACAATTTTTGTGCTTAAGTAAAGGCCTTTTTCTGCCCAATATTCCATACAGGTCAACTCTGTGTAGAGTATGGCTAATTGCGATTGTATGGACAGATACTCCAGCCTCTTTTTTGGTTAGTGGTGCCTCTTGGTTAATGGTGTTGCAGCCTCTGTGACCTTTTAGAAAAGATGAGTGTATACTGACAGACCATGTGACACATAGATTGCACACAGGTGGATTTCCTTTCACTAAACATATGACTTATGAAGGTAATTGCTTGCACCAGAAATTTTTAAGGGGTTCATAGAAAAAGGGGTGAATACATATGCACATGTCAATTTTTAGCTATTTGATCCCATAAATTTAATTTATACCTATATTTTTTCTCACTTCACCATCATAGACTATTTAGTGCTGCTGATGTATCAAACACAAATCTGATTGCAAAACTATTTAATGACAGGTTCTAATGTAACAAAATAGGTAAAAAGCCAAGGAGGGTGTGTGACGCCCCTGAGGGTTCAGTCGCCACAGTGGTATTGCACCTCATCCAGAGGTGTGATATCCCACTCTCAGGTAAGGAGGGAGCACCACCCAGGACTCTAACACCTGCATCCAACACAGACTATAGCAGCCGGGCACCCTGGACGTACTCTAAGGGAGGATGGTCTCATCCCAGGCTAGGTAGGAAAGAGTGCATGGGTGGTGGGTGGAGAAAGTAAGAAGGAGGTGAAGTGAAGCTTTAGGAAGCAGGAAACTGAGTCTAGTCAGACAGTCTGGGAGAGGACCTGGAGCTGCTACGAGTTCGGCCCCAGACAGAGAACGTGAGAGAGAGAGAAGCATAGAAGGAAGCTTCTGGAAGGAAAGAAGGGGTCATAGGGCACGGATAGTGAGTGATCCATCCGTGTGGCCCGATCCAATTGTGGAGGGACCAGGTCGCAGAAGGGACTTGGCCCCTATCCTAGTGGAGAACTTTAAGACTCAGCTAGCAAGCCGACAGCTGTGGCAACTTTAGGGGTCACAGCCAACAACCACATTCATCTTCTCCGGACAGGCAGCTATATAGAATCAAGTAAGCGCAGAGAAGACGTTATCTGACAGGATTCCAGCAGCTGATCTGGGACTCTGTTTGTGGGGTGCTGGAAAGGAAGCAGGGCTGGGAATCAGCACAGTGAGACGGCCAGAGAAAGGAACATATTGAGAGGAGTCCTGGAAGGGTGTATCCCAAACTACCTGGGAGTTTGCTGAGCCCCTCACCTGGAGGACACTGTACCAAACGGGCATCTGTGCTGCAGACAGAACTGTGAGTAAAGCCTTTGAAACTGCATCTGACTGTGTCCTCTCAAATTCTTCCTGCGGCACACATTCCACTCTGCCCTGAGACAACAAGCTCTGCCTGTGGAGAGCTATTCCAACTCTGCTGCATCACACCACCAGTCTCAGAGGATCTGCACTGCAGCGCTGGTCATCTCTGACCAGAAACCACAGGTGGCGTCACGAACACTTCAATACAAACTCTTATCATCCCCTGTAAATATTCCCCTATTATTGGACGCCCAGGGCCACGGACCGGGTCACTGCTGCCGTGACATATCCCTTTAGGACACCGGCCCAGTACCGAGTACCCCACTGCCCTGGTGGCCGATCCATTTTGGCATCACGAACAGGATATCGAAGCCCGGTATCACCGGGTCCTTTGTGCCTACTTTGAACTGTCTGTTGTGCAAGAGGAATTGATTAACATGCTAGAGACTTTGCTGAAAATTGTGAAGAACTACCGCCATATTTACACCACGAGGCGCACAGGAAGAAGAAGGACGTGTCATCATGGGCGGGACACCACAAGGTGGCAAGAAAATTATGGCCTCCCAATCTAAGTGTTACTGCACAATGAGGACTTGTAGGAGCAAAAGAAATCCGCCTCCTGATCTTAGATGGCGGGAAAAGGAGGAAGAACAAGGTCCGCCCCAGAAGAAAAAGCGGGAACTCCTGCGAGCTGCGACACAAGAGCTGATCAACAAGATGGCAGCTGGTGGTGACCCAGGATGCGGAGGTGCGGAGGAAAGCTCCTTCCCCAGTCTGAAGGGAGAGGAAGAACCACCAGTGGCCATGGACCAGGCGCCAATGGACCAAGGGATACAGGAGTTGAGCCAGCAGCTGATGGAAGTCGAGTCAACTACCCAAAGCCAGTGGCGGACCACGTTGGGCCGAAAGCAGCCGCTAGAGCCGCAGCGACATATCTGGCGGCCCGACACTCCAGTCCTGGAGGAAGAGGAATCCAGCCCCGGAATAACCAGTGAGGCTGAGGACCCGGCCTCAGCGGATGAGGAGTCGCTGATTGGCCCGCTGCCCACGCCACCATCTCACGAACCAGGTAGGCCGCGTGCATCCCTGGACTGGGATTGGCCGTGCGGGCTGGAAGACCAATTCGGACCCGTGCTACAACCAACACACGCGGAGAACCAGGTACACGCTGAACGTGTGGTGTACCGTTGGTCACCCCAGGGGACGAAGCTGATGGGGTTACCGGGCCAGCAAGCTGACAGAGGCGAGCTGGAAGTGTTAAACTGGGCTGAATATGATAAGGAATTCACTGAACGCTGGGAGCAGCAGGAGCGGGAGGAACAAGCCCGGCAGCAGGAGTAGACAGAGCGCAACTTGGAGGAAAAGCAGAGGACCTGCAAGGAAAAAGGTACGGGTCGGGGACCGCTGAGGCAGGGCGCTGTGATCGAGTTTCAGCTGAAAGGGGAATATGTTGTGAATACTCTGGAGGCGACTTCTGAGCTGGGGCTCCCTCTGGTGGTTGCTGAGGGTAATGAACTAATTGCTGAATGGCTTTCAGCTGGCTCTGAATGGTCTGATATAAGTGACCTGAGTTCCCATCAGCCTTGCCGGTAATCAATTGTTCTTCCTGGTCTTGTTTGGAGCTAAGCTTGCATTCCTGCTCTCATTCAGATAAGTGATTTGCTGCTTTTTTTCCTCTGGTTGTATTTTCCTTGCTGGTTTGCGGCTTGCAGTAGACTTCAGCCTGGTCCCCTTTGGGGCCTGGCGCTGCAATTGTGCTCATTTTGTGTTTGCACTTTTGCTCTGTTCCTTTGTCACTTTTTATTTGTTGAATTGCTGTGTTACACCAGAGATCTGATTTAGGTGGTAGAGATCGTGTGATCTCAGGTTTTTTGTTAATCAGAAGTGTTGGTATTTTTGTCAGGGTTTTTTTTGGGTTGCAGTCAAAATTCTTTCCTAAACTTTCCTATCTAGACAGATTGGGCGCTAGCATTTGCTCATTCTATTTTCTATCTCTGTCCATATTTTCTTCTTGTCTAACCGCCATTACATGTTTGGGGGCTTCCTATTTCTTTGGGGGTTCTGCTACGGGGCAGATAGCTTTCATCTTTCTGCCTTTAGGTGTAGCTATCTCTCCGGCTGTGACGATGCGTCTAGGATCACCGTAGGTACGCTCCACGGCTACTTCTAGTGTTGTGGTTAGTTCAGGGTCCTGCAATTCAATAGGTTCCAGCCTCTCTGGTGTATTGCTACTTTGCTATTTTTGCTATTTATCCTCAGCTACCGTAACATAACAGGAATGGGGGTTCATCAAAGAACCTCACTTATTGGCGGAGGTGTTTGTCAACAGGCGGGATGTGGAGTCTCGCCTAAAAGAAGGACACCCGGACCGGGATCTCTACCCAGGAAACCTGGAAACATACACCCGGCACTGGGGTCTCAAAGGCTGGTATGCCTTAAACGTGCAGAGGTGCAGACCCGACGTCCCTGGGCAGGGAACTGTCAGTGGAACACACCAAGAACAGTCAGACCCCATCAGGCTGAAACCCCTCCTTCCCCATCCAGGCTTTGCTGTTGTGAATGTGTTGGAGACGACTTCGGAGCAGAGGCTCCCTCCGGTGGTTGCTGAGGGTATTGAACCAATTAAGGAATGGTGTCAGGTGGGGCTGACTGGCCTGGTATAAGTGAGCTGAACTCCCATGATCCACGTCGGTAATCAATTGTTGCTTCCAGGTCTTTGTTGGAATTTCAGCTTGCTTTCCTGCTATCATTCAGATAAGTGACTTTCTGTTTTTTTTCTGTGGTTGGATTTTCCTTGCTTTTTGCAGTCTTGCCTTGGACTTCAGCCGAGTCCCCTTTGGGGGCTTGCGCTGCCCTCTGTTCTCATTTTGTATTTGCACTTGTTCTCTGTTCCATTGATATTTTTTATTGCTGGGTAGCTGTGTGTCACACCAGAGATCTGATATACAGGTCCTTCTCAAAAAATTAGCATATAGTGCTAAATTTCATTATTTTCCATAATGTAATGATTAAAATTAAACTTTCATATATTTTAGATTCATTATACACCAACTGAAATTTTTCAGGTCTTTTATTGTTTTAATACTGATGATTTTGGCATACAGCTCATGAAAACCCAAAAATCATGTCTCAAAAAATTAGCATATCAAGAAAAGGTTCTCTAAACGAGCTATTACCCTAATCTTCTGAATCAACTAATTAACTCTAAACACATGCAAAAGATTCCTGAGGCTTTTAAAAACTCCCTGCCTGGTTCAATACTCAAAACCGCCATCATGGGTAAGACTGCCGACCTGACTGATGTCCAGAAGGCCATCATTGACACCCTCAAGCAAGAGGGTAAGACCCAGAAAGAAATTTCTGAACAATTAGGCTGTTCCCAGAGTGCTGTATCAAGGCACCTCAATGGGAAGTCTGTTGGAAGGAAACAATGTGGCAGAAAACGCTGTACAACGAGAAGAGGTGACCGGACCCTGAGGAAGATTGTGGAGAAGGACCGATTCCGGACCTTGGGGGACCTGAGGAAGCAGTGGACTGAGTCTGGTGTAGAAACATCCAGAGCCACTGTGCACAGACGTGTGCAGGAAATGGGCTACAGGTGCCGCATTCCCCAGGTAAAGCCACTTTTGAACCAGAAACAGAGAAGCAGCACTGGGCTACAGAGAAGCAGCACTGGACTGTTGCTAAGTGGTCCCAAGTAGTGTTGAGCATTCCGATACCGCAAGTATCGGGTATCGGCCGATATTCGCGTTATCGGAATTCCGATACTTAATTCCGATACTTTTTCAATATCGTATACCGGAATCGGAAGTTCCCATAATTCTTTGAGAGGCAATGTGATGTTAGTCAGCCAATGATGAATCTTATGAAGTGTGGGCACATCCTGTAATGCTGCGGTCATCTTAACTAATGGCATGGCTGTGATTGGATGCTGAAATGATGTCAGAATGCACTATAAAAGGCGCCGCAGCCATTTTAGCGTCACTGTGCTGTGAACTGAGTTAGGGACAGAACGCTACTCTGCTCACTCTGAGGGACAGTTAGATATAGCGATTTTGTGTACTACTGTGCTTTAGGCAGGCTAGTTTACCAACCGCTGTGTAAAGCTTCATTTTGCCAGTGTTGTTTTAACAGCTCTGTGCAAGGTGTGTGTGTGACGCTGCAGTTTGCTCTGCATCCACCGCTGTTTGTAGGCATCTGCACGTGTCACTGACTCTTTTTTTTTTTTATTTTATTTTGTGGAATTGGTGCAGCTCCATTATATTAGAAAAAAATCAAATCTATTAGTGTGACGTGCTTCCATCCGTATACAATACATTGGTTGCAAACACTATAGAAGTACAGAAAGGAGCCTTTCACAGCTACTGAACAGTTGTCTGCAGGGTTTACTGTAGTCTGTGAGCTTTTAATTTTGTGAGTGCAGATTACGCTCCAGTTAGTTCTTCAACCACTGCCGGTTGTAGTCTGCTGAGCGTGTGTCACTGCCTCATCCTTTACATTTTTCTCTAATTGGTGCTGCTCCATTTTAGTGGAAAAAAATCTAATCTATTAGTGTGACGCGCTTCCATCCGTATACAATACATTGGTTGCAAACACTATAGAAGTACACAAAGGGGCCTTTAACAGCTACTGAACAGTTGTGTTTCAGTGTTCACTGTAGTCTGTGAGCTTTTCATTTTGTGAGTGCAGATTACGCTCCAGTTTGTTCTTCAACCACTGCCGGTTGTAGTCTGCTGAGCGTGTGTCACTGCCTCATCCTTCACATTTTTCTCTAATTGGTGCTGCTCCATTTTAGTGGAAAAAAATCTAATCTATTAGTGTGACGCGCTTCCATCCGTATACAATACATTGGTTGCAAACACTATAGAAGTACACAAAGGGGCCTTTAACAGCTACTGAACAGTTGTGTTTCAGTGTTCACTGTAGTCTGTGAGCTTTTCATTTTGTGAGTGCAGATTACGCTCCAGTTTGTTCTTCAACCACTGCCGGTTGTAGTCTGCTGAGCGTGTGTCACTGCCTCATCCTTCACATTTTTCTCTAATTGGTGCTGCTCCATTTTAGTGGAAAAAAATCTAATCTATTAGTGTGACGCGCTTCCATCCGTATACAATACATTGGTTGCAAACACTATAGAAGTACACAAAGGGGCCTTTAACAGCTACTGAACAGTTGTGTTTCAGTGTTCACTGTAGTCTGTGAGCTTTTCATTTTGTGAGTGCAGATTACGCTCCAGTTTGTTCTTCAACCACTGCCGGTTGTAGTCTGCTGAGCGTGTGTCACTGCCTCATCCTTCACATTTTTCTCTAATTGGTGCTGCTCCATTTTAGTGGAAAAAAATCTAATCTATTAGTGTGACGCGCTTCCATCCGTATACAATACATTGGTTGCAAACACTATAGAAGTACACAAAGGGGCCTTTAACAGCTACTGAACAGTTGTGTTTCAGTGTTCACTGTAGTCTGTGAGCTTTTCATTTTGTGAGTGCAGATTACGCTCCAGTTTGTTCTTCAACCACTGCCGGTTGTAGTCTGCTGAGCGTGTGTCACTGCCTCATCCTTCACATTTTTCTCTAATTGGTGCTGCTCCATTTTAGTGGAAAAAAATCTAATCTATTAGTGTGACGCGCTTCCATCCGTATACAATACATTGGTTGCAAACACTATAGAAGTACACAAAGGGGCCTTTAACAGCTACTGAACAGTTGTGTTTCAGTGTTCACTGTAGTCTGTGAGCTTTTCATTTTGTGAGTGCAGATTACGCTCCAGTTTGTTCTTCAACCACTGCCGGTTGTAGTCTGCTGAGCGTGTGTCACTGCCTCATCCTTCACATTTTTCTCTAATTGGTGCTGCTCCATTTTAGTGGAAAAAAATCTAATCTATTAGTGTGACGCGCTTCCATCCGTATACAATACATTGGTTGCAAACACTATAGAAGTACACAAAGGGGCCTTTAACAGCTACTGAACAGTTGTGTTTCAGTGTTCACTGTAGTCTGTGAGCTTTTCATTTTGTGAGTGCAGATTACGCTCCAGTTTGTTCTTCAACCACTGCCGGTTGTAGTCTGCTGAGCGTGTGTCACTGCCTCATCCTTCACATTTTTCTCTAATTGGTGCTGCTCCATTTTAGTGGAAAAAAATCTAATCTATTAGTGTGACGCGCTTCCATCCGTATACAATACATTGGTTGCAAACACTATAGAAGTACACAAAGGGGCCTTTAACAGCTACTGAACAGTTGTGTTTCAGTGTTCACTGTAGTCTGTGAGCTTTTCATTTTGTGAGTGCAGATTACGCTCCAGTTTGTTCTTCAACCACTGCCGGTTGTAGTCTGCTGAGCGTGTGTCACTGCCTCATCCTTCACATTTTTCTCCAATTGGTGCTGCTCCATTTTAGTGGAAAAAAATCTAATCTATTAGTGTGACGCGCTTCCATCCGTATACAATACATTGGTTGCAAACACTATAGAAGTACACAAAGGGGCCTTTAACAGCTACTGAACAGTTGTGTTTCAGTGTTCACTGTAGTCTGTGAGCTTTTCATTTTGTGAGTGCAGATTACGCTCCAGTTTGTTCTTCAACCACTGCCGGTTGTAGTCTGCTGAGCGTGTGTCACTGCCTCATCCTTCACATTTTTCTCTAATTGGTGCTGCTCCATTTTAGTGGAAAAAAATCTAATCTATTAGTGTGACGCGCTTCCATCCGTATACAATACATTGGTTGCAAACACTATAGAAGTACACAAAGGGGCCTTTAACAGCTACTGAACAGTTGTGTTTCAGTGTTCACTGTAGTCTGTGAGCTTTTCATTTTGTGAGTGCAGATTACGCTCCAGTTTGTTCTTCAACCACTGCCGGTTGTAGTCTGCTGAGCGTGTGTCACTGCCTCATCCTTCACATTTTTCTCTAATTGGTGCTGCTCCATTTTAGTGGAAAAAAATCTAATCTATTAGTGTGACGCGCTTCCATCCGTATACAATACATTGGTTGCAAACACTATAGAAGTACACAAAGGGGCCTTTAACAGCTACTGAACAGTTGTGTTTCAGTGTTCACTGTAGTCTGTGAGCTTTTCATTTTGTGAGTGCAGATTACGCTCCAGTTTGTTCTTCAACCACTGCCGGTTGTAGTCTGCTGAGCGTGTGTCACTGCCTCATCCTTCACATTTTTCTCCAATTGGTGCTGCTCCATTTTAGTGGAAAAAAATCTAATCTATTAGTGTGACGCGCTTCCATCCGTATACAATACATTGGTTGCAAACACTATAGAAGTACACAAAGGGGCCTTTAACAGCTACTGAACAGTTGTGTTTCAGTGTTCACTGTAGTCTGTGAGCTTTTCATTTTGTGAGTGCAGATTACGCTCCAGTTTGTTCTTCAACCACTGCCGGTTGTAGTCTGCTGAGCGTGTGTCACTGCCTCATCCTTCACATTTTTCTCTAATTGGTGCTGCTCCATTTTAGTGGAAAAAAATCTAATCTATTAGTGTGACGCGCTTCCATTCGTATACAATACATTGGTTGCAAACACTATAGAAGTACACAAAGGGGCCTTTAACAGCTACTGAACAGTTGTGTTTCAGTGTTCACTGTAGTCTGTGAGCTTTTCATTTTGTGAGTGCAGATTACGCTACAGTTTGTTCTTCAACCACTGCCGGTTGTAGTCTGTTGAGCGTGTGTCACTGCCTCATCCTTCACATTTTTCTCTAATTGGTGCTGCTCCATTTTAGTGGAAAAAAATCTAATCTATTAGTGTGACGCGCTTCCATCCGTATACAATACATTGGTTGCAAACACTATAGAAGTACACAAAGGGGCCTTTAACAGCTACTGAACAGTTGTCTGCAGGGTTCACTGTAGTCTGTGAGGAATAACCACACTTAGGCCTTATAACTTTTCTGACTTTCTTTATCAATCTACCACGATGAAGAAGTCAGTGAGTAAGGCACGTGGTCGTGGTCGAGGCCGTGGATTTGCAGCAGGGAGAGGACGTGGGGATTCTGTGGCTGCTGCCGCACCCAGTGACACAGCATCCACCAGTTTTCCCCGTGAGCGTTCCTTTATGCGCACTTTTGTAGGAGCTCAGCGTACCCCCCTGCTGCGTGAAGAACAAATTGAAGCCGTTGTTGGTTGGATGGCAGCCAATGCATCGACTTCAATAGCTTCCACCTCCTCTCAGGACCACAGCACTGTTGAACAACCATCAGTCTCTTCACCGCCTGCCAAATTGCCCAGGCAGTCAGAGAGCTCTGTACAGGAGCCAGCTGAGTCTCTGCTTCTGTTCTCAGAATCTGTTGGCTTGCAAACAGGGGCCCAGCCAAGCAGCATTCTGGAATGTGAAGAAGAGGCAGTATGCAGTGATGCGCAACAGCTGTGTCTCTCTGAATCTGAAGAGGCGGGTGAGCCAGTGCCGATGGTCAGCACACCGCAGAACGCATCTGATGATGATGAGACTCAGTTGCCAGTTTCTGTTGAGCATGGTGCTGGCCAGACCACCCAACAACAGCAGGTGTTGGAAGAGGGTAGTGGTGGAGATGATGAGGTCCAAGACCCAACATGGCGTGAGGAACAGGAAGGTGGTGGGAGCAGCTCTGAGGAAGAGATTGCCCCAACGGTCCAAACAGTAGGGAGAGGTAGGCTGCAGACTCGCTTGCCTGTAGCCTCCAGTTTGGCACCCGTTCGGAGCAGTTCTCTTACAACAGCCAAACCGGGCGCTCCCAGGACTTGCTCTGCGTGGTCCTTTTTTGATACAGTTGCAGATGATATTTGCTATGTCAAATGCAAGCTGTGTAATCAAAAAATTAAAAGAGGTAAAAGTGTCAGTAACCTTAATACAACAAATATGTGGAAACATGTGCGGTCAAAGCACTTTGTTGAGTTACAAAGACACACTGGAGATGTAGGCCAACCTACAGCAGCACCTACATCTTCAGCTCGTGTTGGAGCCTCTTCCTCCAGTTCACACACAGCTGGTTCGGCTTCCTCAAAGGATCGCCATGGAAGAACCTCTGTCACTGTTGTCCAGAGACACAGTGTTATTCCACCCACAGCTGCAAGTTCCCTGTCATCCTCACACACCCAGGCCACAAAACAGCCATCGGTAGCACAGGCATGGGATAAAAGACGGCCATACTCGGCAAACCATCCACGAGCACAGGCTCTGAATGCTGGCATTGCAAAACTCCTGTCCCTTGAAATGCTGTCATTCAGACTGGTGGAGACTGACAGTTTCCGTGAATTAATGGCATTGGCAGTCCCACAATACAATGTGCCCAGCCGATTTTATTTCAGCAGGCAAGCCGTCCCTGGTCTGCAAAAGCATGTTGAGGCAAAAATTAAACATGCGCTACTAAACGCCGTCAGTAGCAAGGTCCACCTGACCACCGATGCGTGGACCAGTACCCATGGCCAGGGACGATACCTTTCACTCACTGCCCATTGGGTGAATGTTGTGGAGCCGGGTACAGATCTTGCGAGTGGCGCTGTACGTGTTCTGCCAACTCCAAGGATTGCCGGAATCAAGTCTGTCCACATTGACTCCTCCTCCTACTCCAGTTCCTCAGAATCATCGCTGCAGGAGCCGTCACGGTATACCTCCACATGGACCCGTGGACGCTTACCTGATGCGACCGATATGAGCACAGCCGTGGCCAAACGGCAACAGGCCGTTCTGAAATTAATTCCCATGGGGAATCGAAGCCACACAGCGCAGGAGCTCTGGAATGCCATCAAGCAGGAGAGTGACGTGTGGTTTTTGCCAGCGAATCTCCAGCCAGGCTTGGTAGTGTGTGACAATGGCCGAAATCTGGTGGCAGCTCTGGGCCTTGGCAAACTCACTCACATACCATGTCTGGCACATGTGCTCAACTTGGTCGTGCAGAGTTTTTTGAGGGACTATCCAGATCTTGATGCACTGCTGCACAAGGTCCGCCTAGAGTGCGCTCACTTGCGACGTTCCAGCATGGCCAGATCGCGCATTGCAGCTCTGCAACGCAGATTGCGCCTTCCTGAACATCGCATCATATGTGACGTATCCACCAGGTGGAATTCAACGTTACATATGTTGGAGCGGTTGTGTGAGCAGCAGCCAGCAGTTATGGAGTATCAGCTGCATCAGGCGCAATCAACACGCAATTTGCGCCGTCCACACTTCACCATTAATGAGTGGGCCATTATGAAGGACATGTGCCACGTTTTGCGTGCGTTTGATGAGTCAACGCGGATGGCGAGTGCAGATGATGCACTAGTCAGCCTGACTGTCCCCCTTATCTGCCTGCTTCAAAAAACACTGCAAGCAATAAGGGATGAGGTTTTGGAAGAGGTGGAGGATGAGGAGTCACAAATTCCATCACCTTCTGGAAAGTCAGCGCAACGTGGTTCCTCACAAAGGGCTGGGCAGGGCTCACTTTGTGAGGAGGATGAGGAGGAGGAGTCAATGGAGGAGGAAGACATCGCTCCAGAGGGAGGTACACAACGCTCTAGTCAGTATGTAGAGCGAGGGTGGGGTGATGCAGAGCAGGCAGAGATAACGCCTCTTGCAGAGGACAGCGTTTCTTTGCCAGTTGGGAGTCTGCAGCACATGGTTGATTTCATGCTGCAGTGCCTAAGAAACGACCGCCGCATTGCCCACATTCTCACGACGTCTGATTATTGGGTGTACACCCTCCTAGACCCTCGCTTCCGGGACAACGTCAAAAGCCTCATCACACCGTTGAACCGGGAGCGTAAAATGCGGGAGTACCAAGACACACTGGTGCAATCCCTAATGTTCTACCTTACTGCCGAGAGCACTGCTGCTGCTACTGCTTTACAAAGCAGCTCTGTGCGTCGAGGCAGTGTAGAGAGAGCTCTGCAACAAGAGGGAGCACACGCAGTGCCTCTGCACAGGGAAAGACCAGTATGTTAAAAATGTGGCAAAGTTTTGTGGCAGCGCCACAAATGTCTACACCATCCGAGAGGGCTCCAGTCAGCGGGAGGCAACGTATCCGTCAGATGGTGACAGACTACTTGGCATTGCCTCTCAGTGTACTCCCAGATGGCTCTTCCCCATTCAAGTTTTGGGTCTCTAAGCTGGATACATGGCCAGAGCTTAGCCAGTATGCATTGGAGGTGCTGGCTTGCCCTGCTGCCAGTGTATTATCGGAGCGCGTCTTTAGTGCTGCAGGTGGTGTACTAACAGACCGTCGCATGCGACTATCCTCCGATAATGTAGACCGGCTTACTTTTCTGAAAATGAACAAGGCATGGATCTCGCCAGAATTTGTCTGTCCGTTTTCAGATTAAATAACTGGTTCGCAACGTTATCCATGTCTCCTGTTATGTTCATCTTTCTACCACCTGAACTCTACTCCCTGGGCTCCAACACTGCCAGTTGCTGCTCAGAAGTGTCGTGTCCACAGAACAAAACACAAGCTCTACTGTTAGTGGGGTTCAGTAACGCCAGCTGTTCCCCTGCTGTGTGAACGGCAAGAAGTCTCCTGTTCCCGACACATGGACAGAAAAACACATGACCAACATGCTCCAAATAGGGAAGAGCCGTCACCCTGCTTGTTATGCTGAAAACATGAAATTGTGAAGTTTTGCAGGCCTAGAATGATAAATTTTTATGACAAATATGGACAAATAATAATTTGTCATCACAGCGCATATCTGCACATGTCTATTAGAAATGGTAACAAAAAATAAAACATAGTCTACTCTTCACATTTTGAAATTAATGCATAAAAGTACATTTCAGACTTATGAATTAATGCTTTTTAAGGAACTTTATCTGTACCTGTAAGATAATGCACTCAATGGATGTACGAATCATTAAATCCTCATCATCATCATCACGAGTTTTATTTATGACAGACATTATAAAATACACATACTTATGCCAACTGTAACTTCAAACACCATATATGAAATGGCCAGCATGTAAACATGGTAATAATGTCCAATAATAAATTATTACATCTAGAAAGTGCATCATGCATACTGACAATAGGTAGTTATACCTGCAAGTGCTGTTGAAACAACCACAAGAGATATAAATTAATACTGGTATATAGGTATCACAGTGCATAGTTACTCATGGACAATGTTGATGTAATACTGTATCTCAATTAAGTCAGCGTCAACCATTAGGCTTGTTAGTGTTGTACATTGTTAAAGAGGGAACGTAATTTTTTGTTTGTCATAGCTGGAGTATTACACATTTAATTATTACTGCTGTATTTTTTTTTGCGTCCCTAGTGCGCAATAACGCAGCCTAACCTCACATTTGATAGTCAGCTAATTGCCACACGCTACCCTACCCTACGCGTGACAGTAGGAAGGTAGTGTTGACGGATAAAGCTTTGCGCAACCAGACATTCTTTTACCCTCTTCAACACTCTACAAGCAAAAAATGCATGATTTCAGACGCAGACTTTATTGACGTACAGTATAACATCGGCATTACCCATCAGAAAATGTCCACTGTCTGATACAGACATAGAATATACCTTTGCTATCCGTAGCCTTTGTTTCACCTACACTTGCAGGCACACACTTAAATTGTGACAAACAATGCCTAATGTTTTTTTAAATGGTTATTTTTTATCGTACATTATTGTGTCATCAATCACATTGATGAGTCCATGCTGGACATGTCATACATGCTATAGAAAGTTACGATGTTATGAACTTAAATAATTGAAATGTCAGTGACTGTCACATAAAATTTGCGATGATGATGATGAGTGACTATTACAAAATCCATTGTCTTCACTATGTTATGGTTTAACATAGCGTTCCTTAAGCATTATTCATAAAAAAAAAAATGGACTTTTATTCTTAAATTTACAACACTATATTTTGTTACCAATTTTTTGTGTTGTTCCATTTATTTTTGGCATGTGCATATATGCGTTTATATTTGTATTTTCTTTATTTTTCCTTCTTGAAATTAGAAAACATGTGTATCTTTGTACTGTGTTAGCCAGTAGATAGAAAAATATTTAGACTTCAGAGTCAGCAGTGGTTGATACCTTTTAATGGATAACTGAAAAGATGGAAACAAATTGCAAGCTTTCAAGGCTACTCACGTCTCTTCATCAGGCAAAGAGTAAATAAAAAAATTAAGCATCACATATTTCTATACACAACAGGACACAGGAATAGTGCAATAGGTAAGACAAGTAAGTGACGTGTATCAGAACTGTCATTATCTCACAGGGATGAACATAAATATTGGAACAGTTCCTAGATAAGGATAGAAAGTTTGATTGCCCTCTGATTGGCGTCTTTTTTGGGTTTTCATGACCTGGAAGGGCATAGACGCAGATTCCTTAATTGATATAGAATGACATAAATCCATGTGATCTATTCATTCCATCACTAACAGTGTCAAAGGTCATGATGAGCTTATATTCTGAAACCTTTGTACGTTTCTCATATTTGAAGTTATATTTTAATACCAGTAATTCCATATCCATCATGCTATGACCGGGCATACAAAAGTCTTTTGCCACAGGTAAATTCATTAATTTATCTGTGATTGTGTGGCGCTGATAATTCATCCTTGTTCTCCTTTTTGTTGCCGGTCTCCCCTCACTTGTCCCTCCCTCACTTGTCTTAGCTATTCCTGTGTCCTGTTGTGTGTAGAAATATGTGATTCTTCATTTTTGGCTTTACTCTTAGCCTGATGAAGACACCTGAGTAGTCTCGAAAGCTTTGAATTTGTTACCATATTTTCAGTTAGCCTTTAAACGTTATCAACCACAGAGGACTGTCAAGTATAAATATTTTTCTATTCTTGTAATTGAAATTCATCATTTTATTGTCGTAGTAAAACTTCATTTATTCTTGTTTGAAGTACATACATTTGCAATGGCCACGTAACAAGGCAATAACTCAATATTTTATGCCTACACCCTCCTTGACCCTGGGCTTCAACAGCGCCAGTTGCTGCTCAGAAGTGTTAGATGCACAGATGAAAACAATCGCTGATGTGTTTCTGGGGTTCAGTAACGCCTGCTGTTCCCCTGCTGTGTGTCTGGCAAAAAGTCCTGCTGCCTCCACCATGTTCTCTTCTCATCCCTGGGTTACAACACCGCCAGTTGTTTCTCGGAAGTGCTGTTAGCACAGTCTACACTTGCTCCTGTGTTACTGGGGTTCAGTAATGTCAGCGGTTCCCCTGCTGTGTGAACGGCAAACAGTCCTGCTGCCTCCACCATGTTCTCTTCTGATCCCTGGGTTACAACACCGCCAGTTGTTTCTCGGAAGTGCTGTTAGCGCAGTCAACACTTGCTCCTGTGTTACTGGGGTTCAGTAATGTCAGCTGTTCCCCTGCTGTGTGAACGGCAAAAAGTCCTGCTGCCTCCACCATGTTCTCTTCTCATCCCTGGGCTACAACACCGCCAGTTGTTTCTCGGAAGTGCTGTTAGCACAGTCTACACTTGCTCCTGTGTTACTGGGGTTCAGTAATGTCAGCTGTTCCCCTGCTGTGTGAACGGCAAACAGTCCTGCTGCCTCCACCATGTTCTCTTCTCATCCCTGGGTTACAACACCGCCAGTTGTTTCTCGGAAGTGCTGTTAGCACAGTCTACACTTGCTCCTGTGTTACTGGGGTTCAGTAATGTCAGCTGTTCCCCTGCTGTGTGAACGGCAAACAGTCCTGCTGCCTCCACCATGTTCTCTTCTCATCCCTGGGCTACAACACCGCCAGTTGTTTCTCGGAAGTGCTGTTAGCACAGTCTACACTTGCTCCTGTGTTACTGGGGTTCAGTAATGTCAGCTGTTCCCCTGCTGTGTGAACGGCAAACAGTCCTGCTGCCTCCACCATGTTCTCTTCTCATCCCTGGGTTACAACACCGCCAGTTGTTTCTCGGAAGTGCTGTTAGCACAGTCTACACTTGCTCCTGTGTTACTGGGGTTCAGTAATGTCAGCTGTTCCCCTGCTGTGTGAACGGCAAACAGTCCTGCTGCCTCCACCATGTTCTCTTCTCATCCCTGGGTTACAACACCGCCAGTTGTTTCTCGGAAGTGCTGTTAGCACAGTCACACTTGCTCCTGTGTTACTGGGGTTCAGTAATGTCAGCTGTTCCCCTGCTGTGTGAACGGCAAACAGTCCTGCTGCCTCCACCATGTTCTCTTCTCATCCCTGGGTTACAACACCGCCAGTTGTTTCTCGGAAGTGCTGTTAGCACAGTCAACACTTGCTCCTGTGTTACTGGGGTTCAGTAATGTCAGCTGTTCCCCTGCTGTGTGAACGGCAAAAGTCCTGCTGCCTCCACCATGTTCTCTTCTCATCCCTGGGTTACAACACCGCCAGTTGTTTCTCGGAAGTGCTGTTAGCACAGTCTACACTTGCTCCTGTGTTACTGGGGTTCAGTAATGTCAGCTGTTCCCCTGCTGTGTGAACGGCAAACAGTCCTGCTGCCTCCACCATGTTCTCTTCTCATCCCTGGGTTACAACACCGCCAGTTGTTTCTCGGAAGTGCTGTTAGCACAGTCAACACTTGCTCCTGTGTTACTGGGGTTCAGTAATGTCAGCTGTTCCCCTGCTGGTGAACGGCAAAAAGTCCTGCTGCCTCCACCATGTTCTCTTCTCATCCTGGGTTACAAACCGCCAGTTGTTTCTCGGAAGTGCTGTTAGCACAGTCTACACTTGCTCCTGTGTTACTGGGGTTCAGTAATGTCAGCTGTTCCCCTGCTGTGTGAACGGCAAACAGTCCTGCTGCCTCCACCATGTTCTCTTCTCATCCCTGGTTACAACACCGCCAGTTGTTTCTCGGAAGTGCTGTTAGCACAGTCTACACTTGCTCCTGTGTTACTGGGGTTCAGTAATGTCAGCTGTTCCCCTGCTGTGTGAACGGCAAACAGTCCTGCTGCCTCCACCATGTTCTCTTCTCATCCCTGGTTACAACACCGCCAGTTGTTTCTCGGAAGTGCTGTTAGCACAGTCTACACTTGCTCCTGTGTTACTGGGGTTCAGTAATGTCAGCTGTTCCCCTGCTGTGTGAACGGCAAACAGTCCTGCTGCCTCCACCATGTTCTCTTCTCATCCCTGGGTTACAACACCGCCAGTTGTTTCTCGGAAGTGCTGTTAGCACAGTCTACACTTGCTCTGTGTTACTGGGGTTCAGTAATGTCAGCTGTTCCCCTGCTGTGTGAACGGCAAACAGTCCTGCTGCCTCCACCATGTTCTCTTCTCATCCCTGGGTTACAACACCGCCAGTTGTTTCTCGGAAGTGCTGTTAGCACAGTCAACACTTGCTCCTGTGTTACTGGGGTTCAGTAATGTCAGCTGTTCCCCTGCTGTGTGAACGGCAAAAAGTCCTGCTGCCTCCACCATGTTCTCTTCTCATCCCTGGGTTACAACACCGCCAGTTGTTTCTCGGAAGTGCTGTTAGCACAGTCTACACTTGCTCCTGTGTTACTGGGGTTCAGTAATGTCAGCTGTTCCCCTGCTGTGTGAACGGCAAACAGTCCTGCTGCCTCCACCATGTTCTCTTCTCATCCCTGGGTTACAACACCGCCAGTTGTTTCTCGGAAGTGCTGTTAGCACAGTCTACACTTGCTCCTGTGTTACTGGGGTTCAGTAATGTCAGCTGTTCCCCTGCTGTGTGAACGGCAAACAGTCCTGCTGCCTCCACCATGTTCTCTTCTCATCCCTGGGTTACAACACCGCCAGTTGTTTCTCGGAAGTGCTGTTAGCACAGTCTACACTTGCTCCTGTGTTACTGGGGTTCAGTAATGTCAGCTGTTCCCCTGCTGTGTGAACGGCAAACAGTCCTGCTGCCTCCACCATGTTCTCTTCTCATCCCTGGGTTACAACACCGCCAGTTGTTTCTCGGAAGTGCTGTTAGCACAGTCAACACTTGCTCCTGTGTTACTGGGTTCAGTAATGTCAGCTGTTCCCTGCTGTGTGAACGGCAAAAAGTCCTGCTGCCTCCACCATGTTCTCTTCTCATCCCTGGGTTACAACACCGCCAGTTGTTTCTCGGAAGTGCTGTTAGCACAGTCTACACTTGCTCCTGTGTTACTGGGGTTCAGTAATGTCAGCTGTTCCCCTGCTGTGTGAACGGCAAACAGTCCTGCTGCCTCCACCATGTTCTCTTCTCATCCCTGGGTTACAACACCGCCAGTTGTTTCTCGGAAGTGCTGTTAGCACAGTCTACACTTGCCTGTGTTACTGGGGTTCAGTAATGTCAGCTGTTCCCCTGCTGTGTGAACGGCAAACAGTCCTGCTGCCTCCACCATGTTCTCTTCTCATCCCTGGGTTACAACACCGCCAGTTGTTTCTCGGAAGTGCTGTTAGCACAGTCTACACTTGCTCCTGTGTTACTGGGGTTCAGTAATGTCAGCTGTTCCCCTGCTGTGTGAACGGCAAACAGTCCTGCTGCCTCCACCATGTTCTCTTCTCATCCTGGGTTACAACACCGCCAGTTGTTTCTCGGAAGTGCTGTTAGCACAGTCAACACTTGCTCCTGTGTTACTGGGGTTCAGTAATGTCAGCTGTTCCCCTGCTGTGTGAACGGCAAAAAGTCCTGCTGCCTCCACCATGTTCTCTTCTCATCCCTGGCTACAACACCGCCAGTTGTTCTCGGAAGTGCTGTTAGCACAGTCTACACTTGCTCCTGTGTTACTGGGGTTCAGTAATGTCAGCTGTTCCCCTGCTGTGTGAACGGCAAACAGTCCTGCTGCCTCCACCATGTTCTCTTCTCATCCCTGGTTACAACACCGCCAGTTGTTTCTCGGAAGTGCTGTTAGCACAGTCTACACTTGCTCCTGTGTTACTGGGGTTCAGTAATGTCAGCTTTCCCTGCTGTGTGAACGGCAAACAGTCCTGCTGCCTCCACCATGTTCTCTTCTCATCCCTGGGTTACAACACCGCCAGTTGTTTCTCGGAAGTGCTGTTAGCACAGTCTACACTTGCTCCTGTGTTACTGGGGTTCAGTAATGTCAGCTGTTCCCTGCTGTGTGTACGGCAAAACAGTCCTGCTGCCTCCACCATGTTCTCTTCTCATCCCTGGGTTACAACACCGCCAGTTGTTTCTCGGAAGTGCTGTTAGCACAGTCTACACTTGCTCCTGTGTTACTGGGGTTCAGTAATGTCAGCTGTTCCCCTGCTGTGTGAACGGCAAACAGTCCTGCTGCCTCCACCATGTTCTCTTCTCATCCCTGGGTTACAACACCGCCAGTTGTTTCTCGGAAGTGCTGTTAGCACAGTCAACACTTGCTCCTGTGTTACTGGGGTTCAGTAATGTCAGCTGTTCCCCTGCTGTGTGAACGGCAAACAGTCCTGCTGCCTCCACCATGTTCTCTTCTCATCCCTGGGTTACAACACCGCCAGTTGTTTCTCGGAAGTGCTGTTAGCACAGTCTACACTTGCTCCTGTGTTACTGGGGTTCAGTAATGTCAGCTGTTCCCCTGCTGTGTGAACGGCAAACAGTCCTGCTGCCTCCACCATGTTCTCTTCTCATCCCTGGGTTACAACACCGCCAGTTGTTTCTCGGAAGTGCTGTTAGCACAGTCTACACTTGCTCCTGTGTTACTGGGGTTCAGTAATGTCAGCTGTTCCCCTGCTGTGTGAACGGCAAACAGTCCTGCTGCCTCCACCATGTTCTCTTCTCATCCCTGGGTTTACAACACCGCCAGTTGTTTCTCGGAAGTGCTGTTAGCACAGTCACACTTGCTCCTGTGTTACTGGGGTTCAGTAATGTCAGCTGTTCCCCTGCTGTGTGAACGGCAAAAAGTCCTGCTGCCTCCACCATGTTCTCTTCTCATCCCTGGGTTACAACACCGCCAGTTGTTTCTCGGAAGTGCTGTTAGCACAGTCTACACTTGCTCCTGTGTTACTGGGGTTCAGTAATGTCAGCTGTTCCCCTGCTGTGTGAACGGCAAACAGTCCTGCTGCCTCCACCATGTTCTCTTCTCATCCCTGGGTTACAACACCGCCAGTTGTTTCTCGGAAGTGCTGTTAGCACAGTCAACACTTGCTCCTGTGTTACTGGGGTTCAGTAATGTCAGCTGTTCCCCTGCTGTGTGAACGGCAAACAGTCCTGCTGCCTCCACCATGTTCTCTTCTCATCCCTGGGTTACAACACCGCCAGTTGTTTCTCGGAAGTGCTGTTAGCACAGTCTACACTTGCTCCTGTGTTACTGGGGTTCAGTAATGTCAGCTGTTCCCCTGCTGTGTGAACGGCAAACAGTCCTGCTGCCTCCACCATGTTCTCTTTCATCCCTGGGTTACAACACCGCCAGTTGTTTCTCGGAAGTGCTGTTAGCACAGTCTACACTTGCTCCTGTGTTACTGGGGTTCAGTAATGTCAGCTGTTCCCCTGCTGTGTGAACGGCAAACAGTCCTGCTGCCTCCACCATGTTCTCTTCTCATCCCTGGGTTACAACACCGCCAGTTGTTTCTCGGAAGTGCTGTTAGCACAGTCAACACTTGCTCCTGTGTTACTGGGGTTCAGTAATGTCAGCTGTTCCCCTGCTGTGTGAACGGCAAAAGTCCTGCTGCCTCCACCATGTTCTCTTCTCATCCCTGGGTTACAACACCGCCAGTTGTTTCTCGGAAGTGCTGTTAGCACAGTCTACACTTGCTCCTGTGTTACTGGGGTTCAGTAATGTCAGCTGTTCCCCTGCTGTGTGAACGGCAAACAGTCTGCTGCCTCCACCATGTTCTCTTCTCATCCCTGGGTTACAACACCGCCAGTTGTTTCTCGGAAGTGCTGTTAGCACAGTCTACACTTGCTCCTGTGTTACTGGGGTTCAGTAATGTCAGCTGTTCCCCTGCTGTGTGAACGGCAAACAGTCCTGCTGCCTCCACCATGTTCTCTTCTCATCCCTGGGTTACAACACCGCCAGTTGTTTCTCGGAAGTGCTGTTAGCACAGTCTACACTTGCTCCTGTGTTACTGGGGTTCAGTAATGTCAGCTGTTCCCTGCTGTGTGAACGGCAAACAGTCCTGCTGCCTCCACCATGTTCTCTTCTCATCCCTGGGTTACAACACCGCCAGTTGTTTCTCGGAAGTGCTGTTAGCACAGTCTACACTTGCTCCTGTGTTACTGGGGTTCAGTAATGTCAGCTGTTCCCCTGCTGTGTGAACGGCAAACAGTCCTGCTGCCTCCACCATGTTCTCTTCTCATCCCTGGGTTACAACACCGCCAGTTGTTTCTCGGAAGTGCTGTTAGCACAGTCTACACTTGCTCCTGTGTTACTGGGGTTCAGTAATGTCAGCTGTTCCCCTGCTGTGTGAACGGCAAACAGTCCTGCTGCCTCCACCATGTTCTCTTCTCATCCCTGGGTTACAACACCGCCAGTTGTTTCTCGGAAGTGCTGTTAGCACAGTCAACACTTGCTCCTGTGTTACTGGGGTTCAGTAATGTCAGCTGTTCCCCTGCTGTGTGAACGGCAAACAGTCCTGCTGCCTCCACCATGTTCTCTTCTCATCCCTGGGTTACAACACCGCCAGTTGTTTCTCGGAAGTGCTGTTAGCACAGTCAACACTTGCTCCTGTGTTACTGGGGTTCAGTAATGTCAGCTGTTCCCCTGCTGTGTGAACGGCAAAAAGTCCTGCTGCCTCCACCATGTTCTCTTCTCATCCCTGGGCTACAACACCGCCAGTTGTTTCTCGGAAGTGCTGTTAGCACAGTCTACACTTGCTCCTGTGTTACTGGGGTTCAGTAATGTCAGCTGTTCCCCTGCTGTGTGAACGGCAAACAGTCCTGCTGCCTCCACCATGTTCTCTTCTCATCCCTGGGTTACAACACCGCCAGTTGTTTCTCGGAAGTGCTGTTAGCACAGTCTACACTTGCTCCTGTGTTACTGGGGTTCAGTAATGTCAGCTGTTCCCCTGCTGTGTGAATGGCAAACAGTCCTGCTGCCTCCACCATGTTCTCTTCTCATCCCTGGGTTACAACACCGCCAGTTGTTTCTCGGAATTGCTGTTAGCACAGTCTACACTTGCTCCCGTGTTACTGGGGTTCAGTAATGTCAGCTGTTCCCCTGCTGTGTGAACGGCAAACAGTCCTGCTGCCTCCACCATGTTCTCTTCTCATCCCTGGGTTACAACACCGCCAGTTGTTTCTCGGAAGTGCTGTTAGCACAGTTAACACTTGCTCCTGTGTTACTGGGGTTCAGTAATGTCAGCTGTTCCCCTGCTGTGTGAACGGCAAACAGTCCTGCTGCCTCAACTTTAATTTCCATGGGTACCTTCTGCTACCCATCCGGGTTCCAGTACCGTCAGCTGGTTCTCCGCAGTGCCTTTGGCCTAGGTGCCTCCATGTCGGTATCCGAGTTCCAGCAACGTCTGCTGGTCCTTGGTAGTGCTTTGGAGCACAGGTACCTCCTGCTTAGTAACCGTGTCCCAGTAACGTCAGCTGGTCCTCGGTTGTGCCATTGGCTCTTTTCCTTCTGCTGACCCTCCGTGTTCCAGCACAGTCAGCTGGTCCTCGTCACTTGCATTGGCTCTTGTACCTTCTTCTACCCGTCCGGGTTCCAGTACCGTCAGCTGGTTCTCCGCAGTGCCTTTGGCCTAGGTGCCTCCATGTCGGTATCCGAGTTCCAGCAACGTCTGCTGGTCCTTGGTAGTGATTTGGAGCACAGGTACCTACTGCTTAGTAACCGTGTCCCAGTAACGTCAGCTGGTCCTCGGTTGTGCCATTGGCTCTTTTCCTTCTGCTGACCCTCCGTGTTCCAGCACAGTCAGCTGGTCCTCGTCACTTGCATTGGCTCTTGTACCTTCTTCTACCCGTCCGGGTTCCAGTACCGTCAGCTGGTTCTCCGCAGTGCCTTTGGCCTAGGTGCCTCCATGTCGGTATCCGAGTTCCAGCAACGTCTGCTGGTCCTTGGTAGTGCTTTGGAGCACAGGTACCTCCTGCTTAGTAACCGTGTCCCAGTAACGCAGCTGGTCCTCGGTTGTGCCATTGGCTCTTTTCCTTCTGCTGACCCTCCGGGTTCCAGCACAGTCAGCTGGTCCTCGTTACTTCCATTGGCTTTTGTACCATCACCAACAGGACAAAGAAGGTTAAGACAAACTACAAGATACAGAACAAGAGACAGAAGAACAATAAGCAGAAGATCAAAAAGCAGAAGAACATGAAGTATAAGACCAAAATGAAGAGCAAAATATATGCTCTAAATTCTAAGCAGAAGAAGACTAAACAGTGTATGGGGGTGAGTCCGTTCCTCCTCGTGGTGCCCCTGGAAAATGCCTGATGCTGCTGCAGGCTAAACTGAATGCGGACAAATACTGTTGTAATTAAAATCTTTCGTGACAGCAAGAACGGAAGGATGAAAATTCAGAGTTTTACAGATTACAAGTACAGGAATGTCTGTCACAAATAAGAATATGATGAAAAGGATGAATAGGAAGAAGATGAAGAAGTAGAATATGAAGAATAATAACTGTTTAATAAGAACAATATAAGTAATGTTAACAAAAAGATGAATAGCAAGAAGTTTTAGAAGATTAAGAAGGTGAAGATGAAGAATAATTTGATGAGAAAGATGATGCTGCTGAAGATTATGAAGGAGAAAGTGTGTGAAAAGTTAAAAAGGTGAAGAGCATGGAAGTTGTGAAACAGACATATTTGACAAAATAGAAAAAAGGTTAACAACATTGTCAATTTCTTCGTCAATCCAAACGTATTTCAAAAAAAGAAATATTAATGCTATTCCATTGCATTGTGTTAAACATCTATGCCTTTAATGTCTCCTCAACCTCCCCCAATAAATTCTACATTACTCTTTGTTGTTTTCCTTCATGTACAATTAACCAACAAGGCAAGAATGGGTTTTTTTTAATTCCGATATTTTGTTCCCATAGACTTACATTGTATTTCCGGTATCGGTATCGGGTATCGCCGATATTTTTTGTGTATCGGCGATACCATTCAGATTCCGATACTTTTGGATATCGGAAAGTATCGCTCAACTCTAGTCCCAAGTACTTTTTTCTGATGAAAGCAAATTTTGCATGTCATTCGGAAATCAAGGTGCCAGAGTCTGGAGGAAGACTGGGGAGAAGGAAATGCCAAAATGCCTGAAGTCCAGTGTCAAGTACCCACAGTCAGTGATGGTGTGGGGTGCCATGTCAGCTGCTGGTGTTGGTCAACTGTGTTTCATCAAGGGCAGGGTCAATGCAGCTAGCTATCAGGAGATTTTGGAGCACTTCATGCTTCCATCGGCTGAAATGCTTTATGGAGATGAAGATTTCATTTTTCAGCACGACCTGGCACCTGCTCACAGTGCCAAAACCACTGGTAAATGGTTTACTGACCATGGTATTACTGTGCTCAATTGGCCTGCCAACTCTCCTGACCTGAACCCCATAGAGAATCTGTGGGATATTGTGAAGAGAAAGTTGAGAGACGCAAGACCCAACACTCTGGATGAGCTTAAGGCCGCTATCGAAGCATCCTGGGCCTCCATAACACCTCAGCAGTGCCACAGGCTGATTGCCTCCATGCCACGCCGCATTGAAGCAGTCATTTCTGCAAAAGGATTCCCGACCAAGTATTGAGTGCATAACTGAACATTATTATTTGATGTTTTTTTTTTTATTTTGTTTTAAACACTTTTATTTTATTGGACGGATGAAATATGCTAATTTTTTGAGACAGGATTTTTAGGTTTTCATGAGCTGTATGCCAAAATCATCAGTATTAAAACAATAAAAGACCTGAAAAATTTCAGTTGGTGTGTAATGAATCTAAAATATATGAAAGTTTAATTTTAATCATTACATTATGGAAAATAATGAAATTTAGCACTATATGCTAATTTTTTGAGAAGGACCTGTAGGTGGTCGACATCGTGTGGTCTCAGGTTTTTGTAATCAGAAGTGCTGGTATTTTTATTAGGGTTTCTCTGGGTTGCAGACAGAATTTCTCTCCTGTACTTTACTTTCTAGACAGATTTGGGCCCCAACATTTGCTCATTCTATTTTCTGTCTGTGTTCGTGTTTTCCTCTTGTCTAACTGCCATTACATGTTTGGGGCTTCCTATTTCTTTGGGGGCTTTACTCTGGGGCAGTTAGCTTTCCTCTTTTTATCTTCAGGTGTAGCTAACTCTCCGGCTGTGCCGAGGTGTCTAGGATCACAACGGCTACTTCTAGTTGTGCGGTAAGTTTAGGGATCTGCAACCCATTAGGTTCCAGCCTCTCTGGTGTCTTGCTGCTTTGGCGGTATTTTACTCCTGTCCTCCTCAGCTACCAAATCATAACAGTATTACCGGCCAGACTGAAAATTCTATGGTACTCAACAGAAGGGAAGGATAGTGAGCATAAAGAAAAAAAAAGGGAGCTGTCAGAATTTTTTTTTTCTTTTTTCTGCTTGTTACATTTTTTCCCTCTTTCTAACTGGGTGCTGAGGAGGAATTTTACTTTGTCCTCAATGGAGATTGTGCAGTTGTCAGGTCGTGTTGAGCGGCTCGCCGCTGAGGTTCAGAATATTGCTGGCTATATCGCTAGGTTGCCGGTTGTGGAACCTAGGATCCCCATGCCAGATTTATTTTTGAGGGATCGGTCTAAATTTCTGAATTTTAAAAATAACTGTAAGTTGTTTTTTTGTCCTGAAGCCTAAGTCCTCAGGAAGCGCTGTACAGCAGATTCAAATTGTCATCTCCCTGTTGTGCGGCGACCCTCTGGATTGGGCTTTTTCTCTGACACCTGGGGATCCTGTTTTGAATGATGCTTTTTTTTTTCCAAATCTTTCTTTATTGAAATTTTTAGAACATACACATTATGCACATGAAATAAACAGTGACATTAAGAAAAATACAACAAGTTCTTGTTCCATCAACCATCAATATGTAACTCATCCCCATCAGTAGGAAATTTCCCACGGGACGTCCATATAAGTATCTATTGCAGGAGGGGGTTTTGACTGACCCCAAGCTACTCCTGCAGCAGCCTACAAGTCGGATTAATGTGACATAACATGGGTGTGAGAGCCCAATACGTATCTCAGAACAAAGAACCCAAACAATGACAGTTATGACACAACGTAGCACGACACAAAACGCCAGACAAAGGACAAAGACAACGAACAACAAAGAACAAACGACAAAGACAAATACAGTAGACGAGGACGTCAGATCATGGATGTCGGGGCAGCATCATCCTGAAGCACAGTGGCGCAACTTGAAAGAAGAGTCAGTGACCAGAAGAAAGATGGAAGAGAGATAGATAAGACGGCAAGGAGGGTAGGAAGAAGCAGTGCAAGAGAGGAACGAGAAAGATGAGGGAGGACAGGAGTAAAGGTGAAAAGCGGGGGTGGTTAACAGAGCAGTGAGGCATAAGACTAAAGAAAAGAACACCCAAACCCTGGTACCCTGGAATCTATAGCTGCTGAGCAGCTATGTGTGGGAGGGGCTGTCCATCCGTCACCACATTCGTGGAACCTGTACTCTTCCACCTCTGCCACGGTTCCCAGGTATCTAAATGCTTATCATGTTTCCCCCTTTCCCAACTAGTCAATTCCTCTAGCCGTTGTAATTAGTTAACCTTATCCATCCATTCCTCTCGACTAGGGACCAAGGTACTGTTCCAAAATCTGGGCACCAAGAGTTTGGCTGCAATAATAAGAAAGGTGAGTAATGAGCCCTTCCGCAGTCGCACGCTCTGGGTATCCAAATTCAGCAGCACCAAAGAAGCCTCTAACAATATAGTGTAGCCCAAGATCTCATTTACACAATTATTCACCATCTCCCAGAAAGCCCTAAGTCGCGGACAAGACCACCAGATGTGTACCAGCGTGCCACGTTCCACTCCACAGCGCCAGCACCTGTCCGATGCCTGCGGATACATCTGTGCCAATCTAACCGGATGCCTGTACCAGCGTGAGACCACTTTATAGGTATTTTCCTGAGTGAGGACACAGGAAGAAAAACCATGCGCCCTCTCCAGTATCTGGCGAATATTGGCCTCAGAAAAGACCATATCCAACTCTCCCTCCCATTGCATTAGAAAAAAGGGACGCTTGGGGGCATTTTCTGCGATCAATCGGTAATACAGGCAAGAGGTCAGCTTTCCCGGGAGAGTCGGCTGAGCGACCACCATCTCAAACCACGAAGGAGGACATCTATGGGTCTCCAGACCTAAAAACTTTTTCCAGAAAGACCGAACATGCTGGATATGGGTGTCGCCCAAGCCCACCTCACTTGCTATACATTGAAAAAGATCCTCAGTGTGCGCTGCCTCACCTTCGAGCAAGTCCCCTAGGGACCATTTAGAGAGTCTCTTCCACACCCCTAGGTGGTCATGGAAATCAGGGTTAACAACCCAAGGCAACACCGACAGGGGAGTACAGTGAAATGGCCTGGGGAAAAGTCTTTGCTCGTCCAGGGTGAGTTTTTCCGTCAGAGGAATTCCGCGAAAAAGCCAATGCATGTCTTTCACCTTGCCCCGTGCCCTGGCAGATGAGCCTCGCCCATGGCGCCATGACGAGGTCCATAGCATCGCAACCCCTCTATCTCCCAATAGTTCGAACGCCAAGCTCTTGCAGGAAGTACGCCTAGAAGCCGACAGCAAGTCTGCCAGAAGACGGAGTTGAGACGCTTTATAATAAACCTCCATGTCTGGCAGGCCAATGCCCCCCACGTGGGTAGTCCTCCTCAAAGCCGCGTGGGCCTGTCTAGGTTTCTTCCCTCCCCAAATAAAGCTCGAGAAAAGTCTACGCACGGTAGTAAAAAAGGACTTAGGGACGGGAATAGGGAGTGTCTGCAAAAAATACAAAATTTTGGGCAGTACATAAGATTTTACAATATTTTTTCTACCCAGCCAGGAGAGATACGGGATATTAATAGAAGATAATTGGCCCCTCACTTTCTGCAAAATATGACCATAATTGAGCTCATATAACGAATCTAAGTGTTCAGGGATCCGAACCCCCAGGTGTGTAATAAAGGTGGGCGCCCAGGTGAACGGGAAGTTCTCTTGAACCCTCCCCCTCCTGCCAGGCGAAAAATTGTGACCCAACATCTCGCATTTATTGAGATTAATTTTATAATTAGATACGGAACCAAATGACTCCAATAAAGACAACAAAGGGCCCAACGATAATTCCGGAGAAGGTAAGAAAAAAAGTAAGTCATCCGCGAAGGCATTCACCTTATGACACCTACCCCCCACCGAGATCCCCTGTATCCCTTGGGACGCCCGAACAGCCTGTAAGAAGGGCTCTAGCATCAATACAAATAAAGTAGGGGACAGTGGGCAGCCCTGTCTTGTTCCATTCCTAATTTCGAATCGAGCGGACATTAAGCCATTAACTTTGACCCGGGCTCTAGGGGTGGAATACAGGTTACACACTATTTTAATAAACTGGGCCGGAAATCTGAATAGAGTCAGAACCAATTCCAAGAATCCCCACTCCACCCGGTCGAAAGCCTTTTCGGCATCAGTGGCTAAGAGCGAGAGAGGTAGATCCCTTGCGGCAGAGTGTGCCATGGCATATATCACGCGTTGAACGTTGTCTCTACCCTCCCTGCCCGGGACGAAGCCCACCTGATCCGGGTGGACTAGGGATCCCAAGAATCCAGAAATCCTGGACGCCAACAACTTCGTCCACAGCTTATAGTCCGTGTTGAGGAGGGAAATGGGCCTGTAACTGCCACATTCCAGCAAGTCCTTATCGGGTTTGGGCAGAACAGTTATGTGGGCGTCCAAGGATGCCTGTCCCAAGGGCAGGCCTTTAAGCAGAGCATTAAAATAGTTCACTAAAAAGGGAGCCAAGGTCGGAAAAAACTTTTTATAATAGAGTATCGGGTAGCCATCCGGCCCTGGGCTTTTCCCGGTAGGGATGTCTTTCAAAACTAGCCAAATTTCCTCAGAGGTAAATGGTGTCATAAGAGAGGACCTATCCGAATCCCCCAGGGTTGGGAGATCTACCGAGCGTAAAAAGGCGGCAGCCAAATCCTTCTTTGCCGCCGGAGACAGAGTCGAATCCTTCTCATGTAAATTGTAAAGGTCATGATAGTAGGATGCGAACCTGTCCGCTATAGCTTGAGAATCTGTCAACACTGTGCCATCCTGTGCCTTTAGTCGTTGGATAAGAGAGGTTTGGTGTAATTGTTTTATCATTGCGGTCATGGCCTTGCTCCCCCTGTTACCATGCACATACGTCGTGTGACGGGCGCGGAGGTATGCTTTCGCAAGTCGCACATTCAGTAGATCACTCAACTGCGAACGTAATGTCTAGAGTTCAGCGAATACTGAACGCGCCAATGACTTCTTATGTTGGGATTCCAGTCTATGGATGTCTGACAGCAGGGCGTGAAGCTTGGCTGTCCTACATTTCTTAAAATGCGCACCCAAAGCAATAAAATGGCCCCGCAGGACCGCCTTATGTGCCTCCCACGTGGAAGCCGCGGATACCCCATCTGTAATGTTCAACACAAAGTACTCAGAGATTCGAGAAGCGATAGACGCCATCTCCTCTTTACTATCCAACAGGGTCGGATTCAATTTCCAAGACCAATTGGTGCCTATACGCCCCGGTAGTGACATGGTTAAGGAAATCGGAGCATGGTCTGACATGGAAATCACACCCACTGAAGCCTCCAAGACACAGTGAAGTATGGACTGTGAAACAAATAGGAAGTCTATCCGATGGTATGAGTCATGGACCCGCGAATAAAAGCTGTAATCTCTATCGTTGGCATGTAAAGATCGCCAACCATCTAACACCTTCAGTTCCTGCAAGAGCTTATGTATGGCGCGCAAAGCTCTCTGAGCAATCTTGGAGTGGCCGGACGATGTGTCCAGCAGAGGTTGTAACGCTATGTTCCAGTCACCCCCCAGTATCAACACGCCCTCTCCAAACGTTTGAACCATGCGCAGCATCTTAAGTAGCCAGGCAGCCGTATTTTTGTTGGGGGCATAAAGATTACATAGTGTGATTAGTTGGCCGTCCACGGTCCCTTTGAGTAACACGTATCTACCCTCTGTGTCGATAAGTGAAGCAGCGCACAAAAATCTGCAATCAGCACGTACACCAACACTTACCCCTCTTGACCTGGAAGCTGACGCCGTGGAGTGGAACCACTGTGAATAACGGAACCGGGCGGGCAACTGAGGAATCCCGTTGTCGCGGAAATGGGTCTCTTGCAAAAAGAGAAAATCTGGGAGATCAGGCCTGAGAAGGGAGAAAACCTTGCTGCGCTTAAGCGCAGAATTGAGACCCTTTACATTATATGATATTATCTTAAGCGACAAAGGAGCCATCATAGAGTCCAGTAATACAGAACAAGCTTAGCATATAACCCCCAAATGCCCACCAGTCCATCATGCCTAACCGATCAGAAAGGGTACGGAGACAAAGAAAAAGAGAAGAGTAAAGGAGCACAGTGAAACGGGTCATTAGGATGAAAAGCAAGAGGGAGGTTAAGAGATGAGCAGAGCAGCCACTGTCAGGGGCGAAAAAGGGAATGGCAAGACCTGGGACAAAGCGCCACCACCGGGAGAAAGGGGTAACGACCCCAACCAACTGCAGCATTTGAAAACAAGGTGCAGAGCTCCCGACGTCCAAGACCAACAAACACACAGACATAAACAACATCCACCACAAACACAACACAGAACATAGATGATTCCCTAAGGAACCTAACCAAAGGTTGTCAAAGCAGCCATACTGGTGTATACACCTGAGTATACACAAACTCGGGGAGCTCCAAAAGGATAGCAGGTCCCGTTCCAAACCCCGCTTAGGGGTCTGGAAGAGGCCCCACCCTCCCCTCCACCACCAACTCCTCCAGAAAGGGCGACTTAATGGTAGAGAAAAGGCTTGACCCATGCTAGGCAGTCGCATGCATGGCTGAGACCCACCAGTCTCATGAGAAATAAACCCAAAATGGCAAGTAAACAATAACACAACTAAACAGTAACATTGCAGAATAAGGAAAAAAGGGGGAGGAGCCCCCGGCTCATGCCCGCTGTATCCTCCCACTCCACAGCGGCGGTCTGAGCAGTATGCGCAGACCTAACAGTTAACAGTTAAGACACATCTCAAAACCCCAAGATGCAAAAAGCCTGGTGAAGATTAACCCCCCAATGAACTGCAGGGGTAATCACAGGCAGCCTGAGGTTGTAAACGTTGAAGTACAAACATAAATTCCCTCAATCAGTTCAGAGAGCAAATGAAACTCAGAGAAAAGCAGGAGATGCAAAATAAGAATGGGCAATCTAAATGGCAAAGAACCCAAGGGCTCCCTCCTGTGTCCAGGAGCATAAATTGCACGCTAAAAACTGGACAGGCTGTAAGGTTTAGTTCCATTCAGCTCACCGAACTGTACCACATCCCCCAGAAACATAAATGCAGCTCTCAGCATACCATCCCCCGCTCAAGGGAAAGGGTTGGCAAACTCAGAGTAAATAACATATAGAAAAAGCATGTATACGAAAGGGAATCTCCATACCTCCCTGTTCAGAGCTATTCATGGAAGACAACTAAGCATAGAAGTAAACCCCTTCAACCAGCTCAGTCAGCCAGGGAAATGCAGGAGCAAAAAATGAAGAGAAAAAGTAGAGTATGGAGAAAACCCCCTCAGTGCTCCCCCCTGTGTTCAAAAGCAGGAATTACATTATAAACTGAGCACAGTGCATAGTTAGCTTCCACACAGAGAACTGAACTGCATCAAGACTATACTAAACATGAATGCAACTTTTAGTCAATCATTCCCATCACAGGGGAGAGAGGCATGGAAACACCATACAGCAAAAAAGACCTGTGGAAAAACCGTTAAATGGGGAAGATCCTCAGAACCTCCCTACACCTGGCAAAGCATAGCAGCACCAGGGAAAACAAGCGGAGCACGTCTCCTAGTACAGAAAGCAGAATAAAGCCACACAGGCAGGCACATCTCACTCCACTGCTCGCGTGTGCCCCTTCTTCTTCTTAGTAGCAGTTACTTGCCACGCCGTCACCTTCCCTGGTTTGCGGACAGACACAGAGTCAGTGATCGGGAGCCAAGAAGGGATAGTAACAGGCTCCATATCCAATGCCTCCCAGAAAGCTTGTAAGTCCCCTGGATCATGTAATTCAATGGATTTACCCTTCACAGTGGCTCGCAGTCCAAATGGGAACATCCACATATATTTACAGTTCTGGGATTTTAGGGCCTCTAACAGCGGCTTAAGCAGCCTCCTCTTTGCCAAAGTGGAGGCAGCTAGATCCTGAAAAAGCGATATAGGAGCGTCTGCATAGTGTACAGTACCTTGTGTGCGCGCTGCATCCAGGATGGCCTTGGTGTCGGTGAAGGAGAGGATTTTACAGATCACATCCCTTGGAGGGCCAGATGCCGGCCCACGCTGTCTCAAGGCACGGTGGATCCGCTCAATCTGTATAGAGCTGGCTGTATCCGGGCCTAACAGGTCAGTAAACAGCTCGGTCGCCACCTTGGTGAGGGCTTATGCGGCCCAGGTCTCCGGCAATCCTTTAATCCTAAGATTGTTGCGACGCGATCTGTTTTCCTGGTCCTCCAAAGCTAAAAAAGCGCGGTTTAAATGCGCCTCATGCCGTTCAGCTTGCACAGTCAGGTCAGCCACAGTCGCGCTCGTCTGTGTGTGGGCTTCTTCCACACCATCCAGCCTCTGGCCCATTACAGTAAAGTCTGCCCGGAACTCTGCCATCTCCTGTGTGAGTGGAGTGAGAGCTGCTTGTAATTGCTTCTGCTGCAGCTGAAGCGAGCGACGGATCGCCGCCTTGAAGAAGGCTTTGGTGAGTGGGGCATCCTCCTCCTCACCCCCTCCTCTTCACTCTCTGCACTCTCCCAGTCCTGCTGCTGCTGGCTGTGTGTCCCGGCTGCCGCCGCCATCTTAGGAGAGGCCTGTGGTGTAGCAGTCCGGCTTTTGTGATTTGGCTTTTTGGGGGTCCCGCTGTATTCCTCCAGTCTATCTCTGCCGTTTCGCACCATAATGGGAGAAAATAGAAGCTGTGGTGGGTCTCAGACTGAGCTCTCCCCAGGAGCTACTCCAGCATGCAGCTAGTCAGATGGACGGTCAAGCCACGCCCCCCCTGTTTTGAATGATGTTAATGTGTTTTTTCAGGCTCTGGGGTTATTGTACGATGAACCTAATGTCACTGATCAAGCTGAAAAAACCTTGTTGGAATTGAATCAGGGTCATGAAGCTGCTGAACTGTACTGTCAGAAATTTCAAAAATGGGCAGTCCTTACTAAATGCAATGATGATGCTCTGGCAGCTCTTTTTCGGAAGGGTCTGGCAGAGACTGTAAAGGATGTTATGGTGGGATTCCCTGTTCCCTCTGGTCTCAATGACTCCATGTCATTAGCTATTCAAATTGACAGACGTTTGCGTGAGCGCAGAGGTATGCATGAGATTGTGTTGCCTTGTGAGTCATCTCCTGAGCCCATGCAGTGTGATGGAGTGACTTCTGGGGTACAGCGTCATGAGTTTCGAAAGCGTAATAAGTTGTGTTTCTACTGTGGTGATGCTTCTCATCCTATTTCCGTCTGCCCCAAGTGGGGAAGACGTTTTGCGCGCTCAGTTGTTTTGGGTAGTGTTCAGACTAAATTTCTGTTGACTGTTACCCTGATTTGCTCCATGTCCACATTTTCGGCTCAGGCTTTTATTGATTCAGGAGCAGCTATTAACCTGATGGATTTTGACTTTGCCAAACGTTGTGGGTTTCCCATGATACCCCTTCGGAAGTCAATTCCTTTACTGGGCATTGATTCTACCCCCTTTGGCGGAGAATAAACCCCAGTTTTCTACCCAGGTGATAATGCGGGTTGACCTGGACCATCAGGAGAGTTGCAAATTTTTGGTGTTGCATAATTTGCATGACATTATTGTACTGGGTTTCCCTTAGTTATAGACTCATAATCCTGTTTTGGATTGGAAATCTGTGTCTGTGACCTGTTGGGGTTGCCAATGTGTTAATACTGGCACTCCTGTTTTTTCTTCCCCCCAGTCTCAAGATGTTTTTTCTGCCTCCCCCCAGTCTCAAGATGTCCCTGACTATCTAACCAAATTTTCTGATGTGTTTAGTGAGAGTAAGTCTGCATCCTTGCCTCCTCACAGGAGTTATGATTGTGCTATTGAGTTAGTGCCTGGTGGTAAATTTCCTAAGGGTCGGCATTCTAATTTATCTGTACCTGAACACGATGCTATGCAATCTTATATCAAGGAGTCTTTGGAGAAGGGTCATATCAGACCTTCCTCTTCACCCTTGGGCGCCGACTTTTTCTTTGTGGCCAAAAAAGATGGTTCATTGAGGCCGTGTATTGACTATCGTCTCCTGAATAAAATCACTATTAAATATCAATATCCATTACCCTTGATTTCTGACCTATTTTCCAGAGTGAAAAGTGCTAGTTGGTTTACCAAGCTTGACCTCAGGGGGCGTATAATCTTATTCTCATCAAGCACGGTGATGAATGGAAGACGGCGTTTAATACCCCAGAGGGGCATTTTGAGTACCTAGTGATGCCTTTTAGGCTCACTAATGCCACTTCCGTCTTCCAGTCCTTTATGAATGATATTTTCAGGGATTTCGTGGATATATTTCTGATCGTTTATTTGGACGATATCTTGATTTTTTCCAAAAACTGGGACTCTCATGTGGAACATGTTCGGACGGTGTTCCTGATTTTGAGAGAAAATGCATTGTATGTGAAGGGATCAAAATGTCTTTTTGGCGTACAGAAGGTTTCATTTCTGGGATTCACTTTGTCTCCGTCTGTTATTGAAATGGACCGGTCAAAGTTCAGGCCATTTGTGATTGGGTTCAACCTACTACATTGAAGGCACTTCAGAGATTTTTGGGTTTTGCTAATTTTTATCGTAAATTTATTGGTAATTTCTCCAGTATTGTGAAACCACTGACTGATTTGACCAAAAAGGGTTCTGATGTGGTGAATTGGCCTCCTGAGGCAGTTTCTGCGTTTCAGGAACTTAAGCAGAGATTCACTTCTGCTCCTGTTCTGCGGCAGCCTGATGTTTCTCTACCATTTCAGGTGGAGGTTGATGATTCTGAGATTGTGGCAGGTGCCGTTTTGTCCCAAAGGGATCCGGAGACCTCTAAGAGTAACCCTTGTGCCTTCTTCTCTCGAAAATTTTCCCCAGCTGAACGTAATTATGACGTGGGAAATCGGGAGTTATTGGCTATGAAGTGTGCCTTTGAAGAGTGGAGACATTGGCCAAACATCAGGTGGTGGTCCTCACGGACCATAAGAATCTGGTTTATCTCGAATTAGCCAAGCGACTTAATCCTAGACAGGCCAGGTGGGCCTTGTTTTTCACACGTTTTAATTTTGTGGTTTCTTTTCTCACGGGCACTAAGAATGTTAAGGCGGATGCCCTCTCGAGGAGTTTCTTTGAGGATTCTCCTGAGGTAACTGAGCCTGCTGTTATTCTAAAAGAGGGTGTAGTTCTTTCCGCTATCTCGCCCAATTTGAGATTGGCTCTGGAGGGATGTCAGGAGGATAAACCTGAACGCTGCCCTGTTGGGAAATTGTTTGTACCAGACCAGTGGAGAAAGAATGTTATGTCTGAGATTCATTGCTCCGCATTGGCTGGTCATCCCGGTATTTTCGGTACCAGAGATTTTATTGAGTCGGTCCTTTTGGTGGCCTACTTTGTCTCGTGACGTCAGGGACTTTGTGCAGTCCTGTGGGACTTGCTCTCGTTCCAAACCTTGCTTTCGCTCTAGTGGTTTGTTAATGCCATTACCTGTGACCAAGAGGCCATGGACCCATATCTCTATGGATTTTATTTCCGACTTCCCTGTCTCTCAGAGAATGACTGTTATCTGGGTGATCAGTGATAGATTTTGCCTACCTCCTCCGAATTGGTGCCTTTATTCTTTCAGCAGGTAGTTCGGTTGCACGACATTCCAGAGAACATTGTGTCTGACAGAGGAGTCCAATTTGTTTCCAGATTTTGGAGGACATTTTGTATCTTAACTTGGAGTTCAGTTATCTTTCTCCTCTGCAATTCACCCTCAGACCAATGGACAAACTGAGAGAACAAACCAGATCTTGGAGACTTATTTGAGATGTTTTGTGTCTGCTGATAAGGATGACTGGGTCTCTTTTTTGCCTTTGGCTGAGTTTGCGCTTAATAATAGAGCTAGCTCTGCCATCTTGATGTCTCCTTTTTTCTGCAATTCTGGGTTTCATCCTCGATTTTCTTCAGGACAAGTGGAGGCTTCTGTCTGTCCGGGTGTTGACTCTATTATGGAGCGAATGCAGTAGATTTGGGACCAAGTTGTGGAGAAGTTGTCTCTCTCTCAGGAGAAGGCCCAGCGGTTTGCCAACCGGCATAGGACTGATGGTCCTCGTTTTAAAGTGGGGGACTTGGTTTGGTTGTCCTCAAGAAATATCCCTATGAAGGTTGCAACTCCAAAATTTAAGCCAAGGTTCATTGGACCTTATAAGATCATGGAAATTCTTAATCCGGTTTCCTTCCGTTTGCTTCTTCCAGGGACATTTGAGATCCATAACGTATTCCACAAATCCTTATTGAAGAGGTTTGTCGAGCCAGTGGTTCCTATGGCTGCGCCTCCCGACCCTGTTTTGGTTGAGGGCAATTTGGAGTATGTGGTTGAGAAAATATTGGATTCTCGTTTTGCTAGGCGGAAACTCCAGTATTTGGTTAAGTGGAGAGGTTATGGTCAGGAGGACAATTCTTGGGTGTTTGCTTCGGACATCCATGCTAGGAGACTTATCCGTGACTATCACAGGGCTCATACTGATCGGCCTGGTTGCGCACGTGAAGGTTCGGTGACCCCTCCTCAAGGGGGGTACTGTTGTGAATGTGTTGGAGATGACTTCGGAGCTGAGGCTCCCTCCGGTGGTTGCTGAGGGTATTGAACCAATTAAGGAATGGGTGTCAGGTGGGGCTGACTGGCCTGATATAAGTGAGCTGAACTCCTTTGATCCTTGCCAGTAATCAATTGTTGCTTCCAGGTCTTTGTTGGAATTTCAGCTTGCTTTCCTGCTATCATTCAGATAAGTGACTTTCTGTTTTTTTTTCTGTGGTTGGATTTTCCTTGCTTTTTGCAGTCTTGCCTTGGACTTCAGCTGAGTCCCCTTTGGGGGCTTGCGCTGCCCTCTGTTCTCATTTTGTATTTGCACTTGTTCTCTGTTCCATTGATATTTTTTATTGCTGGGTAGCTGTGTGTCACACCAGAGATCTGATATAGGTGGTCGACATCGTGTGGTCTCAGGTTTTTGTAATCAGAAGTGGAGGGTTTGTGACGGGTCCCTCATGTTGCACTAAAGAAAATACCCCGGACGGGGTTAGCACTACAGAAGAAGAATTTTATTGAACTTGAATAAAAATGTTTGATTGCGTTTGATCTGAAAATGTTTAATACCACTTGAAGTTAAAAATGTGAATATTTCTGAAGGAAATTTGATAGCACTTTTATAGTAAAAATTAAAGAGAAGTTTACCAGTAGTAAATGTAAATAAATGCCAACAAATGTTTTATTTAATAATGTCAATATTAGCCTTGCTTATGTTGTTTACCTGTTTACATATTATGCAACGTTTAAGAAAAAGTGCCTCCCATAAAGGGAAGTTGCGTTTTATTGATTTTATACCTGTTGTAATGCATTACCAAAACTTTTGCATGTTTACTATAACATCTGCCAACTCTGTTTCAGCCCGTGGCTGTGCTGTGTTTAACAGGGGGGGTATGTGGCACCCCTGAGGGTTCAGTCGCCACAGAGGTATTGCACCTCATCCAGAGGTGTGATATCCCACTCTCAGGTAAGGAGGGAGCACCACCCAGGACTCTAACACCTGCACCCAACACAGACTATAGCATCCGTGCACCCTGGACATACCCTAAAGGAGGATGGTCTCATCCCAGGCTGGGTAGGAAAGAGTGCATGGGTGGTGGGTGGAGAAAGTAAGAAGGAGGAGAAGTGAAGCTTTAGGAAGCAGGAAACTGAGTCTAGTCAGACAGTCTGAGAGGGGACCTGGAGCTGATAGGAGCTCGGCCCCAGACAGAGAACGTGAGAGAGAGGGAAGCATAGAAGGAAGCTTCTAGAAGGAAAGAAGGGGTCCTAGGGGCATGGATAGTGAGTAATCCATCCGTGGGACCCGATCCAATTGTGGAGGGACCCGGTCGCAGAAGGGACTTGGCCCCTAGCCTAGTGGAGAACTTTAAGACTCAGCTAGCAAGCCGACAGCTGTGGCAACTTTAGGGGTCACAGCCAACAACCACATTCATCTTCAATACAAACTTTTATCATCCCCTGTAAATATTCCCCATTTATTGGATGCCCAGGGCCACGGACCAGGTCACTACTGACGTGACATATCCCTTTAGGACACCGGCCCAGTACCGAGTACCCCACTGCCCTGGTGGGCGATCCAGGTGAATACTTTCGCAAGGTACAGTATGTTAGATACCGAGGATCTGCTTTGTTACTTCATCATTTTTTTTATTTTTTTTATTTTTCTTATTACTTTGCTAAAGATTTTCAGTCTGACCTAAAAGTTTTACTTTTTTATTTTTATTACTTGAGAGCCCTGATTGTGATGTGTAGGACTACTAAGTGAATAATTGCAATACATTTAGTTTATTTCTCAAGTTTATGACCTAGGTGAGCCACTCGTTTACTAAATATTTTGCATTGCTTTCTAGCTCTCTTTATATAGTACAGTGGGTACAGAAAGTATTGAACCCCCTTTAAATTTTTCACTCTTTGTTTCACTGCAGACATTTGGTAAATTCAAAAAAAGTTCATTTTTGTTCTCATTAATGTACACTCTGCATCCCATTTTGACTGAAAAAAACAGAAATGTAGAAATTTTTGCAAATTTATTAAAAAAGAAAAGCTGAAATATCACATGGTCATAATTTTTCAGACCCTTTGCTCAGTATTGAATAGAAGCACCCTTTTGAGCTAGTACTGCCATGAGTCTTCTTGGGAATGATGCAACAAGTTTTTCACACCTGGATTTGAGGATCCTGTGCCATTCTTCCTTGCAGATCCTCTCCAGTTCCGTCAGGTTGGATGGTGAACGTTGGTGGACTGCCATTTTCAGGTCTCTTCAGAGGTGCTCAATTGGGTTTAGGTCTGGGATTTGGCTGGTCCAGTCAAGAATTGTCACAGAGTTGTTCTGAAGCCACTCCTTTGTAATTTTAGCTGTGTGCTTAGGGTCATTGTCTTGTTGGAAGGTGAACCTTCGGTCAAGTCTGTGGTCCAGAGCACTCTGGAAGAGGTTTTCATCCAGGATATCTCTGTACTTAGCCGCATTCATGTTTCCTTCATTTGCAACCAGTTGTCCTGTTACTGCAGCTGAAAAACACCCCCATAGCATGATGCTGCCAACATGTTTCACTGTTGGGATTGTATTGAGCAGGTGATGAGCAGTGCCTGGTTTTCTCCTCAAATACCACTTAGAATTATCACCAAAAAGTTCTACCTTCGTCTCATCATAAAAATAGAATCTTATTTCTCATAGTCTGGGAGTCCTTCATGTGTTTTTTAGCAAACTCTGTGCAGGCTTTCCTATGTCTGGCACTGGGGAAAGGCTTCTGTCAGGCCACTCTGCCATAAAAGCTCGACTGGTGGAGGGCTGCAGTGATAGTTGACTTTATGGAACTTTCTCCCATCTCCATACTGCATCTTTGGAGCTCAGTCACAATGATGTTGGGGTTCTTCTTTAACTCTCTCCCCAAGGCTCTTCTCCCACGATTGCTCAGTTTGGCTGGATGGCCATGGAATCATAGAATGATAGAATGGTATAGTTGGAAGTGACCTCCTGGTTCATCTGGTCCAACCCCTGCTCAAAGCAGGATTCACTAACTCATCCCAGATAGATGTCTGTCCAACCTTTGTTTGAAGACTTCCATTGAAGGAGAACTCACCACCTCTCGTGGCAGCCTGTTCCACTCATTGATCCCACTAACTGTCAAAAAGTTTTTTCTAATATCAAATCTGTGTTTCCTCCCATTCAGTTTGATCCCATTGCTTCTAGTCTTTCCTTGTGCAAATGAGAACAAAGATGATCCTTCTACAGTGTGACAGCCCTTGAGATATTTGTAGACAGCTATTAGTCTCCTCTCAGTCTTCTTTTTTGCAAGCTAAGCATTCCCAAAACATGTAACCGTTCCTCATAGGACATGGTTTGCAGACCTGTCACCATTCTGGTCGCTCTTTTCTGAACTTGCTCCAGTTTGTTGATGTCTTTTTTAAAATGTGGTGCCCAAAACTGGACACAGCATTCCATATGAGGTCTGACCAAAGATGAGTAGAGGGCAATAGTGACTTCACATGATCTAGACTGTGTGCTTCTGTTAATACATCCCAGAATTGTATTTGCCTTTTTTGCTGCTGCATCACACTGTTGACTCATGTTCAGTCTGTGATCTATTAGTATACCCAAGTCTTTTTCACATGTGCTGTTGCTTAGCCCTATTCCTCCCATTCTGTATATTCTTTTTTTATTTTTGTTGTACAGATGTAGTATTTTGCATTTTTCTCTGTTAAAAACCATTTTGTTAGTTGCTGCCCACTGCTCCAGTTTATTTATATTTTTTTGAATCCTCTCTCTCTTCTCTAGTATTAGCTATCCTAGCTTTGTGTCATCAGCAAATTTAATCAGTTTACCATCAATTCCTTCATCTAAATAATTGATAAAGATATTGAACAATACAGGGCCCAGGACAGAGCCCTGCGGTACCCCACTTGAGACATTCTTCCAACTGGATGTGCAGCCATTTACAAGCACTCTTTGGGTCCGATCACTAAGCCAGTTATGAGTCCACCTAACAGTTGCCTTGTACATTCCATACTTAGTTAGTTTTTCAATAAGGATTGTGTGAGATACTATGTCAAATGCTTTGCTGAAGTCAAAATATATTATATCTACAGCATTTCCCTGATCCACCCAATCAGTGATTCTGTCATAGAAGGAATTAAGTTAGTCTGACATGACTTATTAGTTACAAACCCATGCTGACTCTGTACTTACATACATGTTGTTTAATAATTTGTTCATAGATCTTTCCTGGAACAGAAGTCAGACTCACCGGCCTATAGTTCCCTGGGTCCGCCTTCTTTCCCTTTTTGAAGATAGGAACAACATTTGCTCTCCTCCAGTCTTCTGGGACTTCTCCTGTTCTCCAAGAATTTTCAAAGATTATAGAGTGGTTCAAAAATTTATTTTGCTATCTCCTTTAGTACTCTGTGGTGTAATTCATCAGGACCTGAAGACTCGAATTAATTTATGTTAGCTAAGTGTTTCCTCATTATCTTTCTGTTTATTGGTATCCTGGTTTCTTCTATTCCCTTAATAGGACAGTGAAGATCAGTTGTTGTTACATTTCCTTTCTGAGAGAAAACGGATGCAAAATAGGAATTTAAAAGTTCAGCCTTCTCAATATCCTTTGGTACCGTTTCATAATTTTCATCCTGTAAAAATCCTATAGCATCTTTCACTTTTCTTTTACATTTGACATATCCCCAAAATCCTTTTTTATTGCTTTTGATATCTCTTGCAGGCCTTAATTCATTGTCAGCTTTAGATATTCTGATTCGTGCCCTGCAGGTTCTGCAGACAGCATTATAGTCTTCTTAAGATATGCCTCCCTCTTTCCATTTGATAAACATTTCTTTCTTCCTATTTAGCATGTGTTTAAGTTCTGTGTTCATCCATCCTGGTTTCCTTAACCCCTTCACCCCAAGGGTGGTTTGCACGTTAATGACCGGGCCAATTTTTACAATTCTGACCACTGTTTCTTTATGAGGTTATAACTCTGGAACGCTTCAACGGATCTTCGCGATTCTGAGATTGTTTTCTCGTGACATATTGTACTTCATGTTAGTGGTAAAATTTCTTCGATATAACTTGCGTTTATTTTTGAAAAAAACGCAAATATGGCGAAAATTTTTAAAATTTTGCAATTTTCAAATTTGAATTTTTATTCCCTTAAAACAGAGAAATATATCACACAAAATAGTTAAGAAATAACATTTCCCACATGTCTACTTTACATCAGCACAATTTTGGAACCAAAATTTTTTTTTGTTAGGAAATTATAAGGGTTAAAAGTTGACCAGTGATTTCTCATTTTTACAGCAAAATTTACAAAGCCATTTTTTTTAGGGACCACCTCACATTTGAAGTCACTTTGAGGGGTCTATATGGCAGAAAATACCCAAAAGTGACACCATTCTAAAAACTGCACCCCTCAAGGTACTCAAAACCACATTCAAGAAGTTTATTAGCCCTTCAGGTGCTTCACAGGAACTAAAGCAACGTGGAAGGAAAAAATGAATATTTTACTTTTTAGCCACAAAAATTATATTTTACAACCTTTTTTTTTATTTTTACAAGGGTTAAAAGGAGAAAATGGACAGATAAGGTTGTTATGCAATTTCTCCTGAGTACGCCAATACCCCATATGTGGGGGAAAAACACTGTTTGGGTACACGGCAGAGCTCGTAAGGGAAGGAGCGACGTTTGACTTTTTCAAACTAAAATTGGCTGGAATTTAGATTGGATGCCATGTCGCGTTTGGAGAGCCCCTGATGCGCCTAAACAGTGGAAACCCCCCACAAGTGACACCATTTTGGAAACTAGACCCCCTAAGGTACTTATCTAGATCTGTTGTGAGCACTTTGAACCCTCAAGTGTTTCACAAAAGTTTATAAAGCCTGGGTGTGAAAAAAAAAAATCAATTTTCCACAAAAATGATTTTTTAGTCTCAAATTTTTGAATTTTCCCAAGGAAATTGGACCCCAAAAGTTGTTGTCCAATTTGTCCTGAGTACGCTGATACCCCATATGTGGGGGGGGGAAACTGTTTGGGCGCACGGCAGGACTTGGAAAGGAAGTAGTAACGTTTTGGAATGCAGACGTTAATGGGGGTCATGTTCCGTTTGCAGTGCCCCAGATGAGCCTAAACAGTGGACACCCCCCACAAGTGACCCCATTTTGGAAACTAGACCCCCTAAGGAACTTATCTAGATCTTTGGTGAGCACTTTGAACCCCCAAGTGCTTCACACAAGTTTATAATGCCCGGGCATGAAAATAAAAAATCCTAAAAATTATCTTTTAGTCACTAATTTTTTATTTTCCCAAGGGTAACAGGAGAAATTGGACCACATATGTTGTTGTACAATTTGTCCTGAGTACGCCGATACCCCATATGTGGGGGGGAACCACTGTTTGGGCGCACGACAGAGCTCGGAATGGAAGGAGCACCATTTGACTTTTTCCAACCAAAATTGGCTGGAATTGAGTTTGGATGCCATGTTGCATTTGGAGAGCCCCTGATGTGCCTAAACAGTGGAAACCCCCCACAAATGACCCCATTTGGGAAACTAGACCCCCTAAGGAACTTATCTAGATTTTTTATGAGCAATTTGAACCCCAAAGTGCTTCACACAAGTTTATAACGTAGAGCCGTAAAATTTAAAAATCATATTTTTTCCACAAAAATGATCTTTTCACCCCAATTTTTATTTTTCCAAGGGTAACAAGACTCCAAAAGTTATTGTGCAATTTGTCCTGAGTGCGCTGATACCCCATATGTGGGGGTAAACCACTGTTTGGGTGCATGGCAGAGTTTGGAAGGGAAGGAGCGCCGTCTGACTTTTTCAACGCAGAATTGGCTGGACGCCATGTCGTGTTTGGAGAGCTCCTGATCTGCCTAAACAGTGGAAACCCCCATAAATGACACCATTTTGGAAACTAGACCCCTCAAGGAACTTATCTAGATGTGTGTTGAGAACTTTGAACCCCCAGGTGTTTCACTAAAGTTTATAACGTACAGCCGTAAAATAAAAAATATATTTTTTTTTCTACAAAAATGATTTTTTTCGCCCCCAATATTTTATTTTCACAAGGGTAACAGGAGAAATTGGACCCCAAAAGTTGTTGTCCAATTTGTCCTGAGTACGCTGATACCCAATATGTGGGAGAAAACTACTGTATGGGCGCACGTCAGGGCTCGGAAGGGAAGTAGTGACGTTTTGGATTGCAGACTTTGATGGAATGGTCTGGGTGCGTCATGTCACATTTGGAGAGCCCCTGATGCGCCTAAACAGTGGAAACCCCCACAAGTGACCCATTTTGGAAAATAGACCCCACAAGGAACTTATCTAGATGTGTGGTGAGCACTTTGAACCCCAAAGTGCTTCACAGAAGTTTATAACGCACAGCCGTAAAAATAAAAAATCCTTTTTTTTTTACAAAAATGATTTTTTCGCCCCCAATATTTTATTTTCACAAGGGTAACAGGAGAAATTGGACCCCAAAAGTTGTTGTCCAATTTGTCCTGAGTACGCTGATACCCAATATGTGGGAGAAAACTACTGTATGGGCGCACGTCAGGGCTCGGAAGGGAAGTAGTGACGTTTTGGATTGCAGACTTTGATGGAATGGTCTGGGTGCGTCATGTCGCATTTGGAGAGCCCCTGATGCGCCTAAACAGTGGAAACCCCCCACAAGTGACCCCATTTTGGAAAATAGACCCCACAAGGAACTTATCTAGATGTGTGGTGAGCACTTTGAACCCCGAAGTGCTTCACAGAAGTTTATAACGCACAGCCGTAAAAATAAAAAATCCTTTTTTTTTTTGCAAACATGATTTTTTTCGCCACAATATTTTATTTTTACAAGGGTAACAGGAGAAATTGGACCCCAAAAGTTGTTGCCCAATTTGTCCTGAGTACGCTGATACCCAATATGTGGGAGAAAACTACTGTATGGGTACACGTTGGGGCTCGGAAGGGAAGTAGTGACGTTTTGGATTGCAGACTTTGATGGAATGGTCTGGGGGCGTCATGTCGCATTTGGAGAGCCCCTGATGCGCCTAAACAGTGGAAATCCCCAACAAGTGACCCCATTTTGGAAAATAGACCCCCACAAGGAACTTATCTAGGTGTGTGGTGAGCGCTATGAAGCCCCAAGTGCTTCACAGAAGTTTAAAATGTACAGCCGTAAAAACAACAAAAAAATTTTTTTTTGTACAAAAATGATATTTTCGCCCCCAGTTTTTTATTTTCCCAAGGGTAACAGAAGAAATAGGACAAATTGCACAATAACTCTTGGGGTCCAGAGTACGCTGATACCCCATATGTGGGGATAAACTACTGTTTGGATGCATGGCAGAGCTCAGAAGTGAAGGAGCACCGTTTGACTTTTTCAACGCAGAATTGGCTGGAATTGAGATCAGACGCCATGTCACATTTGGAGAGCCCCTGATGTGCCTAAACAGCGGAAACCCCCCAATTCTAACTCCAACCCTAACCCCAACACACCCCTAACCCTAGTCCCAACCCTAACCACAAACCTAACTCTAACACACCCCTAATCCCAACCCTAACCCTAATCCTAACTTTAGTGCCAACCCTAACCCTAACTTTAGCCGCAACCCTAACCCTAACCCTAATGGGAAAATGGAAATAAATACATTTTTTTAATTTTATTATTTTTCCCTAACTAAGGGGGTGATAAAGGGGGGTTTGATTTACTATTTATAGCGGGTTTTTATGATTGGCAGCTGTCACGCTAAAAGACGCTTTTTATTGCAAAAATAGTTTTTTGCATCGCCACATTTTGAGAGCTATAATTTTTGCATATTTTGGCCCACAGAGTCATGTGAGGTCTTATTTTTTGCGGTACGAGTTGACGTTTTTATTTGTACCATTTTTGAGCAGGTGACATTTTTTGATCGCTTTTTATTTCGATTTTTGGGAGGTTAGAATGAACAAAAATCAGCAATTCATGAATTTCTTTTGGGGGAGGCGTTTTTATTGTTCCGCGTGTGGTAAAATTGATAAAGCAGTTTTATTCTTCGGGTCAGTACGATTATGGCGATACCTCATTTATATCATTTTTTTATGTTTTGGCGCTTTTATAGAATAAAAACAATTTTATATAAAAAATAATTATTTTTGCATCGCTTTATTCTGCGAGCTATAACTTTTTTATTTTTTCGCTGATGATGCTGTATGGCAGCTCGTTTTTTTGCGGGACAAGATGACGTTTTCAGCGGTACCATGTTTATTTATATCGGTCTTTTTGATCGCGCGTTATTCCACTTTTTGTTCGGCGGTATGATGATAAAGCATTGATTTTTTGCTTCGTTTTTTTTTTTTTTTTAAGGGGTTCACTAAAGGGGTTAACTAGTGGGACAGTTTTATAGGGGGGGTAGTTACGGACGCGGCGATACCAAATATGTGTACTTTTATTGTTTTGGTTTTTTTATTTACAGGAAGAAATGAATTTATTGGGGAATATTTTTTTTTTATTTATTTTGGATTTTTTTTTATAACATGTTTATTTTTATTTTTTTAACTTTTTTACTTTGTCCCAGGGTGGGTCATCACTGTATTTTATCAAATCGCTGGTGTGACAGTGTGCACAGCACACTGTCACACCAGCGATCGCTCAGGCAGTGCAGCAGGCTTCTCAGTGCCTGCTCTCAGCAGGCACTAAGGAAGCCGCCTCCCTCCAGGACCCCGGCGCCATCTTGGATCCGGGTCCTGGGAGGGAGGAAGCCCTCAGAACAGCGCGATCACATCGCGCTGGTCTGAGGGTCTCAGGGGGGCGCGCAGGGAGCCCCCACCCTGCGCGATCCTCCCCTGTGCCCCCAGTACACCGCGATCATGTTTGATCGCGGTGTGCTAGGGGTTAATGTGCCGGGAGCGGTCCGTGACCGCTCCTGACACACAGTCACGGGTGTCAGCTGTGATAATCAGCTGACACCCGGCGGCGATTAGCTGCGCTCCCCTCAGGAGCGCAGCTGATTGCCTGTGACGTACTATCCCGTCCATGGGCAGAATGGCACGGCTTTTATGGACGGGATAGTACGTCTAATGTCAGAGAGGGGTTAAATGCTTCCTATTCTACCCTCTTTTCGGAATTGTTAACGATTGTGCTTTGAGAATCTCATTTTTCAATGTTTCCCACCCTTTCTGGACATTTTTGTCCTAAGGATATCCAGCCATTGGATCCCTCCGATTCTGAGTCACTTAAAATCTGCCTTTCTGAAATCTAACCTTGACGTCTGAGTCTTCACAGGTCTTACTCTACTAGTTATCGAAAATTCTAAAATAGCATGGTCGCTACCTCCTAGGGTCCCAGCCACTCTTACCTCCTCAAACGTTTCCTCCCTGTTTATAAGGATTAGATCCAGGGTAGCAGATCCCCTTGTTTTCTAGCCTACCTTTTGGAAGATAAAGTTGTCAGCAAGAGAGGATAAGAATTTCCTTGACCTAATAGTTTTGCCTGAAAGAGATTCCCAACAAATGTCTGGATAGTTGGAATCTCCCAGGACAACTATGTCATATTTTTTGGAGAACTTGGCCATTTGATGCATAAAGAGTTCATCCATATCTTCAGCTTGCACAGGCGGCCTGTAGTAAATGCCTACAATGGTGTCCTTTCCATTGTTCTGTCCTTGTATTCTTACCCAAATAGTTTCCACAGAACTCCCAGTCTCTGAAACTTCAATCTCTATGTAGATATAAGCACAGTGTGTGTGGTGCGTATGGCGTATACAGTGTGTGTGTGGTGCGTACAGCGTATACATTGTGTGTTTGGTGCGAACAGCATATACAGTGTGTGTGTGGTACGTACAGCATATACAGTGTGTTTGTGTGTGTGTGGTGCGTACAGCATATACAGTGTGTGTGTGGTGCGTACAGCATATACAGTGTGTGTTTGTGTGTGTGTGGTGCATACGGCGTATGCAGTGTGTGTGTGGTGTGTACGGCGTATACAGTGTGTGTGTGGTGCGTACAGCATATACAGTGTGTGTTTGTGTGTGTGTGGTGCGTACGACGTATACAGTGTGTGTGTGGTGCGAACAGCATATACAGTGTGTGTGTGGTGCGTACAGCATATACAGTGTGTGTGTGTGTGTGTGTGTGTGTGTGTGTGTGTGTGTGTGTGTGTGTGTATGTGTGGTGCGACGGTGTTCCGCTGGTAGTACCGCACAAGAGGCTGGTTACACCATCAGTTTCGGTGATGAACTTCCACCACTTGGAATTCTGGGATCTGGAAAAATCTTGCGGAACAGGATGTGAAGACATTACAAGGTAAGTATATATTAGATATATATACCGTACAGGGTGGGCCATTTATATGGATGCACCTAAATAAAATGGGAATGGTTGGTGATATCAACTTTCTGTTTGTGGCACATTAGTATATGGGAGGGGGAAAACTTTTCAAGATGGTTGGTGACCATGGTGGCCATTTTGAAGTCGGCCATTTTGGATCCAACTTTATTTTTTCCAATGGGAAGAGGGTCATGTGACACATCAAACTTATTGAGAATTTCACGGGAAAAAACAATGGTGTGCTTTGTTTTAGCATAACTTTATTATTTCATTAGTTATTTACAAGTTTATGACCACTTATAAAATGTGTTCAAAGTGCTGCCCATTGTGTTGGATTGTCAATGCAACCATCTTCTCCCACTGTAGACACACTGATAGCAACACCACAGAAGAAATGCTAGCACAGGCTTCCAGTCTCCGTTGTTTCAGATAATGAACATCTCGTATCTGAAGGCAATTGTCTATGCTATATATATATATATATATATATATATATACAGTGCCTTGCAAAAGTATTCGGCCCCCTGGAACTTTTCAAACTTTTCCCACATATCATGCTTCAAACATAAAGATACCAAATGTAAATATAGCACAATACCACTTTCTATAAAGTTCTCCACATTTTTAGAACATTCATTATAACATACCTGAAGAAGACATTCTATATTGTCGAAACGCGTTGTATGTACTTTGTTTTTGATATATAATAAAAATCATTTCTTTGGATTATCTGGATCTTAAGAATTTCTGGACTCTACTACTACGGGAGCACAAACAGCCTGGTATCAAGTTCATTTCATTAATAGAGGAGTGCAACACATTTGCAAACATTATTATTTATTTTTTTACCCTGATAAAGGCACTGGTTCAGCACCGAACTGCGTTGGAACAATAAAGAACTATTTTGGATCACAAAAGGCTTCTCAGCTCATTCAATGTGATAGTGTTCTACATTTGCAAACATAATTCTTTGTGAATGTGTTGAGATGTCTAATTACAAAATGATGCTTTATCAGTTAGACAAATGAGGTTACAATCTTTCATTGATCCTGATCTCCTGTAAGCCCTGACCCCACTCCTCTCTTTATCTTGATTGATAGCTCCATGGCTAAAGGTACTGCCACACTAAGCTATCCCGCTAGCGATCTCGTTAGCGTTGCATACTAATGAGATCGCTAGCGGGATTGTTTCTATATCGCTAAATGCGGCCACATTTAGCGATATAGTTAACGACGCTATCGCCGCTAGCGATCTTCTTAACGACTTTAGCGGTACAAAAGTACCGCTAAATCGCTAAGAAAAGGTGCCACACAGCGATTAGATACTTACCCAGCGGGAGCGCCGACGAGAAAATAGGGTCCGGAGCGATTCCAGCGACGAGCGAGATCACAGCAGGAAGCTCGTCGCTGGAAGCTGCCGCACTGAACAACATCGCTAACAGGATCGCTAAATAGTGACGTTTTTTAGCGATCCCGTTAGCGATATTGTTTAGTGTGGCATACCCTTTACTATTGTCACTGTCTCCTTCACTGCACTTTGACCATTAATCTAGAGCCACAACACTTTTCAGGAAAGCCTACTAATTCATTGGACAGTACTATTTTTTTTGGATTAAGCTTGAATTGACTATTAATTCATAAATGTCCTGCATGGAATGTTAATACGTATTTAATTGGTGGTTAATCAATTTATAAATTATGTATAGAATTATTGGTCAGGTTGTCTGTTCTTACTTTTGCAGTATTTATAGCTGAGCCATATCCAGTAGAAAATCCACAGCCAATCAAACAGACTTTCTCCAGTGGAGCATCCTTATGTATTTTAGCGACAGAAATATCATCCACTACAGTATATTCAGTGAAGGTGCTAGTGCCCATGAAGTTGTGAACAGCTATCCCTTTGCAGGTAAATCTGATGGGGCTCTCCAATATGGTGCCATCATATTTGCCAAAGCTGGTTAAAATAGAAACAAAATAAAAGACATTAAAAGTACATCTTAAGAGCACATAGTACAACACATTGTTAAAAACCATAGTTTGAAGAGGATCTGTCACTTGCGATTACCGTAATATGTACTTACCACTTTCCACTGAATCAGTTTCTATTGCTTTTTTATTATTTATTTTTGCTCCTGTGCATTTACATTCTTGAGAAATGGCATTCCTTTTGGTGTCTTTTATGTAAGTTTAGTCTTGTTAGCCAAGGGGGCAAGACATACAGTGGGTACGGAAAGTATTCAGACCCTTTAAATTTTTCATTCTTTGCTTCATTGCAGCCATTTGGTAAATTCAAAACAGTTCATTTTTTTCTCATTAATGTACACTCTGCACCCCATCTAGACTGAAAAAAGCCCCAGAAATGTAGAAATTTTTGCAAATGTATTCAAAAAGAAAAACTGAAAAATCACATGGTCATAAGTATTCAGACCCTTTGCTCAGTATTGAGTAGAAGCACCCTTTTGAGCTAGTACAGTACAGCCATGAGTCTTCTTGGGAATGATGCAACAAGTTCTTTACAGCCGGATTTGGGGATCCTCTGCCATTCTTCCTTGCAGATCTTCTCCAGTTCCATTAGGTTGGATGGTGAACGTTGGTGGACTGCCATTTTCAGGTCTTTCCAGGGATGCTCAATTGGGTTTAGGTCAGGACTTTGGCCGGGTCAGTCAAGAATGGTCGCAGAGTTGTTCTGAAGCCACTCCTTTGTTATTTTAGCTGTGTGCTTGGGTCATTGTCTTGTTGGAAGGTGAACCTTCGGCCAAGTCTGAGGTCCAGAGCACTATGGAAGAGGTTTTCAACCAGGATATCTCTGATCTTGGCTGCATTCACGCTTCCTTCAATTGCAATCAGTCGTCCTATCCCTACAGCTGAAAAACACCCCCATAGCATGATGCTGCCACCACCATGTTTCACTGTTGGGATTGTATTGAGCAGGTTATGAGCAGTGCCTGGTTTTTACCACATATACTGTACTACTTAGAATTATCACCAAAAAGTTCTATGTTCGTCTCATCACACCAGAGAATCTTATTTCTCATAGTCTGGGAGTCCCTCGTGTGTTTTTAGCAAACTCTATGCAGGCTTTCATATGTCTGGCACTGAGGAGAGGCTTCCGTCAGGCCACTCTGCCATAAAGGCCCGACTGGTGGAGGACTGCAGTGATAGTTGACTTTATGGAATTTTCTCCCATCTCCCTACTGCATCTGTGGAGCTCAGCCACAGTGATCTTTGAGCTCTTCTTTAGCTCTCTCACCAAGGTACTACTCCCAAGATTGCTCAGTTTGGCTGGATGGCCAGGTTTATGGAGGCCACTGTGTGTTATGGTCTGCGGAACGCACCAAATAGATATAAATAGTGGGTGCGCTCGCAGCCCGGGTCCACCGTGCAGGCAGAGCCTGCTGCTAGTAAGATGGCAGTATAGGCGAACTCTGTTACTTCACAGAGTCGCAAATATAGATGCTGTGAAACTATATGGCGATATAAGCGAACTCTGTTACACCATAGAGTCGCTGAGGTAGAGACGCAGAGATAGAGACTGTGTCCTGTTAACACCACAGGGATACACAGACAACTGCTGTGCGGATAGCAGTCCATGGTCATGCAGTCAAACGCAAACAATTAGCAAAAAATAGGATAAACATATTCAGCTTTGCTGAGTCCATAAAAGCCTGATCTATCAAAATATAAAACTAGTTAACCTGTACTGCAAAAAATAAAAGATAAAAAGCCCAAATTCCCATTTTCGATTTGATCGACCTGTGCAAGAAATTGCAATAAAAGTGATTAAGACATTGTATTCACCTCAAAATTGTATCAATCCAGGTAGCCTTAAAAAATCCATCACTCCCACAGCTCAATTGTTAGAAAAATTAAAAAAAACTTAAGCATCTCAGTATATGACAACACAAACCATTTTATTTTATTTTCAAAATTTCTGATTTCTTTTCACAACTAAAATACAGTAAAAAGAAAACATTACAAGTTTGGTATTGCCATAATTTTACTGACATGAGACTCATGTTTCAATTTCACATTTACCACACAAAGAATGCCAAAAAAACACTTTAAAAACAATAATGAAATTGCATTTTTTTTTCACCTTTTCACCATGCTTGGATTTTTTCCCTATTTTCCAGTGCATTGTATAGTGAAATGATGGTGTAAGTCAGAACTACAATTCATCCTGCAAAAATATAAACCCCTACACAGCTATGTGGTCTGCAAAATAAAAAAAGCTATGGCTCTTAGAAGAAGAGGATAAAAAAAACAAAGTTGCCAAAGCAAAAATTGGCTATGGCAGGAAGGGGTCAAAGTTAACATCTCTTATAGGAAGCAATGATTCATGCAAATCAACTTAAATACTGGATTCTGAATGAAATTTTTGAACTTTATACATGGAAATTATTAAAAGCATGAATAAAGTTAATACATACAAGCCTTTGTAGCAGATATTACTCTCTGGATTTAGGCAACTTCTGCATTCTCCACATTGAGGAATAAATAGCGGTATAACCTTGTCTCCTGTACGATATGCAAAGCAAGGATTAAAAACAAAAGTTGTTTAGAATTTTCAGAAAGTTGTCTGATTTTAAGAGAAATTAATTAAAGGTATTCAAACAATAGATATAGAAAAGAGACTCCAGCTTATTTTAGACTCTTTCTTCATCTAAAATGGATGGTACCGATCGATTCAAAAATCTCCCTCTAGGTCATTGCAATAGTAAGAAACAAGGAAATCTGGCTGTACTATGTGAGCCATGTAATCCTTTGATTTTGCAGTCAATAGCCATCTAAGGAGTCTGACCGAGGAAGGGTGCTGGCTAGTGATGAGTAGTGATGAGCCACCAGGGCCGGCTCCAGGTTTTTATGGGCCCCGGGCGAAAGAGTCTCAGTGGGCCCCTTTAACGCAGACCACGATTCATGATGCTCCGATACTGCAGAGAAATATGGGTATAGTACAAGACCAAAGATTTCACTTCTTATTATAATTACACGAGTGATATCTATTGTAAATTCTACAATAGCTCAGAAACTGCCGAATCCTCACAACACACAGTACAGACCGGACAGTATAGTCCTCCATACAATATTATGGGCCAAATATAATGCTCCATAAAGAATATTGGACCCCAAGTAATGCTCCATACAGAATACTGGACCACATAAATTGCTCCATACAGGATACTGGTCCCCATATAATGCTCCATACAAAATATGGAGCTCTCCTCTGCACTGTGCTGCGCTCTGCACTGTTACGGCTCAGGAAAGGGCGCTGTGGAAAGACGTCATCGCGCCCTCTGACCTGAGACATCACAGTGCAGAGCTGCAGAAGACACCGGAGCTGCGGAGGCACGGGGAGAGGTAAGTATTGTGCTGGCTGCCGGGGCCCTGGGCAAGCGGGGGGGCCCAGTGGCGGCGCTAACACCACTCTCCTCCACTAACGGGCGCCAGCAGAGGTGTATCTAGGTTTTCTGGCACCCAGGGCAAGAACTCAGTTTTGCGCCCCCCCTCCACACACACACCCCCTAACCCTAATCCCCCCTTCACACTGAATAATCTCCCCTTCACACTAATAATAAATCCCCCTCACACTGAATAATCCCCAACACACAAAATAATCCCCCCTCTACACAAATACCCCCTCCACACTGAATAATCCCCCCTCCACACAAATAATAAATCCCCCTTACACTGAATAATCTCCCAACACACAGAATAATCCCCCCCTCCACACAAATAATAAATACCCCCTCCACACTAAATAATCCCCCCTCCACACAAATAATAAATACCCCCTCCACACTGAATAATCCCCCCTCCACACAAATAATAAATACCCCCTCCACACTGAATAATCCCCCCTCCACACAAATAATAAATCCCCCTTCCACACAGAATCCCCCCTCCACACAAATAATAAATCCCCCTCCACACTGAATAATCCCCCTCCACACAAATAATAAATACCCCCTCCACACTGAATAATCCCCCCTCCACACTGAGTATTCCCCCCCCACACAGAATAGATCCCCTCCACAAAGAAGGAATTCCACCCACACACAAGCAAAGAATAAATCATCCCCCTTCTACGATGAATCTGCAGCTGCACAGACACACGAGGCAGGAGCACTTACATCAGATCTTCTGCTCTCTTCTGCCTGCCGGAAAGTGACTTCAGCAGCGTGATCACATGACATGATCATGCTGCTGACGTCGGCTTCAGTTGTACTCGCGTCTGAAAGACGCAAGCACACTTGTTCACTGGACTCTGGGAGCAGGCGTGCTGCAGCTTCTTTGTGCCGGCTGTCAGCTTGACAGCCGGCACTGAGAACAGCCGATTCCCAGTCCAGAGGGTGGCAGAATACAGCTTCCAGAGGAGACACTGCGGACCGACTGCGCCCCCCCTAGATACGCCTCTGGGCGCCGGCGTGCCCAAGGGCGAGTGGGCCCCCCCGCCGGCTCAGGGCCCCGGCACTTGCCCAGGTGTGCCGGGTTCTGACGCCGGCCCTGTGAGCCACCCCCGTAGTGTTCGAGTTCAGTTCGGTTCACCGAACAGCCGTGTGTTCGATGAACAGTTCGTAGAACTGTTCGTCGAACACCGTTAAAACCAATGGCAGGCAAACCAAAACACATAGAAACACATAGAAAACACATAGAAAACACTTCAAAGGTGTCCAAAAGCTGACAAATTGCTCACAAGACACAACTAACACATGGAAAAGTGACAAGTACATATAGTCATGTGAAAAGAAAAGAGGTGGAGGAGTAAAAGGAGGGGGAGACACAGATATAGGCATGTCATGCCCTTCTAAAACCAAAAAAGTGCCAAGCCGACACGGCCAGTCCGTTCCTGCCCGTGCGACCTGCGTGTCGCCGGGTTTGTGCCAGAGCTGCGGTGTACTCTGACGGCAAGCCCCCCTCTCCCAATACTGGTGCCTGTCCGCTGGTGGGTCCAGCGAGCCCCCCTTCGGTGGAGGCAGGTCTAATCATTTTTATTTAAATTGTCTCTCTAATTTGAATGAGTACACTTTAAATCCTTTTACAAGGATCTATTGGAGGGCAAGTCTCATGCCAGCAGCTTCGGTAATGCCAGGTCCAGTAGATTCCAGTAAAGCTGCTGCAGTTAAAAAGCTTTTATAAGGATCGAGCTTGGCGGTCCACCGCAAGGCGTCCTATCGCCACTCACAGCCCCTGTGCCTTGGGGTGCCTCCCCGATGCTCTTCACTGATTGTCCCAGGGGCCCGAAGCATTTCCTTTGAAAAAATTAAGTGTCCAAACTGCAGGTGGTGTAGCTTGCTTAACAGCTGGGTTAATCCGCTGACTAGCAGACACTGCTACTAGGCCCAAAATTATTGTCGATTTTTTGGAAAAACCGAACTCTTCGAAATCTAGTTGCCCCCAGCAACACAACTCTCAAGTCCTTATCTTCATCTGCAACCTGGATAAATTCTAATCTGGGTTGTTTTGCATGTAGGACCTCTAAGTGTTTATGTTGCGTCTCTATTATGAATGGGGTGCAAGAATTTCAATCTTGTACCACAGGCACCAGTTTTAAAATCAACTGTCATGTCAATTGCCAATTGTGCTACATTATTTATTTAATTGAGTGCGGTTGTGGGTTGCAGTACATCGGTCGGACGATACAGACGATGCATGCAAGGCTCAACAAGCACCGTCAAAATATCCGAAATGGGTTCATGCTACACAGTCTCATAAAACATTTCTCCCTAGTGCACCAAAAGAATTTGAATTTGTTAAAACTCACTGTTATTAACCAGATACCACATGATATGCCTGATCGGTATAATAATCTAATAAGAAGGGAGAGTTTCTGGATTTTTAAACTTGGTACACTGGCCCCTGAGGGGTTAAACCTCACTATTGAAAAAGTCACGTAATATATCCATTTTGAGATTTATTTATTTATTTATTTTTCCTTGTGTACATTGTTTTTATGTCATTTTATGTTCGTTTTATTCAATTTACCTGTTTTTTTGTTTTTTTTTGTTTTTTTCTTTTTTGCAGTCATATTTGCATTTTTAATCATGTGGGTGTTCTGATTAATTGCCTTTTAATTTTCATTTGCTGCTACACCTTTAAATAGCTTTCCTACTCCATTCTATGTATAACTGCCACCTGAGGAAGACGGAGCTATTCCGTTGAAACGCGTTGTGGATATCAATAAATGTAGACTTTTTAATATCAGCTGAATTGCGTCCCTCGCGCTCCTTATGACCGGATTGCTTTATCATCACTTATGTCTGATCCTCTCTTGAAGTACCCGGCCGGAGCTGCAGCGGACAACCTTAATCTCATCTGCCTTTATGGCTAGCCTGGCGCTCCTTTGAAACCGTCTATCTGAATTTGGTTGCAAAATTATTGTCTGGGCTAAATGCAGTTAAAAATTTGTAATTATATCTACAGCCGGTGGCCATTCCGCTGACTAGCAGACACTGCTACTAGGCCCAAAATTATTGTCTGGGTTAGATGCAGTTAAAAATTTGTAATTAGATCTACAGCCGGTGGCTACTCCGCTGACTAGCACACTCAAGCTTTGTAGCAGACCTCTGATTCCCAGGCTATAGTATGAGTATACAGCTCTAGTCTTCACACTCAACCATCTGTGTTACCCCAAGCCATAGTGTATGTAGTTTCTTACGGTTAAAAGGGGGGTGGGGAAAGACCCAACCCACCTGTAATTGACGATGCCAACGTCACGTGAAACACAGCAAGGGGACTCCAAAAAGAGTCTCCATTTTTTCCAAAAATTTGGGGCACAGACACCACTTAAGTAGCATCAATTGCCCCAGAGTTGCTTAAAACGGTTGGTGAGGTGATTTGAACAAATCCTCAAGCTTTTACTCTCCCCAGGATGACACAGGGGTAGAAAAGTCCTTGCGGATCCATGATTTGTTCATCTTTATGAATGTGAGTCTGTCTACATTCTCAGTGGACAGCCGCTTTCGCTTATCTGTCAGACTCAGCACACCACCAGCAGCTCTGAACACACGTTCAGAGAGAACAAAAATTATTATTAATTTGAAAGCTGGTGGAGCTTAGTATAGATGGCCTAATACAATGAGTACCACACACTGCTACAGGCCCACAATTATTCTACAGGCAAGATGCAGCAAAAAATTATGAGTATTTCAACGCTGGTGGAGCATTGTATAGATGGCCTAATACAATGAGTACCACAGACTGCTACTATGCCCACAATTATATTACAGGCAAGATACAGCAAAAAATTATGAGTATTTCAACTCTGGTGGAGCTTTGTATAGATGGCCTAATAGAATGAGTACCACAGACTGCTACTATGCCCACAATTATATTGCAGGCAAGATGCAGCTCAAAATTATGAGTATTTAAACGCTGGTGGAGTTTTGTATAGATGGCCTAATACAATGAGTTCCACAGACTGCTACTCTACCCACAATTATTCTACAGGCAAGATGCAGATAGAAATTCTTTTTTTTTTTAAACTCTGGTGGAGCTATGTATAGATGGCCTAATACAATGAGTACCACAGACTGCTACTATGCCCACAATTATATTACAGGCAAGATGCAGCAAAAATTTATGAGTATTTCAACTCTGGTGGAGCTTTGTATAGATGGCCTAATAGAATGAGTACCACAGACTGCTACTATGCCCACAATTATATTGCAGGCAAGATGCAGCCCAAAATTATGAGTATTTAAACGCTGGTGGAGTTTTGTATAGATGGCCTAATACAATGAGTTCCACAGACTGCTACTCTACCCACAATTATTCTACAGGCAAGATGCAGATAGAAATTCTTTTTTTTTTAAACTCTGGTGGAGCTATGTATAGATGGCCTAATACAATGAGTACCACAGACTGCTACTATGCCCACAATTATTCTACAGGCAAGATGCAGCAAAAAATTATGACTATTTCAACGCTGGTGGAGCTTTGTATAGATGGCCTAATACAATGAGTACCACAGACTGCTACTATGCTCACAATTATATTACAGGCAAGATGCAGCAAAAAATTATGAGTATTTCAATGCTGGTGGAGCTTTGTATAGATGGCCTAATACAATGAGTACCACAGACTGCTACTACGCCCACAATTATATTACAGGCAAGATGCAGCCCAAAATTATGAGTATTTAAACGCTGGTGGAGCTTTGTATAGATGGCCTAATACAATGATTACCACAGACTGCTACTCTGTCCACAATTATTCTACAGGCAAGATGCACATAGAAATTCTTTTTTTTTAAACTCTGGTGGAGCTTTGTATATATGGCCTAATACAATGAGTACCACAGACTGCTACTCTGCCCACAATTATTCTACAGGCAAGATGCAGATAGAAATTCTTTTTTTTTTTTAAACTCTGTTGGAGCTTTGTATAGATGGCCTAATACAATGAGTACCACAGACTGCTACTATGCCCACAATTATTCTACAGGCAAGATGCAGCAAAAAATTATGACTATTTCAACGCTGGTGGAGCTTTGTATAGATGGCCTAATACAATGAGTACCACAGACTGCTACTACGCCCACAATTATATTACAGGCAAGATGCAGCCCAAAATTATGAGTATTTAAACGCTGGTGGAGCTTTGTATATGTGTAGCCCTGGTATGTAAGGCACACAATACCAGGAGGATGAGTGGAGAGGTAACGGTTAAGGGCTCGACATCACTCACATACACTTCAGACACACCCAGCAGGGGTGTATAGGGGAGTGTCCTGTAGCACAGTGGAGTCTGAAAGCTTCTCCTGAGTGTGGAGGGAGTCAGGACTGGTGCCTGTTGGAGAGCCGAGATTCCTGTCAATACAGAGAGACGGTACAAAAGTGGAGGCTAGTACGGATAACCGAATATTATCCTAGTCTAGTCAGTGCTGATATCAAGAGTGCGAGCAGGGAGAAAGGCGCAGTGGAAAAGAATTCTAGAAGTGCCTTAAGGATTGAACTATCCTGCATTGATCACCGGTCACTGGGGACCGAAGTGTCGCTACAGCTTCAGGCGTGGTGATAAGAAAAACCAGAGGTTCGCTGGACTTCAGGTCACAGGAACAAGCCTATTGTCGGTACGTAACTGGAGTCTGGGAGAGTGGGAACCTTGAGTCGATGCAGGACAACAGTAGGAACTCAGCTCTCTCACATTATATGGAAGGCTCCGACCACAATGCTGACCGGGCAGTACAGCTATGGAGTTAGCTGGAGTATTCGGAGTTAACTTAGCTCTATGCTAGTTGGACTCATCATATTGGAAAGTAAAGGAGGCCTCTAACCTGCTCAGCCGTTACCTCGAAACGCATCCTCCATCCACCCCAACAGCTTCCCGGGACCTGCCTAAACATCTGACAAGTAAAAGGTATGGAAAGACGCTGGACGGTGTGAGACTGATTCATTTATCTGCACCCTACATTATTATAACCATAGACTTTGAGGGACCAGTCCCACCTGTGGGGGACCCGTCATCTAGCTGCCACAACATCCCCTCAGAGATCTACTGCAGCGCTGGTCTTAGTGATCAGACAACTACAGGTGGCGTCACGAACTGTTATCTACCAAGTCCCCTGTAAATAAATTCCCCCCTTTAACGCCTGACCGCCAGGGACACGGAACGAGCCACGCTACCAGTGACATTCCCCATAGTAATCTACAGGCTCGGCTCCGAGTACCCCATATCCCTGGAAACCCACAATTGTGGTGCGTGGTCGAGACAAAAACTTGGCGTCACGAACAGGATCCGAAACTTGCAGAATTGCGAGCCCTGTGTGCCTGTGGAGTGTTTTGGTGAAAAAGACTGTTGCTGTTGTTTGGCGCCAAATACCGCCATATTTGCCGCCATATTCGCGCCCTAAGGCGCTGGAGAAGAAGGTGGGCGTACCTGAAAGAGCGCGCAAAGTCTTGGACACGCCTCCGGCTCTGACTCAGCGGCAGGTCCTGCGACAGGAAGTGGACGCTCTGACATCAGAGCGCCTGCGACGAAGGTCCTGTCCCCACTGCTGTGCCTGTGAAATAGCAGCTTCTGAAACCGGTAGGCTCCGTTTAACCAAGGGGGCGCTAATATGTCACAACAACCGGCCGACAGTGCGGCCTCAGCCGGAGGCCCCGACCCCGCACGCGTGGCGTTGTAGCGCCAGATGGGGGCGCAGGCCCAGCACCCAGTCCGGTAGTCCCGCTCATGCCACTAACGCTCCCATATATGCCTGGGGCGAAATGGCTTCCCCAGTACAGCGGTGAGCCAGGCACTTTAGCAGGCTTCAAGCGGAAGTTATGCAGCATCCTAGAAATGTACTCCATGCCTGAGAGACAAAAAGCTGCTGTGCTGATAGGGCAGCTAACTGGCGCTGCTGAGAGGGAAGTGGAGACTTGGGATACCGTTGATCAGGAGTCGGTACCTGCGATCCTCTTTAAGCTACATGCCATGTTTGAAGACCGCACAGAAACGGATCTCCGGATGGCCTTCTACCACTGTTTGCAGCAGCCAGGTGACAGCATCAGGGACTACGCTTGCCGACTACAAGGAGCCCTGAGAGCCCTTAAGCAGATTAATAATATAAATGCTATCGACGAAAATAAGATGCTGAAAGAACAATTTGTACAGGGTTTGAGATCCCAAGAGGAGCGCAGAACTGTAAACTGGTGGTCCTTAGATCATCCTGATGCTACCTTTGATGCCCTAAAGGACATGGCAATAAAAGGGCTGCGACACCTGGGCAAACCTGAGGTGTCAACCCAACATCACCAGGGTGAAGTCACTCTGGAACCGGCGGCACCCCCCTTTTCCCCGCTAGTGGCAGAAGCCAAAACGCAGGTGACACCCCCTAGTGAATTGGACTGTCTGCGCTCAGAGGTGCGCCAGCTGACTAAAAATCTGGCTGCTGTGATGAGTGCCCTGCAGCTGCGGAAAGAGGAAGAAGGGAAGATCTTATTAGCTGACTGCCCAGAAGACGTCCCGTGGATGAACCGGAGAAGAAGGAAGACGTCGCCCCCCCGGAGGAGGACAACGCCACCCCCAGGAGCGACCTCTGATCAACACCCTCCTCATTGGGAGATCACCTGTTACCGTTGCAACCGGAAAGTTCATATGTCTCCACAGTGTCCTTTAAACGGGCAGAACCTGGGTCCGAGGGCCAACACCCAGGAGGAGATCCGTCAGGCCCCCTAGACTGGAACCGCAGGTATGTGGGTGGGCGACCCTACCTGTCTATCATTCTAGATGGTATTGCAGTTCCGGCATTGTTAGACACTGGGTCTCAGGTGACCCTAATACCTGATGCCCTATATACTAAGTTCTGGTCAATGGACAGTCTTAAACCCCCGAGCCCTGACTTTACCGTGTATGCTTCTAATGGTCTTCCTGTAGAAGTACTCGGGACAAAATGTGTGGATGTGAAAGTGGGCAGAGAGGAGTTGAAAGACCAGGGGCTTCTAGTAGTAAAGACTGTAAATGAAGAGAACGGTTTAAATATAATTTTGGGTACTAACATTATCAGTAACTGTCTGGGAGAAGTTGTGTTCTTACTCCAACAGCTCGCTGAAATTGCCAGACCAAGACAAAAGGGAGTAATCCAAAGAGAGATCCGGGCCCTGGTGTGTCAGCAGCAAGCGAAGCTTACAGACGGCGAAATTGGTAATGTACGGGTCACTGACTCGAATCCCATTGTGATACCCCCAATGAGTGAAATGATAATCTGGTGCAGGGCAGCCATAGGTCTGAGAGGACAGAACTACCAAGCTGTAGTAGAACCCCACCATTCAGAACATAGACCTACACTTATGACTGCTAGGGGAGTAGTGGAAGTGGTGAATGGAAGAGTACCGGTACGGCTCCTCAACTGGGGAGATGAGGAGGTAAACTTACCCCGTTATGCAACCATTGCTAAACTACATGCTGTCGACAATAACTCTATTCTCCCGGCTGAGTCCTTAGACTCCCGCCAAATAGCGGAGGACAATGACCCGGCAACCCAGGTGGCGGAATGGTGTCAGCAACTCCATGTTGGGACGGACACCACTCCCGCTCACCAGAAGCAAGGGGTATTACGGGTGGTACAAGAGTACGCCCAAGTGTTTAGCAAGCACCCACTTGATTTTGGGATAATTAAGGGAGTACAACATCATATCCCTACAGGCAGTCATCCTCCCATCAAAGAGCGGTACAGGCCTATACCCCCAGCCCATTACCAGAAGGCTAAAGAAATGTTGCGAGATATGAAAGAAGCCGGAGTAATCAGGGATAGTTGTAGTCCCTGGGCAGCACCTCTAGTCCTGGTTAGAAAAAAAGATGGTAGCTTGAGAATGTGTGTGGATTACAGGCAGGTGAACCGCATAACACATAAGGACGCATACCCGTTACCACGTATAGAGGAATCATTAGCTGCTCTGAAAACGGCTAACTACTTTTCTACCCTCGATCTGACTAGTGGGTACTGGCAAGTGGCTGTGGCTGAGGAGGATCGTGAGAAAACGGCTTTCACCACCCCAATGGGGCTCTGTGAGTTCGACAGAATGCCGTTTGGGCTCAGCAGTGCCCCAGGAACATTTCAGAGAGTGATGGAGAACTGCCTGGGACATCTCAATTTTGAAACCGTGCTGCTATACCTAGACGACGTCATCGTGTACTCCAAGACATATGAGGACCATCTGAAGCACCTGGCAGAAGTATTTGAGTCCCTGTCCAGGTACGGGATGAAGTTGAAACCCTCAAAATGCCATCTACTCAAACAGAAGGTACAGTACTTGGGGCACATCGTCAGTTCGGAAGGAGTAGCGCCGGACCCAGAGAAAGTCACTGCTATCCAGAAGTGGCCGGAGCCGAAGAACCTCAAGGAAGTGCGACAGTTCCTGGGACTCACGGGTTACTACAGAAGGTTCGTGAAAGATTACACGAAGAAGGCAGCCCCTTTACAGGACCTCCTAGTAGGACAATCCCTAAAGAGCAGAAACCCTCCCTTTAATTGGGGTAAGGAACAGGCTGAAGCATTCCAAAAGATGAAAGAGATTCTTACAGGTGATGAGATCTTGACCTACCCTGATTACAGCCAACCGTTCCTGCTGTACACCGATGCAAGTAATGAAGGTTTAGGAGCAGTTCTCAGTCAGAAGCAGAATGGCCAAGAAAAAGTCATCGCATATGCCAGCAGAAAACTCAGGCCAACTGAGAGGAATCCGGAAAATTATAGCAGCTTCAAGCTGGAGTTTCTGGCGCTGGTCTGGGCCATTACTGAAAGATTTAAGAACTATCTGGCCTCCAACCAGTTCACTGCGTTTACAGACAACAACCCCTTAACGCATCTGGAAACCGCCAAGCTGGGCGCCATGGAGCAGCGTTGGATGGCTCGGTTGTCCAATTACCAGTTTACCATCAAGTACCGGGCAGGCCGAAAGAATGCTAATGCTGACGCATTGTCCCGAATGCCGCATGAATCTGACACGGAAGAAGAATCGGACGACCTGGAAGAAATTGAGCTACCTGCGTTCCATCGAAATGGGATAGTCCACGAGCAGCGAGTCTACAGAAAGCAGCATGGTGCAACGTTAAATCCCTTACCCCATCACAGCTGGAAAGAGACTCAGGACAGCGATCCAGTGGTCAGCCGTATCAAGGAGTTGTTACGACAGGAAGGTTCCTCCTTGGAAAAAGATGCACCTATGTCAGCAAAGCTCCTGTGGAACGAGAGAAGCCGATTGTTCCTATACCGTGAGAAGTTGTGCAGGAGATACGTCAACCCCAGGACCCATGAGATGGTCTGACAGATAGTGGTTCCCAAGGCAGACGTCCAAATGGTGTTGGAAGCATACCACGATCAAGCAGGACACTTTGGCTGGAGAAAGCTGGAGACCCTGTTGAGGTGCCGATTCTACTGGGTAGGGATGCGCAGCTCCATCGAAAGGTGGTGTCGGAACTGTGGACCCTGTGGTCTCAGAAGAAAGGACTACGGTAGTCAGAAGGCACCCCTGCAGCCTATCCGGACGACTCGTCCCTTGGAGATTGTGGCCTTGGACCACGTCAAATTGGCGCCAAGTAGATCTGGATACTCCTACGCCTTGACCATGGTGGACCATTACTCTAGATTTCTGGTGGTTGTTCCAGTTAAGGATCAGACAGCGGTGACGGCAGCAAGAACCTTTCAAGCAAGCTTCTGCAGACCGCATGGGTATCCGGAGCAAGTATTAACTGATCAAGGACCTGCTTTCGAGGCTGACCTATTCAAGGAATTCTGTCACATGTATGGGTGTAAGAAAATTAGAACAACACCATACCATCCTCAAACCAACGGCCTTTGCGAGAAAATGAACCACATTGTCCTTGATTTGTTGAAGTCTATACCGTTGGAAGACAGAAATCGGTGGCCGGACTTACTACCTGATTTGGTTGACTTGTATAACCATATACCTGTAAGTTCCACTAACTGCACTCCAGCCTATCTTATGAGAGCAAGGCCCGGAAGACTACCAATGGATTTAGAACTTGGAGTGGTAGAACCGGAGGCAGATGACGCCGTTGAAAACTGGGACATCAATCGGCAAGAGCAATACAGACGAGTGCAAGTCTGTGTAGAAGAAAGTCTCAACAAGGCACGGGAAAAACAGGAAGATATTTACAACAGGAATGCTCCTGCCAAACCTTTGATGCCTGGAGAAGTGGTATTGAAAAGAAAAAGGAAGATGCACAAATTGGACAACCAGTGGGAACAAGAACCCTACGTCGTACAAGATTCCAAATATGACAACAGAAAAGTTTGTATCATCAGTAAGGACGGAGGAAGAACAATATCCACTGTGTCCAGAGACCCTTTGAAATTGTGCCCAGAACCCTTAAAGCTTCGTGAAGAGAACCCTGTCGTCAATCGAGAAGAAAGAAAAGAAGAGGTCATACACACGGATCTGGGAGATTTCCCTGCGGATTGGCCCAGACTGGGAGATGCTGTAATCATTCCGGTGTTGCAGTTTTATCAGCCACAAGAGGAAGTTCTACCTCCAGTTGTGCCCATGGTGCCAGTTGAGCCAATTCAGGAGTTACCTATTCCAGTAACACCTCAGCCTACAGAATCTCAAGAAGGACCATCAGAAGCAGCGCCCCATGCTATGGGATCCCCTGGTGAAGCTGACTCACACCGCCCAGCCATCAGTACGCTTGCCAGATCCATAGAAAGATTGAGACAGTTCTATAGTTTGCCGTTACGCAGAGCAGGTAGATCACAGACTAATATACCTGAAACTACTCCACGTAGATCAGAGCGAACCACGAAAGGGAAGATACCTATTCGATATCAACAGTAATTCTAGCAAAATAATGTAATTTAACCCAGAAAAAGGTTACCTTATGTGAATATTGTAAAAAGTATTGTTATGGTATTGTGCATTACTAATTAGGAGGAATAATGGACTTCGAGGCTGTGAACTATGTCAGCCCCAGAACTGATAATGTATATAGTTGCACTTTATGCATTCTCGTGGTTCTATATCAAACTGTAACAATTACCTCTGAACATAAAACCCGTGTGGTGTGGCACTGAGAGAGGTCTGCAGCCAGATGTCCTGCAGCCCACCCAGGACCCACGTTGAAGGTTTGGTGCGGGTCCTTCACAAGAATACTGTTTGATATGACATATTTATTGAAAGTATGTTTTTGTATTTTTCTATGTTCATTGTACATAATGCAACGTTTTAAGAATTTCTTACCTCCCTGATGGGAAGAGTTTAATGTTTATTGTTAATGCAGAACAAAATGTCTTTCTTTTTATATTTCACAGCCCGGGAGTGCTGTATTTTACCAAGGGGGAATGTGTAGCCCTGGTATGTAAGGCACACAATACCAGGAGGATGAGTGGAGAGGTAACGGTTAAGGGCTCGACATCACTCACATACACTTCAGACACACCCAGCAGGGGTGTATAGGGGAGTGTCCTGTAGCACAGTGGAGTCTGAAAGCTTCTCCTGAGTGTGGAGGGAGTCAGGACTGGTGCCTGTTGGAGAGCCGAGATTCCTGTCAATACAGAGAGACGGTACAAAAGTGGAGGCTAGTACGGATAACCGAATATTATCCTAGTCTAGTCAGTGCTGATATCAAGAGTGCGAGCAGGGAGAAAGGCGCAGTGGAAAAGAATTCTAGAAGTGCCTTAAGGATTGAACTATCCTGCATTGATCACCGGTCACTGGGGACCGAAATGTCGCTACAGCTTCAGGCGTGGTGATAAGAAAAACCAGAGGTTCGCTGGACTTCAGGTCACAGGAACAAGCCTATTGTCGGTACGTAACTGGAGTCTGGGAGAGTGGGAACCTTGAGTCGATGCAGGACAACAGTAGGAACTCAGCTCTCTCACATTATATGGAAGGCTCCGACCACAATGCTGACCGGGCAGTACAGCTATGGAGTTAGCTGGAGTATTCGGAGTTAACTTAGCTCTATGCTAGTTGGACTCATCATATTGGAAAGTAAAGGAGGCCTCTAACCTGCTCAGCCGTTACCTCGAAACACATCCTCCATCCACCCCAACAGCTTCCCGGGACCTGCCTAAACATCTGACAAGTAAAAGGTATGGAAAGACGCTGGACGGTGTGAGACTGATTAATTTATCTGCACCCTACATTATTATAACCATAGACTTTGAGGGACCAGTCCCACCTGTGGGGGACCCGTCATCTAGCTGCCACAACATCCCCTCAGAGATCTACTGCAGCGCTGGTCTTAGTGATCAGACAACTACAGGTGGCGTCACGAACTGTTATCTACCAAGTCCCCTGTAAATAAATTCCCCCCTTTAACGCCTGACCGCCAGGGACACGGAACGAGCCACGCTACCAGTGACATTCCCCATAGAAATCTACAGGCTCGGCTCCGAGTACCCCATATCCCTGGAAACCCACAATTGTGGTGCGTGGTCGAGACATATAGATGGCCTAATACAATGATTACCACAGACTGCTACTCTGTCCACAATTATTCTACAGGCAAGATGCAGATAGAAATTCTTTTTTTTTTAAACTCTGTTGGAGCTTTGTATAGATGGCCTAATACAATGAGTACCACAGACTGCTACTATGCCCACAATCATTCTACAGGCAAGATGCAGCAACAAATTATGAGTATTTCAATGCTGGTGGAGCTTTGAATAGATGGCCTAATACAATGAGTACCACAGACTGCTACTATGCCCACAATTATATTACAGGCAAGATGCAGCAAAAAATTATGAGTATTTCAATGCTGGTGGAGCTTTGTCTAGATGGCCTAATAGAATGAGTACCACAGACTGATACTATGCCCACAATTATATTACAGGCAAGATGCAGCCAAAAATTATGAGTATTTAAACGCTGGTGGAGCTTTGTATAGATGGCCTAATACAATGAGTACCACAGACTGCTACTCTACCCACAATTATTCTTTAGGCAAGATGCAGATAGAAATTCTTTTTTTTTAAACTCTGGTGGAGCTTTGTATAGATGGCCTAATACAATGAGTACCACAGACTGCTACTATGCCCACAATTATTCTACAGGCAAGATGCAGCAAAAAATTATCAGCATTTCAACGTTGGTGGAGCTTTGTGTAGATGGCCTAATACAATGAGTACTACAGACTGCTACTGTGCCCACAATTATTCTACAGGCAAGATGCAGATAGAAATTCTTTTTTTTAAAACTCTGGTGGAGCTTTGTATAGATGGCCTAATAGAATGGGTACCACACACTGCTACTATGCCAAAAATTATTGTCCAGGCAAGATGCAGATGGAAATTCTTTTTTTTTAAACTCTGGTGGATAGTGTTGAGCGATACCGCCTGATATCCAGAAATATCGGATCGGATTGGATCGGCCCGATACTCAAAAAGTATCGGGTATCGCCGATCCTATACCGGAAACCCAATGCAAGTCAATGGGACAGAAATATCGTAATTAAAAAAACCCTTTCTTTCCTTTTAACACTAGATATACACACATAGAATGCATTATATATATATATATATATATATACACATGTCATTGTGACATATATATACACATATATTTATAGTTCATACACTTCTACATAGTAAAATAGCCTCTGATTCAATTGCCGGGCAATGCCGGCTTTTGTGAAATTACAGAAGCACCCGACATGAAGTGACACATGGTTTACATAGAATTAACCATGTCTTTTCATGTAGTTTGATATATGGTTTTCACTAACAATTACATGAGTGTATGTGTGCAAAATTTCACACATGTAGGGGTTAATTAAAGGTGTAAATTCGTTGTAAAAAAAACGCATTTTTTGCTACGAATTACACCTTTAATTAACCCCTACATGTCTGAAATTTTGCACACATACACTCATGTAATTGTTAGTGAAAACCATATATCAAACTACATGAAATGACATGGTTAACTCTAAGTAAACCATGTGTCATTTCATGTCGGGTCTGTAATTTCACAAAAGCCGGCAATTTAATTAGCGGCTATTATACTATGTAGAAGTGAATGTACTATATATATATATATATATATATATATATATATACAGTACAGACCAAAAGTTTGGACACACCTTCTCATTCAAAGATTCTTCTGTATTTTCATGACTATGAAAATTGTAGAATCACACTGAAGGCATCAAAACTATGAATTAACACATGTGGAATTATACATTACACTGAACAAAAAAGTGTGAAACAACTGAAAATATGTCTTAAATTCTAGGTTCTTCAAAGTAGCCACCTTTTGCTTGATTACTGCTTTTCACGCAGAACAGGTGAACGGATGGACTCTACATGCCTGGTTCCCACCGTGAAGCATGGAGGAGGAGGTGTGATGGTGTGGGGGTGCTTTGCTGGTGACACTGTTGGGATTTATTTAAAATTCATATTCAAAAAATGGCATGGGGTCCCCCCTATTTTTGTTAACCAGCCAGATGAAGCAGACTGCTGAGGCCTGGTTTTTCAGACTGGTAAGGATCCAATATCCATGAACCTTGCAAGCCTGATAATACCAGGCCACAGTAGTCTGATTAGCTTGGCTGATTAACAAAAATAGGGGATCCCCTCGAAAAAAAAAATGGCGGGGGGTCCCCCTATTTTTGTTAACCAGCCAAATAAAAAGTAGACTGCTGCGGCCTGGTATTAAAAGACTGTCAAGGCCCATGGATTTTGGCCCTCAACAGCCTAAAAATACCAGGCTGCAGCAGCCCCACAAATGGCACATCCAAAGATGCGCCAATTGTGGCACTTTACCCAGCTCTTCCCACTTGCCCTGTAGCGGTGGCAAGCGGGGTAATAAGAGGTTAATGTCACCTTTGATTGAATGGTGACAATAAGCCCGGTTAATAATGGAGAGCCGTCAATAAGACACCGATCCATTAATCATAAAGTTTGGAAATTTTTAAAAAAATACACAGCCATAGAATCATAGAATAGTAGAGTTGGAAGGGACCTCCTGGGCCATCTGGTCCAACCCCCTGCTCAAAGCAGGATTCTCTAAATCATCCCAGACAGATGTCTGTCCAGCCTCTGTTTGAAGACTTTCATTGAAGGAGAACTCACCACCTCTCGTGGCAGCCTGTTCCACTCATTGATCACCCTAACTGTCAAAAAGTTTTTTCTAATTTCTAATCTGTGTCTCCTCCCATTCAGTTTCATCCCATTGCTTCTAGTCTTTCCTTGTGCAAATGAGAATAAAGATGATCCTTCTCACTTTCCTGACCCTGTAGTGTGGACTATATATTTAGGAGTAGTCTAAGGGGCGCATGCATTGTGGGGGCGCATGCATCCCAGAAGTTAAGCATCACAGAAGAAAAGCATCTTGAAAACGGCAGTTATTCATGGGAAGGAATTAACATTCATCTTCTCTCTTCACACAGGTAACCAAATCATTCATCCTCTGAATTGATCCTCTCTGCATGTATGCACTCCATTCATTATCAGCAAGCAGCTGAATGACACAAGCCCCTTCTGTCTTGCATGTGGAAATATATAGCAATGGTAACCAAATCATTCATCCTCTGAATTGATCCTCTCTGCATGTATGCACTCCATTCATTATCAGCAAGCAGCTGAATGACACAAGCCCCTTCTGTCTTGCATGTGGAAATATATAGCAATGGTAACCAAATCATTCATCCTCTGAATTGATCCTCTCTGCATGTATGCACTCCATTCATTATCAGCAATCAGCTGAATGACACAAGCCCCTTCTGTCTTGCATGTGGAAATATATAGCAATGGTAACCAAATCATTCATCCTCTGAATTGATCCTCTCTGCATGTATGCACTCCATTCATTATCAGCAAGCAGCTGAATGACACAAGCCCCTTCTGTCTTGCATGTGGAAATATATAGCAATGGTAACCAAATCATTCATCCTCTGAATTGATCCTCTCTGCATGTATGCACTCCATTCATTATCAGCAAGCAGCTGAATGACACAAGCCCCTTCTGTCTTGCATGTGGAAATATATAGCAATGGTAACCAAATCATTCATCCTCTGAATTGATCCTCTCTGCATGTATGTGTGTAGCCCTGGTATGTAAGGCACACAATACCAGGAGGATGAGTGGAGAGGTAACGGTTAAGGGCTCGACATTACTCACATACACTTCAGACACACCCAGCAGGGGTGTATAGGGGAGTGTCCTGTAGCACAGAGAGTCAGAAGGCTTCTCCTGAGTGTGGAGGGAGTCAGGACTAGTGCCTGTTGGAAAAACGAGATTCCTGTCAATACAGAGAGAGACAGTGCAAAAGTGGAGGCTAGTACGGATAACTGAATATTATCCTAGCCTAGTCAGTGCTGATATTAAGAGTTGAGCAGGGCGAAGGGCGCAGTAGGAAGAATTCAGAAGTGCCGTAAGGATTGGACTATCCTGCACATTGTTCACCGGTCACTGGAGACCGAAGTGTCACTACAGCTTCAGGCGTAGTGGTAGAAAAACCAGAGTCTTACTGGACCTGAGGTCGCAGAAAGCAGCCCTTGGAGTGTCGGTACGTAACTGGAGTCTGGGAGAGTGGAACCTTGAGTCACTGCAGGACAACAGTAGGAACTCAGCTCTCTCACATTAAAGGAAGACTCCGACCACAAAACTGACCGGGCAGTACAGCTAAGGAGTTAGCTGGAGAAATCGGAGTGAACTTAGCTCTATGCAGGTTGGACTCATCATATTGGAAAGTTAAGGAGGCCTCTAATCTGCTCATCCGTTACCTCAAAACACATCCTCCACCCGACCAGCCTCCCTGGGACCTGCCTTATCATCTGACAAGTAAAAGGTATGAAAAGACGCTGGATGGTGTGAGACTGATTTATTTATCTGCACCCGACATCATTAATACCATAGACTTTGAGGGACTAGTCCCACCTGTGGGGGACCCGTCATCTAGCTGCCACAACATCCCCTCAGAGATCTACTGCAGCGCTGGTCTTAGTGACTAGACAACTACAGGTGGCGTCACGAAATGTTATATACAAATCCCCTGTAAATAGTTCCCCTTTAACGCCTGACCGCCAGGGACACGGACCGAGCCACGCTACCAGTGACATTCCCTATAGAAATCTACAGGCTCGGCTCCGAGTACCACATATCCCTGGAAACCCACAATTGTGGTGCGGGTCACACATATGCACTCCATTCATTATCAGCAAGCAGCTGAATGACACAAGCCCCTTCTGTTTTGCATGTGGAAATATATAGCAATGGTAACCAAATCATTCATCCTCTGAATTGATCCTCTCTGCATGTATGCACTCCATTCATTATCAACAAGCAGCTGAATGACACAAGCCCCTTCTGTCTTGCATGTGGAAATATATAGCAATGGTAACCAAATCATTCATACTCTGAATTGATCCTCTCTGCATGTATGCACTCCATTCATTATCAGCAAGCAGCTGAATGACACAAGCCCCTTCTGTCTTGCATGTGGAAATATATAGCAATGGTAACCAAATCATTCATCCTCTGAATTGATCCTCTCTGCATGTATGCACTCCATTCATTATCAGCAAGCAGCTGAATGACACAAGCCCCTTCTGTCTTGCATGTGGAAATATATAGCAATAGTATGCACTCCATACTTCTGATTGCTGCCAACCACTGCTGTACCATTTTGCAACATAGTTTAATGTGCCTGGTAAAACTTTAGTATAATTCATTTTTTGCACTGTGCTTAATACTTACTGCTGTGTATTCGTGTGACTGGGGCCTCTGTAGATGCTATCAGGTGGAAAGTGCTATAACATATAGATGTTGCCAGGTCTAGTGCCTTTGATGATCTAACCACCCCTGGTGTGCTGGCCCCAGCTGGCAAATTATCCCAAAGCATTTCCCACAATCCCACTTTCCTGACCCTGTAGTGTGGACTATATATTTAGGAGTAGTCTAAGGGGCGCATGCATTGTGGGGGCGCATGCATCCCAGAAGTTAAGCATCACAGAAGAAAAGCATCTTGAAAACGGCAGTTATTCATGGGAAGGAATTAACATTCATCTTCTCTCTTCACACAGGTAACCAAATCATTCATCCTCTGAATTGATCCTCTCTGCATGTATGCACTCCATTCATTATCAGCAAGCAGCTGAATGACACAAGCCCCTTCTGTCTTGCATGTGGAAATATATAGCAATGGTAACCAAATCATTCATCCTCTGAATTGATCCTCTCTGCATGTATGCACTCCATTCATTATCAACAAGCAGCTGAATGACACAAGCCCCTTCTGTCTTGCATGTGGAAATATATAGCAATGGTAACCAAATCATTCATCCTCTGAATTGATCCTCTCTGCATGTATGCACTCCATTCATTATCAGCAAGCAGCTGAATGACACAAGCCCCTTCTGTCTTGCATGTGGAAATATATAGCAATGGTAACCAAATCATTCATCCTCTGAATTGATCCTCTCTGCATGTATGCACTCCATTCATTATCAGCAAGCAGCTGAATGACACAAGCCCCTTCTGTCTTGCATGTGGAAATATATAGCAATGGTAACCAAATCATTCATCCTCTGAATTGATCCTCTCTGCATGTATGCACTCCATTCATTATCAGCAAGCAGCTGAATGACACAAGCCCCTTCTGTCTTGCATGTGGAAATATATAGCAATGGTAACCAAATCATTCATCCTCTGAATTGATCCTCTCTGCATGTATGCACTCCATTCATTATCAGCAAGCAGCTGAATGACACAAGCCCCTTCTGTCTTGCATGTGGAAATATATAGCAATGGTAACCAAATCATTCATCCTCTGAATTGATCCTCTCTGCATGTATGCACTCCATTCATTATCAGCAAGCAGCTGAATGACACAAGCCCCTTCTGTCTTGCATGTGGAAATATATAGCAATAGTATGCACTCCATACTTCTGATTGCTGCCAACCACTGCTGTACCATTTTGCAACATAGTTTAATGTGCCTGGTAAAACTTTAGTATAATTCATTTTTTGCACTGTGCTTAATACTTACTGCTGTGTATTCGTGTGACTGGGGCCTCTGTAGATGCTATCAGGTGGAAAGTGCTATAACATATAGATGTTGCCAGGTCTAGTGCCTTTGATGATCTAACCACCCCCTGGTGTGCTGGCCCCAGCTGGCAAATTATCCCAAAGCATTTCCCACAATCCCACTTTCCTGACCCTGTAGTGTGGACTATATATTTAGGAGTAGTCTAAGGGGCGCATGCATTGTGGGGGCGCATGCATCCCAGAAGTTAAGCATCACAGAAGAAAAGCATCTTGAAAACGGCAGTTATTCATGGGAAGGAATTAACATTCATCTTCTCTTCACACAGGTAACCAAATCATTCATCCTCTGAATTGATCCTCTCTGCATGTATGCACTCCATTCATTATCAGCAAGCAGCTGAATGACACAAGCCCCTTCTGTCTTGCATGTGGAAATATATAGCAATGGTAACCAAATCATTCATCCTCTGAATTGATCCTCTCTGCATGTATGCACTCCATTCATTATCAACAAGCAGCTGAATGACACAAGCCCCTTCTGTCTTGCATGTGGAAATATATAGCAATAGTATGCACTCCATACTTCTGATTGCTGCCAACCACTGCTGTACCATTTTGCAACATAGTTTAATGTGCCTGGTAAAACTTTAGTATAATTCATTTTTTGCACTGTGCTTAATACTTACTGCTGTGTATTCGTGTGACTGGGGCCTCTGTAGATGCTATCAGGTGGAAAGTGCTATAACATATAGATGTTGCCAGGTCTAGTGCCTTTGATGATCTAACCACCCCCTGGTGTGCTGGCCCCAGCTGGCAAATTATCCCAAAGCATTTCCCACAATCCCACTTTCCTGACCCTGTAGTGTGGACTATATATTTAGGAGTAGTCTAAGGGGCGCATGCATTGTGGGGGCGCATGCATCCCAGAAGTTAAGCATCACAGAAGAAAAGCATCTTGAAAACGGCAGTTATTCATGGAAGGAATTAACATTCATCTTCTCTCTTCACACAGGTAACCAAATCATTCATCCTCTGAATTGATCCTCTCTGCATGTACGCACTCCATTCATTATCAGCAAGCAGCTGAATGACACAAGCCCCTTCTGTCTTGCATGTGGAAATATATAGCAATGGTAACCAAATCATTCATCCTCTGAATTGATCCTCTCTGCATGTATGCACTCCATTCATTATCAACAAGCAGCTGAATGACACAAGCCCCTTCTGTCTTGCATGTGGAAATATATAGCAATGGTAACCAAATCATTCATCCTCTGAATTGATCCTCTCTGCATGTATGCACTCCATTCATTATCAGCAAGCAGCTGAATGACACAAGCCCCTTCTGTCTTGCATGTGGAAATATATAGCAATAGTATGCACTCCATACTTCTGATTGCTGCCAACCACTGCTGTACCATTTTGCAACATAGTTTAATGTGCCTGGTAAAACTTTAGTATAATTCATTTTTTGCACTGTGCTTAATACTTACTGCTGTGTATTCGTGTGACTGGGGCCTCTGTAGATGCTATCAGGTGGAAAGTGCTATAACATATAGATGTTGCCAGGTCTAGTGCCTTTGATGATCTAACCACCCCCTGGTGTGCTGGCCCCAGCTGGCAAATTATCCCAAAGCATTTCCCACAATCCCACTTTCCTGACCCTGTAGTGTGGACTATATATTTAGGAGTAGTCTAAGGGGCGCATGCATTGTGGGGGCGCATGCATCCCAGAAGTTAAGCATCACAGAAGAAAAGCATCTTGAAAACGGCAGTTATTCATGGGAAGGAATTAACATTCATCTTCTCTCTTCACACAGGTAACCAAATCATTCATCCTCTGAATTGATCCTCTCTGCATGTATGCACTCCATTCATTATCAGCAAGCAGCTGAATGACACAAGCCCCTTCTGTCTTGCATGTGGAAATATATAGCAATGGTAACCAAATCATTCATCCTCTGAATTGATCCTCTCTGCATGTATGCACTCCATTCATTATCAACAAGCAGCTGAATGACACAAGCCCATTCTGTCTTGCATGTGGAAATATATAGCAATAGTATGCACTCCATACTTCTGATTGCTGCCAACCACTGCTGTACCATTTTGCAACATAGTTTAATGTGCCTGGTAAAACTTTAGTATAATTCATTTTTTGCACTGTGCTTAATACTTACTGCTGTGTATTCGTGTGACTGGGGCCTCTGTAGATGCTATCAGGTGGAAAGTGCTATAACATATAGATGTTGCCAGGTCTAGTGCCTTTGATGATCTAACCACCCCCTGGTGTGCTGGCCCCAGCTGGCAAATTATCCCAAAGCATTTCCCACAATCCCACTTTCCTGACCCTGTAGTGTGGACTATATATTTAGGAGTAGTCTAAGGGGCGCATGCATTGTGGGGGCGCATGCATCCCAGAAGTTAAGCATCACAGAAGAAAAGCATCTTGAAAACGGCAGTTATTCATGGGAAGGAATTAACATTCATCTTCTCTCTTCACACAGGTAACCAAATCATTCATCCTCTGAATTGATCCTCTCTGCATGTATGCACTCCATTCATTATCAGCAAGCAGCTGAATGACACAAGCCCCTTCTGTCTTGCATGTGGAAATATATAGCAATAGTATGCACTCCATACTTCTGATTGCTGCCAACCACTGCTGTACCATTTTGCAACATAGTTTAATGTGCCTGGTAAAACTTTAGTATAATTCATTTTTTGCACTGTGCTTAATACTTACTGCTGTGTATTCGTGTGACTGGGGCCTCTGTAGATGCTATCAGGTGGAAAGTGCTATAACATATAGATGTTGCCAGGTCTAGTGCCTTTGATGATCTAACCACCCCCTGGTGTGCTGGCCCCAGCTGGCAAATTATCCCAAAGCATTTCCCACAATCCCACTTTCCTGACCCTGTAGTGTGGGCTATATATTTAGGAGTAGTCTAAGGGGCGCATGCATTGTGGGGGCCCATGCATCCCAGAAGTTAAGCATCACAGAAGAAAAGCATCTTGAAAACGGCAGTTATTCATGGCAGTTAATCAGGGCTGGAATCAGGTACCCCACACTTTGCATTATTTTTCATTATGTACTTTATCTATTTCCTCCTGTGTTCCATTGCCATCCACATTCACCGCCCCATCCCCCCTCCATCTCGACTCATACACATCAGCCCTCTATCCTTCCCTCTCCCATGTACAGCTCCCATGCACTCCTCACCTTCCTGAAAAACCTCAGCCCATCTTGCCAAAACACATCACATAAAAAACCTACTTACAATTCCAACAACTACCTGCTCTTTATCTTCCTACTCCTACTGATTTCAGGGGACATCTCCCCCAACCCTGGTCCACCATCCCCAACCTCAATCCCTACCCTACCTCATACCGAAACCATAATAATCTTATTAATATTACTTGCACTCCCTCATCTCCTTCTTTCAATTGTGCCCTCTGGAATCCACGGTCTGCATGCAACAAGCTATCCTTCCTGCACAACTACTTTCTGAACCACTCTCTTAATCTGTTGGCCCTCACTGAAACCTGGATTCAGGATTCTGACACTGTCTCCCCTGCTGCCATTTCCTATGGTGGTTTACAGTTCTCCCATTCCCCGAGACCCACAAACAGACATGGTGGTGGAGTTGGCATACTCCTGTCCCCACAATGCACTTTCCAGGTCATCCCCCCAATTCCATCACTCTCATTCCCTTCTTTTGAGGTCCACACCATCAGGCTCTTCCATCCCCTCTCCCTCAGAGTAGCGGTCATATATCGGCCCCCAGGCTCACCCACCCAGTTCCTTGACCACTTCTCAGCCTGGCTGCCGCACTTCATGTCCTCAGAACTACCAACCCTTATCCTTGGAGACTTCAACATCCCCATTAACAGCCCTACTTCCACATCTGCATCTCAGCTTCTATCACTAACCACTTCTCTAGGCCTCTCACAGCTTTCAACCTCTGAGACACACAAGGATGGCAACACCCTTGACCTGGTCTTTGTCCGCCTCTGTTCAATCTCCCACCTAAATAACTCACCGCTTCCACTCTCTGACCACAACATTCTCTCCTTCACGCTCACAAATCCTCCACCACCCCAGCGCACTCCTACCTACCACACATTCAGAAATCTACAAGCCATTAACCCTCAGACACTTTCAGACTCCCTACACTCATCGCTGTCCCCAATCTCCTCTTTTTCCTGTCCTGATCTGGCTGTTCATCACTACAATGACATTCTTAAAAGCACCCTTGACCAAGTAGCACCGCTCACCCTCAGAACCTCCAAACACACAGTAAAACAGCCCTGGCTCACATTGCAAACTCGACTTCTTCAGCGATGCTCTAGGAGTGCTGAACGCCTCTGGAGAAAAACCCTCACACCAGAAGACTTCATCCACTTTAAATTCATGTTAAGAACTTATAATGCTGCCCTTCACCTCGCCAAACAGACCTACTTCACCACACTGATCTCCTCACTAGCCAACAACCCCAAGAAACTTTTTGACACTTTTCACTCCCTCCTCAGGCCAAAAGCACAAGCCCCTATCACAGACATTTGTGCTGACGACCTGGCCTCCCACTTTATAGAAAAAATAGATACTATCCGTCAGGAAATCTGCTCTCAACCACCAAGTGCTGTGACTCCCATCCCACCCTGCATTTCCCCTGGCTCACTTTCCACATTTGATCCCATCACAGAAGAAGAAGTCTCCATATTCCTCTCTTCCTCTCGTCCGACTACATGCACTACCGACCCCATCCCCTCACATCTCCTCCAGTCTCTCTCTCCAGTTGTCACAACTCACCTAACTACAATCTTTAATCTCTCACTCTCCTCTGGCATTTTCCCATCCTCCTTCAAACACTCCATCATTACTCCATTACTAAAGAAACCCGCTCTTGACCCTTCCTGCACAAACAACTACAGACCGGTCTCCAATCTCCCCTTCATCTCTAAACTTTTGGAGCGCCTAGTCTACTCCCGCCTCACCCATTACCTCTCCACTTACTCCCTCCTAGACCCTTCACAGTCCGGCTTCCGCCCCCTACATTCGACTGAAACTGCACTCATCAAAGTGACCAATGACCTTCTTACAGCAAAACGTAACGGCGACCACTCTCTGCTCATTCTTCTCGACCTTTCTGCAGCTTTCGACACGGTTGACCACCGTCTCCTACTCTCTAGGCTCCAGTCACTAGGTATTAAGGACACTGTTCTCTCCTGGTTCTCCTCCTATCTTTCTGACCGCTCCTTCAGTGTTTCGTTCTCTGGCTCCACGTCATCTCCTCTTCCTCTCACTGTCGGTGTACCCCAGGGCTCAGTCCTTGGCCCCCTTCTCTTCTCTCTCTACACGGCCCCAATTAAACAGACCATCAGCAGATTTGGCTTTCAGTACCATCTTTATGCCGATGACACACAACTATACACGTCATCCCCCGACCTTACCCCCGCTGTTCTACAGAACACCACCGACTGTCTGTCCGCAGTCTCCAACATCATGTCCGCTCTCTATCTGAAACTTAACCTCTCCAAGACTGAACTCCTTCTGCTCCCGCCGTCTACTAACCTCCCTAAATCTGACATTTTCCTCTCTGTGGGCGGCACCATAACAACACCCCGGCAGCAGGCTCGCTGTCTGGGTGTTATGTTTGACACCAATCTCTCCTTCACCTCCCATATACAATCTCTTGCCCGCTCTTGCCGTCTACACCTAAAGAACATCTCTAGAATCCGCCCTTTTCTCACCATGGAAACAACAAAAACCCTCACTGTAGCATTGATCCACTCCCGCCTGGACTACTGCAACGCTCTATTACTTGGCCTCCCCATTACTCGACTATCCCCTCTCCAGTCCATCCTTAATGCAGCAGCCAGGGTCATCCATCTGGCTAATCGGTACTCGGACGCGTCCGCTCTTCGCCAGTCCTTACACTGGCTGCCCATTCATTATAGGATCCAATTCAAAGTACTGGTTCTCACCCACAAAGCTCTCCACAGTGCAGCACCCCCCTACATCTCCTCCCTCATTTCTATCTATCGGCCTAACCGACTGCTGCGCTCTGCAAACGACTTTCGACTAACCTCTGCACTAATCCGTACCTCCCACTCCCGACTCCAAGACTTCTCCCGCGCTGCGCCAATCCTCTGGAATGCTCTACCCCAAGAAATTAGGACTATCCACAATTTGCATGGTTTCAGGAGCTCCCTCAAAACACATTTGTTCAGAGTGGCCTATCACATTCACTAACCAAAGTCGTTCTATGTTTAAGTGTGTATGTGTAGCCCATTCACTATCTCCATCCATGCCTCACTCCCTCAAGATGGCTGGACCATTATTGTAAATGCACCATTGTATATACACACCTGTACTTTGTAACTCCCCCACCTCATTGTAGATTGTAAGCTCTCACGAGCAGGGTCGGCTTATTTTGCTTTAATTATTGTATTGTTAACGTTGTTACCTATGACTTGTGTTTTGAAACTGTTAAACTGTAAAGCGCTGCGGAATATGTTGGCGCTATATAAATAAAGATTATTATTATTATTATTATTATTATTATTATTATTATTATTATTCTACAATGTGACAGCCCTTGAGATATTTGTAGACAGCTATTAACCCCTTTATTCCATCAGACGTACTATTCCGTCCATGTGACCCTGGACCTAATTCCCATGGACGGAATAGTACGTCATGGGCGATCAGCTGCGCTCCCAGGGGGAGCGCAGCTGATCGCGGCCGGGTGTCAGCTGTTTATCACAGCTGACACCCAGCACTATGTGTCAGGAGCGGTCACGGACCGCTCCCGGCACATTAACCCCTGGCACACCACGATCAAACATGATCGCAGTGTACCGGGGGCACAGGGGAGGATCGCGCAGGGAGGGGGCTCCCTGCGCGCTCCCCTGAGACCCTCAGAGCAGCGCGATGTGTCGCGCTGTTCCGAGGGTCCGTCCTCCCTCCAGGTCCCCGGATCCAAGATGGCGCCGGGGTCCTGCAGGGAGGCGGCTTCCTCAGTGCCTGCTGAGAGCAGGCGCTGAGGAAGCCTGCAGCGATGCCAGAGCGATCGCTGGTGTGACAGAGTGCTGTGCACACTGTCACACCAGCGATCTGCTAAAATACTGTGATGTCCCACCCTGGGACAAAGTAAAAAAGTAAAAAAAATAAAAATAAAAAGTGGTAAAAAAAAATCATAAAAAAAAAAAAAATATTCCCCAATAAATTCATTTCTTCCTGTAAATAAAAAAAACAAAACAATAAAAGTACACATATTTGGTATCGCCACATCCATAACGACCCCCCCTATAAAACTGTCCCACTAGTTAACCCCTTTAGTGAACCCCTTAAAAAAAAAAAAAAAAACTAAGCAAAAAATCAATGCTTTATCATCATACTACCGAACAAAAAGTGGAATAACACGCGATCAAAAAGACCGATATAAATAAACATGGTATCACTGAAAACGTCATCTTGTCCCGCAAAAAACGAGCTGTCATACAGCATCATCAGCGAAAAAATAAAAAAGTTATAGCTCGCAGAATAAAGCGATGCAAAAATAATAATTTTTTATATAAAATTGTTTTTATTCTATAAAAGCGCCATAACATAAAAAAATGATATAAATCAGGTATCACCGTAATTGTACTGACCCGAAAAATAAAACTGCTTTATCAATTTTACCACACGCAGAATGGTATAAGCGCCTCCCCAAAAGAAATTCATGAATTGCTGATTTTTGTTCATTCTAACCTCCCAAAAATCAAAATAAAAAGCGATCAAAAATTGTCACGTGGTAATAAATGGTACCAATAAAAACGTCACCTCGTCCCGCAAAAAATAAGACCTCACATGACTCTGTGGGCCAAAATATGCAAAAATTATAGCTCTCAAAATCTGGTGATGCAAAAAACTACTTTTTGCAATAAAAAGCGTCATTTAGCGTGACAGCTGCCAATCACAAAAACCCGCTATAAATAGTAAATCAAACCGCCCTTTATCACCCCCTTAGTTAGGGAAAAATAATAAAATTAAAAAAATGTATTTATTTCCATTTTCCCATTAGGGTTAGGGTTGCGGCTAAAGTTAGGGTTACGGTTGGCGCTAACGTTAGGATTAGGGTTAGGGTTGGGATTAGGGGTGTGTTAGGGTTAGGTTTGTGGTTAGGATTGGGACTAGGGTTAGGGGTGTGTTGGGGTTAGGGTTGGAGTTAGAATTGGGGGGTTTCTGCTGTTTAGGCACATCAGGGGCTCTCCAAATGTGACATGGCGTCTGATCTCAATTCCAGCCAATTCTGCGTTGAAAATGTCAAACGGTGCTCCTTCACTTCTGAGCTCTGCCATGCGCCCAAACAGTAGTTTACCCCCGCATATGGGGTATCAGCGTACTCTGAACCACAAGAGTTATTGTACAATTTGTCCTATTTCTTCTTTTACCCTTGTGAAAATAAAATATTGGGGGCGAAAAAAATATTTTTGTAAAAAAAAAAAAGATTTTTTATTTTTACTGCTGTATGTTATAAACTTCTGTGAAGCACTTCGGGGTTCAAAGTGCTCACCACACTTCTAGATAAGTTCCTTGTGGGGTCTATTTTCCAAAATGGGGTCACTTGTGGGGGGTTTCCACTGTTTAGGCGCATCAGGGGCTCTCCAAATGCGACATGACGCCCCGAGACCATTCCATCAAAGTCTGCAATCCAAAACGTCACTACTTCCCTTCCGAGCCCCGACGTGCGCCCATACAGTAGTTTACTCCCACATATTGGGTATCAGCGTACTCAGGACAAATTGGACAACTTTTGGGGTCCAATTTCTCCTGTTACCCTTGTGAAAATAAAATATTGGGGCGAAAAAATCATTTTTGTAAAAAAAAAAAGGATTTTTTATTTTACGGCTGTACGTTATAAACTTCTGTGAAGCACTTTGGGGTTCAAAGTGCTCACCACACATCTAGATAAGTTCCTTGAGGGGTCTAGTTTCCAAAATGGTGTCATTTGTGGGGGGTTTCCACTGTTTAGGCAGATCAGGAGCTCTCCAAACACGACATGGCATCCAGCCAATTCTGCATTGAAAAAGTCAAACGGCGCTCCTTCCCTTCCAAACTCTGCCATGCACCCAAACAGTGGTTTACCCCCACATATGGGGTATCAGCGTACTCAGTACAAACTGCACAATAACTTTTGGAGTCTTGTTACCCTTGGAAAAATAAAAATTGGGGTGAAAAGATCAATTTTGTGGAAAAAATATGATTTTTTAATTTTACGGCACTACGTTATAAACGTGTGTGAAGCACTTGGGGGTTCAAATTGCTCACCAAAGATCTATATAAGTTCCATAGGGGGTCTAGTTTCCCAAATGGGGTCACTTGTGTGGGGTTTCCACTGTTTAGACACATCAGGGACTCTCCAAATGCAACATGGCGTCCAATCTCAATTCCAGCCAATTTTGGTTGGAAAAAGTCAAATGGCGCTCCTTCCATTCCGAGCTCTGCCATGCGCCCAAACAGTGGTTCCCCCCCACATATGGGGTATCAGCGTACTCAGGACAAATTGGACAACAACTTTTGAGGTCCAATTTCTCCTGTTACCTATGGGAAAATAAAAAATTAGTGACTAAGAGATAATTTTTGTGGGAAAAAAATAGGATTTTTTATTTTCATGCCCGGGCATTATAAACTTGTGTGAAGCACTTGGGGGTTCAAAGTGCTCACCAAAGATCTAGATAAGTTCCTTACGGGGTCTAGCTTCCAAAATGAGGTCACTTGTGGGCGGTTTCCACTGTTTAGGCTCATCTGGGGCACTACAAACGGAACATGATCCCCATCAATGTTTGCATTCCAAAACGTTACTGCTTCCATTCCAAGCCCTGCCGTGCGCCCAAACAGTTCCCCCCCCCACATATGGGGTATCAGCGTACTCAGGACAAATTGGACAACAACTTTTGGGGTACAATTTCCTTGGAGAAAATCAAAAATTTGGTACTAAAAAATCATTTTTGTGGAAAATTGTTTTTTTTTTTTTTTCACACCCAGGCATTATAAACTTTTGTGAAACACTTTGGGGTTCAAAGTGCTCACAACAGATCTAGATAAGTTCCTTAGGTGGTCTAGTTTCCAAAATGGTGTCACTTGTGGGGGGTTTCCACTGTTTAGGCGCATCAGGGGCTCTCCAAACACGACATGGCGTCCAATCTCAACTCCAGCCAATTTTAGGTTGAAAAATCAAACGGCGCTCCTTCCCTTATGAGCTCTGCCGTGTGCCCAAACAGTGGTTTTCCCCCACATATAGGGTATTGGCGTACTCAGGAGAAATTGCACAACAACTTTATCTGCCCATTTTCTCCTTTTACCCTTGTGAAAATAAAAAAAAGTTTGTAAAAGATCATTTTTTGTGGCTAAAAAGTTAAATATTAATTTTTTCCTTCCACGTTGCTTCAGCTCCTGTGAAGCACCGGAAGGGTTATTACACTTCTTGAATGTGGTTTTGAGTACCTTGAGGGGTGCAGTTTTTAGAATGGTGTCACTTTTGGGTATTTTCTGCTATATAGACCTGTCAAAGTGACTTCAAATGTGAGGTGGTCCCTAAAAAAATGGCTTTGTAAATTTTGTTGTAAAAATGAGAAATAACTGGTCAATATTTAACCCTTATAATTTCCTAACAAAAAAAAATTTTGGTTCCAAAATTGTGCTGATGTAAAGTAGACATGTGGGAAATGTTATTTCTTAACTATTTTGTGTTACATATTTCTGTTTTAAGAGAAAAAAAATTCAAAGTTTGAAAATTGCAAAATTTTCAAAATTTTCGCCATATTTGCGTTTTTTTTCAAAAATAAACGCAAGGTATATCGAAGAAATTTTACCACTAACGTGAAGTACAATATGTCACGAGTAGTGTTGAGCATTCCGATACCGCAAGTATCGGGTATCGGCCGATATTCGCTGTATCGGAATTCCGATACTTAGTTCCGATATTTTTCCAATATCGTATACCGGAATCGGAAGTTCCCATAATTCTTTGAGAGGCAATGTGATTTTAGTCAGCCAATGAGGAATCTTATGAAGTGTGGGCACATCCTGTAATGCTGCGGTCATCTTAACTAATGGCATGGCTGTGATTGGCTGCTGAAATGATGTCAGAATGCACTATAAAAGGCGCCGCCGCCATTTTGCATCACTGTGCTGTGAACTCAGTTAGGGACAGAACGCTGTTCTGCTGACTTTGAGGGACAGTTAGATATTGCGATTTTGTGTACTGGGCTTTAGGCAGGCTAGTTTACCAACCGCTGTGTAAAGCTTCCTTTTGCCAGTGTTGTTTTAACAGCTCTGTGCAAGGTGTGTGTGAGAGTGCAGGTGACGCTGCAGTTTGCTCTGCATGCAACGCTGTCTGTAGGCATCTGCACGTGTCACTCACAGACTCTTTTTTTTTTCTTCTTCAGTGTAATTCTTGCTGCTCCATGCAATTTAACTATTAGTGTGACGCGCTTCCATCCGTATCCAATACATTGGTTGCAAACACTATAGAAGTAGACAAAGGAGTAGCCTTTCACAGATTGTGAACAGTTGTGTTTCAGTGTTCACTTCAGTCTGTGTTTTTTATTTTTTGAGTGCACATCACGCTCCAGTTACTTGTTCAAGCACTGCTGCTTGTACTCTGCTGAGCGTGTCTCAGTGCCGCATCCTTTTCATTTTTCTCCAATTGGTGCTGCTCCATTATATTTGAAAAAAATCTAATCTATTAGTGTGACGCGCTTCCATCCGTATCCAATACATTGGTTGCAAACACTATAGAAGTAGACAAAGGAGTAGCCTTTCACAGATTGTGAACAGTTGTGTTTCAGTGTTCACTTCAGTCTGTGTTTTTTATTTTTTGAGTGCACATCACGCTCCAGTTACTTGTTCAAGCACTGCTGCTTGTACTCTGCTGAGCGTGTCTCAGTGCCTCATCCTTTTCATTTTTCTCCAATTGGTTCTGCTCCATTCCATTTAAAATCTAATCTATTAGTGTGACGCGCTTCCATCCGTATCCAATACATTGGTTGCAAACACTATAGAAGTAGACAAAGGAGTAGCCTTTCACAGATTGTGAACAGTTGTGTTTCAGTGTTCACTTCAGTCTGTGTTTTTTATTTTTTGAGTGCACATCACGCTCCAGTTACTTGTTCAAGCACTGCTGCTTGTACTCTGCTGAGCGTGTCTCAGTGCCTCATCCTTTTCATTTATCTCCAATTGGTGCTGCTCCATTATATTTGAAAAAAATCTAATCTATTAGTGTGACGCGCTTCCATCCGTATACAATACATTGGTTGCAAACACTATAGAAGTACAGAAAGGAGCCTTTCACAGATAGTGAACAGTTGTCTGCAGTGTTCACTGCAGTCTCTGAGGAATAACCACACTTAGGCCTTATAACTTTTCTGACTTTCTTTATCAATCTACCAAGATGAAGAAGTCAGTGAGTAAGGCACGTGGTCGTGGCCGTGGAGTTTCAGCAGGGAGAGGATGTGGGGATTCTGTGGCTGCTGCCACAACCAGTGACACAGCATCCACCAGTTTACCCCGTGAGCGTTCCTTTATGCGCACTTTTGTAGAAGCTCAGCGTACCCCCCTGCTGCGGGAAGAACAAATTGAAGCCGTTGTTGGTTGGATGGCAGCCAATGCATCGACTTCAATTCCTTCCACCTCCTCTCAGGACCACAGCACTGTTGAACAACCATCTGTCTCTTCACCGCCTGCCAAATTACCCAGGCAGTCAGAGAGTTCTGAACTGGAGCCAGCTGAGTCTCTGCTTCTGTTCTCAGAATCTGTTGGCTTGCAAACAGGAGCCCAGCCAAGCAGCATTCTGGAATGTGAAGAAGAGGCAGTATGCAGTGATGCGCAACAACTGTGTCTCTCTGAATGTGAAGAGGCGGGTGAGCCAGTGCCGATGGTCAGCACACCGCAGAACGCATCTGATGATGATGAGACTCAGGTGCCATTTTCTGTTGAGCATGGTGCTGGCCAGACCACCCAACAGCAGCAGGTGTTGGAAGAGGGTAGTGGAGATGATGAGGTCCAAGACCCAACATGGCGTGAGGAACAGGAAGGTGGTGGTAGCAGCTCTGAGGAAGAGATTGCCCCAACGGTCCAAACAGTAGGGAGAGGTAGGCTGCAGACTCGGTTGCCTGTAGCCTCCAGTTTGGCACCCGTTTGTAGCAGTTCTCTTCCAACAGCCAAAACGGGCGCTCCCAGGACTTGCACTGCGTGGTCCTTTTTTGACACACTTGCAGATGATATTTGCTATGTCAAATGCAAGCTGTGTAATCAAAAAGTAAAAAGAGGTAAAAATGTCAGTAACCTTAATACCACAAATATGTGGAAACATGTGCGGTCAAAGCACATGGTTGAGTTCCAAAGACACACTGGAGATGTAGGCCAACCTACAGCAGCACCTACATCTTCAGCTCGTGTTGGAGCCTCTTCCTCCAGCTCACACACAGCTGGTTCGGCTTCCTCACAGGATCGCCATGGAAGAACCTCTGTCACTGTTGTCCAGAGACCCAGTGTTATTCCACCCACAGCTGCAAGTTCCCTGTCATCCTCACACTCCCAGGCCACAAAACAGCCATCGGTAGCACAGGCATGGGATAAAAGACGGCCATACTCGGCAAACCATCCACGAGCACAGGCTCTGAATGCTGGCATTGCAAAACTCCTGTCCCTTGAAATGCTGTCATTCAGGCTGGTGGAGACTGACAGTTTCCGTAACTTAATGGCATTGGCAGTCCCACAATACAATGTGCCCAGCCGATTTTATTTCAGCAGGCAAGCCGTCCCTGGTCTGCAAAAGCATGTTGAGGGAAAAATTAAACATGCGCTACTAAACGCCGTCAGTAGCAAGGTCCACCTGACCACCGATGCGTGGACCAGTACCCATGGCCAGGGACGATACCTTTCCCTCACTGCCCATTGGGTCAATGTTGTGGAGCCGGGTACAGATCTTGCGAGTGGCGCCGTACGTGTTCTGCCAACTCCAAGGATTGCAGGAATCAAGTCTGTCCACATTGACTCCTCCTCCTACTCCAGTTCCTCAGAATCATCGCTGCAGGAGCCGTCACGGTCTACCTCCACATGGACCCGTGAACGCTTACCTGATGCGACCGATATGAGCACAGCCGTGGCCAAACGTCAACAGGCCGTCCTGAAATTAATTTCCATGGGGAATCGAAGCCACACAGCGCAGGAGCTCTGGAATGCCATCAAGCAGGAGAGCGACGTGTGGTTTTTGCCAGCGAATCTCCAGCCAGGCTTGGTAGTGTGTGACAATGGCCGAAATCTGGTGGCAGCTCTGGGCCTTGGCAACCTCACTCACATACCATGTCTGGCACATGTGCTCAACTTGGTCGTGCAGAGTTTTTTGAGGGACTATCCGGATCTTGATGCACTGCTGCACAAGGTCCGCCTAGAGTGCGCTCACTTGCGACGTTCCAGCATGGCCAGATCGCGCATTGCAGCTCTGCAAGTCAGATTTCGCCTTCCTGAACATCGCATCATATGTGATGTACCCACCAGGTGGAATTCCACGTTACATATGTTGGAGCGGTTGTGTGAGCAGCAGCCAGCAGTAATGGAGTATCAGCTGCATCAGGCGCAATCAACTCGCAATTTGCGCCGTTCACACTTCACCACTACTGAGTGGGCCTCTATGAAGGACATCTGCCACGTTTTGCGTGCGTTTGATGAGTCAACGCAGATGGCGAGTGCAGATGATGCACTAGTCAGCCTGAACTGTCCCCCTTATCTGCCTGCTTCAAAAAACACTGCAAGCACTAAGCGATGAGGTTTTGGAAGAGGTGGAGGATGAGGAGTCACAAATTCCATCACCTTCTGGACAGTCAGCGCAACGTGGTTCCTCACAAAGGGCTGGGCAGGGCTCACTTTGTGAGGAGGATGAGGAGGAGTCAATGGAGGAGGAAGACATCGCTCCAGAGGGAGGTACACAACGCTCTAGTCAGTATGTAGAGCGAGGGTGGGGTGATGCAGAGCAGGCAGAGATGACGCCTCTTGCAGGGGACAGCGTTTGTTGGCCAGTTGGGAGTCTGCAGCACATGGTTGATTTCATGCTGCAGTGCCTGAGAAACGACCGCCGCATCGCCCACATTCTCACCACGTCTGATTATTGGGTGTACACCCTCCTAGACCCTCGCTACCGGGACAACTTACAAAGTCTCATCACACCGTTGAACCGGGAGCGTAAAATGCGGGAGTACCAAGACACACTGGTGCAATCCATAATGTTCTCCATTCCAGCCAAGAGCACTGCTGCTACTACTGCTTTACAAAGCAGCTCTGTGCGTCGAGGCAGTGGAGACAGCTCTGCAACAAGAGGGAGCACAAGCAGCGCCTCTGCACAGGGCAAAACCAGTATGTTCCAAATGTTGCGAAGTTTTGTGGCAGCGCCACAAATGTCTACACCATCCGAGACGGCTCCAGACAGCAGGAGGCAACGTTTCCGTAAGATGGTGACAGACTACATGTCTTTCCCTCTCAGTGTACTCCCAGATGGCTCTTCCCCATTCAAGTTTTGGGTCTCTAAGCTGGATACATGGCCAGAGCTTAGCCAGTATGCATTGGAGGTGCTGGCTTGCCCTGCTGCCAGTGTATTATCGGAGCGCGTCTTTAGTGCTGCAGGTGGTGTACTAACAGACCGTCGCATGTGACTATCCTCCGATAATGTAGACCGGCTTACTTTTCTGAAAATGAACAAGGCATGGATCTTGCCAGAATTTGTCTGTCCGTTTTCAGATTAAATAACTGGTTCGCAACGTTATCCATGTATCCTGTTATGTTCATCTTTCTACCACCTGAACTCTACTCCCTGGGCTACAACACTGGCAGTTGCTGCTCAGAAGTGTCGTGTCCACAGACCAATACACAAGCTATAGTGTTACTGGGGTTCAGTAATGTCAGCTGTTCCCCTGCTGTGTGAACGGCAAAAAGTCATGCTGCCTCCACCCTGTTGTCTTCTCATCCCTGGGCTTCAACACCGCCAGATGTTGCTCGGAAGTGTCATTGGCACGGGTACTCACTCCTGCCCAGACTGGTTACAGCACGCCATCTGTTTCCTGTCAGTGTAAACGTCACTTAGCCTCCAATAAGTTGTCCTGTCGTGTTGCGGTCGGGTTAGCCGACTCTTTGGTGCTTGGAGTTTAGGTGCTTCCTATGTGTGCTGCGGGATATGCAAATAAAGGCTGTTTCCGTTGTGACAATAGGACAATCACCCACTGTAGTACTGTGGGATTCGGTAACTGCGGCCGGCTCGCGGCCTGTCAACTTAAATTTCCATGGGTACCTTCTGCTACCCGTCCGGGTTCCAGTACCGTCAGCTGGTTCTCCGCAGTGCCTTTGCCCTAGGTGCCTCCATCTCGGTATCCGAGTTCCAGCAACGTCTGCTGGTCCTTGGTAGTGCTTTGGAGCACAGGTACCTCCTGCTTAGTAACCGTGTCCCAGTAACGTCAGCTGGTCCTCGGTTGTGCCATTGGCTCTTTTCCTTCTGCTGCCCCTCCGGGTTCCAGCACAGTCAGCTGGTCCTCGTTACTTGCATTGGCTCTTGTACCTTCTGCTACCCGTCCGGGTTCCAGTACCGTCAACTGGTTCTCCGCAGTGCCTTTGGCCTAGGTGCCTCCATCTCGGTATCCGAGTTCCTGCAACGTCTGCTGGTCCTTGGTAGTGCTTTGGAGCACAGGTACCTCCTGCTTAGTAACCGTGTCCCAGTAACATCAGCTGGTACAAGGTTGTGCTACAAATACAAGATACAGAACAAGAGACACAAGAACAATAAGCAGAAGATCTAAAAGCAGAAGAACATGAAGTATAAGACCAAAATGAAGAGCAAAATATATGCTCTAAATTATAAGCAGAAGAAGACTAAGCAGTGTATGGGGTGAGTCCGTTCCTCCTCGTGGTGCCCCTGGAAAATGCCTGCTGCTGCTGCAGGCTAAACTGAACACGGACAAATACTGTTGTAATTTAAATCTTTTGTGACAGCAAGAACGGAAGAATGAAAAATTCATACTTTGACAGATTACAAGTACAGGATTCTCTGTCACAAATAAGAATATGATGAAGAAGATGAAGTACAATATGAATTAGAATGATAGTTTAATAAGAAGAATATGAGTAATGTTAACAAAAAGATGAATAGCAAGAAGTTTAAGAAGAAGATAAAGAAGGTGAAGATGAAGAATAATTTGATGAAAAAGATGATGCTGCTGAAGATTATGAAGGAGAAAGTGTGTCAAAAGTTAAAAAGGTGAAGAGCATGGAAGTTGTGAAATATACATATTTGCCAAAATAGAAAAAACGTGAACAACATTGTCAATTTCTTCGTCAATCCGAACATCTTTAAAAAAAAAAATATTTATGCTATTCCATTTGATTGGGTTAAACATCTATGCCTTTAATGTCTCCTCACCTTCCCCAATACATTCTACATTACTCTTTGTTGTTTTCCTTCATGTACAATTAACCAACAAGGCAAGAATGGTTTTTTTTTAATTCCGATATTTTGTTCCCATAGACTTACATTGGATTTCCGGTATCGGTATCGGGTATCGCCGATATTTTTTGGGTATCGGCGATACCATTCCGATTCCGATACTTTTGGATATCGGAAAGTATCGCTCAACTCTAGTCACGAGAAAGAAATCTCAGAATCGCGAAGATCCGTTGAAGCGTTCCAGAGTTATAACCTCATAAAGAGACAGTGGTCAGAATTGTAAAAATTGGCCCGGTCATTAACGTGCAAACCACCCTTGGGGGTGAAGGGGTTAAGTCTCCTCTCAGTCTTCTTTTTTGCAAGCTAAACATTCCCAAATTCTGCAACCGTTCCTCATAGGACATGGTTTGCAGACCGGTCACAATTCTGGTGGCTCTTCTCTGAACTTGCTCCAGTTTGTTGATGTCTTTTTTAAAATGTGGTGCCCAAAACTGGACACAGTATTCCAGATGAGGTCTGACCAAAGAGGAGTAGAGGGCAATAATGACCTCATGTGATCTAGACTGTATGCTTCTGTTGATACATCCTAGAATTGCATTTGCCTTTTTTGCTGCTGCATCACACTGTTGACTCATGTTCAGCCTGTGATCAATTAGTATACCCAAGTATTTTTCACATGTGCTGTTACTTAGCCCTATTCCTCCCATTTTGAATATGCTTTTTTCATTTTTATTGCCCAGATGTAGTACTTTGCATTTTTCCCTGTTAAAATCCATTCTGTTAGTTGCTGCCCACTGCTCCAGTTTATTTATATCTTTTTGAATCCTCTCTCTCTTCTCTAGTATTAGCTACCCCTCCTAGCTTTGTGTCATCAGCAAATTTGATCAGTTTACCCTCAATTCCTTCATCTAAATCATTGATAAAGATGTTGAACAATACATGGCCCAAAACAGAGCCTTTTGGTACCCCACTTGATACATTCTTCCAACTGGATGTGCAGCCATTTACGACCACTCTTTGGGTCCGATCACTAAGCCAGTTATGAATCCACCTAACAGTTGCCTTGTCCATTCCATACTTAGTCATTTTTTCAATAAGGATTGTGTGAGATATTTTGTCAAATGCTTTGCTGAAGTCAAGATATACTATATCTACAGCATTTCCATGATCCACCCAGTCAGTGATTCTGTCATAGAAGGAAATTAAGTTAGTCTGACATGACTTATTAGTTACAAACCCATGCTGACTCTGTTTAATCACTTCATTCTTATCCAGGTACTTGCATACATGTTCTTTAATAATTTGTTCAACGATTTTTCCTGGTATAGAAGTCAGACTCACCGGCCTGTAGTTCCCTGGGTCCACCTTCTTCCCCTTTTTGAAGATAGGAACAACATTTGTTCTTCTCCAGTCTTCTGGGACTTCTCCTGTTCTCCAAGAATTTTCAAAGATTATGGACAGTGGTTCAAGAATTTCTTCTGCTATCTCCTTCAGTACTCTGGGGTGTAATTCATCTGGACCTGGAGACTTGAATTCATTTAGGTTGGCTAAGTATTTCCTCACTGTCTTTCTGTTTATAGATATCCTGGATTCTTCTATTCCTTTAATAGGACAGTGAAGATCAGTTGATGTTATATTTCCTTTCTGAGAGAAAACAGATGCAAAATAGGAATTTAACAGTTCAGCCTTCTCAACATCCTGTCTTACCATTTCATCATTTTCATCCTGTAAAAATCCTATAGCATCTTTGACTTTTCTTTTACTTTTGACGTATCCCCAAGATCCTTTTTTGTTGCTTTTGATGTCACTTGCAAGCCTTAATTCAGAATAAAGTCTTTTAATGAAATAAAACACAACACAGTTTTCATTATTTTTATTTCACGCTCATCCTGCGACGCCATCGTTCTCCTGTAAAAAAACAAAAATAACAAACCAACACAAATACTACCTGTCCGACGCAGTCCAAAATCACGAATGTCCCACAACGAGTCCAGCTCTGCTACATCTGGATGCCAGGCTGAGCCTGGCATCCAGATGTAGCAGAGCTGCTTACCTGAGGAGATTCCCGGCGGTGACGTCATCGGACTGGTTTACGGCCAGCTGTCGCGAGAGTACAGCTGGCAGAGATTACCCAGTACCCGGCAACACGTGCAGTTATCGCGAGAAGCTGCACGTGACCGCCAGGGAGAGGGTAATGGCGGCCATCAAGGAGTCCAGGACGTGACCGCCTGGGATCTTCAGCCTGGTAAGTGCTGCTGACACCTGACAGACCCGACCAACACTGAATGTGACACTTTCGGGAAGTTCCTGTGTCACGTACTTCGTTCTGTGACACAGGAACTTCCCATAGACTTTACAGGAAAACTCCGATTCCGGTATCCGATATGAAAAAAATATCGGATCTCAGAATTGGAAATTCCGATACAGCGAATATCGGCCGATACCCGATATTTGCAGTATCGGAATGCTCAACACTACTGGTGGAGCTTTGTATAGATGGCCTAATAGAATGAGTACCACACACTGCTACTATGCCCAAAATTATTGTCCAGGCAAGATGCAGATAGAATTTTTTTTTTTTAAGGCTGGTGGAGCTTTGTATAGATGGCCTAATAGAATGAGTACCACACACTGCTACTATGCCCAAAATTATTGTCCAGGCAAGATGCAGATAGATTTTTTTTTTTAAGGCTGGTGGAGCTTTGTATAGATGGTCTAATAGAATGAGTACTACACACTGCTACTATGCCCAAAATTATTGTCCAGGCAAGATGCAGCTAAAAATTATGAGTATTTCAACGCTGGTGGAGCTTTGTATAGATGGCCTAATACAATAAGTACCACAGACTGCTACTATGCCCACAATTATATTACAGGCAAGATGCAGCCAAAAATTATGAGTATTTCAATGCTGGTGGAGCTGGCAAAAAGTGATAGCAACTGATGTAACCTAGCCCTTAAAAGGGCTGCAATTACAAATAGTCACTACTCCCAAGTTGACCTATCTGTCTATATAGAGCACAGACATGCCTGCTAAAAGTGCTAGGAACTGCTGTAACCTAGTCCTTAAAAGGGCTGCAATTACAAACTAGTCCCTCCCTACTCTCTAAACCTTCCTGTCTAACTGCAAATTCGCTTCACAGTCACTGTTAGAAAGATAGCGCTAACAGCAGCAGCAGTGCCGTCTAACACTGTGCTGCAGCAGTGAGAAAATGGTGGCGAGGGGGGAAATGGCTGAGTCTTATAGGGCAAGGCATGTGACCAGTGGCATAGCAACTGTTTGTGGCGCCCGGGGCGGCAATTTTTAGGCCACACCCTAGCCACACCCATTTCACTGGTCACACCCATATCCACGCCCTGACCACACCCACTTAGCACTGCTGATCACACTGTTTCATAAACAATAATTATAAACACATACCTCTCAACTGTCCCGGTTTCAGCGGGACAGTCCCGATTTCGGGACCCTGTCCGCTGTCCCGGCTAGGCGGTTTACTTTCCGCATTAGAATCGTACATACGGAAACCCCGGGGACCTCCACACATTCTGGCAGCCACAAGTCACGTTCCATCGCTGACCTCATTTCCCCAGGATGTGGGGATCTCACCAGCTATGAGGCGCTCCATTCAATACCCGGATCTCACTGAGCGAGACAGGCAGGATCTGGGGATCTCTTCATCTGTTGAACAGATCCCATGTTGAGATCCCAACATCCTGCTTGTCTCGCTCAGTGAGAGTCGGGTATTATATACAGCGCTCCATACAATACCCGGCTCTCACTCCAACAGATCCAGCGGCTCGATGCGTCGCCGTTCTGAAGACTCTCCCGAGAACGAGTTACAGTACCTGCTGCTGTAAGCTGACCGCCGGAAATGAGGTCAGCGGTCATTTCCAGCGTTCAGCTGACTTACAGCACGTCACCTCCCGTGGAACGTGACATGTGGCTGCCAGAACGTGTGGGAGGTCCCCGGGTTTCCGCATGTATGATTCTAATGCGGGAAAGTAAACCTCCCGGCCAGGACAGCGGGACAGGGACCCAGCCCTACACAGATAACAGCATTCGCTCCGTCCCCACGCAGACCCATGCACATAATGGCACCCCTCCATCCCCCCTGCAGCCCCCAAGCACACAGATCCCGCAAGTAACAGGACCCTTGTACATGTGCGGCCCCGCTCTTTGTGGCCCTGTACACACATGGCTCCGCTCCACACACCTCACACGCACAAGGCTCCGCTCCATACACCTCGTACACACACGGCTTCGCTCCGTACACCTCGTACACACACGGCTTCGCTCCGTACACCTCGTACACACACGGCTCCGCTCCGTACACCTCGTACACACGGCTCCGCTCCGTACACCTCGTACACACACGGCTTCGCTCCGTACACCTCGTACACACACGGCTTCGCTCCGTACACCTCGTACACACACGGCTCCGCTCCGTACACCTCGTACACACGGCTCCGCTCCGTACACCTCGTACACACACGGCTCCACTCCGTACACCTCGTACACACACGGCTCCGCTCCGTACACCTCCGCTCCGTACACCTCCGCTCCGTACACCTCGTACACACACGGCTTTGCTCCGTACACCTCGTACACACACGGCTCCGCTCCGTACACCTCCGCTCCGTACACCTCGTACACACACGGCTTTGCTCCGTACACCTCGTACACACACGGCTCCGCTCCGTACACCTCGTACACACGGCTCCGCTCCGTACACCTCGTACACACACGGCTTCGCTCCGTACACCTCGTACACACACGGCTTCGCTCCGTACACCTCGTACACACGGCTCCGCTCCGTACAACTCGTACACACGGCTCCGCTCCGTACACCTCGTACACACACGGCTCCGCTCCGTACACCTCGTACACACACGGCTCCGCTCCGTACACCTCGTACACACACGGTTTCGCTCCGTACACCTCGTACACACACGGCTTCGCTCCGTACACCTCGTACACACGGCTCCGCTCCGTACACCTCGTACACACGGCTCCGCTCCGTACACCTCATACACACACGGCTTCACTCCGTACACCTCGTACACACACGGCTTCGCTCCGTACACCTCGTACACACACGGCTTCACTCCGTACACCTCGTACACACGGCTCCGCTCCGTACACCTCATGCACACACAGCTCAGCTACATCCACACTGTAAACCCCTTATGATCCCACATATAAACTTACCATCATCCAGCACCATGACGACCAGTACAGCAGCAGCTTCCTGCACACAGGGGCCTGATCATGTGACTCCTACCTCCTCCCCTCCTGTGACCTCATCACAGGTCCTGCTAGCATCTTTACAAAGCACAGCACAGCAATGGTAAATGCTGGCTGTGCGAAGTTGGGAGGGCAAGGAAGGGTGCGCCGCCCCCACACACAGGTGCCGCCCCCACACACAGGTGCCGCCTGGGGCGGACCGCCCCCCCGCCCCCTCACGCTACGCCACTGCATGTGACATGCACAGCCAATGACACATGCCCTTGCTTGTGTGAAAAAAAAGCACTTTGCTCCGTATATGCGCTGCTGATAGGCTGACAGACTGCACCGCCCACTGGAAATGCAGGAAAGAGAAAAAAAATGGAGATCTTCATTATCTCTGCAGAGATCCATCCCATGCCCCTCCACCGCCCCGCTGTACACTCAAACTGTGTATTAACAGTGATTCTCAGCATTACTGTGAAAAAATCCAGTGACGATTTAGGTGCACGAACAGTTATCGAACATTAACCTCGAACAGCCGGATTTTTTCAAAATCGTTCGGGTTCGTCGAACAGCTCAAACACCGCCCAAAACAGCTTGAATTTTAAATTGGTGAACAGTTCGCTTTGAACACCGCTCATCTCTAGTGATGAGCGAGCACTAAAATGATCAGGTGCTCGTTATCCGGGTCGAGCAAATTGGAATACTCGGGTACTCGGCCCAAGCAACGAGCCCAATGTAAGTCTATGGGAACACCAAGCATTTTTGCCGCGATCCCCCCTTTTAAAGTCTAAAAACGGCTGAAAATGATGGAAACACAGCTCAAATGACATGGGAACATCATGCGGAATGCCCCAGGAAGCATTTCTGACTCTCAGTTCACAGCTGTGAACAATGTTGTCAGAGTCTTATGCCATTTTTACAAGCGCACCAAAAAACATACAAAAACGAAACCAAAATGGATTTTCCTGGGAAATATGTCAAGGAACATCTTTTCCAGGCTAATGACTTTTATATAAGGTAAAATAATTAATCCAAAGTAAAAAAGTTCGTCCATCAATTTGTCTATGTTCAGACGTAGCGTTTTTGATGCGTTTTTCAACGTTACCATTGCTTTCAACCAATACAAATGCATTTACTGTGAAATGTCATTGTAGCATTGAACAACCTTAACTGGCCATGTGGTGTGTGACACATCATCAGCCACATGTTGTTTCATTTATGAAGGAGGGACTCTTAAAGTCATAAAGCCAATTTTTATAGGGGCATCAGGCAGCATTAATCTTCTTAAAGAACCAATATTAAACAGTGGGTCTCCTATACTGTTATTGCCTAGGCACTGAGAGGCTGGGCTGCCAAAAATTAGGACACACCCAATACCCCTGTGATGAGACGTACAGGAAGGCCTCATGAAAAAGTGTTCCAATTATAAGAAAATAGGTCTCCCATAGTGTTAAGCATATGCATTAGATGCAAGGCCTGCCCTGTAGCTAAGTAACACGCACCCCAATAAGCCTTTGAACCCAGGTACTGGATGGCCACAGGAAAACCAAGTTCACATTACTCTTTTGCCACTGCCATACTGTTAGCCTATGCAATGACTTCAAGGCCCTATCCTGCATCAAATTCAAACGCACCCCAAAAAGAATTAGAAGTGACCTAGTGGATGTACACAGGAAAACCAAGTTCACATTATTCTTTTGCCACTGCTATACTGTTAGTCTATGCATTGGAGACAATGCCCTGCCTGCATCAAATTTAAACGCACCCCAAAAAGGCTTAGAAGCGACTTAGTGGATGTACACAGGAAAAACACGTTCACATTACTCTTTTGCCACTGATATACTTTTAGCTTCTTCATTGAATGCATGGTGATCTAGGGGTGGTGTAGGAAGAGACGTGGAGTATGGCCTGCGGAAAAGGTCTTCCCAGTTTAAAGGAGCAGGTCTCCTATACTAGTAATGGCCATACACTAAGTGCGTAGGCTGGAAAACATTTTCCCTGGGGTGGGGGGCACACATCAACCTACAATGATGTATTTACAATGATGTATTTACAATGATAGTACTGAGGTTAGTCGAAAGTTGTGGAGGCCTGAGGACAAGGAGGAGGAGGAGAGCATGGTAAGTCGTCCTCTTGGTGAGGACACGGACGTATTGACTGTTACCAGTCTTGCACGCATGGCTGACTTTATGTTACGCAGCCTTTCCCGTCACCCTTGTGTTCTCAAAATTTAGGGTGACAGTTAATACTGATTGGTGACTCTTCTAGACCCATGCCACAAGGAGAACTTTATATCTCTTATTCCAGAGGCAGACAGGTGTACTAAAATGCTGGAGGACCAGAGGGCCCTTCTTGCGGAATTATTAAAAATATTCCCATCTGAAAATCCTGCCAGCATAGGTCACAGACACAGTTCGTTGGCAAAGCAAGGTGTACAGGTGAGAGAGAGACAACTCCAATCCAGCAAAGGCAGTGGAAAACTCGCAAAGTTCTGGGAGCGTTTTCTCAGACACTCCCATCGCCCTGGCCCTGAGGCGCGGGTTACTCTCACAAGGAGTGCGAAGTTTGGGAAGATGCTGAGGGAGTACCTTGCTGACCATACCAACGTCCTCTGTCATTCCTCTGTCCCTTATAATTTTTGCTTATCAAAGCTGAACACATGGCATGAACTGGCTCTCTCTACTGCGTACGTGCGTTGTACTCACGGTCATGAAGCGCACAGCACATCGCTCTCTGGCGGTTACTGGGCACATTGCTCCTCGCTCTCAGGCAGTACGGCTTTTAGTGGCGTGAGCCAACGGGATCAGTCCTTTGCAGCGCCAGTGCTCCAAGGAAAGAGCATTCTGCTCAGCCTCTTATGGCTGCTTGTCCACGCCAAAAATCTGCTGTTGTGCCCCCTTTATCTTAAGCTGGCCCTCCTGCCTCTAGGTCACGGGATCTGTCTGCTGCAGTTCGTCGCAGAGCCGGCCCTTCAGTTGCGTAGTGCACTGCGCCCCTTGCTGCTCACATGCTGACAGCTGGGGACTCACTCCTGCTTTGCGTGTTTTTTCACTCAGCTTCCGGCCAGGTTCGCTGTTGAAACACACACCCTCTTCCTAGGTAATGGGGCCTGTCCATTCCACTATTCCATCCCAAGAGAAACAGGAAACACATTTCTGGACCCGGTGCAGCACAGGTACCTGCATCCCCATGATCCTGAGTACATACATATGTGGCCAATCAGGTCTTTAATGCAAGCATCATAGAAGGCAGGTTCTAATTTTCAAGAGCGAATTGTACATTCCATCCAGAACAGTTTCACTTTGAAGGACTTTGTGGCTCATATCAATCCACAAAATTACACTAGTCTCATACTTCAAAATTTTGGTGGTAAATCATTTCCCCACAGCTAGGTTGTGTATGGTCTGACTTCTGTAACATCATTTTGGTGATAATTATTCATACCTATTTGCTTCATAATTTATTCATCTTTTTCTTCAAGGCCTCGGAATATAATGTTGTAAAAGTGAAATCAAGTTGGTGAAGTGTGAGTAACTGAAATGTGAAAGTAATTATCACCTTTACTATTTCTGCATTGAGTGTGAGGCTAACCACCTCATTGATCTTATTTTTTTCTTTGGCAAGAAAACAAACGCTCCATCAATACCACATGCTTTTCATATTAATTCATCATGCTGGTAAAGTAGAGGTGAGATTAGGGATCTACGTAACATCTGTGGACTGTAGTCAACATGACACTTCGACAAGACCCACTGGGGTCTAGCTACCAATTTGACATAGTTTATGCACAGCTGAACAGATTCACAAGAAAAAAAAAGATTTTGATTCAATAACATGTTGGATGAATTGTCTAGTGGAAACACCCATATAGTAGAAGTCACATTTTCGAACACCATGCTCTACAATTGACGCCTCTTTAAATACAGCCGAAATATCAAAATCTCTAGCTTCTGTTATAGAAACTGCAGGGGCTCCTTTTTTAGGTCCTCGTCCAACAAGTTCCGAATAAGTAGGTGATGGATTGTCAGAATCAGGCCCAGGAACACAAGGCTTCAGTAGTTGCAAGTCCTGGCCCTGTGCTCTTCCACGTGCTGTCGCTCTGGCTCTTCCAGTCCTGATTTAATCTAGAAGTTTTCACCTTCGTAAACCAGAGACAGAGTACAACACCGCCCAAGCATTCACCCTCTGCTTCTCAGACTTTCTATCAGTGCAGTGACTGGCTCTAGGCAGAAGATGATGATGGTGGTAGTAGTTGGTGCATTTGAGACACAGTCCTGAAGCAGCTATAACAACTTGAAACTGAAATATTTTTACCGAGATACCACACTGTTCAATATGTGTCCATTGTTTTTATTTTTTCCAAAAAAATAGTGTATAGACCTAGCGTAACAGACAGCAAATACAGTGGAATGTAGGCCTGAATTGCCACAATTTGTAGTGTTATGTAAGGTAGCTGAGGAGGACAGGAACAACAGCAGGGCAGCCGAACACCTGAGATGTTAGTAACTAATGGGTTGCAGAAACCTGAACTAACCACACAACTAGAGGTAGCCGTGGAGCGTTCCTACGTTGATCCTAGACGCAATCTACATACCCCCTAATTAGCTCTTAAAAGGACAGTTGGTTTAGCTGGATTTGTGGATTGAACCATGGTAGACCCACACTAACTAATAAAAGCACAAATCTGACCCTATCTCAGCAGCAACTCTCCCTACACTATCTGAATTCGGAGCTGAATGCGTCGAGCATGGCGGCGTCCGGTCTTTTATAGACCTGATGACGCTCTGCGACCAGCCAATCACTGTAATACCACAAGAAAGATGGCTGCAGCATTACAGTGCATGGCAGACAAACCCTGCATGTTCACTGGCACTCTAAAGAGCGCCAAAATTGCAGGGTGGAGACCCGAGCTCCCGCCAAATAATACCGGAAATGCTCGGTGCTCACCGAGTACAGTGATACGCGGGCGAGTAACAAGTAGTGGCAAGCACATTCACTCATCACTAGTGCTGGCCATGCAGTGATGTAGTATAACATTGATGGGCAGGCATAATACACAATGTTAAGTAACTAAGGGATCATATGAGCATTTTCCTTTGTGGAAATAATACATACTGTAAACAGAAATATAAAATCACAGTTTTAACAATAAGAATGCTTTGTTATATTAGGGAAAATATAAACTACACTTACTGTATTTGGTATCTCTGCATTTGCAAGTTTATTTTTAAGGGATTTTTTTGTCAAAGTAGTAAAAAAATATAAAGTTGGCTTTGCTGTAAAAATATTGACCATTAGAATAAAGTAAAAGAAGCACTTCTCCCATCAATGTTTTATCCTCTTAATATATTGCAGTCATCATATTTTATAGCACTGTGTACTGACAATTGCTCATTTTGACTTACTACCCAGCCAGTTTGTCTCTTTTCTCTACTCTATGCAGAAACAGGAAGTCTCTTGTCCCAGCAGAAATCATTCCCCTCTTCAACTCCTGACCCAGCTGTTCAATCCCTCCCCTCTGCCATTGACTTTTGCAGTGACAAATGAGTCATACAGGCAAAATTGAACTCCTGTTTCTAAATAGAGCATAGAAGGATTCAGCTAGTCAGTTTTTATTCATGTTATGTCACAGACCTAATGAAAAAGAGAAGAATTAGCTGAGTAGAAAGACAAAATGAGCAATTGTAAGTACACAGTGCTACATAATATGATGATTGCAATATATTAAGAAGATAAACACTTTGATGGGAGGAAGAGTGCTTCTCACACTTGGTAATTATACCACACATTCCCTAACAAGTGAAAACTAATTCTAGAATTCCCATTGCTGTATTTTTTACATCAGCAAATATACAAAACAAAAAGTGATTGTAAAGATGGATATACGCCAAAATTGTACCAATGCAAACTACAGCTTACTCTGCAAAAAAATAAGCTCTTTCTACAGAGTCATAGCTCTTAGATTATGGTGACACAATAACAAATTTTTGAAGTGTTTATTTTACCAAACTAATAAAAATCTATACATATATTTGATATTACAATAGTACTGACCTCAGAGGAAAGTAAAAACACAAAATGTGCTGCTCAGTGAACAGCAAAAAAATTATAGAGGTCCTTTCACAAAATTTTTCATGTTGAACTGGACACACAATGCAGTAGTGGTTGCAGAGTGGCATACAATATTTTTTTTGTTTATTTTACTGCCCTATATCCATTGCAGAGATATTAGTAGGGATGGGCAGACCGGTGGAAATTCAAGTTTTTGTACTTTTTTAAAAGTTTGGTTTGGATACCGGAACAGTACCCAAACTTTCACCTGAATCCAAATCCCATTCAAAATAATGGATTCCGGAACTTCTATGAAAAAAATAAAAACTCTTTCTTTCTCTCTCTGTCTGTCTCTCGATAATAGCAATCAAAGTATTGGGCATCTAATGAGTTAGCTTTTTTAAGTTCATGCTACACAGGTCTGCAGCTAAAAAGCAGTTTGATTATTTTCATATTGAAAAGAATCCTAAACGTCACAACTTCCCACAAACCTATAGGTTCTTCTGCAAACTCTGGTGTAACTCATCGGCAGGCAGCTTATTTTCTTTCCCTATTAACATCAATAGGAACTGTGTGATTGGCTGTTGACAGGTGGTTAGTGACATAATGAAAGGTCCTTATGCTTTTAAAAAATTTGTAATGGAATTTCATTCATCAACTGTGCTTTCCCAAATTAGCCTTATGGCTTTGCGGAAGTGTATTAATTCGCCTGACCATTTCGGTTTCATTTGTGGTGAATATACAGTGTTGAATCAACAGCTGAATATTACAGACTTTGTGAAAAAGTATAATTCGCATACTAAAAGTTGTAGATCAAAGTAAAGTTTTGGCGCCTCATAAAGTGTGCAAACGGTGTGTTAAAGACATCCAAAATTGGTTCAAGAGTAAGAAAAAAGCTTTTTGTTATGGGATTCCTAATGTTTGGTGAGAGCCAATGAAGACCCATAGTGACGACTTACTTTTGTTCATGCAATATGAAAGGGTATAATTCCAAATGGAAGCATTCCATTTCATACACCAATCTTCACTCAGCAATTCGTCCCATCCCCTATGGCATACATATACCAGTACCCAAGGCCCCTACCTTGGAAGAGATACCTAGCTCTGATGAATGTGGAGTCATACCTGAAACAGATGATACTCAGGTTCTAACTTTGAAGATGATACAAAACCAACATTTTTTTTCTCAGGAGGAGATGAAGGATTTAGTAAGAGACTTGAATCTTAACAACGATGATGCTAAGTTACTCGGATCAAGGCTTTTAAGCAAGAATTTAATGTTACCAGGAGTGTCTTTTTCATGGTTCAGACATTGTGAAAAGGAGTTCATTCTTTACTTTGCCCAGGAAGGCAAGTTGGTTTATTGCATCGGTGTCAAAGGTTTGATGGGTCAATTCAAAATCCAATATGATTCAGTGCTATGGCATCTGTTATGATTTGGTAGCTGAGGAGAGCAGGCAAAAACGGCAATACACCAGAGAGGTTGGAATCTACTGGATTGCAGGACCCTGACTAACCACCACAACTAAAGGCAGACGTGGAGCGTTCCTACGTTGGTCCTAGACGCCTCGTCACAGCCTGAGAGGTTAACTACACCTAAATATAGAAAGAGGAAAGCTATCTACCCCGGAGCAGATCCCCAAAGAACATAGGAAGCCCCCAAACATGTAATGGCGGTTAGACAGGAGGAAATACAGACACAGACAGAAAATAGTAAGAGCAAACGTTGGGGCCCAATCTGCCTAGAAAGAAAAAGGATAGGAAGGACACTTACTGCAATCCAAAAAACCCTAAAAAATACCAACTCTACTAATTGCAAAAACACCTGAGATCACACGACCTCTACCACCTAAATTAGTTCTCTGGTGTAACAAAACTCAGCCGCAGCCACTGAAAAAACTGGAAAAGGCAAATGAACAAATAACAGTGGCTCAGATAAACTGAGAGGAGCACAAGCCCCCGGAGGGGACCTGGCTGACCTCCACAGAAGTGCAGGGAACAATGCAAAAAGCAAGCACAAAAATAAAAACAGAAAATATCTTATCTGAGAGCAGGAGAAGAGGCAAGACTCAGCAAGCTTCCAAGTGAACCAGGAACCACAGTTGAGACAAGAAAAATTGATCACCGGCAACCATGATGGGAGGGAACCTTCCTTATATAAGACCAGTCTGTAACTCCTGATTGCCAATCTTCATTGAATGGTTCAGTACTGTTTGTAACCACCAGAGGGAGCTTCTGCTCAGAATTCATTTCTAACACATTCACAACAGGCATCTTTTTATAGATTCTTCAAAAAGAAGTCTCAAGGCAGTTTTCCACAACAGCGGTTTTTACGCTTCCATCCCTGTAGGTCATTCCGTACATTTGAAGGAAACCTACGAGAACTTGGAATTGGCTCTTCGTAAACTTAAATGGTTGGCAAGTGTGTGGGGATTTGAAGGTCTTGTACATGTTGCTCGGTCAACAAGCTGGATATACCAAATACCCTTGTTTTCTGTGTTTGTGGGACAGTCAAGACCAACAAAATCACTGGACCAAGAAGAGTTGGCAGCTGAGGATGCTCAGTCGGTGAAAAAAATGTCCTCTGAGAAACTTCGGTACCTCCCTATAAAGTTCTTCTACCACCTCTCCACATAAAATTGGGCTTGATGAAGCAATTTGTAAAATCACTTCCAAGAGATGGAAAATGCTTTAAATACTTGTTCACCAAGTTTCCAAGCATCTCGGAGGCAAAATTGAAGTAAGATATGTTAGTTGGACCAGACATTAGACGGCTTATAGCTGATAAAGAGTTTGTCAATACCATGACAGATCCTGAAAAAGATTGTCAGACGAATGCTGAAAGTATTTCAAGCTTTAGGTTGCCTGATGAGTTTGAAAGTGCATTTCCTCCATTCCCACCTTGACTACTTTCCTGAAAATTTGGGACCTGTGAGTGAAGAGTGAGGTGAACGATTCCACCAGAACATTAAATAGATGGAAAGATGATACCAGGGAAAATGGAGCATTACAATGATGGCAAACTAGTGTTGGATGCTTCCGAAAGATATTCCAGATGCTACTCACAAGCATAAATGTACCAAGAGAAGCCTCACAAGGAAAAAAAAATCGATTTTAGTGAGCTCATTTTAGTTCAAAAAATTATGTTCATGAAAAATTTTGAATAAAAATTTATTTTATAAGTCTATTTTTATGTATTTTGCGGTATTGCCTTATTTAACAAAGTTACCTAAATTTTCAGGAAACGTGATGTTCTATGACAAAACGGAGGTCATTTTTGGATTCAGCGCACCAAAAAACATAAAGATTTTATGGAATAACCAAAACAGCTCTTGAAATTTTATTTTTTGCAGACCTATGCTGTCATTTTCACAGGGGGTGTGTACTTAGTTTTCCTGTATGATTATGACCAATCATAAGGAGGCATCAACACTAAAAGGTCGGTATCACACAGGTGGAAGAAGTACACGCCCCTGTGAAAACTGTCTAATAAAATCAACTTGGACTTAAAAAAATTAACTCATTGAGTGTCAAATACTTTGATGAATAATATTTCTGCAACAGAGGCAAAATAAAATTAACCCCTTAATGTCCAATGACGTGCACAGTTCGTCATGGCAAGGTGTCAGTTCCGGCACCAGGACGGACTGTGCACGTCATCCCTTTGATCTACCACTGCGTGTAAACACGCAGTGGTAGATCAGTGCCGACAGCTGTCACAGACAGCTGACAGGCACAACAAGCGGTGCGGGGACCCCGCACCTACAGCGCTGTGCTTGGTCAGTCAATCTGACAGACCAAACACAGCAGCGATCGCACAGGAGATGCTGAAATTTCAGCATCTCCAGCGCGATCAGTGCAGGAGCCGGCGCTGCAGTGGCCAGGCTTCCTGCACTGACAGCCAGGAGCGGCGCCCCCGCCGCCCCTGGCTGTTAACCCCCTGACTGCTGCGATCGAGCGCGATGGCAGCGCTCAGGGGGGGAGGCAGAGGGTCGGGAGCACCCTCTACCTCAGATCGGCGCCCTGCAATGTATTTGCAGAGCCCGATCTCTGCCTTGATGACCCGGGGGTTGTCATGACAACCTCCGGGTCATCTATATACGGAAAGCTGCTGTGATCATGCTCACAGCAGCTTTCACCATAGGTACAATGCTTTGCAATGCTGGAGCATTGCAATGCATTGTAACTGCAATAAAAAGTAAAAAAGTGAAAGTCCCATAAAGGGACAAGTAAAAAAAAGCATTTTTTAAAAAAAATTGTAAAAAAAAATATTAAAAAATAATTTAAAAAAAATCCCCTAAAAAATACACATTTTTATGTAATAAAAAAAACAAAAAACAAAAAAAACACACATGTTTGGTATCGCCACGTCCGTAAAAATCCTATCAATAGAAGCGTAACCCTAGTTAACCCCTTCAGTGAAAGCCGTAAAAAAAAAAAAAAGTAGCAAATTATACTTTTTCCAAGCGGTATCATCACACCGCTTGGAAAAAGTGTAATAACACGCGATCAAAAAGACGGATATAAATAATCATGGTACAGCTGAAAACGTCATCTTGTCCCGCAAAAAACAAGCCGCTATACAGCATCATCAGCGAAAAAAAAAAAATTTATCGCTCGCGGAATAAACTGATGCAAAAATAATTATTTTTTCTATAAAACTTTTTATTGTGTAAAAAACGCCAAAACATAAAAAAATATATAAATGAGGTATCGCTGTAATCGTAGTGACCTGAAGAATAAAGCTGCTTTATCAATTTTACCACACGCGGAACGGAGGAAAAAAAAAAAAAAACAATTCCTGAATTGCTGGTATTTGTTCATTCTGCTTCCACTAAAATCGGAATAGGAAGCGATCAAAAAACGTTATGTGCCCGAATATGGTACCAATAAAAACGTCAACTCGTCCCGCAAAAAATAAGCCCACAGATAACTCTGTCGGACGAAATATGGAAAAATTATAGCTCTCAAAATACGGCGATGCAAAAATTTCTTCCAAAAAAAAGCGTCTTTTAGAGTGTGACAGAAGCTAAACATGAAAAAAGGGTGTAAATCTGGTATCGCTGTAATCGCACCGATCCGAGGAATAAATTCGCCTAATCACTAATACCGCACGAGGAACGGCGTAAAAAAGAAAACCATTTCTTCACCTTTGTGGATTTGTTCATTCTGCCTCCCAAAGATCGCAATAAGGCGATCATAGTGGTTCCCCCCCACATATGGGGTATCAGCGTACTCAGGACAAAATGCACTTTACATTTTGGGGTCCTATTTCTCCTGTTACCCTTATAAAAATAAAAATTTGGGGGCAAAAAGGTAATTTTTGTGGAAAAAAAAAGATTTTTTTATTTTCACGGCTCTACGTTATAAACTTCTGTGAAGCCCTTGGGGGGTTCAAAGTGCTGACCACACATCTAGATAAGTTCCTTGGGGGGTCTAGTTTGCAAAATGGGGTCATTTGTGGGGGGTTTCTACTGTTTAGGCACATCAGGGGCTCTCCAAGCGCGACATGACACCTGCAGACCATTCCATCAAAGTCTGCATTTAAAAACGGTGCTCCTTCCCTTCCGAGCTCTGCCATGCGTCAAAATAGTGGTTCCCCCCCACATATGGTGTATCAGCGTACTCAGGACAAATTGCACAATAGCTTTTGGGGTCCTATTTCTCCTGTTACCCTTATAAAAATAAAAATTTTGGGGCATAAAGATTATTTTTGTGGAAAAAAATATGATTTTTTTTATTTTCACGGCTCTACGTTATAAACTTCTGTGAAGCACTTGGGGGTTCAAAGTGCTCAACACACATCTAGATAAGTTCCTTGGGGGGTCTAGTTTCCAAAATGGAGTCACTTGTGGGGGTTTCTACTGTTTAGGCACATCAGGGGCTCTCCAAACGTGACATGACACCCGCAGACCATTCCATCAAAGTCTGCAGTTGAAAAAGGCGCTCCTTCCCTTCCGAGCTCTGCCATGCGTCAAAATAGTGGTTTACCCCCACATATGGGGTATCAGCGTACTCAGGACAAATTGTACAATAACTTTTGGAGTCTTGTTACCCTTTGGAAAATAAAAATTGGGGGTGGAAAGATCATTTTTGTGGAAAAGATATGACTTTTTAATTTTACAGCTCTACGTTATAACCTTCTGTGAAGCCCTTGGGGGTTCAAAGCTCTCACCATACATCTAGATAAGTTCCTTGGGGGGTCTAGTTTCCAAAATGGGGTCACTTGTGAGGGGTTTCCACTGTTTAGGCACACAGGGACTCTCCAAATGCAACATGGCATCCAATCTCAATTCCAGCCAAAAAAGTCAAATGGCGCTGCTTCCCTTCCAAGCTCTGCCATGCGCCAAAATAGTGGTTTACCCCCACATATGGGGTATCAGCGTACTCAGGACAAATTGCACAATAACTTTTGGGGTCCTGTTACCCTTTGGAAAATAAAAATTGGGGGTGGAAAGATCATTTTTTTGGAAAAGATATGATTTTTTAATTTTACGGCTCTACGTTATAACCTACTGTGAAGCCCTTGGGGGTTCAAAGCTCTCACCACACATCTAGATAAGTTCCTTGGGGGGTCTAGTTTCCAAAATGGTGTCACTTGTGGGGGGTTTCCATTGTTTATGCATACAGGGACTCTCCAAATGCGACATGGTGTCCAATCTCAATTCAAGCCAAAAAAGTCAAATGGCGCTGCTTCCCTTCCGAGCTCTGCCATGCGCCCAAATAGTAGTTTACCCTCACATATGGGGTATCAGCGTACTCAGGACAAATTGCACAATAACTTTTGGGGTCCTTTTATCCTTTGGAAAATAAAAATTGGGATGAAAAGATCATTTTTGTGGAAAAAAATATGATTTTTTAATTTTACGGCTCTACGTTATAACCTTCTGTGAAGCCCTTGGGGGTTCAAAGCTCTCACAACACATTTAGAAAAGTTACTTGGGGGGTCTAGTTTCCAAAATGGGGTCACTTGTGAGGGGTTTCCACTGTTTAGGCACACAGGGACTCTCCAAATGCGACATGGCGTCCAATCTCAATTCCAGCCAAAAAAGTCAAATGGCACTGCTTCCCTTCCGAGCTCTGCCATGCGCCCAAATAGTGGTTTACCCCCACACATGGGGTATCGGTGTACTCAGGAGAAATTGTACAACACATAATGTGGTTCATTTTCTACTGATACCCTTGATAAAATTTTAAAAAATTGTGTCGAAAGAAAAATTTTGGGAAAAAAAGTTAAATGTTCATTTTTTCCTTCCACATTGCTTCAATTCTTGTGAAGTACCTAAAGGGTTAATAAGCTTCTTGAATGTGGCTTTGAACACCTTGAGGGGTGCAGTTTTTACAATGGTGTCACTTTTGGGTATTTTCTGTCATATTGACCCTCAAATTCACTTCAAATGTGAGGTGGTCCCTAAAAAAATGGTTTTGTAAATTTTGTTGGAAAAATGAGAAATTGCTGGTCAACTTTTAACACTTATAACTTCCTAACAAAAAAAAATTTTGGTTCCAAAATTGTGCTTATGTAAAGTAGACATGTGGGAAATGTTATTTATTAACTATTTTTTGTGACATATCTCTCTGATTTAATGGCATAAAAATTAAAACTTTGAAATTGCAAAATTTTCAAAATTTTTGCCATATTTCCGTTTTTTTCATAAATAAACGCAAGTTATATTGAAGAAATTTTACCACTATCATGAAGTACAATATGTTATGAGAAAACAGTCTCAGAATCGCCAAGATCCGTTGAAGCGTTCCAGAGTTAAAAGCACATAAAGTGACAGTGTTCAGAATTGTAAAAATTGGCCTGGTCTTTAACCTACAAAATGGCTTGGTCGTTAAGGGGTTAAGGAAAAAAGTTTTTTTCTACGTTGCAGCCTCTATTACATCGTGTGTCCAGTTCAAAATGAATCAATTGATGAAAGGTCCTCTTTAACAAATGAAAATACAATAGCAAAATTGCTATTTGTTTGCCATTGGTCCCCAGAAAGTGTTAATAAAAGTTGTTCAATCATTGTATGCCATAATAGTATTTTTTAACCCTTTCCCGACCTGTGACACTACGTAGGCGTCATGAAAGTCAGTGCCAATCCGACCTGTGACGCTTATGTGGCGTCATGGGGAGATCGCGCTCCTGCGGGTCGGGTGACCGGGGTCACTGAAAGGTCACCCGACCCGCAGGGACAGGAGGCTTTGTGCTTCACCCCAGGGGGGGTGACTTTGCCCCCCCATGGCTACAATTGCTCTGATTGGCTGTTAAAAGTGAAACCGCCAATCAGAGCGATTTGTAATAATTCAACAATGAAACTTCGTGAAATATTACAATCCAGCCATGGCTGATGCTGCAATATCATCGGCCATGGCTGGACACAGTAATATGACCCCCTCACATCGACTGATGGGGGCGATCTGCCGCCGCCACTGACTGATGGCGGCGATCTGCTGCCGCTGTCACCATCTGCTCCCCCTCTCCTTCCCTCCGCTCTCCACCGCCTTCCGATCACCCCCCTCACATCTCCCGGAACCTTAATACTCCCGGTGTCCCTCCCAGTGTCTGTCCTCGCTCCTGCATGGGCACCGCCATCTTCCAAATTGGCGGGCGCATGCGCAGTGCGCCCGCTGGTTCTGCCGGCCAGCAGATTCATTCATTCAGGGACATTTTGATCACTGTGATAAACCCTATCACAGTGATCAAAATAATAAAAATAGTAAATAACCCCCTTTATCACCCCCATAGGTAGGGACAAATAATAAAATAAAGAAAATATTTTTATTTTTCTATTAGGGATAGGGTTAGGATTAGGGTTAGGGTTAGGCTTAGGGTTATAGTTAAGGTTAGGGATAGAATTAGGGTTAGAATTAGGGTTAGGGTTGGAATTAGTGTTGCAATTAGGGTTAGGGCTGGAATTAGAGTTAAGATTAGGGTTTGGGGTGTGTTGGGGTTAGGGTTGGAATTAGGGTTAGGGTTGCAATTAGGGTTAGAGTTGGAATTAGGGTTAGGGTTGGATAAGGGTTAAGATTAGGGTTAGTGTGTTGCGGTTAGGGTTGGGATTAGGTTTAGGCTTGTGGTTAGGGTTATGGTTATTGTTGGGATTAGTTTTAGGGGTGTGTTGGGGTTAGGGTTATGGTTAGAGTTGGGATTAGGGTTAGAGGTATGTTGGTGTTAGGGTTGGGATTAGGGTTAGAATTGTGGTTAGGGTTATGGTTAGGGTTGGGATTAGTGTTAGGGGTGTGTTGGAGTTAGGGTTGGAGTTAGAATTGGGGGGTTTCCACTGTTTGGGCACATCAGGGGATCTCCAAACGCAACACAGCGTCAACATTGATTACAGCCAATTTTGCGCTCAAAAAGTCAAGCGGTGCTCCTTCCCTTCTGAGCTCTGCCATGCACTCAAACAGTGGTTTACCCCAACATATGGGGTATCAGAGTACTCAGGAAAAATTGCACAACAACTTTGGGTGCCTAATTTCTCCCGTTACCCTTGGGAAAATAACAAAATTGGGGGCTAAATAATTATTTTTGTGGAAAAAAAAAGATTTTTTTATTTTCACGGCTCTGCGTTATAAACTTCTGTGAAGCACTTGGGGGTTCAAAGTGCTCACCACACATCTAGATAAGTTCCTTGGGGAGTCTAGCTTCCAAAATGGGGTCACTTGTGGGGGTTTCTACTGTTAAGGCTCATCAGGGGCTCACCAAACGTAGCATGACACCCGCAGACCATTCCATCAAAGTGTGCATTTCAAAACGTCACTACTTCCATTCCGAGCCCCGACGTGTGCCCAAACAATGGTTCCCCCCACATATGGGGTACCAGCATACTCAGGACAAACTGGACAACTTTTGAGGTCCAATTTCTCCTGTTACCCTTTGGAAAATAAAAAATTGCGGGCTTAAAAATCATTTTTTGAGGAAAAAAAAGGATTTTTTATTTTCACGGCTCTGCGTTATAAACTTCTGTGAAGCACTTGGGGGTTCAAAGTGCTCACAGCACATCTAGATAAGTTCCTTTGGGGGTCTAGTTTCCAAAATGGGTTCACTTGTGAGGGGTTTCCACTGTTTAGGCACATTACGGGCTCTCCAAACGCGACTTGACACCCGCAGACCATTCCATGAAAGTCTGCATTACATAACGTCACTACTTCTTTCCAAGTACCAACATGTTCTCACGCAGTAGTTTTCTCCCACATATGGGGTATCAGCGTACTCAGGACAAATTGGTCAACAACTTTTGGGGTCCAATTTCTCCTGTTACCCTTGGTAAAATAAAAAATTGGGGACTAAAAGATCATGTTTGTGGAAAAAATATAATTTTTTTATTATCACGCTCGGGCGTTATAAACTTTAGTGAAACACCTGGGGGTTCAAAGTTCTCACCTCACATCTAGATAAATTCCTTTTGGGGTCTAGTTTCCAAAATGGTGTCACTTGTGGGGGGTTTCCACTGTTTAGGCACATCAGGGGCTCTCCAAACTCGACATGGCGTCCAGCCAATTCTGCGTTGAAAAAGTCAAGCGGCGCTCCTTCTCTTCCAAGCTCTGCTATGCACCCAAACAGTGGTTTACCCCCACATATGGCATATCAGCGTGCTCAGGACAAATTGCACAATAACTTTTGGCTTTTTTTTACCCTTGGGAAAATAAAAATTGGAGTGGAAATTCCTTAGGGGATCTTGTTTAGGCACATCAGGGGCTCTCCACACGTGACACGGCGTCCAATTTTGGTTTGATAAAGTCAAATGGCGCTTCTTCCCTTTCGAGCTCTACCGTTTGCCCAAACAGTTGTCCCCCACACATATGGGGTATCAGCGTACTCAGGACGAATTGGACAACAACTTTTGTGGTCCAATTTCTCCTGTTACCCTTGGGAAAATAAAAAATTGGTGACTAAAAGATCATTTTTGTGGGAAAAAAATAGGATTTTTTAATTTCATGCCTGGGCATTATAAACTTGTGTGAAGCAATTGGGGGTTAAAAGTGCTCACCACAGATCTAGATAAGTTCCTTAGGGGGTCTAATTTCCAAAATGGGGTCACTTGAGGGGGTTTCCACTGTTTAGGCACATCAGGGGCTCTGCAAACTGAACATGACAGCCATCAAAGTCTGCATTCCAAAACGTCATTACTTCCTTTCTGAGCCCTGCCGTGCGCCCAAACAGTTTTTCCCCCACATATGGGGTATCAGCGTACTCAGGACAAATTGAACAACAACTTTTGGGGTCCAATTTCCTTGGGAAAAATCAAAACTTTGGGACTATAACATCATTTTTGTGGAATTTTTTTAAAAAACAGCCAGGCATTATTAACTTTAGTGAAACACTTGGTGGTTCAAAGTGCTCACAACAGATCTAGATAAGTTCCTTAGGGGGTCTAGTTTCCAAAATGGTGTCACTTGTAGGGGGTTTCCACTGTTTAGGCACATCAGGGGCTCTCCAAATGCAACATGGTGTCCAATCTCAATTCCAGCCAATTTTGGTTTTAAAAAGTCAAATGGCGCTCCTTCCCTTCCGAGCCTTGTCGTGCACCCAAACAGTGGTTTTCCCCCACATATGGGGTATCGATGTACTCAGGAGAAATTACAAAACAACTTTATCTGTCTATTTTCTCCTTTTACCCTTGTAAAAATAAAAAAAAATTGTTTGTAAATGATCATTTTTGTGACTAAAAAGTTAAATGTATGATAAGACCACGGCACTCTGGTGTGAGGAGATGGCGGTGCCCAAGTACGGTATCCAACCAAAATATATTATAATAAACTTGGCACTCAACAATAGAAGCAGGTGAACAAAGTTTTTATTGTGGCATCCACATAGACAAAAGTTTATGTTTAAACGTTTTCGGTCCAATCCTAGACCTTCCTCAGAAACATTATTTCCAATGAAATTATGCTGCACGTTGCAAATTACTGAACGGTAACATTATACTTTATTCCACATCAACCGTATACCGTATACCGTATTCCTATATTCATTATGAATCATTTATTTCAGTGTCCTTTTCTGTTACACACCGCGCTGTGACTAAACGCTACACCATAGGTCACTTTGCCTATTATATATCCAGGTATGTCAGTGTCATGACAATGTGTTTTTGTCTTTTATGTTACTCATTGCAAATTGGATGTTTTCACCGTACCTCCTCTTTTTAGCATCACAGGATTTTCTCCACATCCTTGTCTATACTATAGGAGTTTGTCTGGCGTAATCCCCATAACAGGTAGTTCACCACATATTGACTACTTTTATTACGGATTTCCTCATCACTTACGCATCGGAACTCCAACTCCTCTTCACCACTGTGTTGTTCATCACTCATATCCTTTGCAGAATCAATATGTGCTTTGTGCTTTATTTTTGTAAAAAAAAAATTGTTTTTATTTCTGTATTCTATGTTATCAGCACCATTCCTTAACCATCAACGTATTACGTATTTTCTCTTTATAGTTCAACTATAGCCTTTTGACTTTGCTGAACTTCACCTTGACAGGAACCCCTGTAGGCTCCTCTGCACACCATACTTGCCACCCCTGACTTATTTTCGTTCTTTTGTGAACTATTCACAGTAGCATCTTGTTACAATCGTTTATGAATATTGTAAATACCTTGTATCATATTTCTAATTGGATCATTCTTTATCCTTCTGTATATATTGCAGCATAATTTCATTGGAAATAATGTTTCTGAGGAAGGTCTAGGATTGGACCGAAAACGTTTAAACATAAACTTTTGTCTATGTGGATGCCACAATAAAAACTTTGTTCACCTGCTTCTATTGTTGAGTGCCAAGTTTATTATACTAAAAAGTTAAATGTTCATTTTTTCCTTCCACGTTGCTTCAGCTCCTGTGAAGCACCTGAAGGGTTAATAAACTTTTTGAATGTGGTTTTGATCAGCTTGAGGGGTGCAGTTTTTAGAATGGTGTCACTTTTGTGTATTTTCAGCCATATAGACCCCTCAAACTGACTTGAGGTGGTCCCTTAAAAAAATGGTTTTGTAAATTGTGTTGTAAAAATGAGAAATCGCTGGTCAACTTTTAACCCTTATAACTTCCTAACAAAAAAAATGTTGTTTCCAAAATTGTGCTGATGTAAAGTAGACATGTGGAAAATGTTATTTATTAACTATTTTGTGTCACATAATTCTCTGGTCTAACAGAATAAAAATTACAATTTTGAAAATTGCAAAATTTTCACAATTTTTGCCAAATTTCCGATTTTTTCACAAATAAGCGCAAAAATTGACCTAAATTTATGACTAACATGAAGCCCAATATGTCACGAAAAAACAAGCTCAGATTCGCTAGGATCCGTTGACGTGTTCCTGAGTTATTACCTCATAAAGGGACATTGGTCAGAATTGCAAAAAATGGCCAGGTCATTAAGGTCAAAATAGGCTGGGTCATGAAGGGGATAAACATCCAACTTGTCCTGCATAAAAAAGCCAATATATATCTACATCAATGGAAAATAAGATGGTTAAAAAATTCATTGTTCTGAAGGCCCACAATAGGCCAGTCTTGATGGATTTAATTTAGAATTTTATCACATAATTAATGGTTTCCTGTGTAGAAGGGAGCAAGGTTAAAAAAGTAACAGAGTTAAATCCTATCTGTTTTCTCCTCAGTATGGAGTGGCTGCTAATGACTGTAGGTATATTGTGAGAAAATCAGATAAACCTTTAAGAAGCATCTACATCCTTCTCCATTAACTTGGCTGCATAAAAATATGGCTGATAAATAAGACTCTTATGAATCAATTCTTCCATCACATTATATAGATCAGTAACTTACCATATTTTTCGGACCATAAGACGCACTTTTTCCCCCTAAAATTTTGGGGGAAAATGGTGGTGCGTCTTATGGTCGCAATACACTTACAAATCCCGTTGGTGGTAGTGGCGGCGGTCCCGATGCAGCCTCCCTTCCCAGGCTGGTGCGGCTGTGGTGGTGCGGCGGGGCTCTGTAGTGTGGTGGTGGCGGGCTTTGTGCTCCGGGGCAGTGGCAGCGGCTCTCTGTGCTGTGTGGGGGGCTCCGTCGGCATTTCATCAAAGCCCGGAGGCCCCCGCACCTCTGTTAATGCCATGCTGCGGTGGCATCTGGGAACATGGCCGCCGGCAAGATGGCCGCCGGGCCAACGCATGCTCAGATGCAAATCTCAGCAACGAGATCTCGTCGCGAGATCTCGGCAACGAGATCTCCTCCCGAGATCTGAATCTGAGCATGCGTTGGCCCGGCGGCCATTTTGCCGGCGGCCATGTTCCCGGAGGCCACCGCAGCATCGCATTAACGAAGGAGCGGGGGCCTCCGGGCTTTGACGAAATGCCGGCGGAGCCCCCCCACACAGCACAGCATGTGTCATCAGGGGAAGGTGGTACAAAATCCTTTGAAATCCAGGCATGGTTCATTTTAATGAAGGTGAGATCACCTACATTTTGGGTCGACAGCCGGGTCCTTCTTTCTGTCAGGATTGATCCAGCAGCACTGAAGACTCTTTCTGATAGCACACTACCAGCAGGGCAAGCGAGCTCCTGTAAAGCATATTGTGCCAATTCAGGCCAGGTGTCCAGTTTACAGGCCCAGTTATCAAAGGGGAATGAACTGTGAGGGAGAACATCGATAGGGGAGGAGAGGTAATTTTGAACCATAGTTGACAACTGTTGTCTCCTGTCTGTTGCAATCGATTCAGTATTACCAGTCGTGTGAGCGGTACTCGATAAATCAGACCACAACATGGTCATGAAACCCCTGTCTCCAACGCCACTTCGGCTATGTGCACCACGAACACCTCTTCCATTTGGCCCACTATGGCTCGTGGTAGAACCTGCACCGCTGCTGTGTGCTGGGAATGCCTCTGAGAAACAGTTTACCAGAGTTGCTTGTTTGTTCGCCAATATTAGCTCTAGGTTCTCCTGTGGCATGATGTTCTGTAATTTGCCTTTATAGCGTGGATCGAGGATGCTGGCCAACCAGTAGTCGTCATCCTTCATAATTTTGGCAATGCGGGGGTCCCTTTTTAGGATCCGCAAGACATATTCACACATGTGGGCCACTGTTCCAGGTGTCAATGATGCACTGCCAGTGGTGGGTGGAGGAGCACTTTCTGCCAAATCCACATCCATCCATTCACAGCACAGAGAGCCGCTGCCACTGCCCCGGAGCACAATGCCCGCCACCACCACACTACAGAGCCCCCTGCCCCGGAGCACAGAGCCCCCTGCTCCGGAGCACAAAGCCCCCTGATGCGGAGCAGAGCCCCCTGCCCCGCAGCACAAAGCCCCCTGATGCGGAGCACAGAGCCCACTACCCCGAAGCACAATGCCCCTACCCCAGAGCACAGAGCCCCCTGCCCCAGGGACACAAAGCCCCCTCCTGCGGAGCACAAAGCCCCCTGCTGCGGAGCACAGAGCCCCTGCTCCGGAGCACAGAGTCCCCTTCCCCAGGGCACAAAGCCCCCTCCTGCGGAGCACAAGTCCCCCTGCTGCGGAGCACAGAGCCCCTGCCCCGGAGCACAGAGCCCCTGGCCCCGGAGCACAATGCCCCTGCCCTGGAGCACAGAGCCCCCTGCCCCAGGGGCACAAAGACACTCCTACGGAGCACAAAGCCCCCTGCTACGGAGCACAGAGCCCTTGCCGCCGCACCAGCCTGGCTGACCAAATGACCCCTGTGACCAATCATCCACCTGTGCTGATCCCTTCACTGGTAAGCTGAATTCGGACTGTAAGACGGACCCCCATTTGACACTTTATTTTTTCCCCCTATTTTCCTTCTGAAAATTTGGGGTGCGTCTTATGGTCAGGTGCGTCTTATAGTCCGAAAAATACGGTAACCACATGACAAAACCAGAAAAATGATAAGTCAGCTCTAAATCCTGATGGATCTGAGAGTAAGGATCCATATACCATTCAGATTCTATATGCTAATCCCAATGGCCAAAACACTGTGTCTGCAAATTGAGATTCTGGTTTGGCTTTTATTCTAAGACATACTGCAAGATGCATTAAAGGGTCGACAGTGACTTGTAAGATCGCTGCTTCCAACAGATGGTGCTATAGAGTTCTAGTCCTCTTCCTCTCTGAAGGGGCAATTTGCACATATGTAAATAGTCATTTGAAATTTTTGTATGAAATAAATATATAATGCTTATTTTTCGTCTTTATTATCTCTCGTACCATTGATGTTATGTTTGTAATGTTTCACTATTCTGTGTATTTCTTGGTACATACTGTAATAGTAGCTTGTTCACCAATTGAATATATGCACAGCCAGTTTGGGCAGGACTTCTTTAACGAAGCCATTCAGTTCAGATATATAAATTGACCAATAACTGACTTACTATTATGCCAAATCTAAGAACTATACATATTTCTAGGTTCGAAACGAGAAGGAATTTCTTCAGGATGTCCTGTTTTTAAACTTGTGTGTTTTTTTAATGAATCAATAAAGCTCTTTTTGTATTGGGAAAATTTTGAGATTGAGTGCTGAACAAGATTACTGTTCCCAACATTGTTTAGATGTGCAGTTTTCACTTTGAAAGCTAAACCTTGCATTAAATACTGAAACTACATTGACGAGCAAAAAGGTAACAATCTTTTGAATTTTTGACTTTCCGGCTCCATATCTCACCATCCACTACTGTTTCAAATGTGAGACTCCATCATTTTATAGACAATCATTTAGGCTATCTCATACATAAATTTCACTTGCAACTATTTAGCATATGATTAGTTATACAGATTCTTGTAATTTCACTGCATTACTGTTTGCTCCTAAAAATCTAAATTTTATTTTATATTATTTTGTTAGTATTGTGTAAATCGATCTTTGGCTTTTTACACTGCCTAAATTTTTCTGGGCATGCTCTCAATCAGACTCAAGCATGTCCTGAACAATATCTGATTCCAGGACTCTTCTGCACATTCCCAAAGTTGGTGCAAACTGGTCGACTCACTTGGGTATTTTACACAGCTTTTATTCAAGTCTACACACAAGTGTTTGATTGGGTTGTGGTCTGGGGACTGTGTGGGCCAATCGAGCACCTTTACTTCATTTTCATTGAACCATTTTTTCACCAATCTCGACGTATGCGTTGGGTTGTTGTCCTGCTGGAACATACAGTGGGGGAAATAAGTATTTGATCCCTTTCTAATTTTGTACGTTTGCCCACTGACAAAGACATGAACAGTCTATAATTTTAAAGGTAGGTTAATTCTAACATTGAGAGGTAGAATATCAAAAATAAAATCCAGAAAATCACATTGTATAAATTATATAAATTTATTTGCATTTTGCAGTGAGAAATAAGTATTTGATCCCCTACCAACCATGTAGAGTTCTGGCTTCTACATAACAGTTAGATGCTCCTAATCAACTCGTTACCTGCCCTAAAGACACCTGTCTTACATAGTCACCTTTATAAAAGACTCCTGTCTCCTGATTCAATTAATCAGTCAGACTCTACAACATGGACAAGACCAAAGAGCTTTATAAGGATGTCAGGGACAAGATCATAGACCTGCAGAAAGCTGGAATGGGCTACAAAACCATAAGTAAGACGCTGGGTGAGAAGGAGACAACTGTTGGTGCAATAATAAGAAAATGGAAGAAATACAAAATGACTAGCAATCGACATCCATCTGGGACCTCATGCAAAATATCACCTCGTGAGTATCCTTGATAATGAGGAAAGTGAGAGATCAGCCTAAAACTACACAGGGGGAACTTGTTAATGATCTCAATGCATCTGGGACCACAGTCACCAAGAAAACCATTGTTAACGCCTTTAAGCCTTTTAAAGCTTAAAAGTTTAAAATCCTGCAGTGGCCGCAAGGTCCCCCTGCTCAAGAAGGCACATGTGCAGGCCCGTAAGAAGTTGGATGATTCTGTGAGTGATTGGGAGAAGGTGCTGTGGTCAGATGAGACAAAAATTGAGTTCTTTGGTATTAACTCAACTCGCCATGTTTGGAGGAACAGAAATGCTGCCTATTAGAGATGAGCGACTTTGCCTTTTTTAGGGTCGAGTCGGGTCTCAAAAGTCGAGTCGAACAAAGTCAGCCGACTAATGGAAATGGTCGGGTCGGAGTCGAAAATCCGACCCCAATGCAAGTCAATGGGGAATAAAAGTCGGCAGGGAGTGGAGGACAGTAAACACACATACAGTGCCCATTTCAATGCCAATGACATCAATTCTTATTACGTAAGCTTGTCAACCTTAATTAACTTTACAATAATAGTAACGCATTGAAAACTAGGGGTTATTTGGCTAAAGTTGTGGGGGGGCAGTGCTGGCTCCAGATTTTTGTGGGCCCCGGGCCAAAGAGTGTCAGTGGGCCCCTTTAACACATACCACAATTCATGATGCTCCGATACGGCAGAGAAATATAGGTATAGTACAATGCCAAATACTTCACTTCTTACATTATATGAGTGATATCTATTTTAAATTCTACAATAGCTCAAAAAACGGATAACATAGTCCTCCATACAATACTATGGGCACCACATAATGCGCCATACAGAATAATGAGCCCCATATATTGCTCTATACAGAATAATGAGCCCCATATATTGCTCAATACAGAATGGACTCCATATAATGCTCTATACAGAATAGGCCCCATATGTGCTCCATATGATGCTCCATATATAAAGGGCCCTATATGATGCCCCATAAAAAATGAACCCCATATGATGCTCCAGTGTATGATGAACCCCATATAATGCTCCAAATATAATGGTCCCCATATATAATGCTCCATAAATAATGGTCTCCATGTGATGCTCCATATATAATGTGCCCCATATGATGTGCCATATATAATGGGCCCCATATGATGCTCCAGTATATGATGTGCCCCATGGATGATGCTCCAGTGTATAATGGGCCCTATATATGATGCTAAAGTGTATGATGGGCCCCATATATAATTCTCCAGTGTATAATGCTCCCCATATATTGCTCCAACCATTTAAAAAAATAAATACCTCTCCTCGCTGGGCACTGCTCTACTCTGGACTCCTCAGCGTCGCCATCTTTCAGCTCTCTGCACTGTGACTGTTAAGGCAGAGGGCGCACAGATGTGACATCATCGCACTCTCTGACCTGAATGTCACTGTCGGGAAACGCGGAAGACGTCACAGTGGTGGAGCAGGGAGAGGTAAGTATTGCAAGTGCTGGGGCCCTGAGCTAGCAGGGGGGCACACATGTGGGTACCGGGAACTGGCACAGGGCCCCTCATAGTACGTTGATGTCTCTGACAGCGAGTGAGCCCCCCACCTGCTCTGGGCACCGGCACTTGCCCGGGTGCCCCAAATGCTCACTGTTGTGAATGTGTTAGAAATGAATTCTGAGCAGAAGCTCCCTCTGGTGGTTACAAACAGTACTGAACCATTCAATGAGGATTGGCAATCAGGAGTTACAGACTGGTCTTATATAAGGGAGGTTACCTCTAATCATGGTTGCCGGTGATCAATTGTTCTTGTCTCAACTTTGGTTCCTGGTTCACTTGGAAGCTTGCTGAGTCTTGCCTGCATCTTCTGCTATAAAATATTTTCTGCTTTTATTTTTGTGCTTGCTTTTTGCATTGTTCCCTGCACTTCTGTGGAGGTCAGCCTGGTCCCCTCTGGGGGCTTGTGCTCCTCTCAGTTTATCTGAGCCACTGTTATTTGTTCATTTGCCTTTTCCAGTTTTTTCAGTGGCTGCGGCTTAGTTTTGTGACACCAGAGAACTAATTTAGGTGGTAGAGGTCATGTGATCGCAGGTGTTTTTGCAATTAGTAGAGTTGGTATTTTTTAGGGTTTTTTGGATTGCAGTAAGTGTCCTTCCTATCCTTTTCTGTCCAGGTAGATTGGGCCCCAACGTTTGCTCATACTATTTTCTGTCTGTGTCTGTATTTCCTCTTGTCTAACCGCCATTGCATGTTTGGGGGCTTCCTATGTTCTTTGGGGATCTGCTCCGGGGCAGATAGCTTTCCTCTTTCTATCTTTAGGTGTAGTTAACCTCTCAGGCTGTGACGAGGCGTCTAGGACCAACGTAGGAACGCTCCACGGCTGCCTTCAGTTGTGGTGGTTAGTCAGGGTACTGCAATCCAGTAGATTCCAACCTCTCTGGTGTATTGCCGTTTTTGCCTGCTCTCCTCAGCTACAAAATCATAACAGTATCACCGGCCAAACTGAAAATTATATGGTACTCAACAGAAGGGAAAAATAGTAAAAGGAAAAAGAAAAAAGGAAGTTGTCAGAATTTTTTTTTTCTCTGTTTGTTGCATTTTTTCCCTCTTTTTCTCTGGGTGCTGAGGAGGATTTTATTTTTCTCTCAATGGAGTTTGCACAGTTGTCTGGCCGTGTGGATCAGCTTGCCACTGAAGTTCGGAGTATTGCTACCTATCTTGCTAGGTTGCTGGTTGTGGAACCTAAGATCCCCATGCAAGATTTATTTTTGGGGGATCGAGCTAAATTTCTGAATTTCAAAAATAACTGTAAGTTGTTTTTTGCCTTAAAACCTAAGTCCTCAGGGAACGCAGCACAGCAGGTTCAAATTGTCATCTCTCTCCTGCGCGGCGATCCTCAGGATTGGGCTTTTTCCCTGACACCTGGGGACCCTGTTTTGAGTAATGTTGATGCATTTTTTCTGGCTCTGGGGTTATTGTACGATGAACCTAATGTCACTGATCAAGCTGAAAAAGCCTTGTTGGCATTAAATCAGGGACATGAGGACGCTGAGTTGTACTGTCAGAAATTCCGAAAGTGGGCAGTCCTAACCAAATGGAATGATGATGCTTTGGCAGCCCTTTTTGGAAGGGTCTGTCAGAGAATGTAAAAGATGTTATGGTGGGTTTCCCTGCTCCCTCTGGTCTCAATGATTCTATGTCATTAGCGATTCAAATTGACAGACGTTTGCGTGAGCGTAGAGGTATGCGTGGAATCGTGTTGCCTTGTGAACAAGCTTCTGAGTCCATGCAGTGTGATAGAGTGGCTTCTGGGGCACAGCGTCATGAGTTTCGAAAACGCAATGGGTTATGTTTCTACTGTGGTGACGCCTCTCATGCTATTTCAGTCTGCCTAAGCAGGGAAGATGTTTTGCACGCTCAGTTGTCTTGGGTAGTGTTCAGACTAAATTTCTGTTGACTGTTACCCTGATTTGCTCCCTGTCCACATTTTCTGCTCAGGCTTTTGTTGATTCGGGAGCAGCTATTAACCTGATGGATTTTGATTTTGCTAAACGTTGTGGGTTTCCATTGATACCCCATACGGAAGTCTATTCCCCTACTGGGGATTGATTCTACCCCTTTGGCTGAGAATAAACCCCACTTCTCTACTCAGGTGATAATGAGGGTTGAACCTGATCATCAGGAGAGTTGTAAATTTTTGGTGCTGTATAATCTGCATGACATTATTGTACTGGGTTTCCCTTGGTTACAGTCTCATAATCCTGTTTTGGATTGGAAATCTGTGTCTGTGACCAGTTGGGGCTGCCAATGTGTTAATGCCAACACTTCTGTTTTACTGCCTCTCCCCAGGCTCAGGATGTTCCTGACTTTTTGACTGATTTTTCTGATGTGTTTAGCGAAAGTAAATCTGCATCCTTGCCCCCCCATACGAGCTATGACTGCGCTATTGAATTAGTGTCTGGTAGTAAATTCCCTAAAGGTCGCCTTTTAACTTGTCTGTACCTGAACATGACGCTATGCGGTCTTATATCAAGGAGTCATTGGAGAAGGGTCATATCAGACCATCCTCTTCACCTTGGGTGCCGGTTTTTTCTTTGTGGCCAAAAAGGATGGTTCATTAAGGCCGTGTATTGATTATCGTCTCTTGAACAATATCACTGTGAAATATCAATATCCGTTACCCTTGATTTCTGACCTGTTTTCCAGGGTGAAAAGTGCTACTTGGTTTACCAAGCTTGACCTCAGGGGGCATATAACCTTATTCGCATTAAGCACGGGGATAAATGGAAGACGGCATTTAATACCCAGAGGGGCATTTTGAGTACCTAATGATGCCCTTTGGGCTCACTAATGCTCCTTCCGTCTTCCAGTCCTTCATGAATGACATTTTCAGGGATTTTGTGGATAAATTTCTGATTGTTTATTTGGATGATATCTTGATTTTTTCCAATGACTGGGACTCTCATGTGAAACATGTTCGTACTGTGTTCCAGATTTTGAGAGAGAATGCTCTATATGTGAAAGGATCAAAGTGTCTTTTTGGCGTACAGAGGATCTCATTTCTGGGATTAATTTTGTCTCCGTCTGTTATTGAAATGGACCCGGTCAAGGTTCAGGCCATCTGTGATTGGGTCCAACCTACTTCATTAAAGGCTCTTCAGAGATTCTTGGGTTTTGCCAATTTTTATCGTAAATTTATTGGTAATTTCTCTGTTATTGTTAAACCATTGACTGATTTGACCAAAAAGGGTTCTGATGTGGTGAATTGGCCTCCTGAGGCAGTCTCTGCGTTTCAGGAACTTAAGCAGAGATTCACTTCTGCTCCTGTTCTACGGCAGCCTGATGTTTCTCTGCCATTTCAGGTGGAGGTTGATGCCTCTGAAATTGGGGCAGGTGCCGTTTTGTCCCAAAGAGATCCAGAGACCTCTAAAAGTAACCCTTGTGCCTTTTTCTCTCGAAAATTTTCTCCAACTGAACGTATTTATGATGTGGGTAACCGGGAGTTATTGGCCATGAAGTGGGCTTTTGAAGAGTGGAGACATTGGCTGGAGGGAGCCAAACATCAGGTGGTGGTCCTCACGGACCATAAGAATCTGGTTTATCTGGAATCAGCCAAGCGACTTAATCCTAGACAGGCCAGATGGGCCTTGTTTTTCACACGTTTTAATTTTGTGGTTTCCTTTCTTCCTGGCACTAAGAATGTTAAGGCGGATGCCCTCTCGAGGAGTTTCCTTGTGGACTCTCCTGAGTTATCTGATCCTGCTGTTATTTTGAAAGAGGGTGTAGTTCTTTCCGCCATCTCGCCCAATTTGAGACTGGCTCTGGAAGGGTGTCAGGAGGATAAACCCGAGCGCTGCCCTATTGGGAAATTGTTTGTCCCAGACCGGTGGAAAAAGAGTGTGATGTCTGAGATTCATTGTTCCGCGTTGGCCGGTCATCCCGGAATTTTTGGTACCAGAGACTTGGTTAGTCGGTCCTTTTGGTGGCCTACTTTGCCTCGTGACGTCAGGGAATTTGTGCAGTCCTGCGGGACTTGCTCTCGCTCCAAGCCTTGCTCTCGCTCGAGTGGTTTGTTGATGCCATTGCCTGTGCCCAAGAGACCATGGACCCATATCTCTATGGATTTCATTTCCGACCTCCCTGTTTCTCAGAGAATGACCGTTATCTGGGTGATTTGTGATAGGTTTTCCAAAATGATACATCTTGTGCCATTACCTAAGTTGCCTTCCTCCTCCGAATTGGTGCCTTTGTTCCTTCAGCACGTGGTTCGGTTACACGGCATTCCTGAGAACATTGTTGTGTCTGACAGAGGAGTCCAGTTTGTTTCCAGATTTTGGAGGACTTTTTGTTCTAAACTTGGTGTTTAATTGTCTTTCTCCTTGGCTTTTCATCCTCAGACCAATGGACAAACTGAGAGAACAAACCAGACATTGGAGACTTATCTGAGATGCTTTGTGTCTGCTGATCAAGATGACTGGGTCTCTTTTTTGCCTTTAGCTGAGTTTGCTCTTAATAATAGGGCTAGCTCTACCACTTTGATGTCTCCATTTTTCTGCAATTTTGAGTTTCACCCTCGATTTTCTTCGGGACAGACGGATGCTTCTGTCTGTCCAGGTGTTGACTCTGTTGTGGAGCGTATGCAGCAGATTTGGGACCAGGTAGTGGAGAGGTTGTCCCTCTCTCAGGAGAGGGCCCAGCAGTTTGCCAACCGGCATAGGACTGATGGTCCTCGGTTTGAAGTGGGGGACTTGGTCTGGTTGTCCTCAAGAAATATCCCTATGAGAGTTGCATCTCCTAAGTTTAAGCCTAGGTTCATTGGACCTTATAAGATCTTGGAGATTCTTAATCCTGTTTCCTTTCGTTTACTTCTTCCAGGGACATTTAAGATCCATAACGTGTTCCACAAGTCCTTATTGAAGAGGTTTGTCGAGCCAGTGGTTCCTATGGCTGCGCCTCCTGACCCTGTTTTGGTTGAGGGCATGTGGTTGAGAAAATATTGGATTCTCGATTTTCTAGACGGAAACTCCAGTATTTGGTTAAGTGGAGAGGTTATGGTCAGGAGGACAATTCTTGGGTGTTTGCTTCGGACATCCATGCTAGGAGACTGATCCGTGCGTATCACAGAGCTCATCCTGACCGACCTGGTTGCCCAAATGAGGGTTCGGTGACCCCTCCTCAAGGAGGGGGTACTGTTGTGAATGTGTTAGAAATGAATTCTGAGCAGAAGCGCCCTCTGGTGGTTACAAACAGTACTGAACCATTCAATGAGGATTGGCAATCAGGAGTTACAGACTGGTCTTATATAAGGGAGGTTCCCTCCCATCATGGTTGCCGGTAATCAATTGTTCTTGTCTCAACTTTGGTTCCTGGTTCACTTGGAAGCTTGCTGAGTCTTGCCTGCATCTTCTGCTATCAGATAAGATATTTTCTACTTTTATTTTTGTGCTTGCTTTTTGCATTGTTCTCTGCACTTCTGTGGAGGTCAGCCTGGTCCCCTCTGGGGGCTTGTGCTCCTCTCAGTTTATCTGAGCCACTGTTATTTGTTCATTTGCCTTTTCCAGTTTTTTCAGTGGCTGCGGCTTAGTTTTGTGACACCAGAGAACTAATTTAGGTGGTAGAGGTCGTGTGATCTCAGGTGTTTTTGCAATTAGTAGAGTTGGTATTTTTTAGGGTTTTTTGGATTGCAGTAAGTGTCCTTCCTATCCTTTTCTGTCCAGGTAGATTGGGCCCCAACGTTTGCTCATACTATTTTCTGTCTGTGTCTGTATTTCCTCTTGTCTAACCGCCATTACATGTTTGGGGGCTTCCTATGTTCTTTGGGGATCTGCTCCGGGGCAGATAGCTTTCCTCTTTCTATCTTTAGGTGTAGTTAACCTCTCAGGCTGTGACGAGGCGTCTAGGACCAACGTAGGAACTCTCCATGGCTGCCTTTAGTTGTGGTGGTTAGTCAGGGTACTGCAATCCAGTAGATTCCAACCTCTCTGGTGTATTGCCGTTTTTGCCTGCTCTCCTCAGCTACCAAATCATAACAGCTCACCCTGGCCCTGGGGGGGGGACAGCCCAGTTAGGGAGGTGGAAAAACTGGCATATGTTGAGGTGTAGGCTGGACGTTCAGCAGCTGCAAATGGAGGAATTGGAGAAGTAGGAGGAAGAGGAGGACAAAGCAAGCCATTTTGCTGGCAACCTATGTGTCATCAGGGGAAGGTGGTACAAAATCCTTTGAAATCCAGGCATGGTTCATTTTAATGAAGGTGAGATCACCTACATTTTGGGTCGACAGCCGGGTCCTTCTTTCTGTCAAGATTGATCCAACAGCACTGAAGACTCTTTCTGATAGCACACTACAAGCAGGGCAAGCGAGCTCCTGTAAAGCATATTGTGCCAATTCAGGCCAGGTGTCCAGTTTACAGGCCCAGTTATCAAAAGGGAATGAACTGTGAGGGAGAACATCGATAGGGGAGGAGAGGTAATTTTGAACCATAGTTGACAACTGTTGTCTCCTGTCTGTTGCAATCGATTCAGTATTACCAGTCGTGTGAGTGTTACTCGAGAAATCAGACCACAACATGGTCATGAAACCCATGTCTCCAACGCCACTTCGGCTATGTGCACCACGAACATCTCTTCCATTTGGCCCAGTACGGCTCGTGGTAGAACCTGCACCGCTGCTGTGTGCTGGGAATGCCTCTGAGAAACGGTTTACCAGAGTTGCTTGTTTGTTCGCCAATATTAGCTCTAGGTTCTCCTGTGGCATGATGTTCTGTAATTTGCCTTTATAGCGTGGATCGAGGATGCTGGCCAACCAGTAGTCGTCATCCTTCATAATTTTGGCAATGCGGGGGTCCCTTTTTAGGATCCGCAAGACATAATCACACATGTGGGCCAATGTTCCAGGTGTCAATGATGAACTGCCAGTGGTGGGTGGAGGAGAACTTTCTGCCAAATCCACATGCATCCATTCACGCACGAACCCTGTATCTGATCTTGGCAAGCCAACATTTTCTCTTGCCACTGAGAAGCATCATTCTCCCCAAAATAATCATCCCCCTCATCCTCATCCTCTTCCTCTTCTTCCTCTACCTCGTCCAGGTCAATTCTCTGAGCAGACAATGCATGAATGTCATGAAGGCTTCCCTCCTCCTCCTCCACTGCAGACGCCTGATCCTTAATGTGCATCAAAGTTTGCATGATCAGACGAATAAGTGGGATGCTCATGCTTATGATGGCATCGTCTGCGTTTACCAGCCGTGTGCATTCCTCAAAACACTGAAGGACTTTACAGAGGTCTTTCAGCTTTGACCAGTGCACACCCGACAACTGTCTGCCCGTGGATCCTCCCACAAATGCATTACAGCCTGCCTCAGTTCGCACAGCTTTTCAACCATGTGCATAATGGAGTTCCACCTTGTTGCAATGTCTATGATTAGGCGGTGCTTGGGGAGGTGGAACGATTGCTGAAGCCTCTGCATACGACTGGAGTCTACGGGCGAGTGACGGATGTGCGAGCACAGTCTTCGCACCTTATGGAGCAGGGCTGGTAACTCCGGATAATTATTTATGAAGCACTGCACCACCAGGTTCAAGGTGTGAACCAGGCAAGGTATGTGTCTGAGTTTTGCCAGGGCTATGGCCACCACAAAATTACGGCCGTTATCACTGACTACCTTGCTTGGCTCAAGATGTGGACTGCCCAGCCATGACTCAGTTTCTTGCTGCAAGCAGTCGGCCAGTACCTCCGCAGTGTGTCTGTTGTCGCCCAAAGACATCATCTTTAAAACAGCCTGGTGATGCTTAACACTAGCTGATCGATAGTGGGACACCTCGTGTGCAACACTGGCAGCTGCGGATGGAGTGCTCGTGCTGCTGCGCTCTGTCGACGAGCTTTTGCTTTTGGAGGAGGAGGAGGGTCGAACGCCTACAGCCAACTGTTGCCTATACCGTGGGCTAGGCAGCACTGTCCCACCGCCGCTGTCCCCTGTGGAGCCTGCATCCACCACATTAACCCAGTGCGCAGTGATGGACACGTATCGGCCCTGGCCATGCCTACTGGCCCATGCATCTGTTGTGAGCTGCACCTTTCCACTCACTAATTGTTTGAGTGCATGGACAATGCAGTCTTTCACATGCAGGTGGAGGGCAGGGTTGGCTTTTCTAGAAAAGAAGTGCCGACTGGGTAGGTCATCGCATGGGACAGCGTAGGCAATGAGCTCTCGGAACGCTGCGCTTTCAACCAAACGGAAGGGCATCATCTCTTATGAGATCAGTTTGGCAATGTAGGCGTTCAAAGCCAGTGAGGTTTTGTAGTCCGTCCACGCTTGCAAGTGCATGGTGTTTAAATGTCTAAGCATGCAACTTCAATTTTCGGAGATTTTTCCCTCGACTAAAGGTCCTTCCGCACTTCTTACATATAACCTTTGCCTCATCAATAGGATTTTGGTCAAAAAAGTGCCATACTGCACTCTTCCTACTATGGGATAAATTTTCAGTGCTTGCACGCAGTGCTAATTTGACCGTCTGGCCAAGCTGTCCTGCAACTGTTTTTGTTTTTTTAACACCTTTTTGGACTGCTACGGGCCTGCAAGAAAACCGCAGCTGCGATGTCGATGCCTGCTGCGGATCCTCCTCCATTTCTGAGCTATTGCCAGCAGCACCCTCTTACCCCAAGGGATGCCAATCCGGGTCAACAACTGTGTCATCCATCACCTCCTCTTCAATTTCATCTGCACCTTCCTCTGTGTCACCGTGTAAGGAGTTAGAGTAGGGAAGGGACACCTGAGTTTCATCAGGGTCAGATTCTGGCTCAGTAGACTGCGAGGGCAATCTAGTGCTCTGGGTGAATGTACCAGCAGAATCAGATAGCAGTGGCTGTGCATCAGTGCACTCCATGTCATATTCATCTTGGACTGGGGAATTCAGGATTTCACTTGATAACCCAGGCATAGTATGTGAAAAGATCTCCATGGAGTAATCTGAAGTATGGCCTGCCGCATCCTTCACTTTGTGTGGGTGAAGGACACAAGGAAAGGTGTTGTTCCTGACCAGGAGCCTGCACTAATGACTCAGTGCTTGCATTTTTTGAAAGTTCAGAAGAGGAGGCGATAGAGCTGGAGGCTGTTTCGGCAATTTAAGCCAAAACCTGTTCCTGATGCTCCGGCTTTAAAAGCAGTTTACCTATTCCCAGAAAAGGAAGCCTTCCAGGCCTTCTGGAGCCAGACAATGATGCAGGCTCAACACCTCCTGCCTTAGGTGCTATTGGGCTTTTGGCACTACCAGTAGATGCACCACCACCATCATTCCCAGCTGGCCCCCCCGCCCACGTCCACGGCCTCTTCCACCATACTTCCTCATGTTTGGGAAAATGTACCAAAAATACCAGCAGATATATGGTACTGTATGAGGAGCGTACAGCTGTATATGGCGTAGGCGAAAATTTAAATCTCCGTATATATTTCCGGAGTCACACACAAACGATCACTCAGTATGGATTTGACCATCATACAAACAGGAGATATACTGTACTGTCTCAGAAGCGTACAGCTGTATACGGCATAGGGGAAAATTGCAATCTCCGTATATATTTCTGGAGTCACACACAGACGATCACTCAGTATGGATTTGACCGTAATACTAAGAGCAGACATAAGGTACTGTCTCAGAAGCGTACAGCTGTATACGGTGTAGGAGAAAATTGCAATCTCCGTATATATTTCCGGAGTTACGCACAGATTGTCATCATGTATTTGTCCGTGATACCAGCCGGTACACGGTAGTGTGTGAGGAGCATACAGCTCTATACGGTGTAGGGGAATATTGCAATCTCCGTATATATTTCCGGAGCCACACACAGATAGTCAGCATGTATTTGTCTGTGATACCAGCCAGTACACGTGGGAAAAAATGAACTGTCGGTAAGTGTGCAGAAAAAAAAGAATAAAAGTATGTGTTGTGTAAAAAGCAGTCTGCACAGCAGTGTACACACAGCAATACAGCTATCAGGCAGCCTAATAACCAGCGCTGCTGCACACAAGAAAATCCTCCCGTCACTACACACTAACTGTACAGCACAATTGCTATCAGCACAAGCACAGAAGAACTTCTCTTTCCAGCCCCAACTCTCTCCCTCCTGATAAACAGCGTCAACAACCTCTCCCTACTGTTAAGATCAGCAGAAGTAAAATGGAGGTCGGCGGTCAGGGCTTTTATAGACACTATGATGCTCCCCAAAGCAAGCCAATCACTGCAATGCCCTTCTCCAAGATGGTGATGGACGCTGCACATGTCATCTCATTGCCCACAGTGTAAATCCTTGCTCATTGGCTGAAAAAAGGCGCCTGCAAGCATTATGGGAAAATCGACTTGAGTACTGGGGTCGATGACCGCATGGCCGACTGCACGCTATGGTCAGGTTTCGGCCAACGAAACCCTACTTTGGCTAAAGTCAGCGACTTTTGAATCTGTCTGACCTGTTTCGCTCAACTCTACTGCCTATGACCCAAAGAACACCGTACCCATGGTCAAGCATGGAGGTGGAAACATTATGTTTTAAGGGTGTTTCTCTGCTAAGGGCACAGGACTAATTCACCGCATCAATCGGAGAATAGATGGAGCGATGTACCATAAAATCCTGAATGACAACCTCTTTCCCTCCGACAGGTCATTAACCCCTTAACCCTTAAGGGTGGTTTGCACGTTAATGACCTGGCCAATTTTTACAATTCTGACCAATGTCTTTTTATGAGGTTATAACTCTGGAACTCTTCAACGGATCTTAGCGATTCTGAGGTTCTTTTCTTGTGACATATTGTATTTCATGATAGTGGTAAAATTTCTTCGATACAATTTGCGATTATTTATGAAACAAATGGAAATATGGCGAAAATTTTGAAAATTTTGCTATTTTCAAATTTTGAATTTTTATTCCCTTAAAACAGAGAAATGTGCCACACAAAATATTTACTTAATAACATTTTCCACATGTCTACTTTACATCAGCACAATTTTGAAACCAATTTTTTTTTGTTACGAAGTTATAAGGGTTAAAAGTTGACCAGCGATTTCTCATTTTTACAACAAATTGTACAAAACCATTTTTTTAGGGACCAACTCACATTTAAAGTCACTTTGAGGGGTCTACATGGCAGAAAATACCCAAAAGTGACACCATTCTAAAAACTGCACCCCTCAAGGTAATCAAAACCACATTTAAGAAGTTTATTAACCCTTCAGGTGCTTCACAGGAGCTGAAGCAACTTGGAAGGAAAAAATGAACATTTAACTTTTTAGTCACAAAAATTATCTTTTACAAACAATTTTTTTATTTTAACAAGGGCAAAAAGAGAAAATGGACAGAAAAAGTTGTTGTGCAATTTCTCCTGAGTACGCCGATACCACATATGTGGGGGAAAACCACTGTCTGGGCGCTCGGCAGGACTCGGAAGGGAAGGAGAGCAGTTTGACTTTTTCAAACCAAAATTGGCTGGAATTGAGATTGTTCGCCATGTCGCGTTTGGAGAGCCCCTAATGTGCCTAAACAGTGGAAACCCCCCCAAGTGACACTGTTTTTGAAACTAGACCCCCTACGGAACTTATCTAGATCTGTTGTGAGCACTTTTAACCCCCAAGTGTTTCACTAAAGTTTACAATGCCTGGGTGTGAAAAAAAAAAAGTACACAAAAATGATTTTTTAGTTCCCAATTTTTGATTTTTGCCAAGGAAATTGGACCCAAAAAGTAGTTTTCCAATTTGTCCTGAGTACGGTGATACCCCATATGTGCGGGGAGAATCACTGTTTGGGCGCACGACAGAGCTCGGAAGGGAAGGAGCGCCATTTGACTTTTTCAAACCAAAATTGTCTGAAATCGAGATTGGATGACATGTTGCATTTGGATAGCCCCTGATGTGCCTAAACAGTGGGAATCCCCCACAAGTAACCCCATTTTAGAAACTAGACCTCCTAAGTAACTTATTTAGATCTGTGGTGAACACTTTTAACCCCCCAGTGCTTCACACAAGTTTATAACGTAGAGCCGTAAAATTAAAAAATCATATTTTTTACACAAAAAAGAGCTTTTCACCCCAATTTTTATTTTCCCAAGGGTAACAACACCTCAAACGCTATTGTGCAATTTGTCCTGAGTATGCTGATACCCAATATGTGGGGTAAACCACTGTTTGGGTGCATGGCAGAGCTCGGAAGGGAAGGAGCGCAGTTTGACTTTTTCAACGCAGAATTGGCTGTATGCCATGTCACGTTTGGAAAGCCCCTGATGTGCCTAAACAGTGGAAACCCCCCACAAGTGACACCATTTTGGAAACTAGACCCCTTAAGGAACTTATCCAGATCTGTTGTGAGTACGTTCAACCCTCAAGTGTTTCACTAAAGTTTATAATGCCTGGGTGTGGAAAAAAACAAAAAATCCACAAAAATGATTTTTTAGTCCCCAATTTTCCAATTTTTGATTTTTTCCAAGGAAATTGGACCCCAAAAGTTGTTGTGCAATTTGTCCTGAGTACGCTGATACCCCATATGTGGAGGCAAATACTGTTTGGGCACATGGCAGGGCTCGGAAAGGAAGTAATGACATTTTGGAATGCAGACTTTGATGGGTTTGCAGAGCCCCTGATGTGCATAAGCAGTGGAAATGCCCCACAAGTAACCCCATTTTGGAAACTAGACCCACTAAGGAACTTTTCTAGATCTGTGGTGAGCACTTTGAACCCCCAAGTGCTTCACACAAGTTTATAATGCCCGTGCATGAAAATAAAAAATCCTATTTTTTTCCCACAAAAATGATCTTTTAATCATCAATTTTTTATTTTCCCAAGGGTAAGGGGAGAAATTGGACCCCAAAAGTTGTTGTCCAATTTGTCCTGATTCCTGAGTATGCTGATACCCTATATGCGGGAGAAAACTACTGTGTGGACACACTTTGGGACTCGGAATATAAGTAGTGACGTTTAGTAATGCAGACTTTGATGGAATGGTCTGCGGGTGTCATGTCGTGTTTGGAGAGCCCCTGATGTGCCTAAACAGTGGAAACCCCCCACAAGTGACCCCATTTTGGAAACTAGACCCCCATAGGAACTTATCTAGATATGTGGTAAGCACTTTGAACCCCCAAGTGCTTCACAGAAGTTTATAATGCCCTGGTGTGAAAATAAAAAAATCATATTTTTTCCACAAACGTGATCTTTTAGTCCCCAGTTTTTTATGTTCCCAAGGGTAACAGTAGAAATTGGACCCAAAAAGTTGTTGTCCAATTTGTCCTGAGTACGCTGATACCCTATATGTGGGAGAAAACTACTGTATGGGCACATGTCGGGGCTTGGAAGTGAAGTAGTGACGTTATGCATTACAGACTTTGATGGAATGGTCTGCTGGTGTCATGTCGCGTTTGGAGAGCCCCTGATGTGCCTAAACAGTGGAAACCCCCCACAAGTGACACCATTTTGGAAACTAGACTCCCATAGGAACTTATCTAGTTGTGTGGTGAGAACTTTGAACCTCCAACTGCTTCACAGAAGTTTATAACGTAGAGCCATAAAAATAAAAAATCATATTTTTTTTCCACAAAAATGATATTTTCGCCCTCAATTTTTTATTTTACCAAGGGTAACAGAAGAAATTGGAACCCAAGAGTTATTGTGCAATTTGTCCTGACTACGCTGATACCCCACATGTGGGGGTAAACTACTGTTTGGGCGCATGGCAGAGCTCAGAAGGAAGGAGCACCGTTTGACTTTTTCAACTCCGAATTGGCTGGAATTGAGATCAGACGCCATGTCACGGTTGGAGAGCCCCTGGTGTGCCTAAACAGTGGAAACCCCCCAATTCTAACTCCAACCCTAACCCCAACACACCCCTAACCCTAATCCCAACACTAATCATTACCCTACCCACAAACCTAACACTGAGACACCCGTAACCTTAGAGCCAACCCTAACCCTAACTTTAGCCCCAACTCTAACCCTAACTTTAGCTTAACTAAGGGATGATAAAGGGGGGGTTTGATTTACTATTTATATCGGGTTTTTATGATTGGCAGCTGTCACACGCTAAAAGACGCTTATTATTGCAAAAAAATGTTTTTGCACCATCACATTTTGAGAGCTATATTTTTTTCTTATTTTGGCCCACAGAGTTAAGTGAGGTCTTATTTTTTGCGGGACGATTTGACGTTTTTATTGGTATGATTTTTGGGCACATGTCATTTTTTGATCGCTTTTATTACGATTTTTGGGAGCTAGAATTAACAAAAACCAGCAATTCACTAATTTCTTTTGAGGGGGTGTTTATATTGTTCCGCGTGTGGTAAAATTGATAAAGCACTTTTATTCTTCGGGGCAGTATGATTACAGCGATACCTTATTTGTATCTTTTTTTATGTTTTTGCGCTTTTATACAATAAAAACAATTATATATAAAAAATAATTATTTTTGCATCGCTTTGTTCTGCGAGCTATAACTTTTTTTTTGTTTCGCTGATGATGCTGTATCGCAGCTTGTTTTTTGCTGGACAAGATGACGTTTTCAGCGGTACAAAGTTTATTTATATCCGTCTTTTTGATCGCGTGTTATTCCACTTTTTTTTCGGCGGTATGATCATTGTTTTCTAGCTTTGTTATTTTTTTTTTTAAGGGATTCACTAAAGGGGTTAACTAATGGGACAGTTTTATAGGGCGGGTCATTACGGAAGCGGAGATACTAAATATGTGTACTTTTATTGTTTTTTTTTTATTTACATGAAGAAAGGAATTTATTGGGGAATATTTTTTTTTCTTTATTTATGAATTTTTTTTTACACATGTTATTTTTATTTTTTTGACTTTTTTACTTTGTCCCAGGGTGGGACATCACTGTATTATATCAGATCGCTGGTCTGACAGTTTGTGCAACACTCTGTCAGACCAGCGATCTGACTGGCAGTGCTGCAGGCTTTCTCAGCGCCTGCTCTCAGCAGGCACTGAGAAACCACCTCACTGCAGGACCCGGAAGGACCCCACGGCCATCTTTGATCTGGGGTCCGGCAGGGAGGAGGGTCCCTCGGAACAGCGTGATACATTGCACTGTTCTGAGGGTCTCAGGGAAGCACGCAGGGAGCCCCCTCCCTGCGCGATGCTTCCGTGTGCCCCCGGTACACTGTGATCATGTTTGATCGCAGTGTGCCAGGGGTTAATGTGCCAGGAGCGGTCCGTGACTGCTCCTGGCACATAGGGAGCGCAGCTGATGGCATGTGATGTACTATTCAGTCCTTGGGAATTAGATCCCAGGTCACATGGATGGAATAGTACGTTAGATGGGATAAAGGGATTAAAAATGAGTCATGACTGGGTTTCCAGCAAGACAATGACCCAAAAAATACAGCCAAGGCAACAAAGGAGTGGCTCAAAAGAAGCACATTAAGGCCACTCTCCAGACCTTAATCGCATAGAAAACTTATGGAGTGAGTTGAAGCTTCGAGTTGCATAGTGACGACATTAAAATGTTAATGATTTAGAGATGATCTGCAAAGAGGAGTGGACCAAAATTCCTCCTGACGTGTGAACAAACCTCATCATCAACTACAAAAAACGTCTGACTGCTGCATTGCCATCAAGGGTTTTGCCACCAAGTATTTAGTCTTGTTTGCCAGAGGGATCAAATACTTATTTCTCACTGCAAAATGCAAATAAATTTATATAATTTAGATCAGGGGTCTCAAACTCAATTTACCCGGGGGCCGCTGGAGGTAGAATCTGGGTGAGGCTGGGCCGCATCAGGTTTTCCACAAGAGAACATTAACTGGTTAACAGCAATAAGTCATTCCCCCCAGTGCTCATTCTCCCCCATTGCTTTTTCCCCATCACCCCATCGTTGCTTTTCCCCATCACTCCCATCATTGTTTTTCCCCATCATTGCTTTTCCTCCATCACTCCCATCATTGCTTTTCCCCATCACTCCTATCATTGCTTTTCCCCATCACTCCCATCATTGTTTTTCCCCATCATTGCTTTTCCCCATCACTACTTTTCCCCATAACTCCCATCATTGCTTTTCCCCATCACTCCCATCATTGTTTTTCCCCATCATTGCTTTTCCCCATCACTGCTTTTCCCTATAACTCCCATCACTGCTTTTCCCCATTACTCCAATAATTGTTTTTCCCCATCATTGCTTTTCCCCATCACTCCCATCATTGTTTTTCCCCATCATTGTTTTTCCCCATCACTCCCATCATTGTTTTTCCCCATCATTGCTTTTCCCCATAACTCCCATCATTGCTTTTCCCCATCACTCCCATCATTGTTTTTCCCCATCATTGCTTTTTCCCATAACTCCCATCATTGCCTTCTCCCCATCACTACTTTTCCCCATCACTGCTTTTTCCCCATCACTCTCCTCCACCTACAAACAAGCACCACCTCTCACCTGTCCACACACACACATACACCACCTCTCACCTGTCCGCAGCATTACCGATGCCAGCGCTTCCTCGCTCTGGCACAGCTGGCCACAGAATGATGACGTCATCCAGCGGCGCAGCTCTCTGTGTCAGAGACAGGAAGCGCGGGCGCGGGCAGGAAGGATCCTTGCAGCTCCACTCCTGCTAATTTTGTCTTGCAGGCTGCGGAGCTGCTGGAATCGCTCCCTGCCCGCTGCACATGATGGCTAGACTCTAGCCATCATCATACCCACCTCACCTCCTCCTGCTGCAGCTCCGATAGTCCAGCGCCCGGAGCGCCGACATCTTCTTTCTGTGGTACCGCTCATTAAGCTCATATCATCCCATATCATCAGGCTTCCTCCACCGAACTTGACAGTTCCTTAAATTTCTCGATCTGTTAGTCCCCTTTTCTCTTGTTTCTTTGAGACCCATTTGCACTTATCAGAGCCTGGTCTATTGACTGTCATCTCATCATTCCAAATCAACCACTTTCAATCTCCTACTGTACACTTTTCGTACTTTTATGCAAACTTGAGACTACACTTCTTATGATGATATTGAAGTCAAGGCTTCTTTGTCTTTTTTTGGGCCATCATTCTGGACTTCTGTAGCATGCTTCACAAGGTACTTACATGGACGTCTGTGATCTCACTATTACAAGGCATATGAGCCACCTCCACTGACGTGTTTGTCACTCCAGAACTGATAGAGTTTGTGATGAGTCGACATGTTGACTCCAATATTTTTGTGGTACGTCCACCTCTTTGCTTTTAAATGGATGGACGGACTTCATTTCGTATTCTTCCAACTGTCATAACACTTACATGATGCAGTTTGGCAATTTTCTTGGCCGAGAGACCACTATAGATCAGCTGCATGATACTGTTTCTCTTTTCTTGCGAAATCTTCTTCATGGCTGCTCCTTGATTCGAACCAGTGACCTTTTCTCTTGGAAATCAAGATAATAATTTACTAAGCTATTAGGGAATGTGAGAGCAGGTTGTAATTTGTAGTATACAGGAAGAAAAAGATTTTTCCAGCACCTGGAGCAAAGCAGTAACAATGAATTGACATGACAAGAATCTGCTTAACTAATCATATGCTACATAGTTGCAAGTCAAATTTATGTATGAGATAGCCAAGATGATTGTCTATAAAATGATGGTAGTCTCACAATCGAGGCTGTAGAGGATGGTGAGATATGGAGCCTGAAAGTCAAAAGTTCAAAACATTGTTCGTTACCCTTTTGATCATCACTAGTGTACAGTATATAGTACAGTATAGATAATAAGTAAAAGTTACCTGGTTTAATTCCTGTTACACTAGATCCCACACTTTCCACTATTCCAGCACCTTCATGCCCTAATATAATGGGAAATTTGATACCATCAAATAACCCACTTAAGACATGTTCATCTGATCTGCAGATTCCTGTAGCAATAATCTGAAAGACAAGAAAATATTTTAAGATCATTATTAGGGTTGAGCGAAACAGGTCGGTCAATTTCAAAAAACACCGACTTTCGCCAAAGTCGGGTTTCGCTCGGCGACCATAGCGTGAGGTTGGTCACGTGTTCGGCGACCATTGCGCCCAAGTCGGTTTTCCCATAATACTTTAAGGGCCTTTTCTCGGCCAATGAACAAGGGCGCAGACTGTGGGCAACGCGATGACATGAGCAGCGGCCAGCACCATCTTAAAGAAGGACATTGCAGTGATTGGCTTGCTTTGTGTGGCGTCACAGTGCATATAAAATCCCTCACCACCGACCGCCATTTTACTTCTGCCGATCTTAGTGTAGGGTGAGGCTGCTGACGCTGTTTATCAGTAGGGAGGGCGTTAGGCAGGCCAAAAAAAAAAAATCTGTGCTTGTGCTGATAGCGATTAGCTGTACAGTTACTGTGCAGTGACAGGGAGGATTTTGGTGTGTGCAGCAATGCTGGTTCTTAGGCTGCCTGCCAGTGACAGGGTAGAAATTGCTTGTGTGGAGCAGCAGAGCTGAATATTAGGCTGCCTGCCAGTGAGAAGGGGGACATTTTTTTTTTGGAGTAGCAGAGCTGATTATTAGGTTGCTTGCTACCTGTATTGCTGTGTGTACACTGCTGTGCAGACTGCTTTTTAACACAGCACCTACACAGCACTAATACTTTTCTTCATTTTTTCTGCACAGTTACAGAGTGTTCATTTTTTCCCACACCGTATAGAGCTGTACGCTCCTCACAATACCGTGTACCGGCTGGTATCACGGACAAATACATGCTGACTATCTGTGTGTGACTCTGGAAATATATACGGAGATTTCAATTTTCCCCAAAACCGTATACAGCTGGTATCTTCTGATACAGTACCGTTTTTCTGCCTTCTGTATTACGGTCAAATCCATACTGAGAGAGCGTCTGTGTGTGACTCTGGAAATATATACGGAGATTTACAATATCCCCAACACTGTATACAGCTGTATGCTACTGATAGAGTACACTTTTTCTGCCTTTCATATTCTGCTGTTATCCAAACTGGGCCTCTGACCGTGTGTGTTACTCCTCAAATATATATGGAGATTTAAAATTAACCCAGCACTGTATACAGCTGTACGCTACTGATAGAGTAAACTTTTCTGATTTTCATATTCTGGTGTTATCCAGACATATACTTTAGCATTCCAAATGTGGGATATCAGACACTGGAGCAGCATATACGGGGCCCTTTAGACACTGGAGCATTATAAATGGGGCCCATTATATATGGAGCATTATATTGGCCCATAAGACACTGGAGCATCATCCATGGGGCCTATCATATACTGGAGCATTCTAAATGGGACACATCAGACACTGGAGCAGCATATACAGGGCCCATTATACACTGGAGCATTATAAATGGGGCCCATTATATATGGAGCATTATATTGGCCCATAAGACACTGGAGCATCATCCATGGGGACCATCATATACTGGAGCTTTATGTGGAGCTCATCATATACTATATGGAACATTATATGGGGACCAATTATGTATGGAGTGTAACGCTGGTATTATCTGTACCTTGTTTTCCAGCGTTACTTTGCATGTCTTCGCTTTAACCCTTTTGCTTCTTTCCCCCTAACCAGCTAGGATACTGTTGTCTGTTACCTGTATGGATGCTGCTCAGTTCCCAGCTCTATATATTAACACATAATCCACCGAGGAAAATATCATCCATGGATGTGAAGTGAAGGAAATAGAAATTTTTTTTACTAAAATTATTATTTTTATTGAAAAATATTTAAAATATTTTAAACATGAACATGAGAATACAGGAGTTTCCAAAAAATTAATAAAAGAGATCTGGGATTAGAGATGCAGAATATATCACAATAGTTCAAAGTGTGTAAATATGGATGCTAAAATTATATGCTATTTTAATAGAAACTAAATGCAATTCAGCAGCATAGGGTGCAGAAAAATAGGAAATATTCCTTTATAAAAAGGTTAGACCTTTGCGAATGTCAGCGTGTATAGTCACGTCCCGGAAGAAGCTATTCAGCGAAACGGTGCCCGTCGGGCGCTGGGATTAGAGCCCTGCTGACACTGTTGCCGTGCATTCTGTCCCTCTAGCACCTCCACTTTTGTGGCGTCGGCTTATAAGTAAGTACTTTGACACATTTATACCCACGTTTCTGCTTGTCTCAAGCGTGAGGACTCTCATGGTTCCATGATATGTATGGATATATTTATGTGCATATTTTTGTATGTCCAGGGCATTATGCAGGCAATCTTTTTTCATATGCTTTTCCCCTATAAGATATGCTTGCATTGGTGATGCACTCTTTATTTAGGGTGACAGTCTTTACAATACTTTTGAGCAGCTATGAAACATTGTGAGTTTTCTTTGCAAGTATCAGATGTGTTCCATATATCTAATGAAGGCACAAGCCTGTGACTAATGCCTCTTTGATTTTTCCACTATACCCGCTGACATTCGCAAAGGTCTAAGGCTGGTTTCACACATCCGGCGGGCGCCTTGCGGCGCCCCCGGCATTTTGCCGCAGCGCCGCATCTGAAAACCTTTCACACTTCCGGCGGCCAAAATGCGTTTTTTTGCCGGATGGTTTCTGATGCTTGGAGAGATCAGAAACCATCCGGCAAAAACAAAAAACGTTACATGCAGCGTTTTTCCCGGACGCCGCAATGTACATTTGTGCCGCATCCGGACAAAACCGCATGCAACGCATTGACATGCGGCGCCATCCGGCGCTAATGCATGTCAATGCGAAAAAAGCCGCATGCGGCGCATCAGATTTTCAGATGCGGCGCTGTGGCAAAATGCCGGGGGCGCCGCAAGGCGCCCGCCGGATGTGTGAAAGAGGCCTAACCTTTTTATAAAGGAATATTTCCTATTTTTCTGCACCCTATGCTGCTGAATTGCATTTAGTTTCTATTAAAATAGCATATAATTTTAGCATCCATATTTACACACTTTGAACTATTGTGATATATTCTGCATCTCTAATCCCAGATTCTCATGTTCATGTTTAAAATATTTAAAATATTTTTCAATAAAAATAATAATTTTAGTAAAAAAATTTTCTATTTCCTTCACTTCACATCCATGGATGATATTTTCCTCGGTGGATTATGTGTTAATAATTTGATTGAAGTGTCAATTGCCTACAAGATTTAGGACTATGGGTTTAATCTCAGTTCCCAGCTCTGCTGCGTAGCCGTACTTACGTGAGTGTCTCCGCTGCATTGCATGACCACCCGCATGTGCAGTCCCTGGCCTGCTGTAGAAGCTCTCTGCAGTGATGCATGACTTACTACATGTGTTGAGGCTGCAGCCATTGTCAGGTGTCCTTCTGTGCTGAGTTGTGTCTGGCTCTGCATAGGGGGCACGGCCCACACCTGTCCTGCTTTTATGAGGAATGGGTGTGCACTAGAATTGCTGCTCCAGCCTATCGCTGTGAAGCAGCTCATATATAAAGTTCCCCAGCCCTGTGGGGCGCTGCCAGAGCTTTGCATTGAGTTTGCATTGAGTTCCTGAACCTAGCCGTGTGTGTTTGTGTGTTCAGCTCCTGCTCTGAGTGCGATCAGTTCTGGAGAGCTGATTCCCTTTGTCCTGTCTTGTGTTTCTGCCTGTTCTGGGGGCTGAGTACCCAGATCGCCCTTCCTGGAGGCTGCATATCCAGGCCTGTTCCTGTTGTGTCTTGTTCCCTGAATCCCTGATCCTGGATCTGTTACGGTACCTGAATGTATGAACTGTGTCTTGTGTTTCCGCCAGCTCTGGGGGCAGAATACCCAGATCGCCCTTCCTGGAGGCTGCATATCCAGGCCTGTTCCTGTTGTGTCTTGTTCCCTGAATCCCTGATCCTGGATCTGTCCCGGTACCTGAATGTCTGAACTGTGTCTTGTGTTTCCACCAGCTCTGGGGCAGAATACCCAGATCGCCCTTCCTGGAGGCTGCATATCCAGGCCTGTTCCTGTTGTGTTTTGTTTCCTGATTCCCTGATCCTGGATCGGATCCTGTACCTGACTGTCTGAACTGTGTCCTCTGTGTTATGTTCCTGAAGTCCTTCTGTGTCCTGAACCCTGTGCCAGTGACTGTGATTCTTTGCTATATAACCTGAGTTCATCTTGGAAGGAGGAGTCCGGTGTGTGTGCTGAGTTTCTGTTACTCTGTGCTCAGCTTCTGTGCAATCCCCGGCCAGCTCCCGTTGAGCCTGGCGGGGCTTGCACCAGACCGCTGGGGTTCCTTTTCAGGTCGCTGCTAGATGTCTGATGCCTGATGACTATGGCCTGATGTCCGATGTCCGATGACCACTTCCAGATGTCCGGAGCCTGCCTGATGTCCGGAGCCTGCCGATCGTTGCCAGATGTCCGGAGCCTGCCGATCGTTGCCAGATGTCCGGAGTCCGATGCCAGTGTTCTGATGTTCCTGAGTTCCAGTCCGTGTTCCTGAGTTCCATTGCGTGTTCCTGATATCCTGTTCGTGTTCCTGTGTCCCTGAGATCCAATCTATGTTCCTGATGTCCTGTCCGTGTTCCTGAGTGCCTGAGATCCAATCCTGAGATCCAATCCGTGTTCCTGAGATCCAGTCCGTGTTCCTGATGTCCCGATGTCCTGCCGGTTCCTCCGTGGTCTACCCTGTGATGACGTCTGTCCTGGGTCAGTGTCTGATGTTCTCCTGCTGAGCCTGTGCTACGCCTGAGGCCTGAGAGAGAGGCCATACTAGTATGCCTGTGCCAGATGATTCTGGACTGCATCTACCCGTGATGACCCCGCCATCGTCTGAAGTCTGTCTGTTGTGAATGTGCTAGAAATGAATTCTGAGCAGAAGTTCCCTCTGGTGGTTACAAACAGTACTGAACTATCCAATGAAGATTGTGAAGATCGGCGATCAGGTGTTACTGACTGGTCTTATATAAGGGAGGTTCCCTCCCATCAGGGTTGCCGGTGATCAATTGTTCTGGTCTCATCTTTGATTCCTGTTCACTTTGTAGCTTGCTGTTTCGTGCCTGCATCTTCTGCTAACAGATAAGACATTTTCTTCTTTTAGTTTTTTGTGCTTGCTTTTTGCATTTTGTCCTGCACTTCTGTGGAGGTCTGCCGGGTCCCCTCCGGGGGCTTGTGCTCCTCTCAGTTTAGTTCAGCCACTGTTGTTTGTTCATTTGCCTTTTCCAGTTTTTTTCAGTGGCTGCTGTTTAGATTTGTTACACCAGAGAACTAATTTAGGTGGTAGAGGTCGTGTGATCTCAGGTGTTTTTGTAATTAGTAGAGTTGGTACTTTTCAGGGTTTTTTGGGATTGCAGTAAGTGTCCTTCCTATCCTTTTCTATTTAGGAAGTTTGGGCCCCAACGTTTGCTCATACTATTTTCTGTCTGTGTCTGTATTTCCTCTTGTCTAACCGCCATTACATGTTTGGGGGCTTTCTATGTTCTTTGGGGATCTGCTCCGGGGCAGATAGTTTTCCTCTTTCTGTCTTTAGTTGTAGATAGCTTCTCAGGCTGTGACGAGGCATCTAGGACCAACGTAGGTACGCTCCACGGCTGCCTTTAGTTGTGGTGGTTAGTCAGGGTACTGCAATCCCATAGATTCCAACCTCTCTGGTGTATTTCCTTTTTTGCCTGCTCTCCTCAGCTACCAAATCATAATAGTATCACCGGCCCAAAAACTGATATTTGTATGGTACTCACAGAAGGGAAAAATAGTGTGTTAGGGTTCGAGTTCCCGCTGCTGCACAAGGGGAGTCTCGAACCAGTCCCGCTGCGGTCTCCCATTCATCTCCGGCCGCAGTGGAGCCTGCTCAGCAGAGACGTCGGTCCAAGCATCTTGCCCACTCCACTACTGTGCAGTGACTTGCTGCTGCCTTTCCTGGATCTGCTATTATAGCCAGTGTTGGAGCAGACGTCTTTGGGACAAAGTCCTGCATTTTCCCTTCTGAGCATGCCCAGAGTGAGATCTCTCATTGGAGATCAGGGGTCACATGCTCAGGTACTGCAGCGGCTCCTATTGGTCCGCCAGGAAGGCCCTGCGATTACTGATGTTCTGGAACAAGTTTCCTTGGTCCTGGTTTCTGGCAGGTCCTGTAGCTGTTGCTATAAAAGGGTAGCATGGCTGGGCCGCCATGCGCTAATATCAACCATTGTATGCTATGCGCCAGTGTGATCATGCGTATGTGTGGTTAGGGACCCGGCTGAAATAAGCCACTAGAATACTGACAAATCGGTGAGGAGTTTGGTATGGTAGCTGGTCAGGGTCGGTGTCCTAGATGCCCTAGATTACCGGCATAACCGGTGAGGAGTTTTGATTGCCGTATTCAGGGTCTGGCGTTGAGACGCCATAGATTGCGGGTTACTCCCGCGAGGACATTAGCACACGATCACGCTTTATACCTGTGTACCTAAGAGCCTGACAGGACACAGTGCTTTTTCTCAGCGGCCCTGTGACGTAACAGGGTTCGCTTTCTACGCTAGACAGCGCCCTAGCGTGTTTTCTTTGCGACTCAGTTGTGTCTAGTGAGTGCGCACACATCGCCATATAGCGCTGCGGCTCTCTTTCTTGCGGCTCTGTTGATTAACAGAGTTCGCACTTATTGCCACAGCACATTACGGCGTTTATGTTAGCGACTCTGCGGGATAACAGAGTTTGCTTCTCGCGCCATTTTTACTAGCAGCAGGCTCCGCTTGCACGGTGGACCCCGGGCTGCGAACGCACCTCTCTACATTATATATTTGGTGCGTTCCGCAGACCCTTAACATAATATTAGCGCCAGGGTCTGGCTAGTAAAATGGCGGATGACCAGCGTCTATCGCAGTACATCCAGCAGCTGGAGGGTAGGTTGGCGGCTCTTGAGCGCACAACCTCAGCTGTGGATGTTACCGCAGTCGCTGTTCAGGCTGCTAGCGTGGCTGCAGCCAGTTTGTCTTCTGCCACCTCTGCCCCTACATTATCCCACCTCCCGCTTCCTGACAATTTTGCCGGTGACAGCAAGCAATGTCGGGGATTCGTGAGTCAGTGCTCTATACAGCTCGAGCTTCTGGCTGCACGTTTCCCCACGGATCGGGCACAAGTGGGTTTTGTACTCTCTCTACTCTCGGGCAGAGCGTTGGAGTGGGCAACGCCGCTGTGGGAGCGCGACGATCGTGTGGTGCGGAGTGCTCCTCGTTTCTTGGAGGCTCTTAAAAAGGTCTTTTTAGGACCTCAGGTCACCCACGGTACGGCACTTCAACTGCTGGCATTGGCACAGGGTTCATCTTTGGTCAGTCAGTTTTCCGTCCAGTTTCGGACTCTGGCCTCAGAGCTAGACTGGTCAGATAAAGTTCTTATTCCAGTTTACTGGTGAGGTCTGGCTGACCATGTTAAAGACGCTTTGGCTACCAGGGAGATTCTCGCCACACTGGAGAAGCTTATCTCCATATCTACCCGCATTGACCTCCGTTTTTTCCCGAGCGGAGGTTGGAGCGGGCCCAGTGTAGGCAGAGAATTCGGTTGGCTCCCACCTTTGCCAAACCTCTCGAATCTCCCGATCTGGCGTCCGAACCCCAAAAGGCCACAGAGGTTCCTCATGCAGGACCTAAGTCTCGGACCATCCGAGTATCCGTGGTCTGTAACCTTTGTCAGCAGACAGGACACTATGCCAACAAATAGAAAATATTGAATATTTGTGGACTATGCCAACAATTGTCCACAGCGATCAGGGAAGCGATCGCGTCTAGTGGCCCTGGGAGGAGGTTCACTAGAGACAGCGGCATTTTCCTCCAAGATTACATTTAAAGGGACAATCACTGTAGGCACTTCCACTTTCACCGCCGACCTTTGCGTGGACTCAGGAGCAGAGGGGAACTTCATGTCCTCTAACTTTGCTCGCCGTCATGCAATACCTCTGGTGGCGCTTGACAAATCAGTGACTGTCCGGGTAGTGAATGGGTCGACATTGCCTTCACAGATTACACACCAAACTGTTCCACTTGCACTGTTAGTATCTCCTTCCCATCAGGAACTTATTTCCCTACTCGTCCTTCCCGAGGGAATAGACGAGATCCTACTAGGTATACTTTGGCTCCGTTTCCACTCCCCACATATAGAGTGGACTTCGGGTAGGATACTGGGTTGGAGTGATGCATGTAGAGACAGATGTGTCAGGAGTAGCGTTCAGGTTACCACTACTGAGTTACCCGCAGATCTTACTCCACTTCCCAAGTTCTACTGGTCATATGCAGACGTGTTCTCCAAGAAGGCTGCGGAGACTCTTCCGCCTCATCGCCCCTATGACTGTCCAATCGACCTCTTGCCTGGCGCAGAACCTCCTCGGGGAAGGGTCTATCCCCTCTCTCTTCCTGAGACAGAGGCCATGTCGCAATATATTCAGGAGAACCTGGCAAGAGGGTTTATTAGGAAGTCGGTGTCACCGGCAGGGGCGGGATTCTTCTTCGTGCAGAAGAAAAACGGAGAATTAATTCCGTGTATTGATTACAGGGGTCTTAACGCCATCACCGTTAAAAACAAGTACCCGTTGCCCCTGATTTCTGAGCTCTTCGATAGGCTTCGGGAGCAAGGGTATTCACTAAACTAGATCTGCGCTGTGCTTATAACCTGATTCGCATCCGTGAGGGGGATGAATGGAAGACGGCTTTTAATACCAGGGATGGGCATTACGAATATCTGGTGATGCCCTTTGGGCTCTGTAATGCCCCAGCCATTTTCCAAGACTTTGTCAATGACATCTTCCGGGATATGCTCTCCACCTCGGTCGTAGTCTATCTGGATGATATACTCATCTTCTCTCCAGATATTGACTCCCACCGGAGAGATGTCTGCAGAGTCTTCGACCTCTTACGGGCTAATTCCCTTTATGCGAAGTTAGAGAAATGTATGTTTGAGCTGGAGTCTTTACCTTTCCTTGGTTATATCATCTCAACCCAGGGATTCGCTATGGATCCGGCCAAACTACAGGCTGTGATGGACTGGCAGGAACCCCACTCTCTTAAAGCGGTGCAGCGCTTTATGGGGTTCATTAATTACTATCGCCAGTTCATTCCGCATTTTTCTACCTTGGTAGCTCCCTTGGTAGCCCTCACCAAGAAGGGATCAAATCCCAAATTGTGGTCGGAAGAGGTCTCCAAGGCTTTCACTTCTATTAAGTCTCATTTTGCTAGCGCTCCCATCCTACATCGCCCCGATGTTGATAAGCCATTTTTATTGGAGGTGGATGCCTCATCCGTTGGTGCTAGAGCAGTCCTCTTCCAAAAGGATGCTCAAGGTCGGAAGCATCCTTGCTTCTTCTTCTCTAAGACCTTCACATCAGCGGAGAGGAATTATTCCATCGGGGATAGGGAGTTGCTAGCCATGAAGTTGGCCTTCTCTGAATGGAGACATCTGTTGGAGGGGGCCCGCTTTCCCTTCCAAGTCTTCACCGACCACAAAAATTTGGTGTATCTGCAGACAGCCCAGCGGCTTAACTCTCGCCAGGCCAGATGGTCTTTGTTCTTCTCCCGGTTTAATTTCACACTCCATTTCCTCTCGGGAGAGAAGAACATTCGTGCTGACGCTCTCTCTCGCTCTGTGGTGTCCTCTGAGGAGGAGGTGGAGGAGCCTCGGCTTATTGTCCCCACAGAGAGCCTGAGAACAGTGGCCCCGGTTTCGCTAGAGTCTGTGCCCCCGGGCAAGACTTTTGTACCTACCAACTTGCGACCGGAGATACTCTCTTGGGCACATTCGTCCAGGGACACTTTGGGGCAAAGAGGACATCTGAATTGCTGGCGAGGACATACTGGTGGCCGCATATGGTCCGTGACGTTGGGGACTATGTTCGGGAGTGTGTCTCCTGCGCCAAGAATAAGTCTCCACGACAACGGCCAGCTGGGTTACTTTACCCTTTGCCGGTGGCAGACAGGCCCTGGGAGATGGTTGGAATGGACTTTGTGGTGGGCTTGCCCAAGTCTCGGGGTTGCACCATCATTTGGGTAATCACCGACCATTTTTCCAAAATGGTGCATTTGGTGCCGCTACCACGGTTACCTTCTGCACGGGCTCTGGCAGCGTTGTTCGTTAGGCACATCTTCCGTCTACACGGCATGCCGGACAAAATTGTCAGTGACCGAGGTCCCCAGTTTGCGTCTCGGTTCTGGAGAGAGCTTTGTCGTCTACTCAGTATTGAGTTAAATCTCTCTTCAGCGTACCATCCTGAGACGAATGGGTTGGTAGAGAGGGCCAACCAGACTTTGGTCACCTATCTACGACATTTTGTCTCGGCCAGGCAGGATGACTGGGCATCCTTGCTACCATGGGCTGAGTTTGCCTTAAACAATGCTGTGGCTGATTCCACCGGACAGACTCCATTCCTCCTAAACTACGGTCAGCATCCGCAGGTTCCGGTGCCCATGCCTGTGTCTTCCGCCAACTCCAGGGTGGCAGACTGGGCTGTGGAGGCACGGGACATTTGGGACTGTACCCAGGATGCCATTCAGGCATCCAAGGAGAGGATGAGGTCCTCCGCCGACGCACATCGGCGCCCCGCTCCAACATTTGCTCCTGGGGACTTGGTGTGGCTCTCCGCCCGTAACATCAGGCTGCGAGTTGAGTCCACTAAGTTGGCACCCCGCTACCTGGGTCCTTTCAAGGTCCTCGAGCAGGTTAACCTTTGGTATACCGTTTGGCTCTTCCACCACGCCTGGGTATCTCCGACACCTTTCACGTGTCCCTCCTGAAGCCCGTGCTCATGTCCCGGTTTTCTGAGTCATCTGCCGAGACATCGGGTTCATCTACGGATGACCATGAGGTGAACGCCATAGTAGGGTATAAGGTGGTACGGGGCAAAAAGTTTTATTTGGTGGACTGGAGGGGCTATGGGCCTGAGGATAGGTCTTGGGAGCCTGCCGAGCATGTTCACGCTCCGCAGCTCATTGCTGCCTTTGAAAGCAGCGAGGCCCAGAGAAGGGGGGGCCCTAGGAGGGGGGGTAATGTTAGTGTTCGAGTTCCCGCTGCTGCACAAGGGAAGTCTAGAACCAGTCCCGCTGCGGTCTCCCATTCATCTCCGGCCGCAGTGGAGCCTGCTCAGCAGAGACGTCGGTCCAAGCGTCTTGCCCACTCCACTACTGTGCAGTGACTTGCTGCTGCCTTTCCTGGATCTGCTATTATAGCCAGTGTTGGAGCAGACATCTTTGGGACAAAGTCCTGCATTTTCCCTTCTGAGCATGCCCAGAGTGAGATCTCTCATTGGAGATCAGGGGTCACATGCTCAGGTACTGCAACGGCTCCTATTGGTCCGCCAGGAAGGCCCTGCGATTACTGATGTTCTGGAACAAGTTTCATTGGTCCTGGTTTCTGGCAGGTCCTGTAGCTGTTGCTATAAAAGGGTAGCATGGCTGGGCCGCCATGCGCTAATATTAACCATTGTATGCTATGCGCCAGTGTGATCATGCGTATGTGTGGTTAGGGACCTGGCTGAAATAAGCCACTAGAATACCGACTTAATCGGTGAGGAGTTTGGTATGGTAGCTGGTCAGGGTCGGTGTCCTAGATGCCCTAGATTACAGGCATAACCGGTGAGGAGTTTTGATTGCCGTATTCAGGGTCTGGCGTTGAGACGCCATAGATTGCGGGTTACTCCCGCGAGGACATTAGCACACGATCACGCTTTATACCTGTGTACCTGAGAGCCTGACAGGACACAGTGCTTTTTCTCAGCGGCCCTGTGACGTAACAGGGTTCGCTTTCTACGCTAGACAGCGCCCTAGCGTGTTTTCTTTGCGACTCAGTTGTGTCTAGTGAGTGCGCACACATCGCCATATAGCGCTGCGGCTCTCTTTCTTGCGGCTCTGTTGATTAACAGAGTTCGCACTTATTGCCACAGCACATTACGGCGTTTATGTTAGCGACTCTGCGGGATAACAGAGTTTGCTTCTCGCGCCATTTTTACTAGCAGCAGGCTCCGCTTGCACGGTGGACCCCGGGCTGCGAACGCACCTCTCTACATTATATATTTGGTGCGTTCCGCAGACCCTTAACATAGTGTTAAAGAAAGAAGATTGTCAGAGATTTTTTTTTCATTTTTTTTCCCTCTGTTTCTCTGAATGCTGAGGAGGATTTTTTTTCTCTCAATGGAGTTTGCACAGTTGTCTGGCCGTGTGGATCAGCTTGCCACTGAGTTCGGAGTATTGCTACCTATCTTGCAGGGTTACCTGTTGTGGAACCTAGGATTCCCATGCCAGATTTGTTTTTAGGGGATCGAGCTAAATTTCTGAATTTCAAAAATAACTGTAAGTTGTTTTTTGCCTTGAAATCTAAGTCCTCAGGGAACGCAGCACAGCAGGTTCAAATTATCATCTCTCTCCTGCGCGGCGATCCTCAGGATTGGGCTTTTTCCCTGACACCTGGGGATCCTGTTTTGAGTGATGTTGATGCAATTTTTCAGGCTCTGGGGTTATTGTACGATGAGCCTAATGTCACTGATCAAGCTGAAAAAGCCTTGTTGGCATTAAATCAGGGGCTTGAGGACGCTGAGTTATACTGTCAGAGATTCCGAAGGTGGGCAGTACTGACCAAATGGAATGACGATGCTTTGGCAGCCCTTTTTCGGAAGGGTCTGTCAGAGAATGTAAAGGATGTTATGGTGGGATTCCCTGTCCCCTCTGGTCTCAATGATTCTATGTCATTAGCGATTCAAATTGACAGACGTTTGCGTGAGCGTAGAGGTATGCGTGGAACAGTGTTGCCTTGTGAACCAGCTTCTGAACCCATGCAGTGTGATAGAGTGGCTTCTGGGGCACAGCGTCATGAGTTTCGAAAACGCAATGGGTTATGTTTCTACTGTGGTGATGCCTCTCATGCTATTTCAGTCTGCCCTAAGCGGGGAAGACGTTTTGCACGTTCAGTTGTCTTGGGTAGTGTTCAGACTAAATTTTTGTTGACTGTTACCCTGATTTGCTCCCTGTCCACATTTTCTGCTCAGGCTTTTGTTGATTCGGGAGCAGCTATTAACCTGATGGATTTTGATTTTGCTAAACGTTGTGGGTTTCCCTTGATACCCCCACGGAAGTCTATTCCCCTACTGGGGATCGATTCTACCCCTTTGGCTGAGAATAAACCTCAGTTCGCTACTCAGGTGTAATGAGGGTTGAATCTGATCATCAGGAGAGTTGCAAATTTTTGGTGCTGTATAATCTGCATGACATTATCGTACTGGGTTTCCCTTGGTTACAGTCTCATAATCCTGTTTTGGATTGGAAATCTGTGTCTGTAACCAGTTGGGTCTGCCAATGTGTTAATACCAACACTCCTGTTTTTTCTGCCTCCCCCCAGGCTCAGGATATTCCTGACTTTTTGACTGATTTTTCTGATGTGTTTAGCGAAAGTAAATCTGCATCCTTGCCCCCCCATAGGAGCTATGACTGCGCTATTGAATTAGTGCCTGGTAGTAAATTCCCTAAAGGTCGCCTTTTTAATTTGTCTGTACCTGAACATGACGCTATGCGGTCTTATATCAAGGAGTCATTGGAGAAGGGTCATATCAGACCATCCTCTTCACCCTTGGGTGCCGGTTTTTTTCTTTGTGGCCAAAAAGGATGGTTCATTAAGGCCGTGTATTGATTATCGTCTCTTGAACAATATCACTGTGAAATATCAATATCCGTTACCCTTGATTTCTGACATGTTTTCCAGGGTGAAAAGTGCTACTTGGTTTACCAAGCTTGACCTCAGGGGGGCATATAACCTTATTCGCATTAAGCATGGGGATGAATGGAAGACGGCATTTAATACCCCAGAGGGGCATTTTGAGTACCTAGTGATGCCCTTTGGGCTCACTAATGTTCCTTCTGTCTTCCAGTCCTTCATGAATGACATTTTCAGGGATTTTGTGGATAAATTTCTGATTGTTTATTTGGATGATATCTTGATTTTTTCCATTGACTAGGACTCTCATGTGAAACATGTTCGGACTGTGTTCCAGATTTTGAGAGAGAATGCTCTGTATGTGAAGGGATCAAAGTGTCTTTTTGGCGTACAGAGGATCTCATTTCTGGGATTAATTTTGTCCCCATCTGTTATTGAAATGGACCCGGTCAAGGTTCAGGCCATCTGTGATTGGGTCCAACCTACTTCATTAAAGGCTCTTCAAAGATTCTTGGGTTTTGCCAATTTTTATCGTAAATTTATTGGTAATTTCTCTGGTATTGTTAAACCATTGACTGATTTGACCAAAAAGGGTTCTGATGTGGTGAATTGGCCTCCTGAGGCAGTCTCTGCGTTTCAGGAACTTAAGCAGAGATTCACTTCTGCTCCTGTTCTACGGCAGCCTGATGTTTCTCTGCCATTTCAGGTGGAGGTTGATGCCTCTGAAATTGGGGCAGGTGCCGTTTTGTCCCAAAGAGATCCAGAGACCTCTAAAAGTAACCCTTGTGCCTTTTTCTCTCGAAAATTTTCTCCAACTGAACGTAATTATGACGTGGGTAATCGGGAGTTACTGGCCATGAAGTGGGCTTTTGAAGAGTGGAGACATTGGCTGGAGGGAGCCAAACATCAGGTGGTGGTCCTCACGGACCATAAGAATCTGGTTTATCTGGAATCAGCCAAGCTACTTAATCCTAGACAGGCCAGGTGGGCCTTGTTTTTCACACATTTTAATTTTTGTGGTGTCCTTTCTACCTGGCACTAAGAATGTTAAGGCGGATGCCCTCTCGAGGAGTTTCCTTGCGGACTCTCCTGAGTTATCTGATCCTGCTGTTATTTTGAAAGAGGGTGTAGTTCTTTCCGCCATCTCGCCCAATTTGAGACTGGCTCTGGAAGGGTGTCAGGAGGATAAACCCGAGCGCTGCCCTATTGGGAAATTGTTTGTCCCAGACAGGTGGAAAAAGAGTGTGATGTCTGAGATTCATTGTTCCGCGTTGGCCGGTCATCCCGGAATTTTTGGTACCAGAGACTTGGTTAGTCGGTCCTTTTGGTGGCCTACTTTGTCTCGTGACGTCAGGGAATTTGTGCAGTCCTGCGGGACTTGCTCTCGCTCCAAACCTTGCTCTCGCTCTAGTGGTTTGTTGATGCCATTGCCTGTGCCCAAGAGACCATGGACCCATATCTCTATGGATTTCATTTCCGACCTCCCTGTTTCTCAGAGAATGACCGTTATCTGGGTGATTTGTGATAGGTTTTCCAAAATGATACATCTTGTGCCATTACCTAAATTGCCTTCCTCCTCTGAATTGGTGCCTTTGTTCCTTCAGCACGTGGTTCGGTTACATGGCATTCCTGAGAACATTGTGTCTGACAGAGGATTCCAGTTTGTTTCCAGATTTTGGAGGACTTTTTGTTCTAAACTTTGTGTTCAATTGTCTTTCTCCTCGGCTTTTCATCCTCAGACCAATGGACAAACTGAGAGAACAAACCAGACATTGGAGACTTATTTGAGATGCTTTGTGACTGCTGATCAGGATGACTGGGTCTCTTTTTTGCCTTTGGCTGAGTTTGCTCTTAATAATAGGGCTAGCTCTGCCACTTTGATGTCTCCATTTTTCTGCAATTTTGGGTTTCACCCTCGATTTTCTTCAGGACAGACGGAGGCTTCTGTCTGTCCAGGTGTTGACTCTGTTGTGGAGCGTATGCAGCAGATTTGGGACCAGGTAGTGGAGAGGTTGTCCCTCTCTCAGGAGAGGGTTCAGCGGTTTGCCAACCAGCATAGGACTGATGGTCCTCGGTTTGAAGTGGGGGACTTGGTCTGGTTGTCCTCAAGAAATATCCCTATGAGAGTTGCATCTCCTAAGTTTAAGCCTAGGTTCATTGGACCTTATAAGATCATTGAGATTCTTAATCCTGTTTCCTTTTGTTTACTTCTTCCAGGGACATTTAAGATCCATAACGTGTTCCACAAGTCCTTATTGAAGAGGTTTGTTGAGCCAGTGGTTCCTATGGCTGTGCCTCCTGACCCTGTTTTGGTTGAGGGCAATCTGGAGTATGTGGTTGAGAAAATATTGAATTCTCGTTTTTCTAGACGGAAACTCCAGTATTTGGTTAAGTGGAGAGGTTATGGTCAGGAGGACAATTCTTGGGTGTTTGCTTCGGACATCCATGCTAGGAGACTCATCCGTGCGTATCACAGAGCTCATCCTGACCGACCTGGTTGCTCAAATGAGGGTTCGGTGACCCCTCCTCAAGGGGGGGTACTGTTGTGAATGTGCTAGAAATAAATTCTGAGCAGAAGCTCCCTCTGGTGGTTACAAACAGTACTGAACTATCCAATGAAGATTGTGAAGATTGGCGATCAGGTGTTACTGACTGGTCTTATATAAGGGAGGTTCCCTCCCATCAGGGTTGCCGGTGATCAATTGTTCTGGTCTCATCTTTGATTCCTGTTCACTTTGTAGCTTGCTGTTTCGTGCCTGCATCTTCTGCTAACAGATAAGACATTTTCTTCTTTTAGTTTTTTGTGCTTGCTTTTGCATTTTGTCCTGCACTTCTGTGGGGGTCTGCCGGGTCCCCTCCGGGGGCTTGTGCTCCTCTCAGTTTAGTTCAGCCACTGTTGTTTGTTCATTTGCCTTTTCCAGTTTTTTCAGTGGCTGCTGTTTAGTTTTGTTACACCAGAGAACTAATTTAGGTTGTAGAGGTCGTGTGATCTCAGGTGTTTTTGTGATTAGTAGAGTTGGTACTTTTCAGGGTTTTTTGGGATTGCAGTAAGTGTCCTTCCTATCCTTTTCTATTTAGGAAGTTTGGGCCCCAACATTTGCTCATACTATTTTCTGTCTGTGTCTGTATTTCCTCTTGTCTAACCGCCATTACATGTTTGGGGCTTTCTATGTTCTTTGGGGATCTGCTCCGGGGCAGATAGTTTTCCTCTTTCTGTCTTTAGGTGTAGTTAGCTTCTCAGGCTGTGACGAGGCGTCCAGGACCAACGTAGGTACGCTCCACGGCTGCCTTTAGTTGTGGTGGTTAGTCAGGGTACTGTAATCCCATAGATTCCAACCTCTCTGGTGTATTTCCTTTTTTGCCTGCTCTCCTCAGCTACCAAATCATAACACTGTCTGAGGTCGGTGTCTGATGTTCTCCTGCTGAGCCTGTGCTACGCCTGAGTCCTGAGAGAGAGGCCGCCCTAGTATGCCCGTGCCAGATAACCTTGGACTGCATCTACCCGTGATGTCCTCCTGCACTCGTCTGTGATCCTGAGACGTGTACCCTTCTCTGATGTGCGGAATCGGGAGCCTGGCATTATGTTCTGTTTATGTACTGTGTGTGTCTTTAAGTAAACTTTATGTTTCTTCATACCTGAAGTTGCGCGGTGTTGTCTAGTCCTGCAGGTCGCCATCTTGCCCACATGCTCAGCTGCCACGGATCCCGGTCGCTGCCCTCCCCTAGTCCGGGCAGGCCCTGGTCTCCCTCTGTGGTCCAGTGGGTCCACATTCTCTTACCATCTGGGAATAATGCCTCACGTCGTCGTGGACTGGCGTCGTGGGAGCATTGGCTAGTTAGGCAAGCTATGCCATGTCCCAACGCCCCGCAGCCGTGTGAAGCGCTATATGGAGCAATATATGGGGCTCATTATTCTGTATGGCGCACTATGTGGTGGCCATAATACTCTATGGAGGAATATATTGTCCGGTTTTTGAGCTATTGTAGATTTTAAAATAGATATCAGTAATGTAATAAGTGAAGTATTTGTCATTGTACTATACCTATATTTCTGTGGCGTATCGGAGCATAATGAATTGTGGTATGTGTTAAAGGGGCCCACTGACACTCTTTCGCCCGGGGCACACGAAAACCTGAAGCCAGCCCTACCCCCCCACAACTTTATCCAAATACCCTCCAGTTTTCAATGCGAAACTATTATTATAAAGTAAATTAAGGTTGCCAAGCTTAAGGAATAAGAATTGATGTCGTTGGCATTGAAATGGGCACTGTAGGTGTGTTTACTGTCCTCCACTCCCTGCCGACTTTGCTTCCCCATTGACTTGCATTGGGTTTCGTGTTTCAGTCGGACCACTGACTTTTCCCAATAGTCGGCAGATTTCTTTCAACTAGACTTTTGAGAAAGTCGGGTTTCATGAAACCCGACTCGACCCTAAAAAAGGCAAAGTCGCTCATCTCTGTTATTAAGGGAAAAATAAATCCAAACTTACAGTGCCCTGTGTGAAAAAGTGATTGCCAGCAAAACAGACCCAGACCATCACACTATCACCACCATATTTTACTGTTGGTATGATGTTTATTTTCTAAAATGCTGTGCTACTTCTATGCCAGATATAATGATATATACGCCTACAAAAAGTTCAGATTTTGTCTTGTCGATCATGTCTTGTCAGTCCACAGAGTATTCTCCCAAAAATCTTGGGGATCATCAAGATGTTTTCTGGCATAATCAAGATGAGCCATTATTGCTCAGCAGTAGTGTTGAGCGATACGATACCGCAAGTATCGGTTATCGGCCGATATTAGCTGTTTCGGCCTTTCGATACTTAGTTCCGATATTTTCGTCTTATCGGATACCGGAATCGGGATTGTCACTGTCACTGTCAGTGTCCGTCGGTCGGGTCTGTCAGGAGTCAGCGGCACTTACCTGGCAGAAGATATCCGGCGGTCACGGGCTGGACTGCTTGATGGCCGCCATCATCTTTCCCCGGCGGTCACATGCAGTTTCTCGCGATAACTGCAGTGACTGCTGGGTAATCCGGGCCGTAAAGCAGTCAGTCCGATGACGTCACCACCGGGGAAACAGGTAATCAGCTGTGCTGCGTCGCGATGACAGGCTCTGCCTGTCATTGCGATGTAGCAGAGCTGGATCGTCGTGGGACTGTCGTTACTATGGACTGCGTCGGACAGGTGGTATACTGTTGGTTTGTTTTTTTTCTTTTTTTACAGGAGATCGATGGCGTCGCAGGAATGAGTGTATAATAAAAGAAATGAAAACTGTGTTGTCTCTTTTATTTCATTAAAAGACTTTTTTCTTGCTTTGTCTTTTTTTTATACGTTTAAAAACTTTGGGATTAATAATGGATCGGTGTCTTATTGACACCTCTCCATTATTAACCGGGCTTATTGTCACCGTGCAATCAACGGTGACATTAACCCCTTATTACCCCACTTGCCACCGCTACAGGGCAGTGGGAAGAGCCGGGTAAAGTGCCACAATTGGCACATCTTTTGATGCGCCAAATGTGGGGCTGCTGTAGCCTGGTATTATCAGGCTGTTGAGGGCCAAAATCCATGGGCCTTGACAGTCTTTTAATACCAGGCCGCAGCAGTCTGCATTTTACTTGGCTGGTTAACAAAAATAGGGGGACCCCTACGCCGTTTTTTTTTCGAGGGGATCCCCTATTTTTGTTAACCAGCCAAGCTAAGCAGACTGCTGTGGCCTGGTATTATCAGGCTTGCAAGGTCCATGGATATTGGATCCTTACCAGCCTGAAAAACCAGGCCTCAGCAGTCTGCTTCATCTGGCTGGTTAACAAAAATAGGGGGGACCCCACGCCAATTTTTTTCGAGGGAATCCCCTATTTTTGTTAATCAGCCAAGATATGCAGACTGCTGTGGCCTGGTATTATCAGGCTGGCAAGGTCCATGGATCTTGGCTCCTTAACAGCCTGAAAATCCAGGCCTCAGCGGTCTGCTTCATCTGGCTGGTTAACAAAAATAGGGGGGACCCCACGCCAATTTTTTTCGAGGGGATCCCCTATTTTTGTTAATCAGCCAAGATATGCAGACTGCTGTGGCCTGGTATTATCAGGCTGGCAAGGTCCATGGATCTTGGCTCCTTAACAGCCTGAAAATCCAGGCCTCAGCGGTCTGCTTCATCTGGCTGGTTAACAAAAATAGGGGGGACCCCACGCCAATTTGTTTCGAGGGGATCCCCTATTTTTGTTAATCAGCCAAGATATGCAGACTGCTGTGGCCTGGTATTATCAGGCTGGCAAGGTCCATGGATCTTGGCTCCTTAACAGCCTGAAAATCCAGGCCTCAGCGGTCTGCTTCATCTGGCTGGTTAACAAAAATAGGGGGGACCCCACGCCAATTTTTTTCGAGGGGATCCCCTATTTTTGTTAACCAGCCAAGCTAAGCAGACTGCTGTGGCCTGGTATTATCAGGCTTGCAAGGTCCATGGATATTGGATCCTTACCAGCCTTAAATACCATGCCTCAGCAGCAGGGGCGTACATAGAAATCATGGGGCCCCATAGCAAAAGTCTGAATGGGCCCCCCCCAAAAAAAAAAACCCAGAGCCATTGTAAATGTAAAGTGCCAGCACAGTGAGGGGACACATTAAACAAAAAAATGTATTATGCCCCCATAGATTGTGCCCCCATAGATGCTCCATAGTATAGGCCCTTATGCTGCCGCAGCTGCTGCAGCCAAAAAAAAAAAAAAGACATGCTCACCTTTCGTCGCTGGGGGCCAGGTGCCGGTGTCCTGAGCAGGGGGTGACACCAGGTGCCGATGTCACCGCTCGCTCAGGGCCCCGGCACCTGAGATATTTACCTGTCCTCTCTCCACTGCTGAGTGCCGCTGTCTTCGGGGTCCTCCAGCAGTGAATGATCAGGCAGAGGGCGCGGCGCGCACTAACGACGTCATCGCGCCCTCTGACCTGAACATTGCAGCAAGAGGACGCGAGCAACGGTGGAACGGGACAGGTAAATATCCCTTATACTCACCCTTCCGCCGGCGCGGTCTGTGCAGCCCCTGCTCTCCCACGGTCTCCGCCGCCAGTGTTCAGCGGTCACGCGGGACAGCTCATTAAAGTCATGAATATGTGCGTATTCATGACTGTAATGAGCGGTACCACCTGACCGCTGAACACAGGCGTCGGAGACCGTGGGAGAAGAGCAGGGGCTGCAGAGACCGCACCAGGAGGGGTGAGTATATAGAAGAGCTGCGCTCCCCCTCCCCCGCCGACCCCCTGGTAGTACTGTGTCAGCACAGCTACCCGACCGTCGAGGGCCCCCTCACCTGTCCGGGCCCCATAGCAGCTGCTTGGTCTGCTTCATTCACGGTACGCCACTGCTCAGCAGTCTGCTTCATCAGGCTGGTTAACAAAAATAGGGGGGACCCGACGCCATTTTTTATTCGAAGGGAACCCCTATTTTTGTTAATCAGTTCCCTCTGACGTCACTGATTGTGTCCCTGGCTGACCTGAAGTGAAAGTGGAAAGCAATCAATTAAGCTTTCCACTTCCTCTCCTGTCAGCCAGGAGAGGAACTCATTCATTTGGGGGTTTACTGTGAGGCTGCAGCATTAGCTGCGGTCCCTGCAGTAAACATTAACCCTTTCTGAAGGATTACACCGTGGGACCTGACTGTGCATGGGATAGGTAAGAATAATTTTGCTTTTTTATTTTATTTTTATTACAGGAAATGGTTTTTGCAGTCAAATAAAAGATGGTCAAAAACATGTGTCTTTATTTCATTAAAATGATTTTTAATTAAAGTGTGTGTGTTTTATTTTTATTTCATGCAATAGGATTAATAATTGATAGTTGTCTAATTGACAGCTCTCAATTATTAACCTGGCTTAAGGTCACCTTTCAATTGCAAGGTGGCTTTAACCCCATATTAACCCATTCGCCACCGCTACAGGGCAATGGGAATAGACGGGCAAAGTGCCAGAAAGGGCGAATCTAATTATAGATTTGTCTTTTTTGGGGTGTCTGGGGGCAGATGTTAGTAGCCAGGGGGGGGCCAAAAATAATGGTCCCTCTCTGGGCTATTATTATCTGCCCCCATTCGCTGGCTTTGTCTGTCTGGTTGCGAAAATAGGGCAGGAGCCCACGCATTTTTTTTAAACAATTTTACACCTCATATATATATTTATATATACATGTCATTGAATTTGTGACACATATATATATATATATTTATAGTTCATACACTTCTACATAGTATAATAGCCGCTAATTCAATTGCCGGCTTTTGTGAAAATGCAGAACCCGACATGAAATGACACTTGGTGTACATAGGGTTAACCATGTCTTTTCATGTCCTTTGCTATCTGATTTGCACAAACAATTACATCAGTCTATGTGTGCAAAATTTCACACCTGTAGGGGTTAATTAAAGGTGTAAATTCGTAGCAAAAAAGTCCGATTTTTTTTACAACGAATTTACACCTTTAATTAACCCCTACAGGTGTGAAATTTTGCACACATAGACTGATGTAATTGTTTGTGCAAATCAGATAGCAAAGGACATGAAAAGACATGGTTAACCCTATGTACACCAAGTGTCATTTCATGTCGGGTGCTTCTGTCTTTTCACAGAAGCCGGCTTTATCCGGCAATTGAATCAGAGGATATTTTACTATGTAGAAGTGTATAAACTATACATATATGTATATATATATATATGTCACAATGACATGTATATATATATATATATGTATTCTATGTGTGTATATTTAGTGTTTACAAGGAAATAAAGGTTTTTTTTAGTTGCGATATTTTGTTCCCATAGACTTAAATGGGACTTCCGGTATCGGAATCGGATATCGCCGATATTTAGTGATATCGGCGATACCATTCCGATCCGATATTTTAAGATATCGAGCAGTATCGCTCAACACTACTCAGCAGTGGTTTTCATCTTGGAGCTCTGCCATGCAGGCCATTTTTGCCCAGTCTCTTTCTTATGGTGGAGTCATGAACACTGACTCTAACTTAGGCTGAAAATGTGCCCTGCAGTCCTTTGGATCTCTTTTGTGATCTCTTGGATGAGTCGTCACTGTGCTCTTGGGGTAATTTTGGTTGGCCAACTACTCCTGGGAAGGTTCAACACTGTTTCATGTTTTCACCATTTGGGGACAATGGCTCTCACTGTAGTTCGATGGAGTCCCAAAGCTCTAGAAATGGATTTTTAACCTTTTCCAGACTGATAGATTTCAATTACTTTTTTTTCTCATTTGTTCCAGAATGTCAGGAATCACACACAAACAGCTCTTGTGCACCAGGCGCCAGCTCTTCCTGTTGAGCAATTCAGCTCACTAAACAGTTTCTTGCTAACCCAGATATTATCACCTGTGTTATTCATGATTGTCACCACTCTTAGTTCCTGATTGACTCCACCCTGTAATCTTCTGATTGAACACCCTACTTAAACCTGGCATTGCACTTCCTTCCTTGCGTGATTAATGAGCTCCCAGCCTTTATTCAAGCTCTCCTTCGGCCTGCTGCTTGGTCTAAACTATACTGCTGAACCCAGGTACCGATCTCTGGCTAATTTCGGACTTCACAACCTACTTACCTTTCAAACTATACTGTTGCTCCCATGTACCACCTTTTGACTAATTTCTGAGTGCGCGGTCTGCCCCTAGAAGTTGCAATACCACTACTCCAACTCAGGTCAGTTCATAACACAGAATTTCTTTGGATTGCGGCATGATGTCAAACTTTTGTGGATCTTTTAGTCTACTTCTCTTTGTCAGGCATGCCCTATTTAAGTTATTTCTTGATTGAGAACAGATGTTGCAGTAATCAGGCCTCAGTATGGGTAGGGAAATTAAACTCAGTTTCCCAAAGATGTGATAGACCACAGTTAATTTAGGTTTTAAGGCCGGGGTCACACATGTGAGAAACTCGCACGATACTCGTGCGAGTCTCTCACATGAACACCCGGTGCTGCCACCGACACATGCAGCCACACACTCCTGTCCAAGTGCCAGCGGCAGTGCCGGGTGTTCATGTGAGAGACTCGCACGAGAATCGTGCAAGTTTCTCGCATGTGTGACACCGGCATAAGAGGGAGATCAGTTTTTCACAAGGGGTCCTGCATTTTGTAATTATTTGTGTTATCTTTGTCTAATATTTACATTTGTTTGGTAATCTGCAACATTTAAGTGTGACAAACATGATAATAAGAAATCAGGAAAGGGGATAACACTTTTTAACACCACTGTATATGTAAGCATTACATTTATGTTAACTTATACTTCTGTACAGAGTTTTGATTGATTGAAGTCAGCAGGACCAGTGTAAAACATAATTGCCAACATTTCATGCCAGTGGTCTCGAGGAATATTTATTGTGGTGCATGGAGCACCAGCACCACATTTCTTATCCAGAGCCACAATCGCTTTTTTAGGCTATGATCCTATTCACCAATTTCACTCGCTATATTCTCCTCTAAATGTATGTTTGGACATAATGGCTGCAACTGATGATTGAACATCCTAGTATCAAGAACAAGAAGCTTTCCAAGAATTGTTCTCAGTTGTTTTTGCTATTATACACTTTATCTCTAGTACTTTACATTAACTCTAAAATGTAAATTGTATTTTTTATTACATTTACTGTTCTTTTGAATGTGAATCTCTATTGTTATGCTCCACCTGCTGCCTCAGCAAACACAAAAGACTAGGAGCCCCATTTTTCATAGCACTTGCACTCTTTTTTTGTTTAGTTTTTGATGTTTTGTTTACTAGTCTTTCATTTGTGCTTTATTCTTTTTTTCATTTTTGCTTTTCTAAAGTCTATTTTATGTGTTCACTTGTTTATACATGTTTGTAATTTTGTTCAGGGTTTGTGTTTTCCATACATTTTTGGTTGATTCATCATTTGTGAGTTTTAAAAAAGTCACAAAATTTTAATGCAAATTTATCGTAGTCCCCCACATGGAATGAATGTATGTTTGAAATTGTTACTCAATTTGTTTGAGGCAAAAATTCACAAAAAAAGATATAGACAAAAATAAAGAGCATTACTGTTATGTTTCGGTAGCTGAGGAGTGCAGGCAAAAAAGGCAATACACCAGAGCAGTTGGAATCTATGAGATTGCAGTACCCTGACTAACCACAACAACTAGAGGCAGCCGTGGAGCGTTCCTACGTTGGTCCTAGACGCCTCGTCACAGCCTGAGAAACTAACTACACCTAAAGATAGAAATAGGAAAGCTATCTGCCCCGGAGCAGAACCCCAAAGATAATAGAAAGCCCCCAAACATGTAATGGCGGTTAGACAAGAAGAAATACAGACACAGACAGAAAATAGTATGAACAAACGTTGGGGCCCAAACTAACTAAATAGAAAAGGATAGGAAGGGTACCTACTGCAATCCCAGAAAACCCTGAAAAGCACCAACTCTACTAATTTCAAAAACACCTGAGATCACACGACCTCTACCACCTAAATTAGTTCTCTGGTGTAACAAAATCAAAACAGCAGCCACTGAAAAAACTGGAAAAAGCAAAGGTACAAACATCAGTGGCTGAACTAAACTGAGAGGGCAAAAGCCCCCGGAGGGGACCCTGAAGGCCCCCACAGAAGTGCAGGACAAAATGCAAAAATCAAGCACAAAAACAAAAAGAAGAAAATGTCTTATCTGTTAGCAGGTGATGCAGACATGACACAGCAGGCTACAAAGGAAACAGGAATCAAGGATTCAGACCAGAACAATTGATCACCGGCAACCCTGATGGAAGGTGACTCCCTTATATAAGACCAGTCAGTAACACCTGATTCCCAATCCTCACAATCTTCACTGGACAGACCAGCACCGCTTGTAACCACCAGAGAGAGCCTCTGCTCAGAACTCATCCCAAGCCCACTCACAACACATTACCGTATTTTTCGGACTATAAGACGCACCGGACCATAAGACGCACCCCAAATTTTCAGAAGGAAAATTGGGAAAAAAAATAATGTGTCAAATGGGGGTCCGTCTTACAGTCCGAATTTAGCTTACCACTGTGTGGGGTGGTTGGGCACTGTGGGGTGGTTGGGCACTGTGGGGTGGCTGTGTTATGTGGGGTGGCTGTGTTATGTGGGGTGGCTGTGTTATGTGGGGTGGCAAGGGTGGCCATATACTCACAAATCCGGTGGCGGCGCTCCCAATACAGCTTCGCTGCGATGCGGTGGTGGTGTCCGGGCAGCAGCGGGCCTCTGGGCTGCGTGAGGGGCTCCGCCGGCATCTCGTCCCAGCCGGAAAGCCCCCTTGCAGCTGCGACAAGGTACCGAGCTGAAGGCCGCCAGGGGCCTCTGGTGGTGGTCCCGATCCAAAGTGTGGTGCGGTGGTGGTGTTCGGGCAGCAAGCGGGCCTCTGGGCTGCGTGGGGGCTCCGCCGGCATCTCGTCCCAGCCGGAAAGCCCCCCCGCAGCTGCGACGCGGTGCCGGCATGAGGAATGGCCGCCTGGGGCCTCCGGCAAGATGGCCGCCGCATACTCTCGTTCAAATCTCGGCAACGAGATCTATTCCCGAGATCTCAGGACAAGATCTCGTTGCCGAGATTTGAACGAGAGTATGCGGCGGCCATCTTGCCGGAGGCCCCAGGCGGCCATTCCTCATGCCGGCACCGCGTCGCAGCTGCGGGGGGGCTTTCCGGCTAGGACGAGATGCCGGCGGAGCCCCCCACGCAGCCCAGAGGCCCGCTTGCTGCCCGAACACCACCACTGCACCACACTTTGGATCGGGACCGCCACCAGAGGCCCCTGGCGGCCTTCAGCCCGACACCGCGTCGCAGCTGCGGGGGGGCTTTCCGGCTGGGACGAGATGCCGGCGGAGTCCCCCACGACGCCCAGAGGCCCGCTGCTGCCCAGACACCACCACCGCATCGCAGCGAAGCTGCATTGGTAGCGCCGCCGCCACTGGACTTTCCGGTATGTTGCGACCATAAGACGCACCCCCATTTTCCCCAAAAATTTTTGGGGAAAAAAGTGCGTCTTATGGTCCAAAAAATATGGTATTTATTTTGTGCAAAATTGATGAACCAATGAGCCATTTTTAAAAATTAAGTGCAAAACAAGTTAATGAAAACCATGATTTAAAGAAATAGAAATGTGATTTAAAAATACTTACAAATGATTTATTGGCTTCTATTATGTTGCAATGGGTAACACAATATTAAGCTCATATTTTATCAATCCTATGTAGAAGTTTAAAAGCAGAACAGAGTTTACCTTGATGCGAACTTCATGTTCTCTTGGTGGTGCAACTTCAATCTCCTCAATAGTAAGAGGTTTGTTGGGTCCCCAACATATGGCTGCCTTACATTTAATAATCTATAAAGAAGAAGATTTTTTTAAAAGTCCATTTTATAATGATTCTGTAAAAAATACATCAAATGAGAATAAACTGCTAAATCATCAATGCTTTTATGCCAGAATTGTATAAAGCTTTGAAAATTTGTATAATTTGGAGAAATTCGAGACTGCTCTAAAATTTTAAAAATTTTGGTATTTTCACACTATTTTTGCAAAGCTCCACCTAAATGGGAGGGACAGAAATGTAAACATCGCCACTTGGTAAACTCATGATGAACGGTAGCGTTCACTATGCCTTAAATCTTTCTCCAGCAGGGACTGGAGTAGGATTCTTTGCCAGTCATACACAGAGGTGCACCTCACTCATCTGACACTTCTGATTCATGAAGAGGTATGATTCAGAGAATGACATCACAAACCACATTATTTTCTATTGAGTTTATTTCACCATTTCACCACACTTGGAATTTGTTTCCCTTTTTCCATACATTATATGTTAAAGTGAATGGTGTTATTTAAAACATTACTTGTCCCCAAAACACAGTCCTTCATACATGACTCTGTTAGTTCTTGGAAAAAGGGTAAGAAAAAGGTAAAGCGCAAGAACGGAAAATTGCCTCATTATGAAAGAGTTAATTTTACCCTTTATTCTGTCTTCTTTTAGGGTTGGATAATAGATAATTATTTAGTCTTCAAGGAGAATGGAGATAGTTACATTGTTTTTAGCATTGAGACGATATTGGCGCATGGTCTGACCACGTAACTCATCCTAAAACAAAGGTTTCGACTGGTTGAAGTACCCTTTTGTCAACAATTATTAATATCCTGAGTAGGTCGTATGTGGATTAGAATAAAATATATTGTTCTTTTCAGATGCATATGCGCGCTAATTCTCCAAGGGTCATAGATGTCATTTTGGAATATTACCTGAGTTATATTGAAATCAGTTTGTATATTCTGTGAGGATTTATCCATTATAGGAGACAAAATCAAAATATACAGAAGAGTGGATAATATGTGACTCTTCTGCATTTCTGAAGGAGATCCAAAGGAACATTACAGGACACACAATAAAACTTGATGTGGTTTTATTATCAACGTGTTTGAAGTCAACCGACTTCTTCATCAAGATATAAACAAAGTAGGTCACTGGTTATGTCCTGATGAAGAAGTTGATTGACTTTTGAAACGTGCTGATAATAAAACCACATCAAGTTTTTTCGTGTCTCCAGGAATTTTACTTTGGATTTCCTTCAGCAGCGCAGAAGAGCCACATATTATCCGCACTTCAGTTAATTTATGGTTCTTTTACCAATCGATCTGTTGCACCTGCTTTATCCTAGTTCCTCTCTTCTTGTGTGGTGCACAAGTGTACTAGGTGAGAAAATTCCCTGCTTTTACACCTCCTCTTTTATCAGATAAAACCCTTTGCACTTTTTTGTACCCCAGTTCTCCCACTAAAATCAAAATATAGTGTTCGCATTTTACTGGAGATCCTTGTTTAACCCCTTAACGACCAGGGGTAATTTTGGCTTTGCATTTTCATTTTTTGCTCCCCTTCTTCCCAGAGCCATGACTTTTCTATTTTTCCGTCAATACCGCCGAGGCTTGTTTTTTGCGGGATGAGTTGTACTTTTGAACAACACCATTGGTTTTATCATGTCGTGTAACAGAAAACGTGAAAAAATTCCAAATGCGGTGAAATTGCAAAAAAAGTGCATTCCCACAGTTGTTTTTTGTTTTTGATTTTTTTACTAGGTTCATTAAATGCTAAAACTGACCTGCCATTATGATTCTAAAGGTCATTATGAGTTCATAGACATCAAACATGTCTAGGTTCTTTTTTATTTAATGATGAATACATAGCTAGGAACATGGATACACAGAAAAAACATATTTTTTGGATAGAGATACCCTCCATACAACTAGAATGCATCAAAGGAAAAAATGAGAGCTTAAATCTCCTAAAGCATATCAATATCAACAATAATTATTGCAGACACATCCCATTAGATTCAAAAGAGATAATTCACTTTATTAAATACCATTAAATGAGACAGGACGTGACAAAATATCATACAAAATAGTAAATAGAGAAATATATATAAGATGTAAACACAGTAGCAGTTGAACAATAATGCAACCGTGGAAGTGGAGCGGGGACAATGTAAAAGAAAGGAATTAGAGACCCCCATGTAAAACATCAAGAGATGGATGGCATATAGTCACATATAGAATCAAGCCACATGGGACTTTAAATGTAAAAGGGGAAAGTGCAAAAACGCGCCACACATACAAGGTGGTGGACTAGTGCAAATAAGCCAATAAAAGTACAAAGGCTCACTATGTAATTTAGAGCCTTCAGGACATAATAGTCCAACCCCATTAGTCCATACAGCCATCAAAATAGATAAACGCGCAAGCGACACCTTAGCCATAGTGAAAGTGTCCTCGCATGAGGGCTTATTTTTTGCGTGCTGATCTGACGTTTTAATTGATGCTAATTTGGTGCAGATATGTTCTTTTGATCACCCGTTATTGCATTTTATTGCAATGTTGCAGCGACCAAAAAAAGCAATTCCGTCGTTTAGATTTTTTTTCTCGCTATGCCGTTTACCGATTGGATTAATTCTTTTTATATATTGATAGATTGGGCGATTCTGAACTTGGCGATGCCAAATATGTGCATTTTTTTATTGTTTTAATTTGAATGAGGTGAAAGGGGGGTGATTTGAACTTTTATATATTTTTTTATTTTTTAATATTTTTAAAAACTTTTTACTTGCTTCAATATTCTCCATGGGAGACTTGAAGCTGCAGTTGTCCGATCGCCCCTCTGCTACATAGCGCAGGCCTGCAGCCCTGCTCTATGTAGCAGAAATGCTCACTTGCTATCATCGCCGACCACCAGGCAGCGCTCATAGCGATCCAGCAATGACAACCACAGGGGTCATCTCCTGACCCCGAGTTGTCATGCCAACCCATCGGCAACCCGCGGTCATGTGATACGGGAGCTGAGGGGAGGAGGTAATGAAGCGCTTCCTGCACGTGCATGTTAAGTGCCGCTGTCAGAGTTTAACAGCGGCATTTAACATGCTAACAGCCGCGGGTGAATCGTGATTGCACCCGAGGCTGTACCGGGCACATTTCTGCTGATCAGATCAGCTGTCATGTCCCGGAAAAAGTGCGGGCTCATCGTTGGAGCCCACACCAAACGGGGGGTGGAGGGATCCAATGACGGACTCTGTCTGTCATTGGACGTTAAGGGGTTAATTAACTTAAAGTGTAATTGCAATTTCAAGTAATTTCATAACACCATTTCTGGCCATTATTTCACTTTCATTATTTCATAACACCATTTCTGGCCATTATTTCACTTGCATCCCTCATCAGTTTTGTGTGATCTATCTGTAATATGCAAACCAATGGTAGCTGGGAGCAGGAGACAAGCTGCAGTGATTTCTTCCATAGACATCACAACACAGAAAGGGAAATTCCTGCTATTAATTCACTTTTTAGCAAACAGAGAAAACTGGTAGCAACATGGAGGGCATTATACAGCAGAGCTGAGCTGTCCTGATCTGAATTAAGTCCTGATGTGAGATAACACACTCATTACAGAGCTCTGCACAATATTTTTCTGTCTGCCCCTGTCTGTTCCCTTCTCTGCTCCTCACTCTTCTTTCCCCTTACCGCTCCATAGAGGAATTCAAAATTTGAGAGTGCATGACAAGTTTAGGAGACAGGGGACGGTAAGAAGTGTCTTATATGTGGGAAGGAAGCTAATTTCCTAGATAACATATATTACAAAGTTTCTAATCATCACCTGTATTATTGATTTATGCAAAGTTTTTTGAAAGTATATTTCTATTTTTATTCTAGAGTGTTTTTAAATGAGTTGTTCAAGTAAAATTAAAATGTTACCAATGGATTTGTATATTAAAAAATAACAAAGTAAATTATACTCACCTACCATGACACCATGGCTCCATCAAGAGTGACATACAGTTAGGTCCATATATATTTGGACAGAGACAACATTTATCTAATTTTGGTTCTAGACTAGAGTTGAGCGATACTTTCCGATATCCAAAAGTATCGGAATCGGAATGGTATCGCCGATACCATTAAAATATCGGCGATACCCGATACCGATACCGGAAGTCCCATGTAAGTCTATGGGAACAAAATATCGCAACTAAAAAAAACCTTTATTTCCTTGTAAACACTAAATATACACACATAGAATACATATATATATATACATGTCATTGTGACATATATATATACATATATGTATAGTTTATACACTTCTACATAGTAAAATATCCTCTGATTCAATTGCCGGGTAAAGCCGGCTTCTGTGAAAAGACAGAAGCACCCGACATGAAATGACACTTGGTGTACATAGGGTTAACCATGTCTTTTCATGTCGTTTGCAATCTGATTTGCACAAACAATTACATCAGTCTATGTGTGCAAAATTTCACACCTGTAGGGGTTAATTAAAGGTGTAAATTCGTTGTAAAAAAAACGGACTTTTTTGCTACGAATTTACACCTTTAATTAACCCCTACAGGTGTGAAATTTTGCACACTTACACTCATGTAATTGTTTGTGCAAATCAGATATCAAACTACATGAAAAGACATGGTTAACTCTATGTAAACCAAGTGTCATTTCATGTCGGGTTCTGCATTTTCACAAAAGCCGGCAATTGAATTAGCGGCTATTATACTATGTAGAAGTGTATGAACTATAAATATAAATATATATATATGTGTCACAAACTCAATGACATGTATATATATATGAGGTGTAAAATTGCTGAAAAAAAATGCGTGGGCTCCCGCCCTATTTTCGCAACCAGACAGACAAAGCCAGTGAGTGGGGGTAGATAATAATAGCCCAGAGAGGGACCATTATTTTTGGCCCCCCCCGGCTACTAAAATCTGCCCTCAGACACCCCAGAAAGGGCAAATCTCTAATTAGATTTGCCCTTTCTGGCACTTTGCCTGTCTATTCCCATTGCCCTGTAGCGGCGGCGAATGGGTTAATAAGGGGTTAAAATGACCTTCAATTGAAAGGTCACTTTAAGCCAGGTTAATAATTGAGAGCTGTCAATTAGACAACTATCAATTATTAATCCTATTGTATGAAAGAAAAATCAAACACACACACTTTAATAAAAAAGAAGTTTAATGAAATAATCACACAGTTTTTGACCATATTTTATTTACCTGCTAAAACCATTTCCTGTAATAAAAATAAAATAATAAAGCAAAATTATTCTTACCTATCCCATGCACAGTCAGGTCCCACGGTGTAATCCTTCAGAAAGGGTTAATGTTTACTGCAGGGACCGCAGCTAATGCTGCAGCCTCACAGTAAACCCCCAAATGAATGAGCTCCTCTCCTGGCTGACAGGAGAGGAAGTGGAAAGCTTAATTGATTGCTTTCCACTTTCACTTCAGGTCAGCCAGGGACACCATCAGTGACGTCAGAGGGAACTGATTAACAAAAATAGGGGTTCCCTTCGAAAAAAAAATGGCATGGGGTCCCCCCTATTTTTGTTAACCAGCCAGATGAAGCAGACCGCTGAAGCCTGGATTTTCAGGCTGTTAAGGAGCCAAGATCCATGGACCTTGCCAGCCTGATAATACCAGGCCACAGCAGTCTGCATATCTTGGCTGATTAACAAAAATAGGGGATCCCCTCGAAAAAAATTGGCGTGGGGTCCCCCCTATTTTTGTTAACCAGCCAGATGAAGCAGACCGCTGAGGCCTGGATTTTCAGGCTGTTAAGGAGCCAAGATCCATGGACCTTGCCAGCCTGATAATACCAGGCCACAGCAGTCTGCATATCTTGGCTGATTAACAAAAATAGGGATCCCCTCGAAAAAAATTGGCGTGGGGTCCCCCCTATTTTTGTTAACCAGCCAGATGAAGCAGACCGCTGAGGCCTGGATTTTCAGGCTGTTAAGGAGCCAAGATCCATGGACCTTGCCAGCCTGATAATACCAGGCCACAGCAGTCTGCATATCTTGGCTGATTAACAAAAATAGGGGATCCCCTCGAAAAAAATTGGCGTGGGGTCCCCCCTATTTTTGTTAACCAGCCAGATGAAGCAGACCGCTGAGGCCTGGTTTTTCAGGCTGGTAAGGATCCAATATCCATGGACCTTGCAAGCCTGATAATACCAGGCCACAGCAGTCTGCTTAGCTTGGCTAGTTAACAAAAATAGGGGATCCCCTCGAAAAAAAAACGGCGTAGGGGTCCCCCTATTTTTGTTAACCAGCCAAGTAAAATGCAGACTGCTGCAGCCTGGTATTAAAAGACTGTCAAGGCCCATGGATTTTGGCCCTCAACAGCCTGATAATACCAGGCTACAGCAGCCCCACATTTGGCGCATCAAAAGATGTGCCAATTGTGGCACTTTACCCGGCTCTTCCCACTGCCCTGTAGCGGTGGCAAGTGGGGTAATAAGGGGTTAATGTCACCGTTGATTGCACGGTGACAATAAGCCCGGTTAATAATGGAGAGGTGTCAATAAGACACCGATCCATTATTAATCCCAAAGTTATTAAATGTATAAAAAAAAGACAAAGCAAGAAAAAAGTATTTTAATGAAATAAAAGAGACAACACAGTTTTCATTAATTTTATTATACACTCATTCCTGCGACGCCATAGATCTCCTGTAAAAAAAAGAAAAAAAACAAACCAACAGCATACCACCTGTCCGACGCAGTCCATAGTAACGACAGTCCCACGACGATCCAGCTCTGCTACATCGCAATGACAGGCAGAGCCTGTCATCCCGACGCAGCACAGCTGATTACCTTCTTCCCCGGCGGTGACGTCATCGGACTGACTGCTTTACGGCCGGGATTACCCAGCAGTCACTGCAGTTATCGCGAGAAACTGCATGTGACCGCCGGGGAAAGATGATGGCGGCCATGAAGCAGTCCAGGACGTGACCGCCGGAGATCTTCTGCCAGGTAAGTGACGCTGACTCCTGACAGACCCAACCGACGGACACTGACAGTGACAGTGACAATCCCGATTCCGGTATCCGATATGACGAAAATATCGGAACTCGGAATCGGAAATCCGATACAGCCAATATCGGCCGATACCCGATATTTGCAGTATCGGAATGCTCAACCCTATTCTAGACATTACCACAATGAATTTTAAACAAAACAATTCAGATGCAGTTGAAGTCCAGACTTTCAGCTTTCATTTGAGGGTATCCACATTAAAATTGGATGAAGGGTTTAGGAGTTTCAGCTCCTTAACATGTGCCACCCTGTTTTTAAAGGGACCAAAAGTAATTGGACAAATGACTCTAAGGCTATTTCATGGACAGGTGTGGGCAATCCCTTTGTTATGTCATTCTCAATTAAGCAGATGAAAGGGCCGGAGTTGATTTGAGGTGTGGTGTTTGCATTTGGAAGATTTTGCTGTGAAGGAAACATGCGGTCACAGGAGCTCTCCATGCAGGTGAAACAAGCCATCCTTAAGCTGCAAGAACAGAAAAAAAACCATCCAAGAAATTGCTACAACATTAGAAGTGGCAAAATCTACAATTTGGTACATCCTGAGAAAGAAAGAAAGCACTGGTGAACTCATCAATCCAAAAAGACCTGGGAGCCCACGGAAGACAACAGTGGTGGATGATCGCAGAATACTCTCCATGGTGAAGAAGAACCCGTTCACAACATCAACTGAAGTCCAGAACACTCTCAGTGAAGTAGGTGTATCTGTCTCTAAGTCAACAGTAAAGAGAAGACTCCATGAAAGTAAATACAAAGGGTTCACATCTAGATGCAAACCATTCATCAATTCCAAAAATAGACAGGCCAGAGTTAAATTTGCTGAAAAACACCTCCAGAAGCCAGCTCAGTTCTGGAAAAGTATTCTATGGACAGATGAGACAAAGATCAACCTGTACCAGAATGATGGGAAGCCAAAAGTTTGGAGAAGAAAGGGAACGGCACATGATCCAAGGCACACCACATCCTCTGTAAAACATGGTGGAGGCAACGTGATGGCATGGGCATGCATGGCTTTCAATGGCACTGGGTCACTTGTGTTTATTGATGACATAACAGCAGACAAGAGTAGCCGGATGAATTCTGAAGTGTATCGGGATATACTTTCAGCCCAGATTCAGCCAAATGCTGCAAACTTGATTGGACGGCTCTTCATAGTACAGATGGATAATGACCCCAAGCATACAGCCAAAGCTACACAGGAGTTCATGAGTGCAAAAAAGTGGAACATTCTTCAATGGCCAAGTCAATCACCAGATCTTAACCCAATTGAGCATGCATTTCACTTGCTCAAATCCAGACTTAAGAGGGAAAGACCCACAAACAAGCAAGACCTGAAGGCTGCGGCTGTAAAGGCCTGGCAAAGCATTAAGAAGGAGGAAACCCAGCGTTTGGTGATGTCCATGGGTTCCAGACTTAAGGCAGTGATTGCCTCCAAAGAATTCGCTACAAAATATTGAAAATAAAAATATTTTGTTTGGGTTATGTTTATTTGTCCAATTACTTTTGACCTCCTAAAATGTGGAGTGTTTGTAAAGAAATGTGTACAATTCCTACATTTTCTAACACATATTTTTGTTCAACCCTTCAAATTAAACGTTACAATCTGCACTTGAATTCTGTTGTAGAGGTTTCATTTCAAATCCAATGTGGTGGCATGCAGAGCCCAACTCGCGAAAATTGTGTCACTGTCCAATTATTTCTGGCCCTGACTGTAGATTTGACATTCTACAGGATTCCAAACTAAGGGACTAAGGGCTACTTTATCCCCTTCACCCACAAGGGTGGTTTGCACGTTAATGACCGGGCCAATTTTTACAATTCTGACCACTGTCTCTTTATGAGGTTATAACTCTGGAACGCTTCAACAGATCTTCGCGATTCTGAGATTGTTTTCTCGTGACATATTGTACTTCATGATAGTGGTAAAATTTCTTCGATATAACTTGCGTTTATTTTTGAAAAAAATGCAAATATGGTGAAAATTTTGAAAATGTTGCTATTTTCAAACTTTGAATTTTTATTCCCTTAAAACAAGAAATTTTGTCACACAAAATAGTTAATAAATAACATTTCCCCACATGTCTACTTTACATCAGCACAATTTTGGAACCCAAAATTTTTTTTTTTTTAGGAAATTAAAGGGTAATTTTTCCTGAGTAAAGCCCAAAACCACAATGTTGGGGGGAAATCACTGTTTGGGCACACGGAAGAGCTCGTAAGGGAAGGAGTGCCGTTTGAAATTTTTTTTTAAAATAAAATTGGCTGGAATTGGGGAAATTTGGGCGCTAGTCCCCGTTTTGGGGAGCCCCTGATGCCCCCTAAACAGTGGAAAACCCCCACAATGACACCATTTTGGAAACTAGACCCCCTAAGAACTTATCTAGATCTGTTGTGAGCACTTTGAACCCCCAAATGTTTTCACAAAAGTTTAAAAATGCCTGGTGTGAAAAAAAAAAAAATTTCCACAAAAATTATTTTTTAGTCCCAAATTTTTGATTTTTCCCCCAAAGGGAAATTGGACCCCAAAAGTTGTTGTCCCCAAATTTTTTCTGAGTACGCTGATACTCCATATGTGGGGGGGAACTTTTTTGGGCCCCACGGCAGGGCTTAGAAAGAAAGTAGTAAAATTTTTGAAATGCAGACTTGAAAGGGTCATGTTCCATTTGCAGTGCCCCAGATGAGCCCTAAACATGGAAACTAAAACCCCCAAGTGACCCTATTTTGGAAACTTGACCCCGTAAGGAACTTATCTAGATCTTTGGTGAGCACTTTGAACCCCCAATTTGCTTTTACACAAGTTTATAATGCCCGGGCATGAAAATAAAAAATCCTATTTTTTTTTTCCCACAAAAATACTTTTTAA
>JARQOD010000001.1:255666279-255920077 GCA_033576555.1 Oophaga sylvatica
TTTTCTCCCAATGGAGTTTGCACAGTTGTCTGGCCGTGTGGATCAGCTTGCCACTGAGGTTCAGAGTATTGCTGCATATCTTGCTAGGTTGCCTGTTGTGGAACCTAGGATCCCCATGCCAGATTTGTTTTTAGGGGATCGAGCTAAGTTTCAGAATTTCAAAAATAATTGTAAATTGTTTTTTGCCTTAAAATCTAAGTCCTCAGGAAACGCAGCGCAGCAGGTTCAAATTATTATCTCTCTCCTGCGCGGCGATCCTCAGGATTGGGCTTTTTCCCTGATACCTGGGGATCCTGTTTTGAGTGATGTTGATGCGTTTTTTCAGGCTTTGGGGTTATTGTACGATGAGCCTAATGTCACTGATCAAGCTGAAAAAACCTTGTTGGCATTAAATCAGGGGCTTGATGACACTGAGTTATACTGTCAGAGATTCCGTAGGTGGGCAGTCCTGACCAATGGAATGACGACGCTTTGGCGGCCCTTTTCCGGAAGGGTCTGTCGATAATGTAAAGGATGTTATGGTGGGATTCCCTGTCCCCTCTGGTCTCAATGATTCTATGTCATTAGCGATTCAAATTGACAGACGTTTGCGTGAGCGGAGAAGTATGCGTGGATGGTGTTGCCTTGTGAACCAGCTTCTGAACCCATGCAGTGTGATAGAGTGGTGTCTGGGGCACAGCGTCATGAGTTTCGAATGCGCAATGGGTTATGTTTCTACTGTGGTGATGCCTCTCATGCTATTTCAGTCTGCCCTAAGCGGGGAAGACGTTTTGCACGCTCAGTTGTCTTGGGTAGTGTTCAGACTAAGTTTTTATTAACTGTCACTCTGATATGCTCTCTGTCCTCATTTTCTGCTCAGGCTTTCGTTGATTCTGGAGCAGCTATTAACCTGATGGATTATGATTTTGCTAAACGTTGTGGGTTTCCCTTGATACCCCTACAGAAGTCTATTCCCCTACTGGGGATCGATTCTACCCCTTTGGCTGAGAATAAACCCCAGTTTTCTACCAGGTGATAATGAGGGTTGAACCTGATCACCAGGAGTGCTGCAAATTTTTGGTTCTATATAATCTGCATGACATTATCGTGCTAGGTTTCCCTTGGTTACAGTCTCATAATCCTGTTTTGGATTGGAAATCTGTGTCTGTAACCAGTTGGGGCTGCCAATGTGTTAATACCAACACTCCTGTTTTTTCTGCCTCCCCCCAGGCTCAGGATGTTCCTGACTTTTTGTTTGATTTTTCTGATGTGTTTAGCAAAAGTAAATCTGCATCCTTGCCTCCCCATAGGAGCTATGACTGCGCTATTGAATTAGTGCCGGGTAGTAAATTCCCTAAAGGTCGCCTTTTTAACTTGTCTGTACCTGAACATGACGCTATGCGGTCTTATATCAAGGAATCATTGGAGAAGGGTCATATCAGACCATCCTCTTCACCCTTAGGTGCCGGTTTTTTCTTTGTGGCCAAAAAAGATGGTTCATTAAGGCCGTGTATTGATTATCGTCTCTTGAACAATATTACTGTGAAATATCAATACCCGTTACCCTTGATTTCTGACCTGTTTTCCAGGGTGAAAAACGCTACTTGGTTTACCAAGCTTGACCTCAGGGGGGCGTATAACCTTATTCGCATTAAGCACAGGGATGAATGGAAGACGGCATTCAAACCCCTGAAGGGCATTTTGAGTACCTAGTGATGCCCTTTAGGCTCACTAATGCTCCTTCCGTCTTCCAGTCCTTCATGAATGACATTTTCAGGGATTTTGTGGACAAATTTCTGATTGTTTATTTGGATGATATCTTGATTTTTTCTAATGACTGGGACTCTCATGTGAAACATGTTCGAACTGTATTCCAGATTTTGAGAGAGAATGCTCTGTATGTGAAGGGATCAAAGTGTCTTTTTGGCGTACAGAGGATCTCATTTCTGGGATTCATTTTGTCCCCATCTGTTATTGAAATGGACCCGGTCAAGGTTCAGGCCATCTGTGATTGGGTCCAACCTACTTCATTAAAGGCTCTTCAGAGATTTTTGGGTTTTGCCAATTTTTATCGTAAATTTATTGGTAATTTCTCGGTTATTGTTAAACCATTAACTGATTTGACCAGAAAGGGTTCTGATGTGGTGAATTGGCCTCCTGAGGCAGTCTCTGCATTTCAGGAACTTAAGCAGAGATTCACTTCTGCTCCTGTTCTACGGCAGCCTGATGTTTCTCTGCCATTTCAGGTGGAGGTTGATGCCTCTGAAATTGGGGCAGGTGCCGTTTTGTCCCAAAAAGATCCAGAGACCTCTAAAAGTAACCCTTGTGCCTTTTTCTCTCGAAAATTTTCTCCTACTGAACGTAATTATGACGTAGGTAATCGGGAGTTATTGGCCATGAAGTGGGCTTTTGAAGAGTGGAGACATTGGCTGGAGGGAGCCAAACATCAGGTGGAGGTCCTTACGGACCATAAGAATCTGGTCTATCTAGAATCTGCCAAGCGACTCAATCCTAGACAGGCCAGGTGGGCCTTGTTTTTCACACGTTTTAATTTTGTGGTTTCCTTTCTTCCTGGCACTAAGAATGTTAAGGCGGATGCCCTCTCGAGGAGTTTCCTTGCGGACTCTCCTGAGTTATCTGATCCTTCTGTTATTTTGAAAGAGGGTGTAGTTCTTTCCGCCATCTCGCCAATTTGAGACTTGCTCTGGAGGGGTGTCAGGAGGATAGGCCCGAGCGCTGCCCTGTTGGAAAATTGTTTGTCCCGGACCAATGGAAAAAGAGTGTGATGTCTGAGATTCATTGTTCCGCATTGGCTTGGCATCCCGGAATTTTTGGTACCAGAGACTTGGTTAGTCGGTCCTTTTGGTGGCCTACCTTGTCTCGTGATGTCAGGGAATTTGTGCAGTCCTGCGGGACTTGCTCTCGCTCCAAGCCTTGCTCTCGCTCTAGTGGTTTGTTGATGCCATTGCCTGTGCCCAAGAGACCATGGACCCATATCTCTATGGATTTCATTTCCGATCTTCCTGTTTCTCAGAGAATGACCACCATCTGGGTAATTTGTGATAGGTTTTCCAAATGATACATCTTGTGCCATTACCTAAGTTGCCTTCCTCCTCTGAATTGGTGCCGGTGTTCCTTCAGCACGTGGTTCGTTTACACGGCATTCCTGAGAACATTGTGTCTGACAGAGGAGTCCAGTTTGTTTCCAGATTTTGGAGGACTTTTTGTTCTAAACTGGGTGTTCAATTGTCTTTCTCCTCGGCATTTCATCCTCAGACCAATGGTCAAACTGAGAGAACAAACCAGACATTGGAGACTTATCTAAGATGCTTTGTGTCTGCTGATCAGGATGACTGGGTCTCTTTTTTGCCTTTGGCTGAGTTTGCTCTTAATAATAGGGCTAGCTCTGCCACTTTGATGTCTCCGTTTTTCTGTAATTCTGGGTTTCACCCTCGATTTTCTTCAGGACAGACGGAGGCTTCTGTCTGTCCAGGTGTTGACTCTGTTGTTGAGCGTATGCAGCAGATTTGGGACCAGGTAGTGGAGAGGTTGTCCCTCTCTCAGGAGAAGGCCCAGCGGTTTGCTAACCGGCATAGGACTGATGGTCCTCGGTTTAAAGTGGGGGACTTGGTCTGGTTGTCCTCAAAGAATATTCCTATGAGATTAGCATCTCCTAAATTTAAGCCTAGGTTCATTGGACCTTATAAGATCATGGAGATTATTAATCCTGTTTCTTTTCGTTTGCTTCTTCCAGGGACATTTAAGATCCATAACGTGTTCCACAAGTCCTTGTTGAAGAGGTTTGTTGAGCCAGTGGTTCCTGCTGCTGTGCCTCCTGACCCTGTTTTGGTTGAGGGCAATCTGGAGTATGTGGTTGAGAAAATATTGGATTCTCGTTTTTCTAGACGAAGACTCCAGTATTTGGTTAAATGGAGAGGTTATGGTCAGGAAGACAATTCTTGGGTGTTTGCTTCGGACATCCATGCTAGGAGACTTATCCGTGCGTATCATAGAACTCATCCTGACCGACCTGGTTGCTCAAAGGAGGGTTCGGTGACCCCTCCTCAAGGGGGGGTACTGTTGTGAATGGGTTTGAGATGAGTTCTGAGCAGAGGCTCCCTCTGGTGGTTACAAGCGGTACTAGTGAGGATTGTGAGGACTGGGAATCAGGTGTTACTGATTGGTCTTATGTAAGGGAGTCATTTTCCCATCAGGGTTGCCGGTGATCAATTGTTCTGGTCTGAATCCTTCTTTCCAGTTTCCCTTGTAGCCTGCTGTGTCGTGTCTGCATCTCCTGCTATCAGATAAGACAATTTCTTATTTTGTGTTTTTGCTATATTTTTGCATTTTGTCCTGCACTTCTGTGGGGGCCTTCAGGGTCCCCTCCGGGGGCTTTTGCCCTCTCAGTTTAGTCCAGCCACTGTGTTTTGTACTTTTGCTTTTTCCAGTTTTTTTTCAGTGGCTGCTGTTTTGTTTTTGTTACACCAGAGAACTAATTTAGGTGGTAGAGGTCGTGTGATCTCAGGTGATTTTGAAATTAGTAGAGTTGGTGTTTTTTCAGGGTTTTCTGAGATTGCAGTAAGTACCCTTCCTATCCTTTTCTATTTAGATAGTTTGGGCCCCAGCGTTTGCTCATACTATTTTCTTTCTGTGTCAGTATTTCCTCTTGTCTAACCGCCATTACATGTTTGGGGGCTTTCTATTATCTTTGGGGTTCTGCTCCGGGGCAGATAGCTTTCCTATTTCTATCTTTAGGTGTAGTTAGTTTCTCAGGCTGTGACGAGGCGTCTAGGACCAACGTAGGAACGCTCCACGGCTGCCTCTAGTTGCGGTGGTTAGTCAGGGTACTGCAATCTCATAGATTCCAACTGCTCTGGTGTATTTCCTTTTTTACCTGCACTCCTCAGCTACCATAACATAACACCTGAGGTCAAGCTTGGTAAACCAACTAGCACTTTTCACTCTGGAAAACAGGTCAGAAATCAAGGGTAACGGATATTGATATTTAACAGTGATCTTATTCAGAAGGTGATAATCAATACACGGCCTCAATGAACCATCCTTTTTGGACACAAAGAAAAAAACGGCGCCCAAGGGTGAAGAGGATGGTCTGATATGACCCTTCTCCAATGACTCCTTGATATAAGATCGCATAGCATCGTGTTTAGGTACAGATAAATTAAAAGGCGACCTTTAGGAAATTTACCACCAAGCACTAACTCAATAGCGCAATCATAGCTCCTGTGAGTGGGCAAGGATGCAGATTTACTTTCACTAAACACATCAGAAAAATCAGTCAAAAAGTCAGGGACATCCTGAGACTGGGGAGAGGCAGAAAAACAGGAGTGTTGGCATTAACACATTGGCAGCCCCAACTGGTCACAGACACAGATTTCCAATCCAAAACAGGATTATGAGTCTGTAACCAAGGGAAACCTAGTACAATAATGTCATGCAGATTATGCAACACCAGAAATTTTCAACTCTCCTGATGATCTGGTTCAACCCTCATTATCACCTGAGTAGAAAATTGGGGTTTATTCTCCGCCAAAGGGGTAGAATCAATGCCCAGTAGGGGAATAGACTTCCGCAGGGTATCATGGGAAAGTCACAACGTTTGGCAAAGTCAAAATCCATCAGGTTAATAGCTGCTCCTGAGTCAACAAAAGCCTGAGCCGAAAATGTGGACATGGAGCAAATCAGGGTAACAGTCAACAGAAATTTAGTCTGAACACTACCCAAGACAACTGAGCTCACAAAACGTCTTCCCCGCTTAGGGCAGACGGAAATAGCATGAGAGGAGTCACCACAGTAGAAACATAACCCATTGCGCTTTCGAAACTCATGACGCTGTGCCCCAGAAGTCACTCCATCACACTGCATGGGCTCAGGAGCTGGCCCACAAGGCAACACCATCTCACGCATACCTCTGCGCTCACGCAAACGTTTGTCAATTTGAATAGCCAAAGACATACAATCATTGAGACCAGAGGGAACAGGGAATCCCACCATAACGTCCTTTACATTCTCTGACAGACCCTTCCGAAAATGGGCTGCCAAAGCATCATCATTCCATCTGCCCACTTTCGAAATTTCTGACAGTACAGTTCAGCGGCTTCACAGCCCTGACTTAATGCCAACAAGGTTTTTTCAGCTTGATTAGTGACATTAGGTTCATCGTACAACAACCCCAGAGCCTGAAAAAATACATCAACATCATTCAAAACAGGATCCCCAGGTGTCAGGGAAAAAGCCCAATCCTGAGGGTCGCCACGCAGGAGAGAGATGACAATTTGAACCTGCTGTGCTGCGTTCCCTGAGGACTTAGGCTTTAAGGCAAAAAAACAACTTACAGTTATTTTTGAAATTCAGAAATTTAGCCCGATCCCCCAAAAAAAAATCTGGCATGGGGATCCAAGGTTCCACAACCGGCAACCTAGCAAGATAGGTAGCAATACTCTGAACCTCAGTGGCAAGTTGCTCCACACGGCCAGACAACTGTGCAAACTCCATTGAGAGAAAAAAAAAAATCCTCCTCAGCACCCAGAGAGAAAGAGGGAAAAAAAAATGCAACAAACAGAAAAAAAAAAAAAATCTCTGCCAACTCTGACAACTTTTTTCTTTCCACACTATTTTTCCCTTCTGTGAGTACCATATAATTTTAGTTTTGGGCCGGTGATACTGTTATGTTTCGGTAACTGAGGAGAAATAGCAAAAACGGTAATACACCAGAGAGGCTGGAACCTATTGGATTGCAGGAACCTGAACTAACCACACAACTAGAGGTAGCTGTTGTGAATGTTTTGGAAATGAATTCTGAGCAGAAGCTCCCTCTGGTGGTTACAAACAGTACTGAACCATTCAATGAGGATTGGCAATCAGGAGTCACAGAGTGGCTTGATATAAGGGAGGTTCCCTCCCATCATGGTTGCCGGTGATCAATTGTTCTTGTCTCAATTGTGGTTCCTGGTTCACTTGGAAGCTTTCTGAGTCTTGCCTCTTCTTCTGCTTTCAGATAAGATATTTTCTGTTTTTGTGCTTACCATTTGCATATTTCTCTGCATTTCTGTGAGGTTAGCCAGGTTCCCCCCCGGGGGGGCTTGGGGCTCCTCTCAGTTCCGCTGGAGCCACTGTTATTTGTTCATTTGCCTTTTCCAGTTTTTTCAGTGGCTGCGGCTTAGTTTTGTTCCACCAGAGAACTGATTTAGGTGGTAGAGGTCGTGTGATTTAAGGTGTTTTTGCAATCAGTAGCGTTGGCATTTTTTAGGGGTTTTTTGGATTGCAGTGAATATCCTTTCTATCCTTTTCTGTCTAGGCAGATTGGGCCCCAGCGTTTGCTCATACTATTTTCTGTCTGTGTCTGTATTTCCTCTTGTCTAACTGCCATTACATGTTTGGGGGCTTCCTGTGTTCTTTGGGGATCTGCTCCGGGGCAGATAGCTTTCCTCTTTCTATCTTTAGGTGTAGTTAATCTCTCAGGCTGTGACGAGGCGTCTAGGACCAACGTAGGAACGCTCCACGGCTGCCTGTTGTGAATGGGTTTGAGATGAGTTCTGAGCAGAGGCTCCCTCTGGTGGTTACAAGCGGTGCTAGTGAAGATTGTGAGGACTGGGAATCAGGTGTTACTGACTGGTCTTATATAAGGGAGTCATTTTCCCATCAGGGTTGCCGGTGATCAATTGTTCTGGTCTGAATCCTTCATTCCAGTTTCCCTTGTAGCCTGCTGTGTCGTGTCTGCATCTCCTGCTTACAGATAAGACTTTTGCTTCTTTTGTGTTTGTGCTATATTTTTGCATTTTGTCCTGCACTTCTTTGGGGGCCTTCAGGGTCCCCTCCGGGGGCTTCTGCCCTCTCAGTTTAGTTCAGCCACTGAGTTTTGTTCTTTTGCTTTTTCCAGTTTTTTCAGTGGCTGCTGTTTTTATTTTGTTACACCAGAGAACTAATTTAGGTGGTAGAGGTCGTGTGATCTCAGGTGATTTTGAAATTAGTAGAGTTGGTGCTTTTCAGGGTTTTCTGGGATTGCAGTAAGTACCCTTCCTATCCTTTTCTATTTAGATAGTTTGGGCCCCAGCGTTTGCTCATACTATTTTCTTTCTGTGTCAGTATTTCCTCTTGTCTAACCGCCATTACATGTTTGGGGGCTTTCTGTTATCTTTGGGGTTCTGCTCCGGGCAGATAGCTTTCCTATTTCTATCTTTAGGTGTAGTTAGTTTCTCAGGCTGTGACGAGGCGTCTAGGACCAACGTAGGAACGCTCCACGGCTGCCTCTAGTTGTGGTGGTTAGTCAGGGTACTGCAATCTCATAGATTCCAACTGCTCTGGTGTATTGCCTTTTTTACCTGCACTCCTCAGCTACCGAAACATAACAGTATCACCGGCCTAAAAATTGAAATTGTATGGTACTCACAGAAGGAAAAAAAAAAATATTGTGAAAGAAAAAAAGTTGTCAGAGTTGTCAGAGATATTTTTCTGTTTGTTGCATTTTTTTTTTTCCTCTGTATCTCTGGGTGCTGGGGAGGATCTTTTCTCCCAATGGAGTTTGCACAGTTGTCTGGCCGTGTGGATCAGCTTGCCACTGAGGTTCAGAGTATTGCTGCATATCTTGCTAGGTTGCCTGTTGTGGAACCTAGGATCCCCATGCCAGATTTGTTTTTAGGGGATCGAGCTAAGTTTCAGAATTTCAAAAATAATTGTAAATTGTTTTTTGCCTTAAAATCTAAGTCCTCAGGAAACGCAGCGCAGCAGGTTCAAATTATTATCTCTCTCCTGCGCGGCGATCCTCAGGATTGGGCTTTTTCCCTGATACCTGGGGATCCTGTTTTGAGTGATGTTGATGCGTTTTTTTCAGGCTTTGGGGTTATTGTACGATGAGCCTAATGTCACTGATCAAGCTGAAAAAACCTTGTTGGCATTAAATCAGGGGCTTGATGACACTGAGTTATACTGTCAGAGATTCCGTAGGTGGGCAGTCCTGACCAAATGGAATGACGACGCTTTGGCGGCCCTTTTCCGGAAGGGTCTGTCAGATAATGTAAAGGATGTTATGGTGGGATTCCCTGTCCCCTCTGGTCTCAATGATTCTATGTCATTAGCGATTCAAATTGACAGACGTTTGCGTGAGCGGAGAAGTATGCGTGGAATGGTGTTGCCTTGTGAACCAGCTTCTGAACCCATGCAGTGTGATAGAGTGGTGTCTGGGGCACAGCGTCATGAGTTTCGAATGCGCAATGGGTTATGTTTCTACTGTGGTGATGCCTCTCATGCTATTTCAGTCTGCCCTAAGCGGGGAAGACGTTTTGCACGCTCAGTTGTCTTGGGTAGTGTTCAGACTAAGTTTTTATTAACTGTCACTCTGATATGCTCTCTGTCCTCATTTTCTGCTCAGGCTTTCGTTGATTCTGGAGCAGCTATTAACCTGATGGATTATGATTTTGCTAAACGTTGTGGGTTTCCCTTGATACCCCTACAGAAGTCTATTCCCCTACTGGGGATCGATTCTACCCCTTTGGCTGAGAATAAACCCCAGTTTTCTACTCAGGTGATAATGAGGGTTGAACCTGATCACCAGGAGTGCTGCAAATTTTTGGTTCTATATAATCTGCATGACATTATCGTGCTAGGTTTCCCTTGGTTACAGTCTCATAATCCTGTTTTGGATTGGAAATCTGTGTCTGTAACCAGTTGGGGCTGCCAATGTGTTAATACCAACACTCCTGTTTTTTCTGCCTCCCCCCAGGCTCAGGATGTTCCTGACTTTTTGTTTGATTTTTCTGATGTGTTTAGCAAAAGTAAATCTGCATCCTTGCCTCCCCATAGGAGCTATGACTGCGCTATTGAATTAGTGCCGGGTAGTAAATTCCCTAAAGGTCGCCTTTTTAACTTGTCTGTACCTGAACATGACGCTATGCGGTCTTATATCAAGGAATCATTGGAGAAGGGTCATATCAGACCATCCTCTTCACCCTTAGGTGCCGGTTTTTTTCTTTGTGGCCAAAAAAGATGGTTCATTAAGGCCGTGTATTGATTATCGTCTCTTGAACAATATTACTGTGAAATATCAATACCCGTTACCCTTGATTTCTGACCTGTTTTCCAGGGTGAAAAACGCTACTTGGTTTACCAAGCTTGACCTCAGGGGGGCGTATAACCTTATTCGCATTAAGCACAGGGATGAATGGAAGACGGCATTCAATACCCCTGAAGGGCATTTTGAGTACCTAGTGATGCCCTTTAGGCTCACTAATGCTCCTTCCGTCTTCCAGTCCTTCATGAATGACATTTTCAGGGATTTTGTGGACAAATTTCTGATTGTTTATTTGGATGATATCTTGATTTTTTCTAATGACTGGGACTCTCATGTGAAACATGTTCGAACTGTATTCCAGATTTTGAGAGAGAATGCTCTGTATGTGAAGGGATCAAAGTGTCTTTTTGGCGTACAGAGGATCTCATTTCTGGGATTCATTTTGTCCCCATCTGTTATTGAAATGGACCCGGTCAAGGTTCAGGCCATCTGTGATTGGGTCCAACCTACTTCATTAAAGGCTCTTCAGAGATTTTTGGGTTTTGCCAATTTTTATCGTAAATTTATTGGTAATTTCTCGGTTATTGTTAAACCATTAACTGATTTGACCAGAAAGGGTTCTGATGTGGTGAATTGGCCTCCTGAGGCAGTCTCTGCATTTCAGGAACTTAAGCAGAGATTCACTTCTGCTCCTGTTCTACGGCAGCCTGATGTTTCTCTGCCATTTCAGGTGGAGGTTGATGCCTCTGAAATTGGGGCAGGTGCCGTTTTGTCCCAAAAAGATCCAGAGACCTCTAAAAGTAACCCTTGTGCCTTTTTCTCTCGAAAATTTTCTCCTACTGAACGTAATTATGACGTAGGTAATCGGGAGTTATTGGCCATGAAGTGGGCTTTTGAAGAGTGGAGACATTGGCTGGAGGGAGCCAAACATCAGGTGGTGGTCCTTACGGACCATAAGAATCTGGTCTATCTAGAATCTGCCAAGCGACTCAATCCTAGACAGGCCAGGTGGGCCTTGTTTTTCACACGTTTTAATTTTGTGGTTTCCTTTCTTCCTGGCACTAAGAATGTTAAGGCGGATGCCCTCTCGAGGAGTTTCCTTGCGGACTCTCCTGAGTTATCTGATCCTTCTGTTATTTTGAAAGAGGGTGTAGTTCTTTCCGCCATCTCGCCCAATTTGAGACTTGCTCTGGAGGGGTGTCAGGAGGATAGGCCCGAGCGCTGCCCTGTTGGAAAATTGTTTGTCCCGGACCAATGGAAAAAGAGTGTGATGTCTGAGATTCATTGTTCCGCATTGGCTGGGCATCCCGGAATTTTTGGTACCAGAGACTTGGTTAGTCGGTCCTTTTGGTGGCCTACCTTGTCTCGTGATGTCAGGGAATTTGTGCAGTCCTGCGGGACTTGCTCTCGCTCCAAGCCTTGCTCTCGCTCTAGTGGTTTGTTGATGCCATTGCCTGTGCCCAAGAGACCATGGACCCATATCTCTATGGATTTCATTTCCGATCTTCCTGTTTCTCAGAGAATGACCACCATCTGGGTAATTTGTGATAGGTTTTCCAAAATGATACATCTTGTGCCATTACCTAAGTTGCCTTCCTCCTCTGAATTGGTGCCGGTGTTCCTTCAGCACGTGGTTCGTTTACACGGCATTCCTGAGAACATTGTGTCTGACAGAGGAGTCCAGTTTGTTTCCAGATTTTGGAGGACTTTTTGTTCTAAACTGGGTGTTCAATTGTCTTTCTCCTAGACATTTCATCCTCAGACCAATGGTCAAACTGAGAGAACAAACCAGACATTGGAGACTTATCTAAGATGCTTTGTGTCTGCTGATCAGGATGACTGGGTCTCTTTTTTGCCTTTGGCTGAGTTTGCTCTTAATAATAGGGCTAGCTCTGCCACTTTGATGTCACCGTTTTTCTGTAATTCTGGGTTTCACCCTCGATTTTCTTCAGGACAGACGGAGGCTTCTGTCTGTCCAGGTGTTGACTCTGTTGTGGAGCGTATGCAACAGATTTGGGACCAGGTAGTGGAGAGGTTGTCCCTCTCTCAGGAGAAGGCCCAGCGGTTTGCTAACCGGCATAGGACTGATGGTCCTCGGTTTAAAGTGGGGGACTTGGTCTGGTTGTCCTCAAAGAATATTCCTATGAGAGTAGCATCTCCTAAATTTAAGCCTAGGTTCATTGGACCTTATAAGATCATGGAGATTATTAATCCTGTTTCTTTTCGTTTGCTTCTTCCAGGGACATTTAAGATCCATAACGTGTTCCACAAGTCCTTGTTGAAGAGGTTTGTTGAGCCAGTGGTTCCTGCTGCTGTGCTCCTGACCCTGTTTTGGTTGAGGGCAATCTGGAGTATGTGGTTGAGAAAATATTGGATTCTCGTTTTTCTAGACGGAAACTCCAGTATTTGGTCAAATGGAGAGGTTATGGTCAGGAAGACAATTCTTGGGTGTTTGCTTCGGACATCCATGCTAGGATTCTTATCCGTGCGTATCATAGAACTCATCCTGACCGACCTGGTTGCTCAAATGAGGGTTCGGTGACCCCTCCTCAAGGGGGGGTACTGTTGTGAATGGGATTGAGATGAGTTCTGAGCAGAGGCTCCCTCTGGTGGTTACAAGCGGTGCTAGTGAAGATTGTGAGGACTGGGAATCAGGTGTTACTGACTGGTCTTATATAAGGGAGTCATTTTCCCATCAGGGTTGCCGGTGATCAATTGTTCTGGTCTGAATCCTTCATTCCAGTTTCCCTTGTAGCCTGCTGTGTCGTGTCTGCATCTCCTGCTTACAGATAAGACTTTTGCTTCTTTTGTGTTTGTGCTATATTTTTGCATTTTGTCCTGCACTTCTTTGGGGGCCTTCAGGGTCCCCTCCGGGGGCTTCTGCCCTCTCAGTTTAGTTCAGCCACTGAGTTTTGTTCTTTGCTTTTTCCAGTTTTTTCAGTGGCTGCTGTTTTTATTTTGTTACACCAGAGAACTAATTTAGGTGGTAGAGGTCGTGTGATCTCAGGTGATTTTGAAATTAGTAGAGTTGGTGCTTTTCAGGTTTTCTGGGATTGCAGTAAGTACCCTTCCTATCCTTTTCTATTTAGATAGTTTGGGCCCCAGCGTTTGCTCATACTATTTTCTTTCTGTGTCAGTATTTCCTCTTGTCTAACCGCCATTACATGTTTGGGGGCTTTCTGTTATCTTTGGGGTTCTGCTCCGGGGCAGATAGCTTTCCTATTTCTATCTTTAGGTGTAGTTAGTTTCTCAGGCTGTGACGAGGCGTCTAGGACCAACGTAGGAACGCTCCACGGCTGCCTCTAGTTGTGGTGGTTAGTCAGGGTACTGCAATCTCATAGATTCCAACTGCTCTGGTGTATTGCCTTTTTTACCTGCACTCCTCAGCTACCGAAACATAACAGCTGCCTTTAGTTGTGGTGGTTAGTCAGGGTACTGCAATCCAATAGATTCCAACCTCTCTGGTGTATTGCCGTTTTTGCCTGCTCTCCTCAGCTACCAAAACATAACAGGTAGCCGTGGAGCGTTCCTACGTTGATCCTAGACGCCTAGTCACAGCCTGAGAGATAACTACACCTAAATTCAGAAAGATGAAAGCTATCTGCCCTGGAGCAGATCCCCAAAGAAAATAGGAAGCCCCCAAACATGTAATGGCGGTTAGACAAGAAGAAACCACGGACACAGACAGAAAATAGATTGAGCAAACGCTGGGGCCCAATCTGTCTAGACAGAAAAGTATAGGAAAGAATTCTTACTGCAATCCAAAAAAAACCTAAAAAATACCAACACTTCTGATTGCCAAAAAAACCTGAGATCACACGATCTCATCCACCTAAATCAGATCTCTGGTGTAACAAAACCAAGCCGCAACCACTGAAAAAACAGGAAAAAGCAAATTAACAAATAACAGTGGCTACAGATAAACTGAGAGGAGCACAGGCCCCAGGAGGGGACCCGGCTGAACTCCAAAAGTGCAGAAAACTATGCAAAAAGCAAGCAGAAAAAATAAAGCAAAAATATATTATCTGAAAGCAGCAGACGCAGGCAAGACTCCAGCAAACTTCCAAATGAACAGGAACCACAATTGAGACAAGAACAATTGATCACCGGCAACCATCATGGGAGGGAACCTCCCTTATATCAGTCCAGTCAGTGATCCCAGATTGCCATTCCTCGCTGGAAGGTTCAGTACTGTCTATAACCACCAGAGGGAGCCTCTGCTCAGAAACCATCTCTAGCACATTCACAACAGGTTTCATTAGCTCACTCTGAAATTTTTTTTCCTTGAAAGTTATATTTTTATGGCATTGTATATCTTCAATGCATTGATGTGAATTAATTAATAGAAATTTTGACTTTCAAAACCCTAAGATAAAAAAAATACCTAAAATTTAGAAAAATTTACTAAATTTGAAGAGAATTTTGCATTTTGAGGCAAATCCTGACATCCAGGATTTTTTTCAATATTTTTTTCATTTTCAGCACACCAAAATACCTGGAAATTAGATGAAAATAATCAAACAGCTTTTTAGTCGCAGACCTGTGTATTAGCAAGAAAGGGTTCACATGAAATCAGTTGTGGGCCCTGCTGTCTTCCTCATGGTGTCTCGCAGCTATCATACCACATGGAAACTATGGGACTATCAAAGCCACTATAAAAACGGTGACAGGGAATGCAGCAGCAATTTTACATACTGTAGAGAGAACTTGAGTGCACAGCTAATCATCATAGATAGAAATCTAAAATCTAAAAATAACTTCTTTAAACAGAGTGTGGTGTACAACTACAGTGTGCAAGATAAAACATTTGAGTAGTAGTCTGTGAATTATACTTTGAATCCATTAATATGAGAAGAGAGTGACAGGAGAGAAAACAACAGCAACAGACTCAGTGAGGTTACGGAGGGCATGGAGTTTGTCTTGCTTGCCTGTTAATTGCACACTTTTTCCTTTTGCTATAAGGTCAGGAAAGCTGCAAGCTTGGACATTCAATGTTTTTGAATATTCGTTTTTGTAAATTTTAAGTAGAATTTCATTCCACTCAAATAAATTAGCCCAACTCTACCCAGGATAACTGAGCAGCTAGAATGCCACATCAGAGAAGAATGGGGCAAATTGCTCTCCCAAAACTCCAGCAATTCGTCTCTTCACTTCCCCTAGATGTTTCCAGACTGTTGTAAAAAGAACAGTTGTTACACAGTGCTAGAAGTGGCCCTGCCCAACTTTTTTAAAAAGGAAAAAATTACTAATTTTCAACTTTTAATATGTTCTATGTTGTATTGTAAATGAAATATGACTATAAGAGATTTGCATTCCGGCTACCTTTACATTTTATACAGTGTCCCAACTTTGCTGGAATTGTTGTTATAGATTTATAAGATAACATCCTGGTTTTATTGCAAACTGTTATAGAGTGCAATGTAGAACAATATGTAGTAAGATAATGAACCCCCTCTAGTGGTAGTTAAATTGTGCATTTCTTAATTCTTATACGTAACTATTTTTTGATTATTTTTTATGTGTTTTTATCTTTATTTGATGCATTTTAGGTACAGATTTGAACCAGCGTACTTTTTAAAGCATTTTTTAATTTACTACGGAAAAGCTGCGCTTAAAATGCACTTCTATGTTTTAGATGCAGACTCGTCATTGAATTCTATTGAGAAATAAATGCACCAAAAAATGCATTGTTCAACCTCATCTTTACTATAAAAATGCAGGAGAAAAATGCTTTAATTACAATGCACAGCATCATGGCCTAAAACAGTTTTTTGGAAAAAATTGAGCCACAATGTTGATGTTTTTTTTGTCCCTCATTACTAGTGAATTTACCCAATTGAATAATTATTTGGTTTAGAGTTTAGAATCTAGGTTATAGCTACAGAAAACTTCTCAGATTGAGATTTTCAGAAATCTATGCACATGCTGTAGAAACAATGATATTCTGTTGTATTAAAGGATTTTTGTTTGCAAAAAATCTGCTGCGTGTGACTATACTCTAAAAAATGGGCAGTAAATAGTTAGACACTGAGAACCACTTTTTGGAGTTCAAGATGACTACACAGTTGTGTTTTACCAAAAGTTTGAAAACAAAATGTATAAAATGTTATGCACTTACTTTTCCAGCAGTTGCCATTTGATTTGTCCTTCTCTGCACAAGCCTTACTTACAAAAGACTAGTTTGCTGAACAGTCAATGTCTGATGAAAGTTATTTATTTACTGACAACATTGCTGACCTAAAAATGGCTGAATGCCTAGAACTCCTACTATGATAAAAATGCTAAGATATGCCAGAAAAATATTGTAAACAAGTAAAAAAAGAGGCTAGTAAAGACTACTGTTATCTATTAATTCCTTGGTGTCGGAGCCAATTTTGACATTAAATAGGTTGTGCACCTTTGGGGACATTTTTTTTCCTACATAAATGCATGCACGTGAGATTAAAATATAATTTGTGCAAATGGTTCTCATTAAAAATTTTGCTTAGTTTGCCTCCTGTTGTCTCTGTATGAGGGCTCATTCCCACTTGAGATGAAATCGGACAAACACAATCAATTTAAAATGTGTGTGTTCATCTGTGATTTTTTTTCCAACTCTGATCACAATCAGACTGGAAAAAAATCATAGCATGCTGCGATTGTAAGCGGAAATTGGATCGCATTTGGCAATACAAGTCAATGTGTACAAGAAAAAAAAAATCGCACAGCTCTCAGACCATGCGAGTGCTGTCCTATTTCTGCACACTGATGTCCTTTGATAAGCTTGCAATTCATCTGCCACATACTGTAAAATCACAGTGGGACCCGAGAGGATAGAATAGATAGAATAGCTATATACACATAGAATTGATAGTTATAAAGATGTCAGGCACATATATAATTAGTACAGTACCATTGTAGCTTACTGTACATTTTTTCTACATAAATTATTTTCACAAAAAAAATGACGTAGAATCCCCGACATTTTATTAACCAGCAGATGGAAAACAGACAGCTGGGTGCTGATGTTTAGATCCTGGGAAAGGGACAATACTCATGGAGCTTGCCAGGCTATTAATATCAGCTCACAGCTGTATAATTATGTTATTTAGTAGCATTCTGGGATTGATAATTAGCCTTCAATGGTTATTAAAATGGGAGACCCCTAAAAAAAATAATGTAGGGTCTCCCTATAATTAATAACCTGCAAAGGCTAGATAGACAGCTGTGGGCTAATACTAATAGCCTAGGAAGGGCCATGGATATTGGCCCCCTCTCAGACTAAAAACATCAGCTCTCAGCTTCCCCATAAATGATGCATCCATAAGATGTGCTTTTTTGGCACTTAGCCTCTCTCTTCTCACTTGCCTGGTGCAGTGGCAAGTGGGGTGATAATTGGGGGGTATGATGTCACCTTTGTATTGTCAGGTTGCATCAAGCCCAGAGGTTAGTAATGGCGAGGTGTCTATAAGATGCCTCGCTATTACTAACCCCATAGTCAAATAGTATAAAAAACACACTCAGAATAAAGTACTTTAATTGAAAGAATAACGCTGACTTCTTTAATGAATCTAAATTAAACCGTACTCATGCCATCGGCCAGTCCACTGAAGCCAATGTTCCCTGTAACAGAATTCAAATAATAAACAACCATATTCCTCACCTGTGCTCCAAGTAGATAATAATCCATTTGTCCCTTGATGGGTTTTGCTCTGCTATATCTAGATGGCAGTCTGCATTGTTGCAAGATGCGAATATACAGCCTGCCATCGAGCAGAGACACTGAGCTGTGCATGCTTGCTCAGCTCAGTGACTCGCTCTGAACTCTTGTTACCTTACTGACGTCACTGTTAACGTGAGAAAGTTCACATGCTCCCGGTGCCATCAGAAAGGTCCTGGGAACTCAATTCAACTCACTCACGTAAGGGACATTACATCTCCCTAACTGCACACTGCACTGGGTAAATATAGTGGTGGCTGAGGCAGAAGGCGTTCTAGCGCATCTCCTACCACCACCACCACCTAGGATTGCTGGACGTTTCTCTGTCCAGGTTGCCTCCTTGTCCTACTTCTCTTCCTCCACCACCACCTAATCCAGTCACAGTAAGACCTGCACTGCCAACTTCAGCACAGCCAGCTGGAAACAACACCAGGTTTTTCTAAAACTCATCTATTTTTGGACAAATCCCACTACGTGCAGGAGCTGTGGACGGGGATCAAACAGCAGAAAGATGTGTGGTTGGTGCCAGTGAATCTCAAACCCATTCTTGTGGTGTGTGATAAGGCTGAATCTCATATCAGCTCTGGGCTTAGCCAGTTTGATGCACAACACTTGCCAAGCTTATATGTTGATTATTTTGATACAGACCTGTCAGAAAAACTATCCACATATGTCAGAGCTGCTGCTGAAAGTGCGGGCAATGTGTGCGCACTTTTGGCATTCTCACAGTGCTGCTGTTCACCTGTCTGTGCTTCAGCATCACTTCTGTCTTCCAGCTCACCGCCTCATATGTGACGTACCAACAAGGCGGAACTGCACTTTGCATATGCTGAAGAAGCTGTGCGAGCAGCGGCAGGTAATAGTGGAGTTTCAGCTACAGCACGCACGGCTGAGTTGCTTTGCAGATTAACACCACTTCATCACCAATGAGTGGGCCTTTATGCGGAATGTGTTTTCCATGTTGCGCTGCTTCGAATACTCTACTAACATGACTAGAGCTTATGACGTCTTCATCAGCGTTACTATATCACTTCTATGCCTGCTGGAAAAAAAACTATTCAGGTGATGATGGATGAGGTGGTGGCACAGGAGGAAGAGAAGCAGGAGGAACAAGGTCAACTAACACCATTATACGGCCTGTCGACCACACATGGCTAGGAGAGTTGGTTACTGTACTAACAGCGGCCAGGTACACAACTGTTCAGCCAGGGAACAGTTCTGTAAAATGAGGAGAATGAGGAGGAAGCTTGTTCACAGCAGAGTGGCACTTAAAGCAGCTGATGGGCATCACTGGAGTGTCACTGGGGTGATACAGAGGACCCAACCATACACCTACCACCGAGGACAGCTTGTCGTTGCCTCTGGGAAACCTGGCACTCATGAGCCAATACATGCTGCTGTGTCTGCAAAATGACCTCCAAGTTGCCTGGATTGTTACCAGTGCTGACTGGTTTCTGGGTGGCAACCCTGCTGGATCCAGATACAAGGAAATTGTGCCACCATTAATTCTGTCACTGGAGTGGGCTAGCAAAATGTGTGAATACAAGTGCACACTGGTAGAGAAACTACTGACGGCTTTCCCATCTGACAGAGGGGGCTCATTGAAAGAACAAGGCAGAGGAGGACGTTACTAACGCAGCTGGGGTACTGCCAGCACATCGGAGTGTAGTGTAAGCATGGCTGAAATGTGACCAAACTTGCAGCACACCACAACATCCAGCACCATCATCGGATGTGTTCCATATTACCAGGAAGCAGCGTTACAACAAAATGATAAAAGAGTATGTGTCCACACGTCTCCACGTACTAACTGATGGGTCTGTTCCATTTAACTTCTGGGTCTCCAAATTGGACACATGGCCTGAGCTTGCCCTTTATGCCTTGGGGGTGCTGACATGCCCAAGTGTACTGTCGAAACGTGTTTAGCATGGAAGGGAATGTGATCATAGACAGGCACATCCGCTTGGCTACAGCCAATGTGGGAAAGCTATCATTCATTGAAATGAATCACGCATGGATCACACAGGACTAGTACATAACTTTGGTTGACTAGACAGCTATACCAGTCGCACCCAGCTATTGTTCAACTCTGATTGCCATTTGTTTAATATGGATGCCTCCCCAAATAAAAAACAGTGTTGGCTACCTCGTCCTCCGACTCTTACACCTACATCGCCACATCCTCCTCATCCACTTGCTCCTCCAGCTGGACCTCCGCTCCTGGTTCTAGATTTTTTTTGTTATGTTTATGTTCATTTAAGCCAGTTCCCTAAAAAGTAAAAAATCTTAAAATAAAAACAAAAAACACAAATACAGGGTTGGATTTCTCCTCCTCTGCCTCTTCCACCTACACTTCCACATTCACCTCTACCTCTTCCACCTACTCCTTATTCTCCACTTGGACTTTCGCCTCCTGGTTCAAGATTATTATGTTTTATTTCTTCTCTGCTTAGCATAGAAACAGGATGCAGCTGTAGTGAGGGACAATATTAGGTTTTGTTTGTGCACAGTTTTCCAAAAAGACTATGTGTACTCTGAATTCATGTCTGTATTTGTATTGTGTGTACTAAAAAATGTTTCTAATCTGCAACTGTATTTGTCGGAGTAATGTGAGTAAAAATATTTTTTTTGTCTCTTATGCACCCATGGCTGAGACAGTAAAGTTCATAAAAAATGTTTTCTCTAATCTACAATCTTGTCTTTGGGAGTAATGTGCATAAAAATAAATTTTTCAACTGTTATGCACTCATGTTTGTGATTCTACCTTGCATAAACACAAATTTTTCTACTCCTATGCACTTGTGTCTGTAACAGTAATGTGAACAAAAAGATTTTTTTCTAATCTGCAACTGTGTCTGTGGGAGTAATGTGCGCATAAACAAATTTTTCTAATCTGCAACCGTGTCCATGGGAGTAATGTGCGTAAAAATAATTTTTTAACATCTACTGTATTCACCCATGTCTGTAATAGTAATGTAAGTAAAAACAAATGTTTCTAGTTTGCAACAGTGTCTCTGGGAGTGCTTTGCCTAAAAAACACTTCATAAAATGAGTGGAGCATCAAATAGGGGACGTGGCCATCATCATCTGCAGGTAATGAGTGTTCATTCTGGTCACATACATCTCTACAGTCCATAACTTGATAACTTTTTTTTCCATACATTCATTGACGGATTCATGTGTTTTTGATCATTAGTCAGAAATTCATCAAAGCAGGCTAAATTAATTTTTTAATGACCATTTGCAGTTTCACTCTGCCATCCATGTGTATACGGTGGTGGTGGGAGACTTTTGTGTACGCTATTTTTTATTATAAAAAAAATACTAAACTACAGTAAACTATTAAAACTCAAAACAAATATAAAGCCCCACATAACCCAAAAGTCCAGTAAAAAGTCCAGCAAACAAAACCCCCAGCAAAAACTCCATATACTTGAATATCTTTCTTGTCTGATTTTGCCTTTATCTTTACTCTTGCGATTTCTCTGTACGTCATCTTTCCTTGACTTTGCCTTTAATTTTCATTCTTTGTTCTACTTTTCCTTTCACCTCCTCTATCCTGCTATCCTGGATTACCTCATCCAAGGAAAAGAAGAGGTTAAAAAGACATAACAACACTCCACCTTACTCCACTCTCATGCTGTCACACACCCCAAAATATAAAACAAAACCTCTGGCCCATTGCCTAAATTTTTTTTAGCATTATACACTGATCAAAAAAATAAAGGGAACACTCAAATAACACATCTTAGATCTAAATGAATGAAATATTCTCATTGAATACTTTGTTGTGTACAAAGTTGAATGTGCTGTCAACATAATCAAACAAAAATCATCAATGGAAATCAAATTTTTGAACCAATGGAGGCCTGGATTTGGATAGACCCCCAAAATGAAAGTGGAAACAAGTCAAAATGAAAATCAAAACAAGACAAAATTAAAGTGGAAACAAGTCAAAATGATGCTCAGTATTGTGTGTGGCCTCCACGTGCCTGTATGACCTCCCTACAACGCCTGGGCATGCTCCTGATGAGGTTGCGGATGTTCTCCTGAGGGATCTCCTCCAGACCTGAACTACAGTCATGGCCAAAAGTTTTAAGAATGACACAAATATTATATTTTCACATGATCTGCTGCCCTCTGGTTTTTATGTGTGTTTGACAGATGTTTTTATCATAGACAGAAATATAATTGCAAACATATGAGTAACAAAAGCTTATATTGACAGTTAGAATGAGTTAATGCAGCAAGTCAATATTTGCAGTGTTGACCCTTCTTCTTCAGGACCTCTGCAATTCTCCCTGGCATGCTCTCAATCAACTTCTGGACCAAATCCTGACTGATAGCAGTCCATTCTTGCACAATCAATGCTTTCATTTTGTCAGAATTTTTAGGTTTTTGTTTGTCCACCCGTCTCTTGATGATTGACCACAAGTTCTCAATGGGATTAAGATCTGGGGAGTTTCCAGGCCATGGACCCAAAATCTCTATGTTTTGTTCCCTGAGCCATTTAGTTATCACCTTTGCTTTATGGCAAGGTGCTCCATCATGCTGGAAAAGGCATTGTTGATTGCCAAACTGCTCTTGGAGGGTTGGGAGAAGTTGCTCTTGGAGGACATTCTGGTACCATTCTTTATTCATGGTTGTGTTTTTAGGCAAGACTGTGAGAGAGCCGATTCCCTTGGCTGAGAAGCAACCCCACACATGAATGGTTTCAGGATGCTTAACAGTTGGCATGAGACAAGACTGGTGGTAGCGCTCACCTTGTCTTCTCCGAATGTGGCGTTTTCCTGATGTCCCAAACAATCAAAAAGGGGATTCATCAGAGAAAATAACTTTACCTCAGTCCTCAGCAGTCCACTGCCTGTACCATTTGCAGAATATCAGTCTGTCCATGATGTTTTTTCTGGAGAGAAGTGGCTTCTTTGCTGCCCTCCTTGAGACCAGGCCTTGCTCCAAGAGTCTCCGCCGCACAGTGCGTGCAGATGCACTCACACCTGCCTGCTGCCATTCCTGAGCAAGCTCTGCACTGCTGGTAGCCCGATCCCGCAGCTGAAACACTTTTTAGAGACGGTCCTGGCGCTTGCTGGTCTTTCTTGGGCGCCCTGAAGCCTTTTTGGCAACAATGGAACCTCTCTCCTTGAAGTTCTTGATGATGCGATAGATTGTTGACTGAGGTGCAATCTTTCTAGCTGCGATACTCTTCCCTGTTAGGCCATTTTTGTGCATTGCAATGATGACTGCACGTGTTTCTTTAGAGATAACCATGGTTAACAGAAGAGAAACAATGATGCCAAGCACCAGCCTCCTTTTAAAGTGTCCAGTGGTGTCATTCTTACTTAATCATGACAGATTGATCTCCAGCCATGTCCTCATCAACACCCACACCTGTGTTAATGGAGCAATCACTGAAAAGAGGTTAGCTGGTCCTTTTAAGGCAGGGCTGCAATGCTGTTGAAATGTGTTTTGGGGGATAAATTTAATTTTCTAGCCAAATATTGACTTTGCAAGTAATTGCTGTTAAGCTGATCACTCTTTATAACATTCTGGAGTATATGCAAATTGCCATTAGAAAAAGTGAAGCAGTAGACTTTGTAAAAAGTAATATTTGTGTCATTCTCAAAACTTTTGTCCATGACTGTAAAGTATCCGTCAACTCCTGGACAGTCTGTGGTGCAACATGATGTTGGTGGATGGAGCGAGACATCCTGTCCCAGATGCGCTCAATCGGATTCAGGTCTGGGGAGCGGGCAGGCCATTCTATAGCTTCAATGCCTTCATCTTGCAGGAACTGCTGACACACTCCAGCCACATGAGGTCTGGCATTGTCCTGCAGTAGGAGGAACCCAGGGCCAACCGCACCAGCATATGGTCTCACAAGGGGTCTGAGGATCTCATCTCGGCACCTAAAGGCAGTCAGGCTACCTCTGGGGAGCACATGGAGGGCTGTATGGCGCTCCAAAGAAATGCCACCTCACACCATTACTGACCCACTGCCAAACCGGTCATGCTGAAGGATGCTGCAGGCAGCAGATCGCTATCCACGGCGTCTCCAGACTCTGTGATGTCTTTCACATGTGCTGACTGTGAACCTGCTGCCTGCAACATCCTTCAGCATGACCGTTTTAGCAGTGGGTCCGTAATGGTGTGGGCTGGCATTTCTTTGGAGGGCTGCACAGCCCTCCATGTGCTCACCAGAGGTAGCCTGACTGCCATTGTCATGGAAATATATATGTATTCCATATATTCAAAGTATATTCACATATATGCATTCACAGTTCACAGTTAGATAGATCTCACTTGCTAAAAATCCTGTGCTCACACATTTCTATGCCAGCTATAATCAGTCGTCTTAAACGAATCTGGCCTTCATAAGGAACAAGTACATAGAGTACATAGAGTACATAGAGTCTTATTAGATATCTGTTGTTTACCTTATAGTCATGCAAGAAAACTAGGGCAAAAGAATATAAAACAAATAATTCTGCAACTTCAGCTCTTTATCATGATTATCATAATTATCATACTTACACTAGAACAGCCTATAATCTAGCAGCTTTTAATTGTATGTTAATTGACTAACCAGCCCCTTTTTGTAAACGTATAAAACCTTGAATGAATAATAAATGTATGTCTTTGACGAACTGCTATACTGACACTTTCGTGTGGACAGTCTCATTTCGTTCTGAGCGCTCAAAAAGACATTAAATAGAGATTTGGAAAAGCAAGCAGCAAACACGGAAGGATAAATTCATCCTAATTAAATTTCCATAACAGTTGGCGCCTGCACGCGGGGCATTGGACGAAATGCACGAGGACCCGGCCGACCGGAGAGACGGGGGTGTTGGCCCTGGCCTTGGCACACGGGACGCAGGGGTGAACCTAGCCTCTCTGCTGCCTGAGGCGAACTGCAAAACGGCGCCCCCCCCATTGTAAAATCAGTACAAAGCTCCGCCCCTTCTGAACGCGCGGTGAATCCGGATGTGCTCATTGAACACATCCGGAATCACCGCAGCGCTACACAGGCCTGTGTATTTCCCTTGTTGGGAGATCATGTTTTCAAGTCCCATATAGTAACTTAAGTAGCTGCATTAATAACTAGTCACCGACCTGACTTCTCCTAACGCTGGACATGAGGGGAGGGAGTCACAAGGATATCAAGGAAGCAGCACCGTGTGCAGCAGCCAGCAGCAGGAGCATGGGCGTACCCAGGATCAAAACTAGGGGGGGCAAGCCAATGTCACATCTTATACAGGTTACATCATACACACTGTACATTATCCTGCATATTAGGTATGGAGTGTTAGAACTGTTGTATATTGTATAATACAGCTGTGTATGTGACACTACGCTGTATATACCATATATTATACATGGCACACTCACCTCTATACAAAGACTAAGAGGCATTATAACCTGTATATGAAAAGTATAATACAGCAGTGTATATACACTCTATATACCGCACACCATGTGTATGACCTGTATACACCATACACTACACTCTATATACCGCACCCGATGTGTATGACCCTGTATACACCATATACTACACTCTTATTTTGAAGTAAAAAAGAAACAGGAACAAATACAATACTTAAAATAAAGAACAAGTAAAGTTAAAAATCAACAAACTTACTGGTATTTCAATGGGAACTACGGGCCTGCTTTTGGTTAATGAGATGGTCAATGTTCGGTTCCATATTTGTCACAAGTGAAGCAATTTTTCTCTTTCTTGATATCATTGTTTCCTAGGGATTCCAAATTGCTATTAGTAAAATACCAATATATATACAGCGCTACAAAAACAATATACCAGCAATAAAACTGCCCACACAGAGACATACAGCCTGCACTGCTCATCACTGCAGCCTTGCCAATCCATATAATTTCATCCTCATCAGTGCACATATTGGCGAAACTCCACTTTTAGCTCAGGCTCAGACTGGTGTGGTGCGAGAGTCCCTAATAGGCAGGTAAATGTCCCCAATAGGCAGCATTGGTCCCCAATAGGCAGGTAAATGTCCCCAATAGGCAGCATATGTTCCCAATATGCAGCATAGTCCCCAATAGGCAGCATATGTCCTCAATAGGCAGCATATGTCCTCAATAGGCAGCATATGTCCTCAATAGACAGCATATGTCCTCAATAGACAGCATATGTCCTCAATAGACAGCATATGTCCTCAATAGGCAGCATAGTCCCCAATAGGCAGCATATGTCCTCAATAGACAGCATATGTCCTCAATAGACAGCATATGTCCTCAATAGGCAGCATAGTTCCCAATAGGCAGCATATGTCCTCAATAGACAGCATATGTCCTCAATAGACAGCATATGTCCTCAATAGACAGCATATGTCCTCAATAGGCAGCATAGTCCCCATTAGGCAGCATATGTCCTCAATAGACAGCATATGTCCTCAATAGACAGCATATGTCCTCAATTGGCAGCATAGTCCCCAATAGGCAGCATATGTCCTCAATAGACAGCATATGTCCTCAATAGACAGCATAGGTCCCCAATACGCAGCATAGGTCCCCAATACGCAGCATAATCCCCCATAGCCAGCATAATACCCCATAGCCAGCATAATCCCCCATAGCCAGCATAATACCCCATAGCCAGCATAGTCCCCCATAGCTAGCATAATCCCCCATAGCCAGCATAATCCCCCAATAGCCAGCATAATTCCCCAATAGCCAGCATAATCCCCCATAGCCAGCATAATCCCCCCATAGCCAGCATAATCCCCCAATAGCCAGCATAATCCCCCCATAGCCAGCATAATCCCCCAATAGCCAGAATAATCCCCCATAAGCAGCAGAATCCCCCATAGCCAGCATAGTCCCCCATAAGCAGCAGAATCCCCCATAGGCCGGGCCCGGCGTTAAAAAAAAAAAGCCAGTACTCACCTATCTCCCCCGCAGCTCTGAAGAAGCGCGCTCAACTCCGTCTTCTCCTGGCACAGGCGGCGTGACGTCATCTGTGCTGCATATGTGCCCGCGATTAAAGGGCCTGTGCTGCATTCAGCCTGCGATTAAAGGGCCCGCCGGCACTGAACTGTCAGTTCAGTGTCGGCGGGGCCGACGGGCCGGATCTGCGCTCCTGCTTTGCTGCCGCCGCCTGAGAAAGAGGCTCAAGTCGCCTCATTATAGCGGCGCCAGTGATAGCGCCGCACACTATACACACCCACGCACCACCCACACACATAGTGCCGCACACTATACACGTCCATGCACTGCCCACACACTTCCCTCCTCTCGAACTGCGGTTTCACCCGACTCAATGCAAGTCAATGGGCGCCAAACCGCTGCAGTATCGCACAAAGAATTGACATGCTGCGTTAAATAAAACGCGGCGAAACCGCGCGTTTTTTTCTGCAGCATGTGCACAGCAGACATGCATTTCCCATTGGAGTACATTGCATGTGCACTGTGCTGCGGGTTGGATGCGTTTCCGCACGTTGAAAAACGCAGCGGAAACGCATCTAAAAACGCAAAGTGTGCACAGGGCCTAATAGTCACATAATCTTAGAGTTCCCCTTTAAGAGTGCAGCTGCAGTGGGGTTGGGAGGCTGCAGCTTCCCTAAGATGTAGCAGAGCTGCTTGAGGGGGGGCTGAGGGGGAGTCGGGACTCGGGAGATCATGTTTTTTTTAACTATTTGTGCCTGGCTGGCTGTGTCTGAAAGGGAGAGGAGTCCCTGGCCAGGCCAGCAGACGAGGGAGGGAGGGAGAGGGGTCTCGCTGAGTCGCTGCTCCAGGCCCAGGGGCACTGCTGCACTAGTCTGCACAGTGCACCTCAGTCAGTCCCATCAGGGGTGAGGGCCGGGGGGAGGGGGAGTCGGGTCCTGTCAGGAGATCATGTTTTCAAGTCCCACAGTTACTAACAGGCAGCAGTAGTTCAGTTGTAATGCATTAATAACTAGTCTGAGTCACTGACCTGGCTTCGGAAGCAGCAGCACCGTGCGCAGCAGCCAGCAGCAGGATTAAACTGACTGTGTCTTCTGTCTTGTGACGTGGTGAGTGACTGTGTGTGTGAGGGATTAAGGAGAGCCACACCACGTGTTATGGGTTCCCTCTGCCGCCCCCTGGCTGCCACCGCCTGAGAAACAGGCTCAAGTCGCCTCATTATAGCGGCGCCAGTGACGGGACGGAGACTGCAGCTCTATAAGTAAGGTAAGAAAACTCTGTCATCTTACCTGAATGTTCCCTGTGCCTAGTCCTAGCCTACACTTCCAGCCGGTCGGACGTGGTCATCACCGCATTCCCAGGTAGTGTAAAAAGTCCATACCCTTATCCAAAAGCCCTGGGATATAAGCCGAGTTGTTTGCTGCTGTGCTGTATATGTTTCATGTTTTGTGTGAACCGGGAGAAAGTTGGAACGGTGACTGTGTTTTTGCTGGCTGATTTCTGGAAGCTGTATAGCAGGAAAAGCCAAATTGCTGGATAAGTTCTCACAAATACTTTCAGACATCGGAGGGAGACAATCCCAATATTCCAGGTGTGAAGGGTGGGGGCTTTGTTTGGATAAATTCTCACAAATTCTTTCGCACATCGGAGGGAGCCACTCCCAGCATTCCAGGTGTGAAGGGTGGGAATTTTGTACAGGCTACTACAGATTACTGTGCATTTTGACTGTGGTATATGGCCCTGTATGGGCTCTAATTATCAGTGGGTATTTCATGTGATTTATTATAGATTACTGTGACCGGCGCACTTTAAGAAGTGGTAGACCTGGAGCATCGGCGTGCTCAGTGCAATTGGTGAGTTATCAGTTACCAGAGCAGCTTGTATGTGTCACAGATCATCAAAAGAGGGATTCGTATTCTCCCGGGTGTCTGTCTCATTGTACGTGTCAACTGTCTGTATCAGGTACTGTCGCTTTAAATCACATCTCCGTGCGCTCTGTCAGTATCTCATTCACTGCTGGCTGTAGCAGCGAGAAAACCCCATTGACCCCCACTCCTCTGCTAATCACGTTGTCACATCTGTCACATCTGTTTCCTGGTTTTGATCTTTTTTAAGCTAGTTTTTTTTGTTTTTTTTGGCTACAGGTTTTAACGTGAAAAATTCTCAGGCATTCAGACTGAACTATATTCATTTTTTGCTATTCTGAGGAATAATATATATATTTTTTTTTTGATACGTGATTTCAGTGTCTGGAAAGATAGCAAGCAGAGATATAAGGGAGGGGGAAGTGCTGGCAGCAGCCAGCTGACATTCCAGAGGGCGGTAGGAAAAAAGCCTACGCTACCAGACAAAAGTTTTAAAGTACTTTTCTTTTGTTTTTATCATTTTACAATCAGTTTTTTCCACCTCTTTTCTGTTTTTTAATTAGCTGTTTTAGTAACAAGGGTTGTTTTTCAGAGTTTTATGATTAATACGGTTTTTCTTTTCTCCCCTTTTTTTTTTTTTTTTTTTGGTGAATTTATTTTTTCTTTTTCTAGAGTTTTTTACTAAATCTAACTTTTGTTTTTAAAGTTTTTCTTTTAAGTACATTTTTAAATAATTTTGGAGAGTTTTTTTTTTTTTTTCTAATCAATTTATTTTAGAGTTTTATTCTCCAACCATTTTTTTTCTTTCTCCTTTATCAGCCTACTTTAGACCAAGGTCACTCCATAGATAAGGAAAATTACAGGCTGAGGGAGAGAGCACACACAAACTGCGCAGCGGTTTGACTAGCCCCTCCCGTCGGGCATTCGGTGAGGATGCACAAGAACCAGAGTGCAGCAGTTTTCAGATTTTTAAATCACCTTTGTTGAATAGGTTCTTGGAATAGACACAGTACGTAAGAATCGTAGGGCTAGGCATGTGAATAGAAGGTCAGAGTACGTGAGAAGCAAATAGACAGGCAGCCTTTACGCTGCATAATGAAATGTTTTTTTTTCTCCTTGTTTTTGTTATTTGAAAGGCAGAGGAAAGTTTGTTAATAGATTACCATCTGCTATAAAAGAGCAGTGGTGCATCGTGTAGAAGGTACAGCAAGTTAATTTGAATGGACCAGGAAGTGATTTTTTTATGTGAATAAGATTGAAAAGGTGTTAAATCGTCTGTAAAGAAAAAGATCACTGACATGTCACAAGAGCAGAATTCAGAGTCACACACATCACATGTCCATCATGAGGAGACACGGGACAGGTGTAGGCTGCTCTCATTGAGTAAAAAAGAGCCTTGTACAGGAAAAAACGCTCCCCGCCTCTCTCCACAGGGAGAAGGCATTTTTGTTTCAACCATCCCCTCTCAAGAGTCACAGGGGGGACACCCTCTCCTTTTTCTTCTCTCAGTCCCTTTCTCCTTCTTCTTCAGACTTTTTCTCATCTTTCCTCGCTGCCATCCCTCTCATTCCTTCTTTCCCCTCCCTCACATCTCTGACACATCCATTTTCTTCCTCTTCTTCTATCTCTTTCTCTCCAACTCTCAAATCTTCTTCATCTTCTTCTACTTCTCCCCCTCCATCTTTCTCCTCTCTCTCTCCTCCATCTTTCTCTCTTTTCCCCCTTTCACTCTTCTCTCCTTCCCCTCTTTCCTTTTCCTCCCTTTCTCCTCCCACACCACACCCACCTGCTCATGCTTGCTCTCCTCCTTCCTCCTCCTCTCAGGCACATTCCACCTCTTCTTCACCCTCCCCTCCATCTCTCTCCCCTCCTCTTTCTCTCGCTCCTCCCTCACACCTCCCTTCTCTTCCTCTTTTTTCTACTTCGTTATCAACTGGGTCAACGCCCAATCCAAGCAATGTGGTGTCCCTGTATTCAGTGTCTCCAGCACAGGGCACCCTGTCTATCCCAGGCACAGTACAAACATTGCCAGTCATTATATCAGGAGAAGAAAGTGCAAATCTCCCTACACAAAAAGCTACATGTAGCCCCCAGACACAACAGCCCACAGCTAGGGCTTCACAGGGGGTGGTATAGCTACAGAGACAAATGAGGAACCTCAGGGCCGAGCAGGGCTGCCAGCATGGAACCATGACACTGATCCACCGCAGCCTCAGCAAGGAAGTGGGAAATCCCCATGCAGCAAGACAACTTTAAAGCCCAAATCTCACCCAGTGTATACACCAAGTACACCATGTCACTTCTTATCTGATGAAGATGAAGATGCAACGTCACACATGCTGCCCAACACTAGGGAAGAAAACACACAAGCACCAATAGAGCAGGGACAGATAGAAGCACCATCCTATGAGCCCTTCATCCCAAGCCAGGTGATCAGTATGCTGCCAGACCCAGGGATACACCCCATGCTATTTTGCCAAAAAATGCAGCAGATCCAGCAAATGTATACAGCAGCCTGGATTGATCTCTGGACCGAAATGGAAATAAAAGCAGGTGATGCATTCTGGTCAATTATGAGAGAACACTTCAAGCTTCCAGCAGAGTTAGATGCATATGCCTGGGAGACAGGACCAAAGCTAATTGAACAACTCAGAGAATGGGCCAAAAGCTGACTGACAGGACAAACTCTCAGCCTACATGTCACGAGTCAAGACAAGACAGAGTCTGTGGAGAAGTTCCATGACAGAGTAATGCAAGTGTTTCAAGATTTGGGCCTCATTACCCATGATCAGACACACAGACGGATGTTGGCACAGGCTTTTGTGCATGGACTGAGAGAACCAATCAGGAAACCACTGGTAGCAGCCAGGCCTGAGTACACGTCAATAGCAATGGATACCCTGCTCACAGTAGCAAAAAGGATTGAGTCCCGCCGGGATAGAAGGGATGTCAAGTGTTACAACTGTGGCGAGTTTGGTCATTTCCGGAACCGGTGCAGAACACTGACTTCGCCCAGAAGAAGAAGAAACACAGAAAACAGTGAAGAACCCCGTCCATAGGACAGGAGCACACCAAGTCCGCAAGGAACCCCACCAGTGGGACCAATATCCTGAGAGTGGATGGCGTAGTCAGATCTTTTCTTGTGGAACTCCGCAACCTCACCTATCTATCAGAATCTTCTGCTTCCTGCATGGGAATTGATGGTCAAGTCAGATATTTCCAGATTATGAAGCCCCTGAGCGTGTGGACTCAGCCAGAACACTCCATCATGTCCCAGTTTGTTGTGTCAAAGACCTGTACCCTCAACCTATTGGGAGTGGACTTACTGCAGAAGCTGAAAGCGACCAGAGTGTTCCAGGAAGATGGGATCATGACACTTTCTTCACCCCTGACCCAAGAAGAAACAGGAACCTCAAACAACCACACTGCAGACCTATCACAGGAGGTGCTGGACATAGTACCAGAAAAGCCACTCCATCACCCAGAGTCAAGATGTCTCTGACCAACTGAAGGTCTAAGTGAACTCGCCTAAGAAGATGGCCTGAGAACTTTGACATTGGCCAGGATATTCAACTCAAGAAGGACCCTACTCGCTTCATGGAATGGCAACACCTCATCCAGCTCCAACGCCAGAGGTTCATCTTTTGCAAGCACCAGGAGGTGCCCCCTGCAATCAACCAGTTCACCCAGGCCCTAGACCGGCAAAAGGCCACTCAGCTCTTCAAACTTGTGCACAAATACTGACCTGAGACCGAGCTGGAGAAAAAGAAACTACTGATGGCCCGTGCTGAAAAAAAAAAAACAGCCGTTTAAGGAGACGTCCCAACAAGAAGACCCCTGTGACCAGAGCAGGTGCTAACACAGTGACTGTCTTGGTGGAGAACAAGAAAGCCAGCTGGTCGTCATCTCTCATGATGTGGATCCTAGTAGACGGCTTGTTTTCCCGCCAGCTCTGTACCAGCAGATGGGAGTCCCCTGCCGCATACTGAAGGACAAGGCCAAACTGGGCTGCCTCGCCCATCGGAATCAATCCCAGCTTTCCACAGTGAAGAAAAAGACTGTAAACCCCACTGAGTTCAGAATGGTGCAAGGCCTGGAGGCCGCGAAAGAGGCTACGGTATTTGAAACCCCAACAGTGCTGAACCATCACACTCTGCTCTCAAGAGTTCCAGTCACCGCAACGGTATTCACGGTGATCAACCTGGCCAGTACCTTCTTCAGTGTTTCCCCTCCACCTGGAGGCCTGCTTTCACGCACCAGTGCAGTGCATATGGACAATGTTGCCTCAAGGTGCTCAAAACAAGTCCTTCAAGTTTCACCAAGACAATGTCCTCCATCCTCGTCAACTGGATTGCAGAATATGCAAGAGTCACTCTTCTACAACACGTGGATGACCTTCTCTTTTGTGTGGTTGACATCGACACCTGCACAGTCTATTCCTTGTCTCTCCTACTGTACCTGGAAGAACAGCAACGTAAGGTCTGAAAGAACAAAGTCCAGTGATGCCAGAAGCAAGCTACATCCCTGGGACACTGTATTGCCCACCAGACGAAACACATGTCAAAAGACTGGAAGACCGCTGTGGAGAAGATGGCTCCCCCAACAACTCCAAGAATGCTGCAGGCCTTCCCTGGTCTAGTGTCGTATTGCAGAACCTGGATCCCTGATGCCTCAGTCCTAATGCAGCCTCTGTACGCTTGCATCAACGCAACCCCGCTCCTTCTATCAGACGCAGCCTTCAACCCATTCAGGAGATTGGAAGAACTCCACAGTCTCAGCGCCAATACCAGGCCTACCTGACTATGAAAAGTCTTTCCGTCTACCTGATGGAAGAAAGAAGGTCATGCTACTGGAGTCCTGGCACGGATTCACGGGGGAAAACAGAGACTTTTAGACTGCCTCTCAGCCCGCTTGGATCCAGTTGCAAGAAGAGCACCCTCCTGCCTGATGGCAGTATCTGCAGCACACACCCTCCTGGACAAGGTTGCTGACATCACTCTTGGACAGCCACTGGAAACTCTCACTCCACGTGACATCTTGGCAATCTTCAATCAAGCTCAACCAACAGTAATCTCCCCACCGCCAGGCATCTTTGTGGCGCCTCTATTGCCTTTGTCTCATAATGTCACCGTCTCCAGACCTACAGTCCTCAGCCCGGCCACTCTGCTCCCACTCCGAAGGGGGATACTTGGATGGCTCCAGATTTGCAGATGATGAAGAAGTTTCAACACAGGAAGTGCAGTGACCAGCAATCAAGAAATCCTGTGGTCCAGAAGTCTGTCACCTAGCCTGTCAGCCCAGGAAGCAGAACTGATAGCGCTGACGAAGGCCTGCCAGATGGCAGAAGGCAAGACTGCAAACATCTACACGGACTACAGGTACTCGCATGGCATAGCACGCGACTTTAGACTCATCTGGGCTACAAGGGACTTCATCACAGCAAACGGGACAACCGTGAAGCATCATGGAGCCTTCAGGGACCTACTGGGTATACTCCAACTTCCAAAATGGTGGCAATTTGAAAAATCAAAGTGCATGGAAAACTGAGAACAGAAGAGGCGTGAGGCAATAACATGGCGGACATGGCAGCCAAAGAAGCAGCCAAAGGAAGACAACATGGAGAAGTGGGAGAGGTCGTAGAGCCGGACGGCTACTACATGACGACTGAAGACAAGAAACCTGACAAAGAAACGTCCTGGAATCTGCTCAAGAAGTTACAAGACCAAGCTCCAAAAGGAGAAGAAGAGCTGAATGCGAAAAAAGCAACACGTGAAGAAAGAAGGCTATCAATAATAGACTTCAGACTCTGCCTACCGCAAAGTATGCACCCTATGGTGGTCCAATAGGTACATGGACCCACATCCACATATCAAAGACACAAATGAATGATCTGATTGGTGCTTACTGTTTCGCTTCAGGGATCTCCACCCTAACAGCCAAATTCACCAGCAGCTGTCTGACCTGCGGCAAATGCAAGCCTGGACGTATGGAAGAAAGTCCCCCTCACCTCATCTGGAAAGACCACTCTACCAGCTTCAAAGGATCCAGATAGACCACATCCAGATATCGCCAAGTGAAGGATTCAAATACGCCATTGTGGTCAAAAGAAGTATTTTCAAGATGAACAGAAGCCTTCCAAGTCAGCAAAGACTACTGCAACGAAGCTACTTTCAGAAAATAGTGTGCAGATACGGGGTTCCAGAAATGATAGAGAGTGATCAGGGACCCGCATTCACAGCAAATCTGACACACGAGACCCGATTAGCAGTAGGGTCAGACCTAGGCCTACACACTCCTTACCACCCCCAGAGCAGCAGGAAGGTAGAAAAACTGAACGGAACACTTAAGAATAGAATGCTGAAAAAATTGCCCAAGAGACACGCAAACCATGGCATGACACACTCCCAATTGCACTGTTTAGCGTAAGGCACACTCCCAGAGACCCAGAAAAGCTGTCACCATACGAAATTTTGTTTGGGTCTAGTCCCAAGTTAGGTGCATTCTTCCCTCAGCAGCAGAATATGAAAAAATGATATCTTGTTTGCTTATATAAGGGAGGTTCCCTCCCATCAGGGTTGCCAGTGATCAATTGTTCTGGTCTCATCTTTGATTCCTGTTCACTTTGTAGCTTGCTGTTTCGTGCCTGCATCTTCTGCTAACAGATAAGACATTTTCTTCTTTTAGTTTTTGGTGCTTGTTTTTTTGCATTTTGTCCTGCACTTCTGTGGGGGTCTGCCGGCTTGTGCTCCTCTCAGTTTAGTTCAGCCACTGTTGTTTGTTTATTTGCCTTTTCCAGTTTTTTTCAGTGGTTGCTGTTTAGTTTTTGTTACACCAGAGAACTAATTTAGGTGGTAGAGGTCGTGTGATCTCAGGTGTTTTTGTAATTAGTAGAGTTGGTACTTTTCAGGGTTTTTTGGGATTGCAGTAAGTGCCTTTCCTATCCTTTTCTAATTAGGAAGTTTGGGCCCCAACGTTTGCTCATACTATTTTCTGTCTGTGTCAGTATTTCTTCTTGTCTAACCGCCATTACATGTTTGGGGGCTTTCTATGTTCTTTGGGGATCTGCTCCGGGGCAGAGAGCTTTCCTCTTTCTATCTTTAGGTGTAGTTAGCTTCTCAGGCTGTGACGAGGCGTCTAGGACCAACGTAGGTACGCTCCACGGCTGCCTTTAGTTGTGGTGGTTAGTCAGGGTACTGCAATCCCATAGATTTCAACCTCTCTGGTGTATTGCCTTTTTTGCCTGCTCTCCTCAGCTACCAAATCATAACACTTATGTAATTGAATTGGTCAAAAACTAATGTCCATTCTCGAGTTTTTCTCTTCACTGCCAGATTTGATGGTCCTGTCCAAGAGCCCCAGATGACACCAACCTCTGTGTAACTAGAGGGAAAGCCTGTTTGGATCCACGTATCGCATTGCAAGGAAGCTCCCGTACCAGGAGAGACACCTAAGCCATGAAGGATGTCGTGGATACTCTGACTGACCAGACAGATGACCTACCTGATGAAGAATACACACGTTTTTTTCTGAACATGCAGTTAAATAAAGAGACTATGATTGCAAACACATAAACCCCCGACAGGGACAGTCCTCCTGACCGCCCATTTGCGAAAAGTCTGTATTCGGTGGGGGAGGCATGTATTAGGGGTGTCTCAACTCGCCGGCAGCAAAAAGAGTTGCAGCGCTTTGGGCCAGGAGCAGGTTTTTAGGGCAAGTGGTATCTAAGGGGGGACTGTCATGGAAATATATATGTATTCCATATATTCAAAGTATATTCACATATATGCATTCACAGTTCACAGTTAGATAGATCTCACTTGCTAAAAATCCTGTGCTCACACATTTCTATGCCAGCTATAATCAGTCGTCTTAAACGAATCTGGCCTTCATAAGGAACAAGTACATAGAGTACATAGAGTACATAGAGTCTTATTAGATATCTGTTGTTTACCTTATAGTCATGCAAGAAAACTAGGACAAAAGAATATAAAACAAATAATTCTGCAACTTCAGCTCTTTATCATGATTATCATAATTATCATACTTACACTAGAACAGCAAATAATCTAGCAGCTTTTAATTGTATGCTAATTGACTAACCAGCCCCTTTTTGTAAACGTATAAAACCTTGAATGAATAATAAATGTATGTCTTTGACGAACTGCTATACTGACACTTTCGTGTGGACAGTCTCATATCGTTCTGAGCGCTCAAAAAGACATTAAATAGAGATTTGGAAAAGCAAGCAGCAAACACGGAAGGATAAATTCATCCTAATTAAATTTCCATAACACCATTAGGTACCAAGATGAGATCCTCAGACCCCTTGTGAGACCATATGCTGATGCCTTTGGCCCTGGGTTCCTCCTAATGCAGGACAATGCCAGACCTCATGTGGCTGAAGTGTGTCAGCAGTTCCTGCAAGATGAAGGCATTGAAGCTATGGACTGGCCTGGCAGTTCCCCAGAACCAAATCCGATTGAGCACATCTGAGACAGCAAGTCTCGCTCCATCCACCAATGACACGTTGCACCACAGACTGTCCAGGAGTTGACGGATGCTTTAGTTCAGGTCTGGGAGGAGATCCCTCAGGAAAACATCCACAACCTCACCAGGAGCATGCCCAGGCGTTGTAGGGATGTCATACAGGCACTTGGAGGCCACACACAATACTGAGCATCATTTTGACTTGTTTCCACTTTAATTTTGTCTTGTTTTGATTTTCATTTTGACTTGTTTCCACTTTCATTTTGGGGGTCTCTCCAAATCCATGCCTCCATTAGTTAAAAAATTTGATTTCCATTGATGAAACCAGGGGAGGAGTCCCGAGGAGATAATTTGCATATTCCCAGTGCCTTCTGGGATAAGTGAAGAGTCTCCGCGAGCTCAAGGAACACTGGATTTTGGCTGTTGCAGCTGAAAGGAGGACATCAGTAAACCGCGAGTTTTGGCTTATATTTCACCGCTTGATTATCTCTTGAACAATAAGAACATGGAAGAGGCCAGGAGCCATGTGGTGAGCTGCATTTCTTGCTACATGTTCATAGACTTACCAGTGGAAAAGCCAAATTTCACATGCCACAAATGCAAGCTTGTGTCCCTGTTGGAGGAAAAGTTGCAAAATCTGGAAGAGAGGTTATCTACATTGAAGACCATTAAGGAAGGTGAAGAGTTCTTAGACAGAGCAGAATTATCTCTTCATGGTACAGAAAGAGAAGAAATTCGAAGTGCAACTGAAGAAACAGAGGAATGGAAGCATGTGACCCAGAGAAGCAGGAGGATCAGGAGGCAGTCAGCACCAATTCTGCTCAGAAACCAGTACCAGGCTCTTACACAGGAGAACGATGAAGAAATACATCAGGATAAGACTTTGCCCACAAAGAGTAACCTTGTACGCCCTCAGAGTCCTCCTGAATGGAGAAAGAAAAATGTTGTGAAGAAGAAACGGAGAGTTGTTGTCATGGGCGATTCCCTGTTGAGAGGAACAGAGGCTGCTATCTGCAGACCAGATATAACCTCAAGAGAAATGTGCTGTCTTCCAGGTGCAAAAATTAAAGATGTGTCTGACAGGATATCAGGACACTTCAGACCTAAAGATGACTACCCATTCCTGCTAATACATGTGGGGACAAATGACACCACAAGAAGTGACCTGGAAACCATCTGCATTGACTTTGAAAACTTAGGTAAGAAAGTGAAAGAACTGGGAGCGCAGGTGGTCTTCTCCTCCATCCTTCCAGTGGATGGCCATGGAACAAGGAGGTGGAATAAGATTCTGCAGTGAACAACTGGCTACGTCGATGGTGCCGTCAGCAAGGATTTGGATTTCTGGATCACGGAGTGAATTACCTGTACGATGGACTACTTGCTAGAGATGGGGTGCACCTTACGAAGACTGGAAAACATGTATTTGGAAGTTGCCTTGCTACACTCATCAGGAGAGCTTTAAACTAGAACAATGTGGGAAGGGAAGCAAAACGCCAGCAAAAGCCATACACCTGACAAATGCTATTGAGAACTCTGCTATTAGAAGTGAAGGGGAAGAACAAAGACAAAAAAATCTACATAATAAAAATATTGAAGAAAGAGAAACCAATCACAAACTAAAGTGTTTCTATACGAATGCACAAAGCATGGGCAACAAACAAGGAGAACTGGAGCTACTAACGCAGGAGAAGAAATATGATGTCATTGGAATCACTGAGACTTGGTGGGACGATACACATGATTGGAATACAAGGCTAGAAGGTTACAACTTATTTGCAAGAAACAGACTTGATAAACGAGGAGGAGGTGTTGCATTGTATGTTAGAAAAGCGTATATCTGCACAGAGATTGAAGCTTCAGAGACTGGGAGTTCTGTGGAAACTGTTTGGGTAAGAATACAAGGACAGAACAATGGAAAGGACACCATTGTAGGCATTTACTACAGGCCGCCTGTGCAAGCTGAAGATATGGATGAACTCTTTATGCATCAAATGGCCAAGTTCTCCAAAAAATATGACATAGTGGTCATGGGAGATTTCAACTATCCAGACATTTGTTGGGAATCTCTCTCAGGCAAAACTAACAGGTCCAGGAAATTCTTATCCTCTCTTGCTGACAACTTTATCTTCCAAAAGGTAATGGAGAAAACAAGGGGATCTGCTACCTTGGATCTAATCCTCATAAACAGGGAGGAAATGGTGGAGGAGGTAAGAGTGGCTGGGACCCTAGGAGGTAGTGACCATGCTATTTTAGAATTTTGGATAACAAGAGGAGGAAGACCTGTGAAGACTCAGACGTCAAGGTTAGATTTCAGAAAGGCAGATTTTAAGGAACTCAGAAAGAGAATTGGAGGGATCCAATGGCTGGATATCCTTAAGGACAAAAATGTCCAGGAAGGATGGAAAATCTTGAAAAATGAGATTCTCAAAGCACAATCGTTAACAATTCCGAAAAGAGGGAAGAATGGGAAGCATTTAAGGAAACCAGGATGGTTGAACACAGAACTTAAACACATGCTAAAAAGGAAGAAAGAAATGTTTATCAAATGGAAAGAGGGAGGCATATCTAAAGAAGAATATAATGCCGTCTGCAGAACCTGCAGGGCACAAATCAGATTATCTAAAGCTGACAATGAATTAAGGCTTGCAAGTGACGTCAAAAGCAACAAAGTCAAAGATGCTATAGGATTTTTACAGGATGAAAATGATGAAATGGTAAGTCAGGATGTTGAGAAGGCTGAACTTTTAAAATCCTATTTTGCATCTGTTTTCTCTCAGAAAGGAAATGTAACATCAACTGATCTTCACTGTCCTATTAAAGGAATAGAAGAATCCAGGATATCTATAAACAGAAAGACAGTGAGGAAACACTTAGCTAACCTAAATGAATTCAAGTCTCCAGGTCCAGATGAATTACACCCCAGGGTACTGAAGGAGATAGCAGAAGAAATTCTTGAACCACTGTCCATAATCTTTGAAAATTCTTGGAGAACAGGAGAAGTCCCAGAAGACTGGAGAAGAGCAAATGTTGTTCCTATCTTCAAAAAGGGGAAGAAGGTGGACCCAGGGAACTACAGGCCGGTGAGTCTGACTTCTATACCAGGAAAGATCTTTGAACAAATTATTAAAGAACATGTATGCAAGTACCTGGATAAGAATGAAGTGATTAAACAGAGTCAGCATGGGTTTGTAACTAATAAGTCATGTCAGACTAACTTAATTTCCTTCTATGACAGAATCACTGACTGGGTGGATCAGGGAAATGCTGTAGATATAGTATATCTTGACTTCAGCAAAGCATTTGACAAAGTATCTCACACAATCCTTATTGAAAAAATGACTAAGTATGGAATGGACAAGGCAACTGTTAGGTGGATTCATAACTGGCTTAGTGATCGGACCCAAAGAGTGGTTGTAAATGGCTGCACATCCAGTTGGAAGAATGTCTCAAGTGGGGTACCACAAGGCTCTGTTTTGGGCCCTGTATTGTTCAACATCTTTATCAATGATTTAGATGAAGGAATTGAGGGTAAACTGATCAAATTTGCTGATGACACAAAGCTAGGAGGGGTAGCTAATACTAGAGAAGAGAGAGAGGATTCAAAAAGATATACATAAACTGGAGCAGTGGGCAGCAACTAACAGAATGGATTTTAACAGGGAAAAATGCAAAGTACTACATCTGGGCAATAAAAATGAAAAAAGCATATACAAAATGGGAGGAATAGGGCTAAGTAACAGCACATGTGAAAAAGACTTGGGTATACTAATTGATCACAGACTTAACATGAGTCAACAGTGTGATGCAGCAGCAAAAAAGGCAAATGCAATTCTAGGATGTATCAACAGAAGCATACAGTCTAGATCACGTGAGGTCATTATTGCCCTCTACTCCTCTTTGGTCAGACCTCATCTGGAATACTGTGTCCAGTTTTGGGCACCACATTTTAAAAAAGACATCAACAAACTGGAGCAAGTTCAGAGAAGAGCCACCAGAATGGTGACCGGTCTGCAAACCATGTCCTATGAGGAACGGTTGCAGGATTTGGGAATGTTTAGCTTGCAAAAAAGAAGACTGAGAGGAGACTTAATAGCTGTCTACAAATATCTCAAGGGCTGTCACATTGTAGAAGGATCATCTTTATTCTCATTTGCGCAAGGAAAGACTAGAAGCAATGGGATGAAACTGAATAGGAGGAGACACAGATTAGATATTAGAAAAAACTTTTTGACAGTTAGGGTGATCAATGAGTGGAACAGGCTGCCACAAGAGGTGGTGAGTTCTCCTTCAATGGAAGTCTTCAAACAGAGGCTGGATAGACATCTGTCTGGGATGATTTAGAGAATCCTGCTTTGAGCAGGGGGTTGGACCAGATGACCCAGGAGGTCCCTTCCAACTCTACCATTCTATGATTCTATGATTTTTGTGTGATTATGTTGACAGCACATTCAACTTTGTACACAACAAAGTATTCAAAGAGAATATTTCATTCATTTAGATCTAGGATGTGTTATTTGAGTGTTCCCTTTATTTTTTTGAGCAGTATATATTATTCATATACTAAACCCATTAAACCTAATCTAAACCCCACAACGCCACGCACAGAAGGTCCATGGAATTACCATTTCATCATGGCTTCTTATTTGTCCTTTTTATCGGCATCTCAGAAGATGTCCATTTTTCCTGAAGAATACCCCAACTAAGACTAAACTCACCCAACACTGCACACCTAAAAAAATAACAATCTTTACAATGTTTACAATCCTAATGCTCTTATAAAAAATTCACCACAACATTCTTATTAGACCAAAACTCACCCAGACCCAAGTTTGGCACCTGTAAGCCCTGTATCCATACCTGTATCTGTAAAGTAAATATCTACACGTCAAAGGTAACAGCCCACCACCAAGTAATTGGAGATTAAAGAAGCTCCTACCTCAACTACTACCTTACAACCTACCTTCACTCTGTCCCTTTCTAACTAACCATCTGTCCCTACTTCTCTACCAACCTCACCCTGTCTATCCCTGTCTTTCCTTCACTAACCCTCATCTATCTACCTTCGTATATATTCACCTAACTGCCTATCCCTAAACTGTCCATACCTGCCCCTATCTGTCCATACTCATCTACCTGACCCTACCTAACTGCCTATCTCACCCTACACACTCACTTCCTACCAAACCTAACTATCCCTAGCGTACACCAAAAGAGAACTGCCTCCAAAGAGGGGAAGCTTTCCCTACACCTAGCCTCTCATCTCCAGAGAATGCACTTTTCCCGGGTCACCAAGAATGTTCCTAACTAGGGATGAGAGAATTTTATAAGGTTAAGTTTGATTCGCCGAACAGTTTGACGAACGTACCTGAACCCCATTGATTTCAATGGGAGACCAAACCAAACAACACCTTAAGAGGTGACAAAAAGCTTAAATTAAGGGAACCTGTCAGCAGGATTGTGCACAGTAACCTACATACAGTGTCAGGTCGGTGCCGTCAGCAGTCTGCATTATGAATATCTAATCAGAGGACCACATGTAGACCCCTCCTTCAGGCCTGCCTTAGGGCACAAGCATATCATTAAAACAAAACTGAAAATAAAGATTAACAAACAACCACAAGATGGATTTCATCAACCAAAGTATCATTTTAATCAGTATAACGGTTCCGACCTAACTATGTGTGTAGGTTACTGTGCACAATCCTGCTGACAGGTTCCCTTTAAATTAGGGGCAGACACCATGAAAAGTTTCAACTATTGACAGACAGTAGAAATTTGCAAATTGCACAGCAGCAGGCAGCCTTGGGCCATACATGAGGAATCAAGGTCTGGGAAACCATTTACAGCTTTGAACTGAAGCTTCAATTAAGACCTGGTGGTTAAGGGAGCAGCGTAAGTCTTCTTTGCTGGGAGCCCTGATGCCTCATGCAACACCTTCAATGTTTTTTTTAGCCACTCTTAGATGGCACAAATATAATTTTCATACAGTACTATTGGTAGAAAAATGTAAGGAAAGTAACACAGGTAGTTGACTGATCAATTGACCCACAGTAGAACCTTTTGTAATGGCACAGAAGCAGTCAGGCATGGGCCATGCATGAGTTATGAGGGTCTGGGCCAGCATTTACAGCTTTGAATTGAAGTTTCAATGAGGACTTGGTGGTTAAGGAAGTGGTGTAAGCCTTCTTTGCTGTGATACCTCATTAAACACCTCCAATTTTTTCCAGCCACACTCAGATGACACCAACAATCAGTTTCATATAGTACTATTGGTGGAAAACTGTAAGGAAAGTAAAACAGATGGTTAAGTGACATTAAGTGCAGGGCTGCCTGTCTCTGAGCCCTATTTCTACAAGAAACATACATGAAGGACACCAAACTTGAATTCTCCACATTTCAATAAATTATTGTCATTCACCACCAAAGTGGCAACAATTTCCGCAGAGTAGAAATAGTATAATAGGCCTCTGACACACCTTCAACTACAGGCAACCCACCAGATGGAGACCCAACTTGGAATCTCCACACTTAAAAAAAATCATTGTCACTCATCACAAAAAGTGGCAACAATTTCCACAGAGTAGATTGCATGACACTAAAAACGACACTACCACCTAATCTGCCCAGTCTGCCACTGGGGTACAGAAGTCATTGAAGATCCATGACTTGTTCATTTTGATGAAAGTTAGACTGTCTACACTTTCAGGGGACAGCTGGATGCACTTGTCCATCAGGACACCACTAGCAGCAATGAAGACACGTTATGACAGATCACTGGCTTCGGGGCATGACAAAACCTCGAAGGCATGACAGGCGAACTCAGACCAAAATGCTAAATTGTCCAAACCCCCCAATGGCATTGATATCTAGCTCCAGATACTCTGGCACCATACTCTCCAGTCGTTCACAATGTGTCAGACTTGTACTCTGTTCTGCTGGTGCACGGGCTAGTCTAAAAATATGTTAAACAAATCACAGAAATTGCTTATGTCACTTACACTGCTGCTGCTAATGTTTTTGATATCATGTCCTGATGTTCCTGGGGTTGGATGTCTAGAACTGCAATGCACACTTTGTGGCTAACTGCTGTCTTGGAGAAAAAAACTCTTAAAATTGTCTACAGGTATGTTTCGATACTCCAGCATGTGCACATCCCTTTCTAGGGGGGAAACATCTGGCATTATTTACTTGTGCACCGTGGATGTTATAGAGTGGCAACCCAGTAGTCCACACTATTTCTAGCCCTAAGAATAGGGGCATAATGTTCAAGATAGTGCAGCAAGAAGATACTCAGTCCATGGCGTGTTGGTAGAGGGGTAACACTCAAGCTTTCTTTCTCCATCCCCTCCTGCCAACCACAGACAACATAGAGGGGGATCGTTATCCTCTTCATTTACTGACAGTTGCACGTCTATCAACTATTCCTCCTCGTCCTCCTCCATTTGTTCCTCGGCTCCTACAACTTCACTAACAGTTTGTCGGTTACCATGAGCCACCTCGATAACTGTAATCCACTCTCCCATGGCACCCACCTGTGCGACGACAGCCCGGAAATTAGAGATATTGTTGTCCCTTCTGGATCCTCCTCTGCTTTCACCTCTTCCTCTGGAACCACCACCTTTTTATGTAGACTATTCAAAGTGTGGTCCAGCATGTAGATGACCGGAATAGCGATGCTGATAACGACATGATAAACGCTAACCATCTTAGTAGCCATTTCAAAACCATGCAGAAGGGTATAGAGGTCCTTCTTCTGTGCCCACTCGTAAGCGTGATTTGCACCATGTCCATACGGCGTTGGCCCAGGCTATGTAAAAAGACATACTGCACCAGGGCTCGTCGTTGCTGCCACAGTCGCTGCAACATGTACAGAATGCAATTCAACCATGTCATAACAGTGCAAATTAAACAATTAACCGGTAGGTTAAAATTCTTCTGCAGCGCTGCAAGTGACCTGCGGGGTACGATCGGTGGAAGAGAGCACACAGCGAATGTGCATTCTGCAGCAGCACATTCAGGCTGGGAGAGTGGCAGAGAAATTGCTGTTCCACCAGTTTGAGGTTGTGAGCCATGCAAGGCATGAGTGTGAGGTTGCCCCGGCATAGGGCCGCCACTAGGTTTGCAAAGTTATCGCACATGGCCTTCCCTGGTTCCAGACTCAGTGAAGACAGCTATTGCTCTAACTCAGCCTGAATAGCTGTCCACAACTCTTGAACTGTGTCACTGCAATCTCAAAGGCATATTAATTTGAACACTGCCTGATTGCGGAGGAGGTTGGGGTGATTCTATCTGCACTGTTGGAATGTGTGTCTTATTAAGGGAGAGGTTGAGGGCACAAATGTAGGCTCTAGAGGAGGTGGAGGAGCCATAAGCAGTGGAGGAAGTGTTAGGTACAGAGGTTTGTCCCGCAAGCCTTGAGGATTCAAAGACTTGTGGAGCAGCCTCTTGACTACCTGCCCCCAAAGCCACCAGATTCACCAGTGCCCAGTCAGTGAGATGTAACGCCACTACCCATGTTTGCTCATCCAGGTGTCAATAGTGAAATGCACCCTGGCAGACATAGATTTTTTCAGGGAACGGTTGATGATGTCTGTGACATGCTGATGTAGCGCAGGTACAGCTTTTTTAGAGAAGTAATAGCGACTGGGCAACAGGTTTTGGGGGACTGTGATGGCCATCAACTTTCTGAAACCGTCTGTATCCACCATTCGAAAAGGCAGCATTTTTGTGGCCAACAGATTGGAGATCATGAAGTTCAAGCTCTTAGCCTTGGCATGCGTAGGAGGAAGCATTGTTATAAGTGGCCACAACTGTGGACCGATGGCTTGCTGCTGTGCTGAGAGAAGGTGGAGTAGGGTGAATAGGACAAATTGCTGAACTGTGAGTGAGTTGCAAGTGGAGATGTTTTAGTGGATTGAGAAAGTTGTGTTGTGCTAGGTGACACATAATCAGAATGTATGTCCACTTCCGGATTTTCTGCAGCAGGAGAACTATCTGAGAACACTTAGCACAGTGACGGAGGAGGAAAAGCAGCAGTTGTTAATGGGACTGACAGCGGTTGGCAAGGCCTGCTAGTCAGCATTTTACCACAGTGAGATTCCCAGGCTAAAGGCATGTTAATAGCACATGTGGTGGTTTATGCATGTAGCTGTCAAATTATAGCAATTTTTGCCTCTCCTGAGTTTTTTTTTGCATATTTGGCAGATAGTGTGAGTTTGGTCATCCTTTGCGGTCTCAAAAAAGGCCAAGGCTAGGCAACCATTGCCGCCTCCTCGAACTGCACACTTATGACTGGTGCTGGCCATAGCCAAAGTTGTGGCTGATGACGCAGTGGTTGTCTTGGTTGCATCACTTTGTGTCTGTGTGGAAAGCTGCAATGTAACTTCCTTGACTTTCTCCTCCTCCACCTCCTCTGCTGTGCTATTCAGCTGCATACCTCTGGGTTCATACCAAGCAGGATCTACAACCTCATCTTTATCCTCTCTGTTCTCTCACTCCTCACACTGAGAGTCACCCTTCTCCTCTTCCTGCCCTGACACCACAGTACAGTCTGTGTGTACCTCTGGCATCTGAGTCTCATCAGGATTACCTCCACCCCCGGTGGTTAACGTCTAGTGATGAGGATATGGATTCTGTTCGGACCCTACTTTGTCTGGCTCAGGATCCAGCATGAAAAAATAATGAGCATCGGTGCAAAAGCTTTCCTTCTTTGGATTCTGTAAATCTTTGGAGCAGACCTCTGATGCACATTGAAACAAGGGTGATTGGGGTGCCACTTCTGGGGATTGTCCTGTGTGTGATGTTAAAGTGGAGGAAGAGGAGGAAAGGCCCCATGATGCAGTGCTTGCCATCCAGTGGAGTGCATGCTTTTTCTGTGCCTCATCTACAATGTGGACCGCTGTGCGGCTGCCAACGAAAGGGAGTTGAGAAGCCTTTCCCGTAGCAGCTGTTGTCAGTGGTATTTGAATCGGACGAAACAATGCTTGTTCAGTAGAGCTTTCATGTACACGTTGAACACCAAGCCTATTCCCCCTTCCACCATGACCTCGCTTTTTCATGCTCATATTGTATGTACCCTTCCCCTCTTTTAACCAGTTGTTTCACAACCCTAGGCCCAGACCTGTCAGTCACCTGTCACTAAATTATTAATCAGTATTAGCTAATATAGTGTGGCTAATCCACAGAATTAGCACAAAAGATTTTGATTATGAAATGAGATCTAGTGCCTGCACCAGACTATTATCCCAAACGATTTGGATTATGAAATGAGGCCTGGTGCCTGCACAAGACTGTTATCCCAAACGATTTTGATTATAAAATGAGGTCTGGTCGTGCACCAAACTATTATCCCAAATGATTTGGATTATGAAATGATGCCTGGTGCCTGCATCAGAGTATTAGCCAAAAAGATTTTGATTAGCAAAATACTCGACCCCTCTCACATGTAAAGCGCCATTGAATAAATGGCGCTAGAAAAATGAATAATAATAATAATAATAATTAGCAAATCTGGCCTTCTGATTCCTAACTGCAACCAAGATTTATCACAAACGATTTGGATTAGCAAATACGGCCTCCTGGCTGAACCCCTTTATTAGGCCTAACGATTTTTAAGTGGAAATTTGGCTTTCTGATTTCTTACTGCAACACAGTATTTTATCACAAAAGATTTGAATTAGCAAATACGACCTCCTGGCTGAACCCCTATATTAACCTAATGATTTTTAAGAGGAAATTAGGCCTTTTGATTCCTCACTGTGACACAGTTTTTGCCCAAATGATTTTGATTAGCAAATGGGGCCTCCTGGCTGAGTCCCAATATTAGGCCTAATGAATTTTAAATGGAAATGTGGCCGAATTTGAGATTGCTGAACGTTTTCTGAGCATGTTCACTCATATCTATTCCTAACCACCTCATCACGGGGGAGGAATTTTTCCTGCGAGGATACTAAACACTGTGTATTCCACTTGTAAAACCTAGTTACTAAACTAAGAAAATCTCACCCAATCTCAGGGACCCAGAGACCTGTACCGATTCCAAATAGGAAAGGCTCACCAGCCTAGTCCAGCCAATAGAAGTACCCACCCTACTGTACATCCCTGTATTAAAAAACCCCACCAGAAAATTACTTTTAGAATTGGGGTAGCATAAGCTGGAAGATGTCCATGTGGTGTCAGAAGGTCATTTGTTTGCCCTTCTGTCTCCCATTCCTGGAAGAAAGGCTGAAAGCAACCCCTGCAGAAGAATATCCACAGAGGAGCCCGCTCTAACCATAGGTTGGCGATATTGGCCTTAAGAACGGTGTTTACTAGAAACACCACTGGGTTGACCATACCCAACCCACCTAGTCTCCTCCTGCCATACGTAAGCTCTCTCTTGACTAGATTCAGACTATTTCCCCATAAAATTTGAAATAACAGGCTGCTAACCTATGTCCAAAGAGGTTCAGGCAGCATGCAGACACTGCCCAAGTATATTAACAAGGGAAACAAAAAACCCTTGGCCAGGTTACCCCTTTCCCTCAGGGTCAAATACCAACCCTTCCACTGTTCCACTTTCTGGACTGCGATCTTAAGTCTGCCCTCCAATTCTTGAGGGGGTAGTCCCCCTAACCAAAAATTATGCGTAGAATCTTTGCTGAGGCCTGGGGCCCTGGAAGGGTGTCTGGGAGGGCAAAATGGTTGATCAAGGACCCGGATGCCTCTGAGTAGAGATCGACCTCAAACATGACCCAATTTGTCTCTTCTTTCAAGGACACAAAAAGAGATGTACGCCACCACTCCTGACTCCGCCCAGTCTATCACGATTCCCACAATTGGCCCACGGCTCAGAGGACAGCCCTGGTGGACCCCAGACCCAACCACAAAAGGGTGACAAATCCAACCGTTCACAAGTGGAAAAGTCTCTGACCCTTTATACAAAACCATTAACCAATTAATAAACCTCATAGCCAGACCATACCTCTGAAGGACAGACCAGAGGTACTCATGATTAACCCAGTCTAAAGCCTTTGCCTGGTCTAAGGACAGCAAGTACTCCTTCCATCCTTCCAGTGACCTGCTCCACTCTGCTCCACTGCCTCTCGGACACCGAGCACGGCACTAAACATACTGTCGCCTGGAACAGAGCAGTGCTGAACCCCCAAAAGGAGCCGAGGTGCAAACTTCACCAGCTGATTGAACAGTACCTTTGTCAAAACCTTTCAGTCCGTATTGAGAAGCGCTATGGGACCCCAATTCTCAATACGTGATGAGTACTTACCCTTTGACAGAATAATCAGGGCTGACCTCCTAATTGATTTGGGCGGAGTGTCCAAGGAGAGACATTCTTTAAATACTTCAGTCAAGAGAGGGACCAAAGAGTCCTTTAAGGTCCTGTAAAAGTCAGATGTTAAGCTATCCGGACCTGGCAACTTTTTGGGCCAGAGCCCATCAATCGCCAGTCTCTTTTCATTTTCCCTGTTTGCCCCTGCCAAAACGTGAAAAAAGGGGTCATTCCCTGGCTCAGGAATGGTTTCAGCCAGGAAAGTCCACATCCCATCCCAATCAGGATCCCTCCTTAATAATTGGTGTGAGTAGAAGGACTTGACCACTTCCTGGATCCATGATTTGGATCTGTTCAATGAAACCATACCATCAATCAGTCCTGTTACCATCTTACAATTCACTGACATCTTACATATTCTGTATGGGTCGGGTGAGCAATACTTCCTGAAATCCCTCTAAAAAACTACAGACTTGTGCCTATCATACTGACACCTCTTGAGTAAAGACGTCACCCTGGAGATTTCCTCACTGTCACCCCCAGTTGAGACAAGCTGTTCAAGTTTCCTCCTTAGATCCCGACAAGTGATACTTGTTCAGACCTCGAAGTCTCAAAAGTTGACGAAGAACTCACCACCCTTCCTTTGATGATCTCCCAGCACTCAGACTTATTGCTACAGAGATCCAAGAGCATTGCCTGGCTCTGAAGAAACTGCTCAAAAGATTGTCTTACTTCCGCTTCTTCCAGAAGGAATAAATTCAGATTTCATAGGCCTTTTCACATTCTGGGAGTCTCTGCAACATTCAAGGAAAAGAAAATTAAACAGTGATAGAACTCCACTACTATAGCCCTTGGCAGACACACTTCATCACCCCTTCACTGAAGAAGGACCACATTCCTTCTGGTGATCCCTGGCCCAGTTGTAGGGAGGGACTATGCGGTTCCCCCTCCCCTTTTATCTTGGAAGGCAGCCAAACAATGTGTCTTTATCCAGAAAGACAGGTCACCTCTCTTCCCTCTACATTGACCGACTGCTCTACTTTTGTGAGGTCCTCCAGAAAATGGCAGTTTAAATCGTTGTCCCCAGTGTCTAGAAATGTGGAAGCCTCTCGAGACCCCCCTGGAGCTCCAGCATCTGAAAAATTATAAGAACCCACAGTTGGGGGCAGATAGACCAGCCACTACCCCGACCTTCAATACCCCAATACCCCTACAACACTCATCCACCATCACTTCCCCCTCCCTATCCACACCCCCACTTGCACCTGGGGACACATCCATGTCATCTTTACCATTCATTCCAGCAACCTTTTTCCCAGCAATACTAACACTGGACATACCACTTGTACCATTCTCACTACAACCCCTCCACCAATCTTCCCCATCCCATTTACACAATTATCCACAGTGACAGACAACCCACTCATACCACTCACTGTCAGAAACCTCTTTACTAACAGGCTTGCCACTCTCTGGTGACTTTATCTAGGTTTTTCCTGGGGTTAGTTTCATTATGCGTTTGAGTGCAGCAGCCCCTTCCTTCAAGAGCAATGCTGCAGGTCTTTAGCCGCACGCTCTGAGCCGAGGACACAGCCTCCACAGTAGCAGATGCAATGACAGCCGCTATCTTCAGTGCCAAAGCCACGCCCATGAGCCAAAGCCATGCCACTACGCTCACCTGGACCCCTGACACCAACCTAACAGTGGATCTGCATGCAGGGGGCCCTGACCCAACAGGAAGTGGTCCAAGTCATTTTTTTGCGGTTATGGCAGCCTCTGCAGACACTGGCCCCTTAACACTTGCTAGTGCCACGGTCCCTAAAAGTGATCCATCTGCATGTGGAGAACCCCGACACCCCAGCACACGGCCAGAGACGCGACCCCGTCTGTCAGCACACCACCGATCATGCAGGTAATGGCAGCTGACACGCATGCCATTCCCCACACATCAGTGAGTGCACCAGGAGCCAGGTAAGCTCCCCCTTTCACTGGGGACCTGATCTGAGCTCCTCCATTACCTCCATTAATGTTTTAACCACCTGACGCCGGGCCACGCTCCATATCACTGTCCAGTTTTGCAGCCGCACGCCTACTACTACCCCCTCTGCTACTACCAACAGAGACAGCATCCTGCACCTGACAGATTGTACTCTCCTGCCTCCTCACTGTGGACTCACAACAGGGTCCAAGCCAGGGTGGGTAGCGGGTACCACACCACTTCTTCCCCCTTCTGATTACCTCGTCAGCTCAGATCTCGTCACCTAACGTCAGTTGATTAAAATGGACTGGGTACTGCCTGATCTGCTTCATGATGAGGCAGTCCCTGTCGCAACTGTTGTTATTTGTGTCCTCCCCATCACTCCCACTACCCTACAAAAACTGGAGTCAGACGGGAGAGCCACTTGCTCAGGGGCTATCCCGCTATGCGGCGCCAGGAGATCACTTAATTACCAAGCCTCCAGGTGGGCATGACACAACCTCCCTCCTTCTCCTGGGTGGGACTCTGCTACCCCTCTGGAGTCCCTCAGGCTATAGCTCTGACAGGGGTGAACCTAGCCTCTCTGCTGCCTGAGGCGAACTGCAAAATGGTGCCCCCCGTAGTAAAATCAGTACAAATAAATCTAGTTTACTCTTTACTAGCCTAACCTGACGCACATGTAAAATACATACACTTTTAAATAGGAATGTATTTGAAACATCGATCTTTACACTTCTTCAGGGATTCAATGCCACCTGAGGCGAAGCGATCAACTTGCTTCATTTTAGGTGCGCCCCTACAGTGCTTACTATAGCGCTTCTTCCCCGGCGGCCGTCCGTGTGGTACTGATGCGGCACACAGTTGCCACACGTATTACACACACGGACATGAATATCTCCACTAACGGTTTTTCCAGTACCGGAAATATCAGGATGTGTGAAACCAGCCTAAAGCCACATTCACACGTTCAGTATTTGGTCCGTATTTTACCTCAGTATTTGTAAGCCAAATCGGGAGTGGGTGAGAATTCCAGAAGTGATGACATGTTTCTACTATATTTTTCCTCTGATTGTTCCACTCCTGGTTTTGGCCTACAAATACTGAAGTAAAATACTGAACGCGTGAACGTGGCCTGATATAGGGTTTCTGCTACTTCTGACTTCCCGCAGACAGAAGTTGCAGTCACAAGATGACGCCGATAAAAGGTGGAGACAGTGACATTATACACAGGAGCTCTGTATATAGTGTCAGTGTACAGGTAATACAGTGATCACCAGTGACATTATACACAGGAGCTCTGTATATAGTGTCAGTGGCTGGTACTATGGGCACACTGACGGGTACTAAGTAGGGTTGAGCATTCCGATACTTCCGATACTTCCGATACCTGAAATCCAATGTAAGTCTATGGGAACAAAATATCGGAAGTAAATACTTCCGATACTTCCGATATTTTGTTCCCATAGACTTACATTGGATTTCAGGTATCGGAATTATCGGAAGTATCGGAATGCTCAACCCTAGTACTGAGAAAAAGAAAGAAAGAACAGAGACAGAGAAAGAGAGAGAAAGAAAGAGCAGAGGGAGAGAAAGAACAGAGAGAAAGGAAGAACAGAGAGAGAGAAAGGAAGAACAGAGAGAGAGAAAGAGGGGAAAGAAAGAACAGAGAGAGAAAGAAAGAGGGGAAAGAAAGAACAGAGAGAGAAAGAAAAAGAACAGAAAGGAAGAACAGAGAGAAAGAAAGAGAGGAAAGAAGATGAACAGAGAGCAAAAGAAAGAACATAGAGAGAGAGAGAAAGAAAGAGGGGAAAGAAGGAAAGAACAGAGAAAGAAGGAAAGAAAGAGGGGAATGAAAGAGCATAGAAAGAAAGAAAGGGAAAAGAAAGAACAGAGAGAGAGATAGAAGAAAGAAAGAACAGAAAGAGAGAAAGAAAGAGGAGAAAGAAAGAAAGAACAGAGAGAGAAAGAACAGGGAGAGAGAGAGAAAAAAAGAACAGGGAGAGAGAAAAAAGAAAGAAAGGAGAGTGAAAGAAAGAACAGAGAGAAAGAACAGAGAGAGAAAGAAAGAATGGAGAGAGAAAGAAAGAATAGAGAAAGAAAGAACAGAGAAAGAAAGAACAAAGAGAGAAAGAAAGAACAGAGAGAGAAAGGGGAAAGAAAGAACAGAGAGAGAGAAATAAAGAGGGTAAAGAAAGGAAGAGACAGAAAGAAAAAGAACAGAGAGAGAAAGAAAGAACAGAGAGAGAGAAAGGAAGAATAGAGAGAGAGAAAGAAAGGAGAGAGAAAGAAAGAACAGAAAGAGAGAAAAAGGAAGAACAGAGAGAAAGAAAGAACAGAGAGAGAAAGAATAGAGAGAAAGAAAGAGGGGAAAGAAAGAAAGTACAGAGAGAAAGAAAGAGGAGAAAGAAAGAACGTAGAAAGAAAGAAAGAAAGGGGAAAGAAAGAACATAGAGAAAAAAGAAAGGAGAGAGAAAGAAATAACAGAGAGAAAGAACAGAGAGAGAAAGAAAGAGTAGAGAGAGAAAAAAGAGAATGGAGAGAGAAAGATAGAACAGAGAGAGAAAGAAAGAACAGAGAAAGAAAGAAAGAACAGAGAGAGAGAAAGAAACAGAGAGAGAAAGAAAGATTCTATAAAGATACTATAGCAGCCCGGCTCACATTGTAATGCCCACCTGAGCCTCCTGGTGCAGGACATATCATGATCCGCTCACATGGCCAACATCCCCGATTCCAAGGCGATCCCGCTGTCCTCGCTGTCGGAGGAGGACATGGTGATGGATCTGAAGCATTCCCTGAAGTGCCTCCATGGTTCCGTCACAATCTCCTCCAGAAATTACCTAATTTCTGGTCAGCTTCCAGCACATCACTTCCGGTGGAATGTCACATGCGAGTTTTAAAGTGCTTCTTGGGGCTTCGCCATGTACTCCGGTGTCCACGGGAAAAGTAGGCTCCCGGCTGGGACAGCGGGGCAGACTGTCTCTCAAAATTAGGACTGTCCCGCTGAATCTGGGACAGTTGGGAGGTATGAATGCTCCCCATCATACACCGATCTCGTACATGCACGGCTCCGCACACCTCATACACACACGGTTCCACTTTGTATGCCTCGTATGCATGCGGCTCGGCTCCGCACACCTCGTACACACACGGCTCCACACACCTTGTACACACGCGGCTCCGCTCCGCACACCTCGTACACACACGGCTCTGCTCCGCACACCTCGTACATACACGGCTCCGCACACCTCGTACACATGCGGCTCCACTCAGCACACCTCGTACACACGCAGCTCCTCTCCGCACACCTCGTACACACAGGGCTCCGCACACCTCGTACACACGCAGCTCCGCTCCGCACACCTCGTATACACACGGCTCCTCCGTACACCTCGTACACACTCGGCTCCTCTCCGCACACCTCGTTCACACAGGGCTCCGCACAGCTCGTACACACGTGGCTCTGTTCCGTACACCTCGTACACATGTGGCTCTGCTCCGCACACTGCGTATACATATACACGTGACTTTGCTCCGTACACCTCGTATACACGTGGCTCTGCTCCGCACACCTCGTATACACCGGGCTCTGCTTCGCACACCACATATACACCTGGCTCCGTACACTTCATACACACAGGGCTCCATTCCATACACCACGTACACACACAGCTCCACTCCGTACACCTTGCACACACGTGGCTCCGCTCTGCACACTCCATATACACACGGCTCCGTACACTTCATACACACAGGGCTCCGTTCCATACACCTCGTACACACATGGCTCTGCTCCGTACACCTTGTACACATGCGGCTCCGCTCTGCACACCTTGTACACACATTGCTCCACTCCGCACACCTCGTACACACGTGGCTCTGCTCCGCATACCTCGTACACATGCGGTTTCAATCTGTACACCTCATACACACACAGCTCTGCTACATCCACCCTGTAAACCCCTCCTGACCCCACACATATACTTCCCTCATCCAGCACAATGACAACCAGCACAGCAGAGTCCTGCATACACTGAGGGTGGCCCCTGATCATGTGACACCTGACTCCTCCCCTCCTGTGACCTCATCACAGGTCCTGTTCGCACAGAGCAGCAATACATGAGCAACAGGAGCAGATGCAGAAGAGTTGAATCTGCCGCCCTCTATCTTCAGGGAGGGACTGCCGCCTGAGGCAGAGTGCTCAACTCGCCTCATGGTAGGTACGCCCCTGGGCTCTGAACCATTCATCATTCCGGAGCTTCTCTTGGAAGGGGCCGCTTTCAGCAAGGATTACATTTTTTCTGTCTTACAGCCTTTTGATAGACACCTTCAGTCTCTTATCAGTGGCGGAGTGCTCAGCTGGAGCTGGAGGCTCTATCGGCTTTTGCACTTGCCTCCCTTAACTAATCCCGGAGAATCTTTAGCTGGTTTCCTGCTTCCTCATACTCACAGCAGACTTAAGGGTATGCCACACTAAACAGCGTCGCTAACGAGATCGCTAAAAAACGTCACTATTTAGCGATCTCGTTAGTGACGTTGTTCAGTGTGGCATGTAGCAACGACGTGGCCCCTGCTGAGATCCTGCTGTGATCTCGTTCGTCGCTGACATCGGTCCGGACCCTATTTTTATCGTCGGCGCCCCGCTGGTAAGTATATATCGCTGAGTGTGGCACCTTTTTTTAGCGATTTAGCGGTATTTTTGTACCGCTAAAGTCGTTAAGGAGATCGCTAACCGCGATAGCGTCCTTAACGACATCGCTAAATTAAGCCGCTACTAGCGATATTGAAACTATCCCGCTAGCGATCGCATTAGTATGCGTCGTTATCGTGATCGCTAGCGGGATAGTTTAGTGTGGCAGTACCTTTACCCTTAAGTAAATGCTAATGAAAGGATTTAAAGTACTCCAATTAGAGAGCCTCTATATATGGCTGGCTATTTTGTCTTGCTATATCACCTGCTGAGGAGTGGTTAATTTGTACAACTGCTGTCTCACTTGGATGTTATACCCATTTATGAGGCTCCCTTTCCAGAATCAAACTCTGATTCTCCATTACCTATGGTCACCTCACAATGGGACGGAGCCCGTGCAGCACAGGGATGTGGTCTGAGGTCCCGAAGTGGTAGGCATATGGAAAACAGCCCTTTCACGAGGAGGGTGAGATGACTGGCCTCCAGAGGACATGCACAGCACCCAAGGCGATGCACAGGGTTGCTCGGGAGTGGAACAAGGGCATGGGGCCTATGCGATGCCTCTATCAGGCTTAGATCAGCCTCTGCTCTGGGGTCTTTTTATATTATGTTATTTTAAATAATTGTACATGTAGAAAGGTATCTTTTTAAATCTAATTACATATATAAAAAAACAAGTTAATTCTGCCAGTGAGTCAGTTATCTTATCAGTGCACTAAAGTCCAAAGTCTATTCATATCAAATCATATAAAAAAAGAAGCAACTTAATTCTGCCAGTGAAGCTGTTATCTTATCAGTGCACTGAAGTCCAAGGTTTGGGTTTGATTACTAAGTGAAAGAACACTAAACAGAATAAAACTGTGACTTGTATGTCAAAATTCAAATACTTATGGTGAAAATACTCCTGAAAAGAAAGTGTGTGCAGGGATGTCTCAATGAGAATTTACTGCTGAGTCTGCAAAGTGCATCTGAAGTCAACAGTATAGCCTCATTCATATTTACGCATGCAACATGGTGGCTCAGTGGTTAGCACTTCTACCTTGCAGTGCTGGGGTCCGGGGTTCAAATCCCACCAAGGACAACATCAGCAAGGAGTTTGTATGTTCTCCCCATGTTTGGGTTTCCTCTGGGTACTCCAGTTTCCTCCCACACTCCAAAGACATACTGATAGGGAATTATAGCACTATATATAAGACAAAATATAATAATAATACCTGCATTACAGACATCTGAATGAGGTGTGCATCTAATCCCATCATGTGTGACACGGTCCGTTGAGCCATGCATCTAACGCCAATATGTATGAATCATTCTGTGTATATAAGGCTACTTTCACATATCTGGTTTTTAAAAAAAACGGATCCATTTTTTGCTTCCGTCGGATCCGTTTCTTTCTCATTGAGTTGCATTAGTGCCGGATCGCGCCGCATGTGCTTAAGTTTCGTACGTTTTTTTCTGGATCCATCCAAAATTTCGATTCTGACGGCCAGACACAATGCATCTAGGAATGTTTTTTGTGTCTGGCGAAAAAAACAGACAGCAGCGGATGCGGCGCTACCGGCTCATGGGTACAATGTAAGTCTATGGGCGAATCCGGCGACCGGATCAGTCTTTTGCCTGATCCGGCCACCGCATTCCGTTTTTCTGCTCTGAGCATGCCCAGACCATTTGCTTTTCGTCTCTCTCTCTCTCTCTTGGCATGTAGAAGCGTGAATACCATTTCTCTTTAATAGCGGGCAGCGTTAGCCGCAGGCTGCAGCTAACACTGCCAGCATGTAAAGCCCCACCACAGCACCATACCCACGCACAAAGCACTGCATCACATAAACACACGCAAGCACACAGACACACAGCGCAGCACATCCCGGAGTCATGCTTCTTGCCGGCTCTTCCTGTCTGAGACAGCCCAGCTGGATGACATCATCATCCAGCATGCTGTCTTAGACAGTAAGCTGCAGGTGAGGAAGAGGCTGCCGGATGTGCTGCTGCTGTGGGGAGGTGAGCTGTGCTGTGTGTCTGTGTGCCTGCTGTGTGTATGTGGTGCTTTGTGTGTGAGTGTGTGAGAGTGATGCGGTGCTGTGTGTGTGTGAGTGTGAGAGAGGATTGGTGGGTGGAGGCAATGATGGAGGTGATGGGCAGTGATGGCGGTGGGGAGGCAATGATGAAGGTGATGGGCAATGATAGTGGGGGAGGCAATGATGGAGGTGATGGGCAATGATGGTGGGGGAGGAAATGATGGAGGTAATGGGCAATGATGGTGGGGAGGCAATGATGGAGGTGATGGGCAATGATGGTGGGGGAAGGCAATGATGGAGGTGATGGGCAATGATGGCGGTGGGGGGACGCAATGATGAAGGTGAAGGGCAATGATGATGGGGAGGAAATGATGGAGGTGATGGGCAATGATGGTGGGGAGGCAATGATGGACGTGATAGGCAATGACGGTGGTGGGAGGGAGACAATGATGGAGGTGATGGGCAATGATGGTGGGGAGGCAATGATGGAGGTTGATGTGCAATGATGGTGGTGGGGGAGGCAATGATGGTGGTGGGGGAGGCAATGATGGAGGTGATGAAATGGGCAATGATGGTGGTGGGGGAGGCAATGATTGAGGTGATGAAATGGACAATGATAATGGTGGGGGAGGAGGCAATGATTTAGGTCATGGAATGGGGAGTGGTGGGGGAGAATGATAGGGGTGATGGGGAGAAGACAATGATAGAGGTGGTGATGAAGACGATGATGTGGGTGGAGAGGGTCTGCATTATACTTTATGAGGGTGCTACATTATATTCTGTAGGGGACTGCGTTAATCTCAGGGGACTACATTATATTCTGGGGGCTACATCATACTCTATTAGGGGGCTACAGTATACTTTATGGGGGGCTGCATTATACCCTATGAGGGTGCTACATTATATTCTATGGTGGGGACTGCGTTATACCTTATGAGGGGGTTGCATTATATTTTGTGGGGTGCTGCATTATATTCTATGAGAGAAGGCTGCATTATATTTTATGAGGGGGGCTACATTATATTCTGTGAGGGAGGCTACATTATATTCTATGAGGGGGTTACATTATATTCTATGAGGGGGCTACCTCTCTATGATTCTATAATTCTACCCCAACACCTGCTACATAACTAAGACGTGTACTACCTTATATTATACCCTGATATTAGCGTGTTTTACTACACAATTGGTGGTCTTGTATTTATTTCTATGTAGCTGCATTGTTGGCCCCAAGAATGTTTTTCTCTGGTGGCCCAAGGTGCTCCAGTCTGACGCTGATGGCGCATGAATTAAGTTCTGACGCTGTAAGTACCAATGCCAGGTCGATCTTTATGGGTGGAGTTAGTGCCCTTTTGCTCTCTTTCCGACGATGCAGGAAGTAGTTGCAGTGTCTCTTATGTAATTAATACAGCAACCTGTGTCTCCTATGTAATGCACATACAGCAATCCCCACGTCTCCTTTGATGTATATACATCAGCTTCAGGGTCTCCTATGTGATATGCACGCTGGGAGGATTTACTGATGCCAGCAGACAGAGCGGTTATGTGATCACAGGTATGCAGTATGCATACTTCCTACCACTTTCCGAATAGTCGTGCGTGGCCTCGCTCAATCCAAGTGAACTGAGCGAAGTTGAGCATGTCTAGTCAGAATGAGGCTAGAGGTATTCATCGCATTCTTGATCACTTGGTCTTGCTGCTGGCAATGTAGAATCCTCACAGCCCGTGAAGTCTGCTGTTACATAGAGTGAAAATAAAGTGACTGCACATATTTGTGAAAAACTTGAACATGTTTTATAAAGCGTAAAATTCTCTCTCTCTCTCTCTGTATATATATATATATTGTAGCAATATGATGAACACATAGACAGATGGGAGAGTAGGGCATCACTATACCTTTGTATGTGGTTTGAGGACCTGTGATGAGGTCATGGTCACATGACCAGTCATGTGTTCTGTATTAGCTGGATGTCTGCGATATAAATGAGCCTACTGCTGACCACAGGTGAGAGTGGCTGGAGGTGTGGAGACCTCCAGTGTGTGTGCTCTGAGGAGACTACTCTGCTAGAGTACCAGGACTGTATATATATGCCTTTTTGTTACTTTGTGCCAGAGAAGGCTGTTTTTGTTTTCTGTTGTAAGCAGTTTATGAAGTTTGAATAAACTTGCTTGAAGAATCGAGTGAAGTCGCCCTCCTGCTTACCTCCGGTCGCACTCAAGCGAGGCCTAATCCTTACAATTGGTGGAGACGTGCGAGCAGCGTTCCCAGCAGAGAAGTGGGACTGGTTACTGCATGTCGTGGGTCAAGGCTATAGCAAGCCAGCCAGCATTGCCGGAGAAAATGGAAGACCTGCTGAAACACTTGGTCCAGGCGCAGGTACAGCAGCAAGAGGCCAACAGGATATTGTTGCAACAGATGCAGCAGAGCCAGCAGGAGCACCAACAGCAGATGCAGGAGAGCCAGCAGGAACATCGGCAGCAGATACAGATTCTGACAACCGCCATCCAGGGCAGGACGAGTGCCCCAACCCCAGGTCTGGCTAATGACAACCACGTCAGAAAGGCGGTAAGATGCACATTACAAAAAATGACCCCCGGGGATGATGTTGAAGCCTTCCTGACTGTATTTGAGAGGGTTGCTGAGAGGGAAAGACTTCCCCCAGAGCAGTGGGCAGAGGTACTGGCCCCATACCTGACAGGGGAGCCCCAGAAGGCGTACTACGATTTGATGGTGCAGGACGCTCAGGAATATCCTAAGCTAAAGGTTGAGATCCTCGCACGTATTGGGGTAGCAATGACTGTCAGGGCACAGAGAGTGCACCGCTGGGCTCATCACAGGGACAAACCTCCGCGCTCCCAAATGTTTGACCTGCTGCATCTGGTCCAGAAATGGCTGCAGCCAGAGTCCGCTACACCGGCTCAGATGGTAGAAAGAGTAGTAATGGATCGGTTTGTGCACTCCCTGCCAAAGCCCCTGCAGACCTGGGTTGCCCAGGGTGATCCCCGGAATGCTGATGAACTGGTCAGACTGGTCGAGAGGTACCAGGGGATGGAAGGAGCAGTGGGGAAGCAGCCCCTTACGTACTGGCGGCCCCAACAGGGGGCAGAGTCCCAAAAAGGGGTGGAGCGCCCAAGGTCAAAATGGCGGGGGGAGGTGGTGCCCAAGGTCACTGGGGGTGAAATTATTTGTTGGAACTGCCACGAGCCAGGACATATAGCTGCCCGGTGTCCGCAGACCACCGAGCAGATGGACTGCAGCATAGGACACCGTATTTCATGGTATGCATATCCAGCCTGCAGTGGAAACCCGTTCCCCAATCAGGGTCCTCAAGTCCATCCCGTGAAGGTGAATGGTGAAGCAGTAACAGCGCTGCTAGACTCTGGAAGCTTAGTGACCTTGATTAGGGCCACTTTTCCTCTCAACTAGTGTTGAGCGATACGATAATGCAAATATCGGCTATAGGCCGATATTAGCTCTATCGGCCTTTCGATAATTAGTTTCGATATTTTCGTCATATCGGATACCGGAATCGGATTTGTCACTGTCACTGTCAGTGTCCGTCGGTCGGGTCTGTCACTGTCAGTGTCCGTCGGTCGGGTCTGTCAGGAGTCAGCGGCACTTACCTGGCAGAAGATCTCCGGCGGTCACATCCCGGACTGCTTAATGGCCGCCATCCTCTTCTCCCCGGCGGTCACATGCAGTTTCTCGCGATAACTGCAGTGACTGCTGGGTAATCCCGGCCGTAAAGCAGTCAGTCCGATGACGTCACCGCCGGGGAACCAGGTAATCAGCTGTGCTGCGTCGCGATGACAGGCTCTGCCTGTCATTGCGATGTAGCAGAGCTGGATCGTCGTGGGACAATCGTTACTATGGACTGCGTCGGACAGGTGGTATACTGTTGGTTTGTTTTTTTTCTTTTTTTACAGGAGATCGATGGCGTCGCAGGAATGAGAGTACAATAAAAGAAATGAAAACTGTGTTGTCTCTTTTATTTCATTAAAAGACTTTTTTCTTGCTTTGTCTTTTTTTTATGCATTTAATAACTTTGGGATTAATAATGGATCGGTGTCTTATTGACGCCTCTCCATTATTAACCGGGCTTATTGTCACCGTGCAATCAACGGTGACATTAACCCCTTATTACCCCGCTTGCCACCGCTACAGGGCAAGTGGGAAGAGCCGGGTAAAGTGCCACAATTGGCACATCTTTTGATGCGCCAAATGTGGGGCTGCTGTAGCCTGGTATTATCAGGCTGTTGAGGGCCAAAATCCATGGGCCTTGACAGTCTTTTAATACCAGGCCGTAGCAGTCTGCATTTTACTTGGCTGGTTAACAAAAATAGGGGGACCCCTACGCCGTTTTTTTTTCGAGGGGATCCCCTATTTTTGTTAACCAGCCAAGCTAAGCAGACTGCTGTGGCCTGGTATTATCAGGCTTGCAAGGTCCATGGATATTGGATCCTTACCAGCCTGAAAAACCAGGCCTCAGCGGTCTGCTTCATCTGGCTGGTTAACAAAAATAGGGGGGACCCCACGCCAATTTTTTTCGAGGGGATCCCCTATTTTTGTTAATCAGCCAAGATATGCAGACTGCTGTGGCCTGGTATTATCAGGCTGGCAAGGTCCATGGATCTTGGCTCCTTAACAGCCTGAAAATCCAGGCCTCAGCGGTCTGCTTCATCTGGCTGGTTAACAAAAATAGGGGGGACCCCACGCCATTTTTTTTCAAGGGGATCCCCTATTTTTGTTAACCAGTTCCCTCTGACGTCACTGATTGTGTCCCTGGCTGACCTGAAGTGAAAGTGGAAAGCAATCAATTAAGCTTTCCACTTCCTCTCCTGTCAGCCACGAGAGGAACTCATTCATTTGGGGGTTTACTGTGAGGCTGCAGCATTAGCTGCGGTCCCTGCAGTAAACATTAACCCTTTCTGAAGGATTACACCGTGGGACCTGACTGTGCATCGGATTGGTAAGAATAATTTTGCTTTATTATTTTATTTTTATTACAGGAAATGGTTTTAGCAGGAAAATAAAATATGGTCAAAAACTGTGTGATTATTTCATTAAACTTCTTTTTTATTAAAGTGTGTGTGTTTGATTTTTCTTTCATACAATAGGATTAATAATTGATAGTTGTCTAATTGACAGCTCTCAATTATTAACCTGGCTTAAAGTGACCTTTCAATTGCAAGGTCATTTTAACCCCTTATTAACCCATTCGCCACCGCTACAGGGCAATGGGAATAGACGGGCAAAGTGCCAGAAAGGGCAAATCTAATTAGAGATTTGCCCTTTCTGGGGTGTCTGGGGGCAGATGTTAGTAGCCGGGGGGGGGCCAAAAATAATGGTCCCTCTCTGGGCTATTATTATCTGCCCCCACTCACCGGCTTTGTCTGTCTGGTTGCGAAAATAGGGCGGGAGCCCACGCATTTTTTTTTCAGCAATTTTACACCTCATATATATATATATACATGTCATTAAATTTGTGACACATATATTATATATTTATATTTATAGTTCATACACTTCTACATAGTATAATAGCCGCTAATTCAATTGCCGGCTTTTGTGAAAATGCAGAACCCGACATGAAATGACACTTGGTTTACATAGAGTTAACCATGTCTTTTCATGTAGTTTGATATCTGATTTGCCCAAACAATTACATGAGTGTAAGTGTGCAAAATTTCACACCTTGTAGGGGTTAATTAAAGGTGTAAATTCGTAGCAAAAAAGTCCGTTTTTTTTTTACAACGAATTTACACCTTTAATTAACCCCTACAGGTGTGAAATTTTGCACACATAGACTGATGTAATTGTTTGTGCAAATCAGATTGCAAACGACATGAAAAGACATGGTTAACCCTATGTACACCAAGTGTCATTTCATGTCGGGTGCTTCTGTCTTTTCACAGAAGCCGGCTTTACCCGGCAATTGAATCAGAGGATATTTTACTATGTAGAAGTGTATAAACTATAAATATATGTATATATATATGTCACAATGACATGTGTATACATATATATATATGTATTCTATGTGTGTATATTTAGTGTTTACAAGGAAATAAAGGTTTTTTTTAGTTTCGATATTTTGTTCCCATAGACTTACATTGGACTTCCGGTATCGGAATCGGATATCGCCGATATTTAGTGATATCGGCGATACAATTTCGATACGATATTTTTAGATATCGAGCAATAATATCGCTCAACACTACTCTCAACATATTACCAGGAAAAAAAGTCGGTGTTCAATGCATACATGGGGATGTAAAGGACTACCCTATGGCCAGAGTGGACATTGAAACGATGCATTGCACTGAGTCCCATGAAGTCGGCGTCGTTCGGGACTTGCTGCGTCCTATAATTATAGGCCGGGATTTCTGTCTGTTTTGGGATCTGTGGAGAAAGGGTTCTGAGGTCCCTAGCGAGAATGGGGAACCAGTAAACCCTAATAAACTACTGCCACACTCAGAAGGGGCGGAGTCCCAAACTGAGTCGATGAGGAGAAATGAAGTGGCGGCGGATGAGCTGAGGAACTATTGCCGGGTGCAGGGTTTGAACAGCGTATGTCGCGAATGGTGTACTGACTTTACATCTGACCGGGGGGCACTGAACTGTTCTCTAATAGTGAATGGAGAGTGTGTGAGTGGACTTCTAGACTCAGGAAGCCAGGTGACTCTGCTGAGCGACACACTCCCTGTCTATCTAATTCCCGGAAAGAAGATAGAAGTCCCTTGTGTTCATGGGGTCACTAGGGAGTATACGGTATCCAGGGTAATCGTTGAGACGTCCACTATTATTTCAACCCATGATGTCCCTGTAGTCCCAGACTTACCATATCCTATAATAATAGGCCAGGATTGTAAACGGTTTTGGGAGGTGTGGGACGAAGCACTGGCTGATTGCTCAGAAGGGAACCAGAATGACCCTAAGAGAGGCCCATCCCTGCAGGAGGCTGTAGTGGTTGCTGATAGTGTGGTGGGTAAAACAGAGGTAGCCACCCCTAAAGTCAAAGATACCCAGTGCCTGGTGACCGTCAGAAAGTGTGGCTCAGACAAAAGTGAGGACTTTGGGGTGACCAAATATAGGACCGCAGAAAACTGGGTAGCTCGAGGAATAGGGGCCGACACCTGGTCAAGTGGGGACTTGCTGTTCCAAGATGACAGAGGGAGTGGGAATGACTCCTATACAGACTGTAACTCAACCGCAAGTGAAAGCGAGTGCAGCAAGGTGGAGTCGGGTACAAGTAGCAGATCTCCTCCTCACTGCAGGGGCTGCAGGAAGGCCCAACAGCCTATGCTGTCTAAGAAGAGAAATAAGAGGGAAAGGATGGTGCCACATGTACTGGATAAAAGAGAGCAAGTCCATGAGATGCAGCTGCTTAAAGAGACAGTCGGGCAAGAAAGGATACGGAGACAAGGGATTGAGCAACGAGTGGAGGACCTGGAGAAAGAAGTCTCTAAAGTTCAAGGTCAACTGTCAGCGTGCCAGACGGCGACCCAAATCCTAGTGAAAGATACGGAGATGTTCAGAGCGGCCCAGGAGAAGCATCAGCAGGAACTTCTACGAAGAGAGGAGGAGCACCGCTGCTGGGCAGAGGAGCAAGAGAAAATTCTCAAAGAACTCCAAATAGAGAAGGAAGCTAATGCCCACCTCAGGAAATCTACGACAGTCCGGGAAACCGAACGGTTGCGCTCTCCTGGTCCGAGCGTACGGGAGGAGAGTGAACTGGAGAAGATAACCAAAGAAGGGGCCTCAACGGAGGAAGAAAGTCAGCAAGGGAACCGCCACCCAGATGGCCTCCGCGAGAAGCAGAGACGTCGGGAGACAACAAGAAAACCTCAAAGTCGGAAGGGGTTGGTGGAAAACCTTGGGAAGATCCGGGTGCTCCTGGAGGTGCACCAGGGAAGAATAGAACAGCTAAGAATTGAAGAGGAGCAGATCAACAGACAGCTGCAAAAGTTGGGGCAAAACAGGCAGCCACCTTCAACCCGTAATATAGAGAGGCGCAGAAGTTCGCTTCAGAGTGAAAGTCATCGAAGTGGAACTAAGACAGGACATAGATGGCCTGAAATGAGAGGTAGAGGCAGTGACACCTCAATTAGCTCAGGACTCAGTGACCTAAGCCAAACTGTGACAGACCAGTTAATTGTGGAGACGACTGAAAAGAGTTTCTAGTCGGTGAATGAAATGTGCCAAGCCCACGGCTTTAGGCAGAGGGGGGAGGTATGTAGCGATATGATGAACACATAGACAGATGGGAGAGTAGGGCATCACTATACCTTTGTATGTGGTTTGAGGACCTGTGATGATGTCATGGCCACATGACCAGTCATGTGTTCTGTGTTAGCTGGATGTCTGCGATATAAATGAGCCTACTGCTGACAACAGGTGAGAGTGGCTGGAGGTGTGGAGACCTCCAGTGTGTGTGCTCTGAGGAGACTACTCTGCTAGAGTACCAGGACTGTATATATGCCTTTTTGTTACTTTGTGCCAGAGAAGGCTGTTTTTGTTTTTTGTTGTAAGCAGTTTATGAAGTTTGAATAAACTTGCTTGAAGAATCGAGTGAAGTCGCCCCCCTGCTTACCTCCGGTCGCACTCAAGCGAGGCCTAATCCTTACAATATATATATATATATATATATATATATATATTGTAGCCTTTCCGGGGTTTTAGCTCTGAGATCGCTGTCTGGGTAGACAGAATGGCATGGAAACAGTTCATTCAGACAGCAATTATGGTAAATACTGGCCGCAACCAGTTTTATTAAAGTCCACAGCAAACAGATAAAACAAAGCATAAACAAAAGACCTAGGCTTGTCTAGCCACTAATTACACTTATGTAATGTCCCTTTCTATCAGGAACCCAGACTCTATCAGTCTGTGCCCAAAACAACACATATGATATATGTTACCAGTATGGAGTCTCCCAGATACTCCTCCTTATGTCTGAAGGTCCACCCGACTTCCAGACTTGAGAAAGATCCACTCCTATTCAGTAGTCATTATGCTGGAGGTTCACAGAGACACTCCTGTGTCCGGGGTCCTTCCTGCACCCAGACTGAGACGGCTCTCCTCCTCTTCAGTAATCATCAGCATGCATTCTCACAGAGACTGCTTCCTTGTGCCAGGACACCTCTCTGTGTCCAGGCTGAAGACAGCTCTAACACTCTTGGCTTATCCGCATATATTCTCACAGAGACTGCTTCCTTGTGCCAGAACACCTCTCTGTGTCCAGGCTGAAGACAGCTCTAACACTCTTGGAGACTGTTTCTTGTGCCAGGACACCTCCCTGTGTCCAGGCTAAACTAGCTCTCTGACTGTGTCCGCAGACACCTATTTCTGGCTTCTTAATTAACAGCTGAGTGGTTACAGGTTTGAGCTGCAAGTATGCACTGAGTGGAAGGTGTAATGACCTTTCTCTACCACCAGGTCTACAAAGCCATACACCTCCCTTATACCAGTCAGCAAAGCACCCAGGTGAAATATACACCCCATCTAACCCACATATTCTCACTGTCTCACATATCCCCCCCCTCTTCTCCAGACCGGAGGGCTGGTCATCCAGACCGGAGGACTGGTCAACAAACCTCAAGAGACAGTGAACACAGCTCAAGTCATGGCCCACATCATCTTCATCTTTATCTTCCATTAAGCAGGGTTTCTATACCCTTACACACACACACACACACACTGTGTGATGTCACAGTCATGTGACCAGTCAACTGAGGAGAAGGAACATGGACAGTCAAAACATACATACTGATCCATTAAATGAATGCCAGCCAGCGCTGCATTACCCATCCGTCCCCTCTGCATACAGCTTTATCCTAGGTATTTAGACACATACCCCTTAGGTGGGTTTGTAGGTGACTGGACCCGCCCAGCTCTCCAAGTCACCTGGAAGCCTCCCAATGTATAGCACAAGTCTCAGCAGTAGATCTGCTGAACCAAAATATATCCAGGCTTCCATCACAGGGCCACCCACCTCTGCGATACATACCGTCCATCCATCACATGCCTCCATGCATATCCTGAGGGCCATACCCAGTGCCCCCTCTGTTCAAATTTGTGGGGTCGAACACCTGCCACCCGACCAGAGATCCCCCTCGGTCGCCTCTGCCAGTCACCCCGTCTCAGTTGATTTTGGGCACTATGCAATATCACCTCTTTGTTAGGCCTCTCCCGCCCCCAGCGGTCAGAACGTTGGCCTTGTCCTTGTGTCAGTGTCACCTCATCCGACCTTTCTTTCCCCAACTGACTCCTACCGTCGTTGCGGCCACGAGTCCATCGTCCAGTCAAGCTTACTGGTAGCTCTGAGTCTGACTCTCTGTCTTTTCGTCCGCCACCGGGTCTCCCACTCAGCCGTGAGCTAACAGAAGCGTCATCTCTACCCCTCATTGTTTTAGCACGTCTACTGCCAATCCCCAGGGAAGCCTCTCGTCTCTCCCTTTCTTGGGCTGGAAGTAGTCGCTCTCTTTGTTCCAACTGTAAAACATCCTCAGATGGCATCTTCTGTCTGGCTGTAAGGTCAGCATCAGCCTTCTTCTCAGGACTCTCAACCTCTTCTGCTACCATGCCTTCCTCATTTGCACTGGTTGCTTTATTGTCATCAGATGATTCATTATCACTCCCACTATCCCTGTCTGACCCCTTTTTCTCAGCCACATCCGGCTCACTTTCAGGGTTAGACACTTAATTTTCATTCACATCCGGCTCACTGTCAGGGTTATACAATTCACTCTCATTCTCATCCTGCTCACTTTCAGGAGTATACAATTTATTTTCATTCACATCTTGCTCTGGAACCTTAGTTAACATGTTATCCTCAACATTAACTTCACCATCTGGTCCCTCAAGTATGTGACTATGTGACAACCCCAGCACTATACCTCCATATAGCTCAGGTACCAGGAGCTGACTCACAACCTCTCCCTGGACTTCAGTGTCCCTAAACAATAGGTTATTGTTCATGGCAGCATGAGGAAACCTCTCCTCAGAGCCAGGCTCTTGGGGAACCTCATTCAGAACAATTACATTTTCCTGTGCCGTTTTAAGAGTGGGGTCTCGCACCGGCTCTCTCCCAAAATTGTCACAGGACACAGGCAGGTCAGGGACACTCGGTTCCCGAGAACCACCATCCTCGTCTCCCAACATCACCTGCAAAGAAATTTCATCTTTATCACGGTCATCATCAGTATCATCACTATTATGATTAGCATCATCATCATTATCAATATCATCATCACTATCACACAAGATAAACGGCCCACTAACATTGTGTTCCGCCCCTCGGGACTGCGTACCCTCAGTAGGGGCTTCATCACACTGTCCATCAGAATCACCCTTCCCCCAGAGATCCTTAGACCGGGGAAAGTCATTACACAACACAACGGGGTGCACCAGGTTCTTCACTACCCCCACTTCACATGAAACCTCCCCGAGTTTAGGGACCAAGTCCACGGCAGTCTCTGGGTAGACTTTGGTGTCTCCATGGATGCACACCATACTCAAGTGCTTATCAGGGATGAAGTCCCTATCAATCAGGCTGTCACATACGGAAGTCACTGGACTCTCTGAGTCCAAGAGGGCCTGCGCTGAGCAACCATTTGTAACCACCGGGGACACCTGTGGTCCAGTCTCTTCGGTTGCGGTGGTCACCCACACAGGTTCTGCGCAGAGAGAGAGGGATCTGCCAACATCACGGCACATAGGCTCCCCCTCTAGTGGACAGTTGGCAGCAATTTCACGACATCTCCAACACTGTCCATCACACTCTTCCACCCACATGTCCCCTCGGGCCTGAACCCGCTTATCAGCATACCCCATGTCCCCAACAGCTGGAACGCTCTTACCGGGAGAGTTCGACGTCCGGGAACTCTGAAGTGACGTCCTCTCAGACGGCTGTACCTCAGGAGAACATGCTCGGGTGTAGCGGTTCACTGTAGGACATGCTCGGGTGTAGCGGTTCACTACCACCTTTTCAACTCCATAATCAGGCCTGCTGACTGCAGACTCCCAACTGTATCTCCAGTCATGAACTCCCCTGGCATGGGCTGTCACCGTAACACCCAGCCGGGTACGAATCTCCGCTTTCAACTTGGCATAGTCTTCGCTGTCCTGCTTGCTCAGGTCAGCATAGGCCACCTGGGGCACTCCAATCAGATAGGGTGCGACCATCATGGCCCACTCAGATAGGGGCAGATTCTCCTTCTCTGCCAGTCTCTCAAACCTAGTGAGATATACCTCCACATCATCACGAGGTGTCATCTTTTCCAGGGACCGTCTTACCGCCTTCTTTACATCGGACAAGTCAGGTGCCTTCACAACATTACTCTGAGACGCGGTGCGGAGAGCTGCAATCTGCTCCAACAACCGGTTATTCTCCTGCTGCTGCTGCAGGAATTGCTGCCGGTGCTCCTGCATGCGCTGCTGGTGCTGCAGGCGCTGCTGCTCCATGCTCCGCTGGGCCTGTACCAGGTACTCAACGAGCCCCTCCATACTGCCGGACTCATCTGTCTCAATCACAGCAGTCTTATGTTGCACAATAACTTGCGCCATTTGTTCAAACAGCGCCTCCATGCTGTCATCCATGCTGTCAGACTTCTCTGTCTTCACAACGGTAGTCTTCACTCAAGACATACACACACTCTACAGTCTTTTCCATAGAAAAATTTAGCTCTGCTGTGCAGACACTTTTTTTTTTTTTTTTTCCTTTGCAAAGTCTATTAGGGCTACTGTCTCTTTAAGACTGCTCCACAAACTTTTCTTTTGCTGCTGCACATTCCACAGTCATTTTCACAACAAGTTCAGCTTTGCTGTGCATACATTTCCTCTCTGCAGACCCTATCAGGGCCACTGTCTCTCCAAACAGACGTTTCTGCTGACACACACTTTTTTTTTCTGCTGCTATTTCAATAGACTTCACCTTTAATGCTGTCTCTCGCCACTGTGCTGCATGCACACTCCAGCACTAACTGTACCAGGCCCTGCGCTGCCCCAGCATTCTCCACCAATTGTAGCCTTTCCGGGGGTTTTAGCTCTGAGATCGCTGTCTGGGTAGACAGAATGGCATGGAAACAGTTCATTCAGACAGCAATTATGGTAAAAACTGGCCGCAACCAGTTTTATTAAAGTCCACAGCAAACAGATAAAACAAAGCATAAACAAAAGACCTAGGCTTGTCTAGCCACTAATTACACTTATGTAATGTCCCTTTCTATCAGGAACCCAGACTCTATCAGTCTGTGCCCAAAACAACACATATGATATATGTTACCAGTATGGAGTCTCCCAGATACTCCTCCTTATGTCTGAAGGTCCACCCGACTTCCAGACTTGAGAAAGATCCACTCCTATTCAGTAGTCATTATGCTGGAGGTTCACAGAGACACTCCTGTGTCCGGGGTCCTTCCTGCACCCAGACTGAGACGGCTCTCCTCCTCTTCAGTAGTCATCAGCATGCATTCTCACAGAGACTGCTTCCTTGTGCCAGGACACCTCTCTGTGTCCAGGCTGAAGACAGCTCTAACACTCTTGGCTTATCCGCATGTATTCTCACAGAGACTGCTTCCTTGTGCCAGAACACCTCTCTGTGTCCAGGCTGAAGACAGCTCTAACACTCTTGGAGACTGTTTCTTGTGCCAGGACACCTCCCTGTGTCCAGGCTAAACTAGCTCTCTGACTGTGTCCGCAGACACCTATTTCTGGCTTCTTAATTAACAGCTGAGTGGTTACAGGTTTGAGCTGCAAGTATGCACTGAGTGGAAGGTGTAATGACCTTTCTCTACCACCAGGTCTACAAAGCCATACACCTCCCTTATACCAGTCAGCAAAGCACCCAGGTGAAATATACACCCCATCTAACCCACATATTCTCACTGTCTCACAATATATATATATATATATATATATATATATATATATATATTGTAAGGATATATATACAGTACAGACCAAAAGTTTGGACACACCTTCTCATTTAAAGATTTTTCTGTATTTTCATGACTATGAAAATTGTACATTCACACTGAAGGCATCAAAACTATGAGTTAACACATGTGGAATTATACATTACACTTTACAAAAAATGTGAAACAACTGAAAATATGTCTTATATTCTAGGTTCTTCAAAGTAGCCACTTTTGGTTTGATTACTGCTTTGCACACCCTTGGCATTCTCTTGATGAGTTCCAAGAGGTAGTCACCGGAAATGGCTTTCACTTCACAGGTGTGCCCTGTCAGGTTTAATAAGTGTGATTTCTTGCCTTATAAATGGGGTTGGGACCATCATTTGTGTTGTGCAGATACACAGCTGATAGTCCTACTGAATAGACTGTTAGAATGTGTATTATGGCAAGAAAAAAGCAGCTAAGTAAAGAAAAACGAGTGGCCATCATTACTTTAAGAAATGAAGGTCAGTCAGTCCGAAAATTTGGGAAAACTTTGAAAGTGTACCCAAGTGCAGTTGCAAAAACCATCGAGCACTACAGAGAAACTGGCTCACATGAGGACCGCCCCAGGAAAGGAAGACCAAGAGTCACCTCTGCTTCTGAGGATAAGTGTATCCGAGTCACCAGCCTCAGAAATCGCAGGTTTACAGCAGCTCAGATTAGAGACCAGGTCAATGCCACACAGAGATCTAGCAGCAGACACATCTCTACAACAACTGTTAAGAGGAGACTTTGTGCAGCAGACCTTCATGGTAAAATAGCTGCTAGGAAACCACTGCTAAGGACAGGCAACAAGCAGAAGAGACTTGCTTGGGCTAAAGAACACAAGGAATGGACATTAGACCAGTGGAAATCTGTGCTTTGGTCTAGTGAGTCCAAATTTGAGATCTTTGGTTCCAACCACCGTGTCTTTGTGCGACACAGAAAAGGTGAACGGATGGACTCTACATGTCTGGTTCCCACCGTGAAGCATGGAGGAGGAGGTGTGATGGTGTGGGGGTGCTTTGCTGGTGACACTGTTGGGAATTTATTCAAATTTGAAGGCATACTGAAACAGCATGGCTACCACAGCATCTTGCAGTGGCATGCTATTCCATCCGGTTTGCGTTTAGTTAGACCATCATTTATTTTTCAACAGGACAATGACCCCAAACACACCTCCAGGCTGTGTAAGGGCTATTTGACCAAGAAGGAGAGTGATGGGGTGCTACACCAGAAGACCTGGCCTCCACAGTCACCAAACCTGAACCCAATCAAGATGGTTTGGGGAGAGCTGGACCGCAGAGTGAAGGCAAAAGGGCCAACAAATGCTAAGCATCTCTGGGAACTCTTTCAAGATTGTTGGAAGACCATTTCCGGAGACTACCTCTTGAAGCTCATCAAGAGAACATAACATATTTTTAGTTGTTTCTCTCGTTTTTGTTAAGTATATAATTCCACATGTGTTAATTCATAGTTTTGATGCCTTCAGTGTGAATGTACAATTTTCATAGTCATGAAAATACAGAAAAATCTTTAAATGAGAAGGTGTCCCCAAACTTTTGGTCTGTACTTTATTCACTGCTCAAAAAAATAAAGGGAACACTTAAACAACAGAATATAACTCCAAGTAAATCAAACTTCTGTGAAATCAAACTGTCCACTTAGGAAGCAACACTGATTGACAATCAATTTCACATGCTGTTGAGCAAATGGAATAGACAACAGATGGAAATTATTGGCAATTATCAAAACACATGCAATAAAGGAGCGGCTCTGCAGGTGGGGACCACAGACCACATCTCAGTACCAATGCTTTCTGGCTGATGTTTTGGTCACTTTTGAAAGTTGGTTATGCTTTCATACTCGTGGTAGCATGAGGCAGACTCTACAACCCACACAAGTGGCTCAGGTAGTGCAGCTCATCCAGGATGGCACATCAATGCGAGATGTGGCAAGAAGGTTAGCTGTGTCTGTCAGCGTAGTGTCCAGAGGCTGGATGCACTACCAGGAGACAGGCCTGTAGACCAGGAGATGTGGAGGGGGCTGTAGGAGGGCAACAACCCAGCAGCAGGACCACTACCTCCGCCTTTGCGCAAGGAGGAACAGGAGGAGCACTGCCAGAGCCCTGCAAAATGACCTCCAGCAGGCCACAAATGTGCATGTGTCTGCACAAACGGTTAGAAACTGACTCCATGAGGATGGTCTGAGTGCCCAACGTCCACAGATGGGGGTTGTGCTCACAGCCCAACACCGTGCAGGACGTTTGGCATTTGCCACAGAACACCAGGATTGGCAGATTCGCCACTGGCACCCTGTGCTCTTCACAGATGAAAGCAGGTTCACACTGAGCACATGTGACAGACGTGACAGAGTCTGGAGATGCCGTGGAGAGCGATCTGCTGCCTGCAACATCCATCAGCATGACCGGTTTGGCAGTGGGTCAGTAATAGTGTGGGGTGCCATTTATTTGGAGGGCTGCACAGCCCTCCATGTGCTTGCCAGAGGTAGCCTGACTGCCATTTGGTACCGATATGAGGTCCTCAGACCCCTTGTGAGACCATATGCTGGTGCGGTTGACCCTGGGTTCCTCCGAATACAGGACAATGCCAGACATCATGTGGCTGGAGTGTGTCAGCAGTTCCTGCAAAATGAAAGCACTGAAGCTATGGACTGGCTCGCCCATTCCACAGAACTGAATGCGATTGAGCACATCTGGGACATCATGTCGCGCTGAATCCACCAACGTCACGTTGCACCACAGACTGTCCAGGAGTTGGCGGATACTTTAGTCCAGGCCTTGGAGGAGATCCCTCAGGAGACCATCCACCTCCTCATCAGAAGCATCCACCTCCTCATCAGAAGCATGCCGAGGCGTTGTAGGGAGGTCATACAGGCACAGGGAGGTCATACAGGCACGTGGAGGCCACACACACTACTGAGCATCATTTTGACTTGTTTTAAGGACATTACATTCCACTTTAATTTTGTGTGTGACTCCAAATCAAGGCCTCCATTGGTTAATAATTTGATTTTTATTGATGATTTTTGTGTGATTTTGTTGTCAGCACATTCAACTTTGTGCAGTACAAAGTATTCAATGAGAATATTTCATTCATTCATTCAGATCTAGGATGTGTTAGTTGAGTATTCCCTTTATTTTTTTGAGCAGTGTGTGTGTATATATATATATATATATATATATATATATAGTGTATACTGTACGCTGAAAGTATTGGTGCTAGAGTTGAGCGAAACAGGTCGGTCAGATTCATAAGTTGCTGACTTTCGCCAAAGTCGAGTTTCGCCGAGCGAAACCCGACCATAGCGTGAAGTCGGCCATGCGTTCGGCAAAACGAGCGCCAAAGTTGGTTTTCCCATAATGCTTGCAGGCGTCTTTTTTCAGCCAATGAGCAAGGACGTTGTCACGCGGTCTTATGATATGTGTACGATGTCAGTAAACTATTCTTAAAAGAACAACACTCTATACAACATATAGATTAGCAACATCAGCATGTAAATATAGAATAGATTTACCTGACACGATATCCGTTGAACTCAGGATTAATCTTGAGGACTTGATACACTGTCACAGGAAAGAAGAGGACCGGGGGTCTAACCTGACCCTAAACTGGGGTCCTAACTAATCCCTCACCTTGGAGGTACTGATAATGGTTCAGAGGTCCAAGTCTCCAGCCTAACCCTGTCTCCTATCAGTCCCTGAACCCTGTAATCAGTCCTAAGAAGGATTCTGATTACCACCAAAGGGATATGGGCTGATCTCTGCTAAATACACAGAATATAAGACAGACTGGAGAAAACACAGACTTGCATACACACTCAAACACAGAAGGAACATAAATGATCTGGGATATTAAACTCTAAGCAAGGTGAGCTTAAAACAACTAAGGAGCTCTTTAACTTAAGTCTATACAGATACAATCCTATCTGTGGTCTGCATGAAGAATTTCACTGGCAACTCCCAAAACAGACCACCAGAGATTTAAAGGAAACCAATCAACAAATAATTAATTGCAGCCGGGAGAAACTGCACCCAGTCCCAGAACTGAGCACAGACAGAATTAACTCCCTAACTGCCAAACACAAAGAAACAGCAACTCAGCTGTGAGAAGTCAGAATGTGCAACCGCGACGATCTTCGTGGCGATGCACACATGACAGACGTACACTGTGGGCAACGAGATGACATGGGCAGCGTCCGCCACCATCTTAGAGAAGGGCATTGCAGTGATTGGCTTGCTTTGGGGGACGTCATAGTGTCTATAAAAGCCCTAACCGCCGACAGCCATTTTATTTCTGCCGATCTTAACAGTAGGGAGAGGTTGCTGACGCTGTTTATCAGTAGGGAGAGAGTTAGGGCTGGAAAGAGAAGTTATTATGTGCTTGTGCTGATAGCAATTGTGCTGTACAGTTAGTGTGCAGTGACGGGGAGGATTTTCTTGTGTGCAGCAGCGCTGGTTATTAGGCTCCCTGATAGCTGTATTGCTGTGTGTAGACTGCTGTGCAGACTGCTTTTTACATAGCACTAATACTTTTATTCTTTACTCTGCATAGTTACCGAGCGTTCATTTTTTCCAACACCGTATAGAGCTGTACGCTACTCACACACTACCGTGTATCGGCTGGTATCATGGACAAATACATGCTGACTATCTGTGTGTGACTCCAGAAATATATACGGAGATTTAAATTTTACCCTACACAGTATACAGCTGGTATCTTCTGATACAGTACCGTTTTTCTGCCTTTGTATTGTGGTCAAATCCATACTGAGTGAGCGTCTGTGTGTGACTCCGGAAATATATACGGAGATTTAAATTTTCCCCTACACTATATACACCTGGTATCTTCTGATACAGTACCTTTTTTCTGCCTTTGTATTACGGTCAAATCCATACTGAGAGAGCGTCTGTGTGTGACTCCGGAAATATATACGGAGATTTAAATTTACCCCTACACTATATACACCTGTTATCTTCTGATACAGTAACTTTTTTTCTGCCTTTTGTATTGTGGTCAAATCCATACTGAGTGAGCGTCTCTGTGTGACTCCGGAAATATATACGGAGATATAAATTTTACCCTACACAGTATACAGCTGGTATCTTCTGATACAGTACCGTTTTTCTGCCTTTTGTTTTACGGTCTAATCCATACTGAGTGAGCGTCTGTGTGTGACTCCGGAAATATATACGGAGATTTAAATTTTCCCCTACACTATATACACCTGGTATCTTCTGATACAGTACCTTTTTTCTGCCTTTGTATTACGGTCAAATCCATACTGAGAGAGCATCTGTGTGTGACTCCGGAAATATATACGAAGATTTAAATTTTCCCTTACACTATATACACCTGTTATCTTCTGATACAGTACCTTTTTTCTGCCTTTTGTATTCTGGTCAAATCCATACTGAGTGAGCGTCCCTGTGTGACTCCGGAAATATATACGGAGATTTAAATTTTACCCTACACCATATACAGCTGGTATCTTCTGATACAGTACCTTTTTTCTGCCTTTTGTATTGTGGTCAAGTCCATACTGAGTGAGCGTCTGTGTGTGACTCCGGAAATATATACGGAGATTTAAATTTTCCCCTACACTATATACACCTGATATACACCATTCCCTTAAGCAAATAATTCAAATAAAGGGAAAATGAAGAAGAGATCCCATAGATGATAAAAAACAAATTTTATTTATAGAAAACTATTAAAATGTACCATAAAACAGCAGAAAAACTGTTAAGGGACACCGAGCCGTGATACAGTTTAAATGGCCACCAAAACAATGGTGGTACCAATAATATAAATCATTATATGCAAATAACAAATCACCTTATGCCACGTAAATGCCTATCATCACATATAAGTTATAATACTGCAAGGGTTAAATACCCATTGACTGCCCATTAAATGAATTTCCAATATATATACATACATCCAACCCCATGCTATGAAAATATATATACACTCTCAATAGAGTAGCAAAACAGGGCATAGAGATAGATATACTAAGTAGGTGCCAGTATAACACATATGCGTCTAAACCATGTACACCTCAGTAGCATAACAATAATTGCTATATACTTGCAATGAACTGACAAAACATGCAGAGATTGCACAATGCAAAGAAAAAGGCTAATATGGTGATATTTACGGAAGAAGCAGGTGGCGAAACGCGCATCGGGTGAGGGGACGCCGAGCTACATCGTTGTTATTGGTAAATATCACCATATTAGCCTTTTTCTTTGCATTGTGCAATCTCTGCATGTTTTGTCTGTTCATTGCAAGTATATAGCAATTGTTGTTATGCTACTGAGGTGTACATGGTTTAGACGCATATGTGTTATACTGGCACCTACTAAGTATATCTATCTCTATACCCTGTTTTGCTACTCTATTGAGAGTGTATATATATTTTCATAGCATGGGGTTGGATGTATGTATACATATTGGAAATTCATTTAATGGGCAGTCAATGGGTATTTAACCCTTGCAGTATTATAACTTATATGTGATGATAGGCATTTACGTGGCATAAGGTGATTTGTTATTTGCATATAATGATTTATATTATTGGTACCACCATTGTTTTGGTGGCCATTTAAACTGTATCACGGCTCGGTGTCCCTTAACAGTTTTTCTGCTGTTTTATGGTACATTTTAATAGTTTTCTATAAATAAAATTTGTTTTTCATCATCTATGGGATCTCTTCTTCATTTTCCCTTTATTTGAATTATTTGTTTAAGGGAATGGTGTATATCATTGATATGAAGTGCCCTATCTGAATATTTGGACAGGTTTCTTGTTGTTGCACTACTGTATAAACACCTGGTATCTTCTGACACAGTACCTTTTTTCTGCCTTTTGTATTCTGGTCAAATCCATACTGAGTGAGCGTCTCTGTGTGACTCCAGAAATATATACGGAGATTTAAATTTTACCCTACACAGTATACAGCTGGTATCTTCTGATACAGTACCGTTTTTCTGCCTTTGTATTACGGTCAAATCCATACTGAGAGAGCGTCTGTGTGTGACTCCGGAAATATATACGGAGATTTAAATTTACCCCTACACTATATACACCTGTTATCTTCTCATACAGTACCTTTTTTCTGCCTTTTGTATTGTGGTCAAATCCATACTGAGTGAGCGTCTCTGTGTGACTCCGGGAAATATATACGGAGATTTAAATTTTACCCTACACAGTATACAGCTGGTATCTTCTGATACAGTACCGTTTTTCTGCCTTTTGTATTACGGTCAAATCCATACTGAGTGAGCGTCTGTGTGTGACTCCGGAAATATATACGGAGATTTAAATTTTCCCCTACACTATATACACCTGGTATCTTCTGATACAGTACCTTTTTTCTGCCTTTGTATTACGGTCAAATCCATACTGAGAGAGCGTCTGTGTGTGACTCCGGAAATATATACGAAGATTTAAATTTTCCCTTACACTATATACACCTGTTATCTTCTGATACAGTACCTTTTTTCTGCCTTTTGTATTCTGGTCAAATCCATACTGAGTGAGCGTCCCTGTGTGACTCCGGAAATATATACGGAGATTTAAATTTTACCCTACACCATATACAGCTGGTATCTTCTGATACAGTACCTTTTTTCTGCCTTTTGTATTGTGGTCAAGTCCATACTGAGTGAGCGTCTGTGTGTGACTCCGGAAATATATACGGAGATTTAAATTTTCCCCTACACTATATACACCTGATATACACCATTCCCTTAAGCAAATAATTCAAATAAAGGGAAAATGAAGAAGAGATCCCATAGATGATAAAAAACAAATTTTATTTATAGAAAACTATTAAAATGTACCATAAAACAGCAGAAAAACTGTTAAGGGACACCGAGCCGTGATACAGTTTAAATGGCCACCAAAACAATGGTGGTACCAATAATATAAATCATTATATGCAAATAACAAATCACCTTATGCCACGTAAATGCCTATCATCACATATAAGTTATAATACTGCAAGGGTTAAATACCCATTGACTGCCCATTAAATGAATTTCCAATATATATACATACATCCAACCCCATGCTATGAAAATATATATACACTCTCAATAGAGTAGCAAAACAGGGTATAGAGATAGATATACTAAGTAGGTGCCAGTATAACACATATGCGTCTAAACCATGTACACCTTAGTAGCATAACAATAATTGCTATATACTTGCAATGAACTGACAAAACATGCAGAGATTGCACAATGCAAAGAAAAAGGCTAATATGGTGATATTTACGGAAGAAGCAGGTGGCGAAACGCGCATCGGGGTGAGGGGACGCCGAGCTACATCGTTGTTATTGGTAAATATCACCATATTAGCCTTTTTCTTTGCATTGTGCAATCTCTGCATGTTTTGTCTGTTCATTGCAAGTATATAGCAATTGTTGTTATGCTACTGAGGTGTACATGGTTTAGACGCATATGTGTTATACTGGCACCTACTAAGTATATCTATCTCTATACCCTGTTTTGCTACTCTATTGAGAGTGTATATATATTTTCATAGCATGGGGTTGGATGTATGTATATATATTGGAAATTCATTTAATGGGCAGTCAATGGGTATTTAACCCTTGCAGTATTATAACTTATATGTGATGATAGGCATTTACGTGGCATAAGGTGATTTGTTATTTGCATATAATGATTTATATTATTGGTACCACCATTGTTTTGGTGGCCATTTAAACTGTATCACGGCTCGGTGTCCCTTAACAGTTTTTCTGCTGTTTTATGGTACATTTTAATAGTTTTCTATAAATAAAATTTGTTTTTCATCATCTATGGGATCTCTTCTTCATTTTCCCTTTATTTGAATTATTTGTTTAAGGGAATGGTGTATATCATTGATATGAAGTGCCCTATCTGAATATTTGGACAGGTTTCTTGTTGTTGCACTATATACACCTGGTATCTTCTGACACAGTACCTTTTTCTGCCTTTTGTATTCTGGTCAAATCCATACTGAGTGAGCGTCTCTGTGTGACTCCGGAAATATATACAAAGATTTAAATTTTACCCTACACAGTATACAGCTGGTATCTTCTGATACAGTACCGTTTTTCTGCCTTTGTATTACGGTCAAATCCATACTGAGAGAGCATCTGTGTGTGACTCCGGAAATATATACGGAGATTTAAATTTACCCCTACACTATATACACCTGTTATCTTCTGATACAGTACCTTTTTTCTGCCTTTTGTATTGTGGTCAAATCCATACTGAGTGAGCGTCTCTGTGTGACTCCGGAAATATATACGGAGATTTAAATTTTACCCTACACAGTATACAGCTGGTATCTTCTGATACAGTACCGTTTTTCTGCCTTTTGTATTACGGTCAAATCCATACTGAGTGAGCGTCTGTGTGTGACTCCGGAAATATATACGGAGATTTAAATTTTCCCCTACACTATATACACCTGGTATCTTCTGATACAGTACCTTTTTTCTGCCTTTGTATTACCGTGAAATCCATACTGAGAGAGCGTCTGTGTGTGACTCTGGAAATATATACGGAGATTTAAATTTTCCCCTACACTATATACACCTGTTATCTTCTGATACAGTATTTTTTTTCTGCCTTTTGTATTCTGGTCAAATCCATACTGAGTGAGCGTCTCTGTGTGACTCCAGAAATATATACGGAGATTTAAATTTTACCCTGCACAGTATACAGCTGGTATCTTCTGATACAGTACCTTTTTTCTGCCTTTTGTATTCCGGTCAAATCCATACTGAGTGAGTGTCTCTGTGTGACTCCGGAAATATAAACGGAGATTTAAATTTACCCCTACACTATATACACCTGTTATCTTCTGATACAGTACCTTTTTTCTGCCTTTTGTATTGTGGTCAAATCCATACTGAGTGAGCGTCTCTGTGTGACTCCGGAAATATATACAGAGATTTAAATTTTACCCTACACAGTATACAGCTGGTATCTTCTGATACAGTACCGTTTTTCTGCTTTTTGTATTACGGTCAAATCCATACTGAGTGAGCATCTGTGTGTCACTCTGGAAATATATACGGAGATTTAAATTTTACCCTACACTGTATACAGCTGTACGCTTCTTATACAGTACCATATATCTGCTGGTATTTTTGGTACATTTTCCCAAACATGAGGAACTATGGTGGAAGAGGCCGCAGACGTGGGCAGGGGGGGCAGCTGGTACTGATGGTAGTGGTTGTGCATCTGCTGGTAGTGCCAAAAGCACAATAGCACCTAAGGCAGGAAGTGTTGAGCCTGCGTCATCGTCTGGCTCCAGAATGCATGGAAGGCTCCTTTTTCTGGAAGTAGGTAAACCGCTTTTAAAGCCGGAGCATCAGTAACAGGTTTTGGCTTACATTGTCAAAACAGCCTCCAGCTCTGTCGCGTCCTCTTCTGAAGTTTCAAAAACTGCAAGCACTGAGTCGTCAGTGCAGGCTACTGGTCAGGAGCGACACCTTTCCTTGTGTCCTTAACACCCAACAAAAGTGAAGGATGTGGCAGGCCACACTTCAGATGACTCTCAGGAGCTCTTTTCATATACCATGCCTGGGTTATCAAGTGAAATCCTGAATTCCCCAGTCCATGATGAATATAACATGGAGTGCACTGATGCACAGCCACTGCTATATGATTCTGCTGGTACATTCACCCAGAGCACTGCATTGCCCTCGCAGTCTACTGAGCCAAATTCTGACCCTGATGAAACTCAGGTGCCCCTTCCCGCATACTCTACCACCTTACACGGTGACACAGAGGAAGGTGCAGATGAAATTGAAGAGGAGGTGATGGATGACCCAGTTGAAGATCCGGATTGGCATCCATTGAGGGAAGAGGGTGCCACTGGCAATAGCTCAGAAGAGGAGGAGGATCCGCAGCAGGCATCGACATTGCAGCTGCGGTTATCTGCCAGCCCCGTAGCAGTCCAAAAACGTGTTAAAAAAGAAAAAGAGTTGCAGGACAGCTTGGCCAGACGGTCAAATTAGCACAACGTGCAAGCCCTGAAAATTTATCCCTTAGTAGGAAGAGTGCAGTGTGGCACTTTTTTGACTAAAATCCTATTGATGAGGCAAAGGTTATCTGTAAGAAGTGTGGAAGGACCTTTAGCCGAGGGAAAAAATATCTGAAATTTGAATACCAGTTGCATGCTTAGACATTTAATCACCATGCACTTGTATGCTGAGGCTGCAGCGATCGCTCCACCTCCCCAAGCACCGCCTAATCATAAACGTTGCAACAAGGTGGAACTCCACCATGCACATGGTTGAGAGGCTGTGCGAACAGAGGCAGGCTGTAATGCATTTGTGGAAGGATACACGGGCAGGCAGTTTGAGGACAAACATGGAGTTGTCGGGTGTGCAGTGTTCAAAGCTGAAAGACCTCTGTAAAGTCCTTCAGTGTTTTGAGGAATGCACATGGCTGGTAAGCGCAGACGATGCCATCATAAGCATGAGCATCCCACTTATGCGTCTGCTCATGCAAACTTTGATGCACATTAAGGATCAGGCGTCTGCAGCAGAAGAGGAAGAGTAGGAGGAGAAGGAGGGAAGCCTTGATGACAGTCAGCCATTGTCTGCTCAGGGAACTGTCCTGGACGACGTGGAGGAAGAAGAGAAAGAGGAGGAGGATGAGGGGGATGATTATTTTGGGGAGGAGGATGCTTCTCAGGGGCAAGAGAAAATGTTTGCTTGCCAAGGTCAGGTACAGGGTTTGTGCGTGACTGGAGGGATGTGGATTTGGCAGAAAGTGCTCTCCACCCACCACTGGCAGTGCATCATTGACACCTGGAACTTTGGCCCACATGTGTGATTATGTTTTGCGGATTCTAAAAAGTGACCCCCGCATTGTCAAAATTATGAAGGATGACGACTACTGGTTGGCCAGCATCCTCGATCCACACTATAAAGGCAAATTACAGAACATCATGCCACAGGAGAACCTAGAGCTAATATTGGCGAACAAACAAGCAACTCTGGTAAACCTTTTGTTAGAGGCATTCCCAGCACACAGCAGCGGTGCAGGTTCTACTACGAGTCGCACTGGGCAACATGGAAGAGGTGTTCGTTGGTGCACACAGCCGAAGTGGCGTTGGAGACAGGGGTTTCATGACCATGTTGTGGACTGATTTCTCGAGTACCGCTCACACGACTGGTAATACTGAATCGATTGCAACAGAAAGGAGACAGCAGTTGTCAACTATGGTTCAAAATTACTTCCCCTCCCCTATCGATGTTCTCCCTCACAGTTCATTCCCCTTTGACTACTGGGCTTGTAAACTGGACACCTGGCCTGAATTGGCACAATATACCATACAGCAGCTCGCTTGCCCTGCTGGTAGTTTGCTATCAGAAAGAATCTTCAGTGCTGCTGGATCAATCCTGACAGAAAGAAGGACCCGGCTGTCGAACCAAAATGTAGGTGATCTTACCTTCATTAAAATGAACCATGCCTGGGTTTCAAAGGATTTTGTACCACCTTCCCCTGATGACACATAGGTTGCCAGTAAAATGGTTCGCTTTGTCCTCCTCTTCCTCCGACTTCTCCAATTCCTCCATTTGCAGCTGCTGAACGTCCTGCCTGCACCTCAACATATGCCAGTTTTTCCACCTCCCTAACTGGGCTGTACCCCCCAGGGCCGGGGCCCTGAGCAGGTGGGGGGCCCACTCGCCGTCAGAGACACCAGCGTACTATGAGGGGCCCTGTGCCAGTGCCGGCGCCCACAAGTGGGCCCCCCTGCTTCCTCAGGGCCCCAACACTTGCAATACTTACCTCTCCCTGCTCCACCGCTGTGACGTCTTCCGCGTTTCCTGACAGTGACATTCAGGTCAGAGAGCGCGATAATGTCACGTCTGTGAGCCCTCTGCCTGAACAGTCTCAGCGCAGAGAGTTGGAAGATGGCGACGCTGAGGAGTCCAGAGTAGAGCAGTGCCCAGCGAGGAGAGGTATTTCATTTTTTTAATGTTTGGAGCAATATATGGGGAGCATTATACACTAGAGAATTATATATGGGGCCCATCATACACTTGAGCATCATAGGTAGGGCCCATTATACACTGGAGTATTATATGGTGCTTATTATATATGGAGCATTATATAGGCCCATCATACACTGGAGTATCATCCATGGGGCCCATCATATACTGGAGCATCATATGGGGTCCATTATATATGGAGCATTATTTAGGCCCATCATACAATGGAGCATCATAGATAGGGCCCATTATACACTGGAGCATCATGTGGGGCCCATTATATATGGAGCATTATATAGACCCATCATACACTGGAGCATCATCCATGGGGCCCATCATATACTGGAGCATCATATGGGGCCCATATATATGGAGCATTATATAGGCCCATCATACACTGGAGCATCATCCATGGGGCCCATCATATACTGGAGTATTATGTGGAGCTCATCATATACTGTATGGAACATACAGCGCTACTATTATTATAAAGTAAATGAAGGTTGACAAGCTTAAGTAATAAGAAATGATGTTGTTGGCATTGAAATGGGCACTGTAGGTGTGTTTACTGTCCTCCACTCCCTGCCGACTTTTCTTCCCCATTGACTTGCATTGTGGTCGGGTCGAGTTTCAGTCGAACCTTCGACTTTTTCCGATGGTCGGCTGATTTCGTCCGAAACCCGACTCAACCCTTCCGGAGGCAAAGTCGCTCATCTTTAATTGGTACCCTTGAAATTTTTACAGGAAATGAAATATTTCTCTCAGATAATTATTGCAATTATACATGTGTGTATTGAAACAACACAAAAAAAACTGAGAAAAAAAGACAAATTGGACATAATTTCTACCAAAACCCCAAAAATGGTCCAGACAACATTGTTGTCACCTTTCCAAAATTGTGGGTAAAAATTTTGTTTCAAGCATGTGATGCTTGTTCAAACTCAATTGTGGCAAGTAACAGATGTGAGCAATGTGAAAATCATACCTGAAATCAGATAATAAGGGGAGAATCTGACTCAAGCTTTGCATTGTGTGTCTGAGAACTGTCTAAGGATTCGAAAACCAAAATTGTTGAAAAATATCCACACTTTCAAGGTTGCAAGCCCATCTTCAGAGATCTTGATTTACCTTTGTCAAGGTGTGCAACATAATCAAGAAGTTTACAACCCGTGGCACTGCAAATAATCTCCCTTGACATAGACGGCAGAGAAAAATTGATGAAAGGTTGCAACGCAGGATAGTTCAGATGGTGGATAAGCAGCCCCAAACAAGTTCCCAAGGCATTCAAGCTGTCCTGCAGGCTCAGGGTGCATCAGTGTCAGCACAAACTATCGATCAATATTTGAATGGAATTAAATGCTATGGCAAGAAACCCAGGAGGACCCCACTGCTGACACAGAGACTTAAAAATAGCTAGACTGCTAGACTGCAGTTTGTCAAAATGTACATGAAGAAGCTAAAATCCTTCTTGGAAAGTATCTTCGGTACAGATGAGACCAGGATGGAGCTTTTTGGTAAAGGACATTGCTTTACAATTCACCAAAAATGGAATGAGGCCTATAAAAAAACATAGTACCTACAGTTAAATATTGAGGAGGTTTAAAGATATTTTCAGGTTGTGTTGCTGCCTCTGGCACTAGGTGCCTTGACTGTGTGCAAAGCATCATGAAATCTGAAGATTACCAAATGATTTTGGGTGGCAATGTTGTGCCGAGTGTCAAAGAGCTGGATTTGCATCCTAGGTCACAGGTCTTCCAGCAGGACAATGACCCTAAATGTACTTCAAAACGCACCCAGAAATGGATGGAAACAATGCACTGGAGAGTTTAGAAGTGACCATCAATGAGTCTGGATCTAAATCCCATTGAAGACCTGTGGAGAAATCTTAAAATTGGTGTTGGGAGAGGCAATATGAAAGACCAGGAGCAGTTTGCAAAAGAAGAGTGGTCCAAAATTCAAGTTGAGAAGTCTAAGAAGCTTGTTGGTGGTTTTTGTAAGTGATTGACTGCAGTTATTATTATTATTATAGATTTTTATAGCGCCATTTATTCCATGGCGCTTTACATGTGAAGAGGGGCAAATATAGACAAGTACAGTAAACATGAGCAATACAAGGCACACACAAGTACAGAAGGAGAGAGGACCCTGCCCGCGAGGGCTCACAATCTACAGGGATGGGTGAGGATACACTAGGAGAGGGAAGAGCTGATCGTGCGGTGGTTCAGTAGACTGATGATCACTGCAGGTTGTAGGCTTGGGTGTTCAACATTCACTCAGTACACGTTGTACAGAAAATTATCATAATAAAACATCACTTCTATTAGTACTTATTAAAGCCTTAAAAATATGAGAAAAAATTCAAATGATAAAACAAGCTACAACAGGACAAAAGATATGTTTAGGAACTATTGATGAGTGAATACATTCGGCACTATTCATTACTCGCATTATTTTTGTACTTTGACTTGATTATTTACTATATCTGATGATATTTATTAGCTGATTGTTGTACTATATTTAATATATAGGCAGTTTGATTACAAAAGTAATTTTCTTGAACTGTGTATAGAGTTGATGATATACTTGGTTTTGTATATATTGATGTGATACTGTGTGGTATATGACACTATATAATATGGGGTCCTTAGTATACATGGGCATTATTTATTCTTATGATTGTGTGGGTACTGTGTTTCTCTGGGCTGCTATTGCCCATTCTCTGCACCTTCTATTGCTTTGCTCATGCGCCGCTCTGTCTTCCCTGGTCGTTGTATGCCGGCTATTAGGCATTATGCCTGCCCGACTTGTCTATGGAGGCCGCGTCACTTACCTTTGATGCTGGACGCTGCATCACGTGGGGCCCCACGTACTTCCGGCGCCAGCCTCTTGGGAAAACGAGTATCTTTAAGACAAGTTTGTGGCCTAATTTTACTTCCGTTTGGTGTTATATAAATTGCTTTCCCTGCACTCACTTACCACGCCCCCTGAGGAAGGAGCTGTTTGCTCCGAAACGCGCGTCGGGGTGGGCCACGGGACCGCTGACCTTTGCCACTTTCAGGTAATAACTTTGATAACCTGTGACCGCTGCTATTTGTCTTCTCAGTATGTAATATACCCACACTATTAGTACCATTGTCTACCTTACTTTTGGGTGATGGTGTATCTGTATGTATACCGCCATGTGGTGCGGCTGACTTTTTGTCCTGGGTACTTACCCTGAAGCCAGTAAGTGTTATATATACAGGTATAGGGGTAATATCACAATACTGTGATACTGATCGGTCCATTAATACATATTTTATGTGACTTTGTTATGCGGTTCCCTCTGGCCCTCTTGGTGTTTACTTGTGGGCAGTGGATATACGTTCCCATCTCCCCTTCCTTATGCTGTTAATCTGGATTTTTGTATTTTACATATTAATAAAAGTTATATTTTATGGGACTTTATGACTGCTTGTGCTTTTTTTGCATGCTCAGTATATTGTAACATCCATTTTAATTTCTTAAAATACCTAATATTTGTCTAGCAGTTGTGCGACTGGCATAATCTAGGTAGAGATAATCTTACGTGACAATTTAGCAGGGGCAATAATCTTCATTACTCTGCATTTGGAGTGTGTCAGCAAGAAGATTAAAAAAATCATAATCTTTTAATGGTTTAAAAAAATACAGTATCTTTATCTAGCAGTTGTGCGACTTGGGCAATCCGGGTACCGATAATCTTACGTGTCAATTTAGCAGGGGCAATAATCTTCATCACTCTGCATTTGGAGTGTGTCAGCAAGACGTTTGAAAAAAATCATAATTTTATATTGGTTTAAAAAATAGCATTTCTTTATCGAGCAGTTGTGCAACTGATGCAAGCCTGCAGAGATATGCAAACGTGACTATTTACCTGTAATTTCTGTCAGTCTGCTGTTGCCATGTATAATCAAGCTGTGATCTCCAAAAAAATAGCCACACATTGCTAGATGCAGTGAATTTGTACATAAGACCTTTGTAAGGATACTTGTGAAAAATAAAGCCAGTATTTTTTTGTTTCATAAGCATAACGCATTCAAGATGAGAAAGGGTGAAGTTAAGGGACGTATATGTGGTGGTGTCCACCAAGGCCGTGTAAAATATCCAAAAGTGACTATATCTCGTTCTAGGTTCCTGTCAAAATTTGGTCAGCGTGCTACACCTCTAATGAACCCAGACAAGTGCGAGGATGTTGTGGGTTGGATGACAGACAAAGGCTCCAGTGTGTTGACAAGCTGCACAATAAAGTCTTCCACACGGTCCAGTCTCAGTAGCCAAGAGTCTGGGCCTTTGAATCCTCAACCTGGTCCTTGTTCCTCCCACCATCAAGAGTCCCAGGAGACATATGACCCCAATGCTGGTGTCTCGGACGTGGTTTGTGACCACAAGACTGTTCACTAGAGCCTCTGATGGTGAGGTTAGACTTGGCTCTCGATGAACACCACTCCAGTACAGACTAATGGTCGCACAGCAGCTGGACCCAGAAGGACAGACTGCATGGAGCAGCGGGCAGAGTTTGTATCCGAGTGCAGCGGACAGAGTTTGTATCAGAGTGCAGCAAGCAGGGTTTATATCAGAGTGCAGCAGTCAGAGTTTGTATCAGAGTGCAGCAGGCAGGGTCTGCATCAGAGTGCAGCAGGCAGGATTTGCACCAGAGTCTAACAGGCAGGATTGCACAAGAGTGCAGCAGGGACTGGTATGCAACCTTAAACAACATAGACTGCAAAACAGGAAGGTTGCTCAGGCACCTCCCCAGTGGGGAGGAAGCAATATATACATGATGTCCCACAGCCATTGGCTGGGGAAGAATTAGCAAGTGCACACGCTAGCCCTTTAAGAGGGTGGGAGCGCGTGTGCGCATGTCCTATGGACATGACTAGAAGCCCAGCTGGAAGCATTTGTGCATGGTGAAGGGAAGAACTGACCGCAGCACGGGTGAGTGAAGTGACACGCCAGAGACCCTGCCAGTCTGAGCATCGATCCGGTGTGGTGCTATCAGTACCCCCTTTACGCCCCTCCTCTTCAGGCCATCTAGGAAGTTCCAGAGGAGAATCGGAGCGTGAATATTCTCTTCAGGCTCCCAGGATCTCTATTCGGGACCAAATCATTTCCAGTCGACCAGGAAGAAGGTTTTGTCTCTCACCTTTTTCATGGCCAAGATGTTCTCCACTTCAAAAACTTGACTCGAGGCAGTTGGCACGGGCTTGGTACTGGGATCTTTGAAGAAGGGGCTCAGGATGACTGGCTTCTCAGAGAGACATGGAAAGATTTCAGAATCAGTAATGAAGGAGGCAACTTCAGATTATAGGAGACCTCGTTGATCCGCTTCAGCACCTGAAAAGGCCCAATAAAACGAGGACCCAACTTGTAAGAGGGAACCTTCAGTTGGACATACCTGGACGAGAGCCATACCTTGACACCAGGACGGAACCACAGAGGATCCAGGCTTGTTTTGTCTGCATTTCTCTTCATACGAGTGGAGGATGCTTCTAAAGTGGCTTTGGTATCCTCCCACAACTTTACAAAATCCTTGGAGAGGACATCTGCGCAGGGAAGGAACCGTAACCGGGAGGGGAACCTCGAGTTGCCGACCGAACACAATGTAGAAAGGAGACTCTCCCGGGTCTTCATCAACGTGATTGTTGTATGAGAACTCAGCCCAGGGAAGTAATTTCGCTCAATCATTATGGTGGGCATTGACGAAGTGTCGCAGATAGTTGCCCAGGACCTGGTTGACATGCTCCACTTGCCCATTGAACTGAGAATGATAGGCCGAGGAGAAATCCAAGACGATATCCAGATGTTTGCAGAGAGCTCACCAGAATCTGGAAGTGAACTGCGAACCTTGATCGGACACAATGCGATGAGGAAATCCATGGAGGCGGAAAACAACACAATGTGACGAGGAAATCCGAGGAGGCGGAAATTATGTTTGATGATGCTGCCAGCCAGTTCCGAAGTGGATGGAGAGCAGACAACAGGGTAAAATGCGCCATTTTGGAGAAGCCATCCACGACTACCCAGATAACGGTGCAACCCTCGGATACTGGCAAATCCGTAATGAAGTCCATTGCTATGTGCTGCCATGGACCAGATGGTATGGGTAACAGCAGGAGATAACCTGTAGGAAATCATCTGTGGACTTTATTGGGGGCACAAATTGGACAGGCAGCCACATAATCATAGATCTCACTCCTCATGGATGGCCACCAGTAGTTGCAACAAATTAATTGTAGTGTCTTCCTTTGTCCCGCCTGACCAGGCACCTTGGATGAGTGGTCCCATGACAAAACTCGCTCCTTCTCAGACTCAGCCACAAGGGTCTTTCCTTGGAGAATTTTTGACAGTCTGAATGGGGCAACAGTAACCATCTTGGATGGTTCGATGATAAATTGAGGGACCACCTCTTGGTCCCCGGACAGAAATGAGCAAGAGAGGGCATCAGCTCTGACATTCTTTTCACCGGACCTGAAATGTAAAAGAAAGTTAAAGTGGGCAAAAAACAAAGACCATGTAGCTTGGTGTGGAAAGTCTCTGGGCGGACTGGAGATATGCCAGGCTCTTTTGTTCCATGTAGATAACCACTGGATAGAATGCGCCCTCCAGCAGGTATTGCCACTCCTCCAAGGCCTGTGGGGCAGCAAAGTCTCTGCTTCCTTCTTGTCAAATCGGCAAAGGACCAATAGGCCGACTGCAAACCGGGCAGCGATGCTGGACAAGACGGTGCCTTAGCCGGACATACTGGAGCCAGTCACTTCTCATTACAGGAATGTCCCCAGCCAAGCACCTCTCCAGTTCTCCAGTCCAACAAGGTTCGTGCTGTTGTTGCCATGGTAGGCCTAATAGGAAGGCGTGAGACATGTGCGAAAGAACATAGAAGACTATCCTCTCAGTATGAAGCATTCCAATATGTACTTTAAGGGGCTCAGTAGCCAGACGAACCATTTCCCGAAGAGTTCTCCCATCGACAGATGTTATTGTCAGGGGGTTCTGGATTGGATAAACTGGGATTTGGAACCGATCCACTTCAGCCTGGAGGATAAAATTTCCGGCTGCCCCGGAATCCAAATACGCTGACTCAATAAACTGGGATTCACCGGTTGTCATGGCCACAGTAAGGGTCAGAAGTAGAGAGATGTATTTTCCGTCTAGGGAGGCCTCTCCTACCAACCCTAGATGCCGGAGCCTCTCCGGCTTCACCGGACAGACTCGAATGGAGTGGCCCATGTCTTCACAATACAGGAACTGGCCTTTAGCACGCCTATTCCTCTGTCGCTGTCTAGCAAGGCAAGGTGGTCAATTTGCATCGGTTCGGGTGAGTCCTCGACAAGAAAGGGCGAAGGAACAAGAGCCGTTGAAAAGACTGATCCAGGCGCCTTGATTCTCTTTCACGTGCCACCTCACTGGCACACTCATGGGAACGTCTAGACAGATGGCGAGGGAGATCAGGTCGTCAAAGGTAGTTGGTAGGTCTCAACCGGCCAGCTTATCCTTAATGTCTCCGGAAAGCCCCTCCCAAAATGTTGCCTCCAAAGCTTCATTATTCCATCCGAGTTCGGACACCAGAGTGCAGTAGCGTACAGCATATTGTCCCACAGATGAATTAGACTGACGTAAATGGAGAAGAGCGGAAGCTTCAGAAGTGGTTCGCCCGGGTTCATTGAATACTTTGCGAAAAGTTTCTAAGAATGCAGGCAAATTGGAGATGACCGGGTCCTCTCTTTCCCATAATGGGTTCAACCATGCAAGGGCCTCACCTCCAAGGTGCGACATAAGGAATGCCACCTTTGCTTGGTCCAATGGGAAGTGGTGAGGAAGAAGTTCAAAATGTTGCAGGCACTCATTGATGAACCCGCGGCAGAGCTTCGGATTTCCGTTGAAGCATGGTGGAGCTGCGAGTCGGGGTCCTGGATTTCAAACAAAGCAAACTGTCTGAGAAGTTTCCGGAGAAGACACGACTGCTTCAACATGCGGGAACTCTGGAGAGACGTTTAAAGCCTCCAACTTGATGGTTATGGACTGCAACTGAATGGACAGCTCTTCCTGCATGTCTTTCCGTCGGCAGAGCTCCTGGTACATGGTCTGAACAGGCAGTATCCGGGGTCCAGCAGGGTCCATGGCCTGAGCAAACTGTCACAGACATGGTTTGTGGAACCACTGTGCCACGGACTGCGGAGAGCCAGGGGGGCATGACTAAGCAATTACCAGACTGTTCATTAGAGCCTCTGATGGTCAGGTTAGACTTGGCTCCTGATGAATGCCAGGTGCATCTCCAGGACAGACCAAGGGTCACGCAGCAGCTGGACCCAGAAGGACAGACTGGATGGAGAAGCAGGCAGAGTCTGTATCCGAGTGCAGCAGACAGAGTTCGTATCAGAGTGCAGCAGACAGAGTTTGCATCAGAGTGCAGCAGGCAGGGTCTGCATCAGAGAGCAACAGGCAGGATTTGTACCAGAGTGCAGCCGGCAGGATTGCACAAGAATGCAGTAGGTAGGATTGCACAAGAGTGCAGCAGGTAGGATTGCACAAGAGTGCAGCAGGCAGGATTTGCAACAGAGTGCAGCAGGAAGGATTTGCACCAGAGTGCAACAGACAGGATTGCACAAGAGTGCAGCAAGGACTGGTATACATCCTTACACACCATAGACTGCAAAACAAGAAGGTTGCTCAGGCACCTCCCCAGTGGGGAGGAAGCATTATATACATAATGTCCCACAGCCATTGGCTTTGGAGGAAATATCAAGTGCATGTCCTGGGCCTTTAAGAGGGCAGGAGCGCAGGAGAGCGTGCGCCCATGTCCTAAGGACATGGCTAGAGGCACAGCGGGAAGCATGTAGAGCATGGGGATGTGAAGAACTGACTGCAGCATGGGTGAGTGAAGTGACATGCCAGAGACCCTGCCTGTCAGAGCAGGGATCCGAAGTGGTGCTAACAGGTGGCCACTCTGCGGAACTGTTTACGCTCCCTTGTAATTTGTCAGGCCTCTCAATGTACACCATTAAAGAAGGTCATGAGGAGGTGGGGAGCAGTGATGCCCAAACATTTGATCACCCACGGCTAGGGTTGAGCATTCCGATACTGCAAATATCGGGTATCGGCCGATATTGGCTGTATCGGAATTCCGATTCCGAGTACCGATATTTTAGTCATATCGGATACCGGAATCGGGATTGTCACTGTCACTGTCAGTGTCCGTCTGTCGGGTCTGTCAGGAGTCAGCGGCACTTACCTGGCAGAAGATCTCCGGCGGTCACGTCCTGGACTGCTTAATGGCCGCCATCCTCTTCTCCCCGGCGGTCACATGCAGTTTTCTCGCGATAACTGCAGTGACTGCTGGGTAATCCCGGCCGTAAAGCAGTCAGTCCGATGACGTCACCGCCGGGGAAGCAGGTAATCAGCTGTGCTGCGTTGCGATGACAGGCTCTGCCTGTCATTGCGATGTAGCAGAGTTGGATCGTCGTGGGACTGTCGTTATGGACTGCGTCGGACAGGTGGTATACTGTTGGTTTGTTTTTTTTTCTTTTTTACAGGAGATCGATGGCGTCGCAGGAATGAGAGTACAATAAAATTAATGAAAACTGTGTTGTCTCTTTTATTTCATTAAAAGACTTTTTTCTTGCTGTGTCTTTTTTTTTAAACATTTAAAAACTTTGGGATTAATAATGGATCGGTGTCTTATTGACACCTCTCCATTATTAACCGGGCTTATTGTCACCGTGCAATCAACGGTGTCATTAACCCCTTATTACCCCGCTTGCCACCGCTACAGGGCAAGTGGGAAGAGCCGGGTAAAGTGCCACAATTGGCACATCTTTTGATGCGCCAAATGTGGGGCTGCTGTAGCCTGGTATTATCAGGCTGTTGAGGGCCAAAATCCATGGGCCTTGACAGTCTTTTAATACCAGGCCGCAGCAGTCTGCATTTTACTTGGCTGGTTAACAAAAATAGGGGGGATCCCCACGCCGTTTTTTTTTCGAGGGGATCCCCTATTTTTGTTAACCAGCCAAGCTAAGCAGACTGCTGTGGCCTGGTATTATCAGGCTGGCAAGGTCCATGGATATTGGATCCTTACCAGCCTGAAAAACCAGGCCTCAGCGGTCTGCTTCATCTGGCTGGTTAACAAAAATAGGGGGGACCCCACGCCAATTTTTTTCTAGGGGATCCCCTATTTTTGTTAATCAGCCAAGATATGCAGACTGCTGTGGCCTGGTATTATCAGGCTGGCAAGGTCCATGGATCTTGGCTCCTTAACAGCCTGAAAATCCAGGCCTCAGCGGTCTGCTTCATCTGGCTGGTTAACAAAAATAGGGGGGACCCCACGCCAATTTTTTTCGAGGGGATCCCCTATTTTTGTTAATCAGCCAAGATATGCAGACTGCTGTGGCCTAGTATTATCAGGCTGGCAAGGTCCATGGATCTTGGCTCCTTAACAGCCTGAAAATCCAGGCCTCAGCGGTCTGCTTCATCTGGCTGGTTAACAAAAATAGGGGGGACCCCACGCCATTTTTTTTTCGAAGGGAACCCCTATTTTTGTTAATCAGTTCCCTCTGACGTCACTGATTGTGTCCCTGGCTGACCTGAAGTGAAAGTGGAAAGCAATCAATTAAGCTTTCCACTTAAGGGCCCGTCTCACATAGCGATATCGCTACCGAGATCGCTGCTGAGTCACTAGTTTTGTGACGCAGCAGCGAGCTCACCAGCGATATCGCTGTGTGTGACATTCAGCGACGATCAGCCCCCCTGCCGGGTATCGCTGATCGTCGCTGAAATGTCAGGACCTTTTTTTGATCGCTGGTTTCCCGCTGACAGGCACACATCGCTGCGTGTGACAGGCGGGAGACCAGCGATCCGCTGGTAACCAAGGTACACAGCGGGTTTCCAGGCGCGGGGCTTAAGCGATGTTACCCGCAGTGTCGCTGTCCCAGATCGCTGCCTGAGCTGCCTGTTTGGCAGCTCAGCAGCGATCATGTAGCGATACACCAGCGATCCTGACAAGTGCATATCGTTGTCGGGATCGCTGGTGTATCGTTATGTGACACCCAGCCTTTACTCTCCTGTCAGGCAGGAGAGGAACTCATTCATTTGGGGTTTACTGTGAGGCTGCAGCATTAGCTGCGGTCCCTGCAGTAAACATTAACCCTTTCTGAAGGATTACACCGTGGGACCTGACTGTGCATGGGATAGGTAAGAATAATTTTGCTTTTTTATTTTATTTTTATTACAGGAAATGGTTTTTGCAGTAAAATAAAAGATGGTCAAAAACATGTGTCTTTATTTCATTAAAATGATTTTTAATTAAAGTGTGTGTGTTTTATTTTTATTTCATGCAATAGGATTAATAATTGATAGTTGTCTAATTGACAGCTCTCAATTATTAACCTGGCTTAAGGTCACCTTTCAATAGCAAGGTGGCTTTAACCCCATGTTAACCCATTCGCCACCGCTACAGGGCAATGGGAATAGACGGGCAAAGTGCCAGAAAGGGCGAATCTAATTATAGATTTGTCTTTCCTGGGGTGTCTGGGGGCAGATGTTAGTAGCCGGGGGGGGGCAAAAATAATGGTCCCTCTCTGGGCTATTATTATCTGCCCCCACTCACTGGCTTTGTCTGTCTGGTTGCGAAAATAGGGCGGGAGCCCACGCATTTTTTTTCAGCAATTTTACACCTCATATATATATATACATGTCATTTAATTTGTGACACATATATATATATATTTATATTTGTAGTTCGTACACTTCTACATAGTATAATAGCCGATAATTCAATTGCCGGCTTTTGTGAAAATGCAGAACCCGACATGAAATGACACTTGGTGTACATAGGGTTAACCATGTCTTTTCATGTCCTTTGCTATCTAATTTGCACAAACAATTAAATCAGTCTATATGTGCAAAATTTCACACCTGTAGGGGTTAATTAAAGGTGTAAATTCGTAGCAAAAAAGTCCGTTTTTTTTACAACGAATTTACAACTTTAATTAACCCCTACAGGTGTGAAATTTTGCACACATAGACTGATTTAATTGTTTGTGCAAATCAGATAGCAAACAACATGAAAAGACATGGTTAACCCTATGTACACCAAGTGTCATTTCATGTCGGGTGCTTCTGTCTTTTCACTGAAGCCGGCTTTACCCGGCAATTGAATCAGAGGATATTTTACTATGTAGAAGTGTATAAACTATACATATATGTATATATATATGTCACAATGACATGTATATATATATATATATATATGTATTCTATGTGTGTATATTTAGTGTTTACAAGGAAAGAATGGGGTTTTTTTAGTTGCGATATTTTGTTCCCATAGACTTACATTGGACTTCCGGTATCGGTATCGGGTATCGCCGATATTTTAGTGATATCGGCGATACCATTCCGATTCCGATACTTTAGGATATCGGAAAGTATCGCTCAACTCTACCCACGGCCAGTAGAAAGCTGCAATGTGTGAAGGTCAATTCATGTCTGAAAAGGAGGAGGATAATCATGAGACACAGTTGCCATCAGTGTCAAAATACAAAAAGTTGAACTGCACCCTTTAAAGATTCAAGTCTATATAGACAAAAAGAAGGCGCACGTCAAAGCCAGGGAGTCAATCCCGGAGCAGGTTTCATAGCAATAGATCAAAAGACAGCGCCTCAGACAGTGGTGAAAAGCAATTCTTATATTTATTCTGCCTCCTGTGGCGACGTTTCGGTCCGAAAAAAAGTTCTGAGATGCTGTCTTTTGATCTACAGTTGCCATCAGGTCAGCCTCAAATCGCAACTCACACGGAGGATCAGATTAAGGAATTGGAAGACAACATGGTCGATGATGAGGCCACTGATCTAACCGGGCACTGTGGCACACCTAGTGAATCACTAATAGCTAGTGGTGAGTACACCAGTGCAGAGAGGGATGTATCCGTTGCAAGAAAACAGGCAAGAAGAGGTAGCGGTTTGACCAGATGTAGAACTCGGTCAACTGTTACACAGAGCCCCCTCATTCAACTAGATCTTACACCAAGAATAGGGGGTCCAAATTCCATCAGGGTATCAGTCTCCTCATATTCCACTTTTTGTCTCACTTCCTACTCCTCATCCTCAGTGGAACTTGTCTCCCCATCACTCCCCAGCTAAGAAATCTGCAGTACTGTGTTGGCAAAGTGGCAGCATGCTCTGCTGAAGTTCATCTGTTTAGGTGATAAAGCTCACAATGCAGCTGAGCTGTTGAAGAGGATAAAAGAACAGACCGATCCATCCCACAGAGCACGTGTTCTCTGTATATGGTGTCACCATTTACTCTGAGCTGAATATACAGAAATAACACATGGGATGTCAGGTAAACCTTCCATGAGGCAATGTGCCCAGTACAGAATTGAGAAAAAGAATAAATCAATAACCAATAATTAATATCTAAACAGTGGTGGCTTTAAAGCTGGGCAAGCTGGTGCACGTTCCATGCATTGTCCACGTGCTGAGCTAGGTTGTAAAGTGGTTTTTAAAAACATACCCTGACTTGCCTGACCTACTTGCCAAGGTAGGCCTTGTCAGCACACATTTCCAAAAGTCATCTCAGTTTTTTGCTGGTCTAGCTTCGCTGCAGCAGCGCTTTAATTTGCCTTGTCACCTACTGATTTGTGACCTGCACACATGCTGGAATTTGACCTTCCTTGTGTTAGCCAGGCTTAGTGAGCAGCAGAGGGCAGTCTCTGAATCCCAGCTTCTCAATGCCTGTCAGAGTAACACTCAGCCCCCACACATAATAACTGCCGAGTGGGTGTGGATCGCTGACCTATGTGAAGTTCTTTAAAACTTTGAGTACTGCACCAAAATGGTCAGCGCTGCTGTGTCTATAAAAACATTCGCTGCAAAATCTTAAAGAGGAAGTTTTGAATGCCAAGCAGGTCGCTATGGAGCAAGACTGCACAGTGGCTGATACCACACAGCCCAGCCTCACACAGTATTCTCAGGCCAAATTGAGTGATGACGAGGAAAAGAAGGAGGAGGAGGAATAGGAGGAGGAACAGGATTTTTGCTCTGCGCTACAGAGAGGACACACAATCCCAGCTTCATTCCTGACTAGCATGGATGGCCTGAAGAGGAGGAAGAGAAGGCTATGCATCGTGAGGAGAGGATGGTTAGTGTTCTTCCTGTTCATGTAGAGTAGAGTGCATGTAGAGTTCATGTCCAGATGCCTTTCGCAAGAACCTTGTGTGAAAGACATTTTGTCCATCATGAAGTACTGGCTATGCACCTTTCTTAACCCACAGTACAAGGAGAAATTTGCAGATGTGCTATTTTCAGTGCATGCATGCCAGTAGGCTGTTGTGGAAGACTTGCTCAAAAGATTACTCTCAGACCACGCTGGTGGCAGAGGTACCAGCTCTTTTCGCCCACATGGATTACAGGGAGGGCCACAAACATCAGGTGAAACTCAGGTAGGGGGAAATGTCCACTAACTGGGCCATTTTCAAGAGACCATCCCATCAGCAAGGGCTATATGAGGTTGATCTGTGACGAGGAGAAAGAAGTTGACCAAGATGGTGAAGGAGTACTTAAGTAACCATACCAGCATTCTTCCTGATTCTTCAGTGCCCTTCAACTTTTGGTTGTCCCAGCTGCACACTTAGCCCAACCTCTCTTTTTATGCCTTGGAAATGCTGCCATGCCCTGCCGCGAGTGTGTTGCCGGAGTGTGTAAGAGAATGGTCAGCCATGATATACTCAGCGGCCATGATGTGAAGAGTTAGAACTCTAGTTTCAACTTATAAGTAGGATTAATAAAATGTATTCTGTGGAGATAGTAAGAATGAGATCATGTCTAGTGGCGTTCATGTGGATCCAGGGTTGAGTAGGTCAAATAAATATATGGTCAATGTGTGTATGAGATAACTGTTGTTAGGGAAACAAGAACCATTAGAATGCCAAATGCCTGAATTTATGGATATAGACTGGAGGAAGAGAGAATTAAGTGTCTAATGGTAGGAATTTATGGCTAGGTCAGTAACTTTTATGTGTTTTTTATGGAGTGTGTAGAAGAGTCAATTAATGTGAAAAAATATCAATTAATGTTGTTAATTAATGTCGTCATACTATGAATATTCTTGTAGATTATGTGAACGCCTTATGCGTCAAAAGGCAGGGTCCTAAGATTCCTTTGTTCCACCAGGTATAAAAAGCCACCTATATCTTAGCTCGGTGCCATTTGCCATTCTGTTATATCGCTGTTACATCCCTGCGAATCTTTGTCCGTCTGCATTCCTGTTCTACGCCTGTATACTTCAACTCGCTGACTATCTGTATCTGTCCTGCCGTGAATCTCTGAATAAACCTTCAACCTCAGCTTTAAGAGAAGATTGTCTGCATCGTCTTTCGGTTCCTCCAGCTCTCAGTAAGGACTTATCTTACAGAGTGGGTTTTTAGCTCGGCAGGTGCAATCATAACAGATAGGCGCACATGGCTATCAACAGAAAATGCAGACAGGCTGACTCTTCTAATATTAAACAAGGGATGGACTTCCTCCCGACTTTGTAAGTCCAACGGATGACAGCAACGTTATGTTAATGTAGGCCAAATGTTTTTTTTGGAAGTTGTCTTAACGTTTATCCCTTACCATCCAAAACCATTTTGTTCAGGAAGTCAACTCCTCATCCTCCTTCTGTAACAAGTACTTATTGTTCATCTATTGTATGTATACCCCACATGGGTATTGTTTTGTACATTTTGAAACCTTTGCACATTGTGCAATGATGAAACTTGTACTCTCTATCTCTACCTCTTGTAATAACTGCTAAGTGTATTGTGATGTCCCATTCATGGCGTCTTTCAGATGGTCTGATACATACTCCTTGGATAATTTTTGGAAACTTTGTACATTGTGCATTGGTGAGACTTGGATTCCCTATCTCTACCTATTTTAATAACTGAAAAATGTATTGTGAGGTACCCATCATGGTCTCTTTCAGCGTGTATGATACAGCCCCCTTGGGGTAACTTTTGAAGACCTTTGTACATTGTGCAATGGTCAAATCTCTACTCTCATTCTCTATACTGTATATTCTATTATTATAATTTTTTTTATTGTGTTGCCCTTCTCATGGTCTCTTTAATTGTGTATCTGGTAGCCTGATGTTTTTTGGGTCTGCACTTGGACATTGTGGAACATGAATGCATTAATATGCTCCACGCACTTCTTCAGGTTTCAGCCTTAAACAGAATAATAATATGAGTAATGAAACATGCTCTATATATATGCTGTTAGTTCGAAAATCTTACCCACACATCCCTTTATAAAGGGAAATTCAGCTTAATACTTCTGTTAGCGTGCACCATATACTGCTCATATACACAGCACCAAAGTAGGTGGACAGAACGCTTGGGTACAAAATCTGTGTCTGACAGTGTTCCCCTGTATTAAGTCATTCCCACTCTGCTGTCCAGGAAGGAGGTGCTGAGGCCTCCTGTCCACAACCTGCAGTTGCACAGATACAACAGTCATCAACCACATTCAGTTTGTTGTCCCAGCGCAGCTTTCACGTGCCCTTGTTAACATTATACAGTCATGGCCAAAAGTTTTGAGAATGACACAAATATTATATTTTCACATGATCTGCTGCCCTCTGGTTTTTATGTGTGTTTGACAGATGTTTTTATCACAGACAGAAATATAATTGCAAACATATGAGTAACAAAAGCTTATATTGACAGTTAGAATGAGTTAATGCAGCAAGTCAATATTTGCAGTGTTGACCCTTCTTCTTCAGGACCTCTGCAATTCTCCCGGGCATGCTCTCAATCAACTTCTGGACCAAATCTTGACTGATAGCAGTCCATTCTTGCACAATCAATGCTTTCATTTTGTCAGAATTTTTAGGCTTTTGTTTGTCCACCCGTCTCTTGATGATTGACCACAAGTTCTCAATGGGATTAAGATCTGGGGAGTTTCCAGGCAATGGACCCAAAATCTCTATGTTTTGTTCCCTGAGACATTTAGTTATCACCTTTGCTTTATGGCAAGGTGCTCCATCATGCTGGAAAAGGCATTGTTGATCGCCAAACTGCTCTTGGAGGGTTGGGAGAAGTTGCTCTTGGAGGACATTCTGGTACCATTTTTTATTCATGGCTGTGTTTTTAGGCAAGACTGTGAACGAGCCGATTCCCTTGGCTGAGAAGCAACCCCACACATGAATGGTTTCAGGATGCTTAGCAGTTGGCATGAGACAAGACTGGTGGTAGCGCTCACCTTGTCTTCTCCGAATGAGGCGTTTTACTGATGTCCCAAAAAATCGAAAAGGGGATTCATCAGAAAAAATAACTTTACCCCAGTCCTCAGCAGTCCACTGCCTGTACCTTTTGCAGAATATCAGTCTGTCCATGATGTTTTTTCTGGAGAGAAGTGGCTTCGTTGCTGCCCTCCTTGAGACCAGGCCTTGCTCCAAGAGTCTCCGCCTCACAGTGCGTGCAGATGCACTCACACCTGCCTGCTGCCATTCCTGAGCAAGCTCTGCACTGCTGGCAGCCCGATCCCGCAGCTGAAACACTTTTAAGAGACGGTCCTGGCGCTTGCTGGTCTTTCTTGGGCGCCCTGGAGCCTTTTTGGCAACAATGGAACCTGTTATGATTTGGTAGCTGAGGAGAGCAGTCAAAAACGGCAATACACCAGAGAGGTTGGAATCTACTGAATTGCAGTACTCTGACTAACCACCACAACTAAAGGCAGCCGTGGAGCGTTCCTACGTTGGTCCTAGACGCCTCGTCACAGCCTGAGAGGTTAACTACACCTAAAGATAGAAAGAGGAAAGCTATCTGCCCCGGAGCAGATCCCCAAAGAACATAGGAAGCCCCCAAACATGTAATGGCGGTTAGACAAGAGGAAATACAGACACAGACAGAAAATAGTATGAGCAAACATTGGGGCCCAAACTACCTGGATAGAAAAGGATAGGAAGGACACTTACTGCAATCCAAAAAACCCTAAAAAATACCAACTCTACTAATTGCAAAAACACCTGAGATCACACGACCTCTACCACCTAAATTAGTTCTCTGGTGTCACAAAACTAAGCCGCAGCCACTGAAAAAACTGGAAAAGGCAAATGAACAAATAACAGTGGCTCAGATAAACTGAGAGGAGCACAAGCCCCCGGAGGGGACCTGGCTGACCTCCACAGAAGTGCAGGGAACAATGCAAAAAGCAAGCACAAAAATAAAAGCAGAAAATATCTTATCTGATAGCAGAAGATGCAGGCAAGACTCAGCAAGCTTCCAAGTGAACCAGGAACCACAGTTGAGACAAGAACAATTGATCATCGGCAACCATGATGGGAGGGAACCTCCCTTATATAAGACCAGTCTGTAACTCCTTATTGCCAATCCTTATTGAATGGTTCAGTACTGTTTGTAACCACCAGAGGGAGCTTCTGCTCAGAATTCATTTCTAACACATTCACAACAGTACCCCCCCCTTGAGGAGGGGTCACCGAACCCTCATTTGGGCAACCAGGTTGGTCAGGATGAGCTCTGTGATACGCACGGATCAGTCTCCTAGCATGGATGTCCGAAGCAAACACCCAAGAATTGTCCTCCTGACCATAACCTCTCCACTTAACCAAATTCTGGAGTTTCCGTCTAGAAAAACGAGAATCCAATATTTTCTCAACCACATACTCCAGATTGCCCTCAACCAAAACAGGGTCAGGAGGCGCAGCCATAGGAACCACTGGCTCGACAAACCTCTTCAATAAGGACTTGTGGAACACGTTATGGATCTTAAATGTCCCCGGAAGAAGCAAACGAAAGGAAACAGGATTAAGGATCTCCGAGATCTTATAAGGTCCAATGAACCTAGGCTTAAACTTAGGAGATGCAACTCTCATAGGGATATTTCTTGAGGACAACCAGACCAAGTCCCCCACTTCAAACCGAGGACCATCAGTCCTATGCCGGTTGGCAAACTGCTGGGCCCTCTCCTGAGAGAGGGACAACCTCTCCACTACCTGGTCCCAAATCTGCTGCATACGCTCCACAACTGGTTTGTTCTCTCAGTTTGTCCATTGGTCTGAGGATGAAAAGCCAAGGAGAAAGACAATTGAACACCAAGTTTAGAACAAAAAGTCCTCCAAAATCTGGAAACAAACTGGACTCCTCTGTCAGACACAATGTTCTCAGGAATGCCGTGTAACCGAACCACGTGCTGAAGGAACAAAGGCACCAAATCGGAGGAGGAAGGCAATTTAGGTAATGGCCCAAGATGTATCATTTTGGAAAACCTATCACAAATCACCCAGATAACGGTCATTCTCTGAGAAACAGGGAGGTCAGAAATGAAATCCATAGAGATATGGGTCCATGGTCTCTTGGGCACAGGCAATGGCATCAACAAACCACTAGAGCAAGAGCAAGGCTTGGAGCGAGAGCAAGTCCCTCAGGACTGCACAAATTCCCTGACGTCACGAGACAAAGTAGGCCACCAAAAGGACCGACTAACCAAGTCTCTGGTACCAAAAATTCCGGGATGACCGGCCAACACGGAACAATGAATCTCAGACATCACACTCTTTTTCCACCGGTCTGGGACAAACAATTTCCCAATAGGGCAGCGCTCGGGTTTATCCTCCTGACACCCTTCCAGAGCCAGTCTCAAATTGGGCGAGATGGCGGAAAGAACTACACCCTCTTTCAAAATAACAGCAGGATCAGATAACTCAGGAGAGTCCGCAAGGAAACTCCTCGAGAGGGCATCCGCCTTAACATTCTTAGTGCCAGGAAGAAAGGAAACCACAAAATTAAAACGTGTGAAAAACAAGGTCCACCTGGCCTGTCTAGGATTAAGTCGCTTGGCTGATTCCAGATAAACCAGATTTTTATGGTCCGTGAGGACCACCACCTGATGTTAGGCTCCCTCCAGCCAATGTCTCCACTCTTCAAAAGCCCACTTCATGGCCAATAACTCCCGATTACCCACGTCATAATTACGTTCAGTTGGAGAAAATTTTCGAGAGAAAAAGGCACAAGGGTTACTTTTAGAGGTCTCTGGATCTCTTTGGGACAAAACGGCACCTGCCCCAATTTCAGAGGCATCAACCTCCACCTGAAATGGCAGAGAAACATCAGGCTGTAATAGAACAGGAGCAGAAGTGAATCTCTGCTTAAGTTCCTGAAACGCAGAGACTGCCTCAGGAGGCCAATTCACCACATCAGAACCCTTTTTGGTCAAATCAGTCAATGGTTTAACAATAACAGAGAAATTACCAATAAATTTACGATAAAAATTGGCAAAACCCAAGAATCTCTGAAGAGCCTTTAATGAAGTAGGTTGGACCCAATCACAGATGGCCTGAACCTTGACCGGGTCCATTTCAATAACAGACGGAGACAAAATGAATCCCAGAAATGAGATCCTCTGTACGCCAAAAAGACACTTTGATCCCTTCACATACAGAGCATTCTCTCTCAAAATCTGGAACACAGTCCGAACATGTTTCACATGAGAGTCCCAGTCATTGGAAAAAATCAAGATATCATCCAAATAAACAATCAGAAATTTATCCACAAAATCCCTGAAAATGTCATTCATGAAGGACTGGAAGACGGAAGGAGCATTAGTGAGCCCAAAGGGCATCACTAGGTACTCAAAATGCCCCTCTGGGGTATTAAACGCCGTCTTCCATTCATCCCGTGCTTAATGCGAATAAGGTTATACGCCCCCCTGAGGTCAAGCCTGGTAAACCAAGTAGCACTTTTCACCCTGGAAAACAGGTCAGAAATCAAGGGTAACGGATATTCATATTTCACAGTGATATTGTTCAAGAGACGATAATCAATACACGGCCTTAATGAACCATCCTTTTTGGCCACAAAGAAAAAACCGGCACCCAATGGTGAAGAGGATGGTCTGATATGACCCTTCTCCGATGACTCCTTGATATAAGACCGCATAGCGTCATGTTCAGGTACAGACAAGTTAAAAAGGCGACCTTTAGGGAATTTACTACCAGGCACTAATTCAATAGCGCAGTCATAGCTCCTATGGGGGGCAAGGATGCAGATTTACTTTCGCTAAACACATCAGAAAAATCAGTCAAAAAGTCAGGAACATCCTGAGCCTGGGGAGAGGCAGAAAAAACAGGAGTGTTGGCATTAACACATTGACAGCCCCAACTGGTCACAGACACAGATTTCCAATCCAAAACAGGATTATGAGACTGTAACCAAGGGAAACCCAGTACAATAATGTCATGCAGATTATACAGCTGTCACGCTGTCTCTGCGTACAGGAGGTCAGGGGCCTAAGCTGACCCTAAGCTGGGGCCCTAACTAATCCCTCTACCTGGAGGTACTGTTAAAGGTACTGAGGTCCAGGCCGCCAGCGTAACCCCTATCTCCTAAGGATCCCTGAACCTCAGTAATCTAGTCCTGAGAAGGACCCCGATCACAACAACAGGGACAGGATAATATAAGCCAACACACAGTACTAGACGAACGAGACAGTACAAGGGGAAAACCAAAAAACCACCTTGCATACAAAAACTCGCACCACAACAAAAGAGGGAACACCAACGGGTAAGGAGATAAATAATAAAGCGAGGAAGGGAAAAAAACCACACAAAGTACACTTCACTCCAAACTCCAAAATACCACAAGCCGCTCTGTTTGTCTGCAAGGAATGCTTTCACCGACAACTTCCCTAACAGACTGGCAAGTATTTGAAGGAGTCCCACTACTGCAGCATTGACTGCAGCTGGGCGAGTCTGGGCCTCATCTAGCACAGAGAGAGAGAATTAACTCCCTCACTGCCGAAAAATACAAAGCACCAAAAACTCAGCTGCGGGAAGTCAGGCTGTGTAATCGTGACGATCTTCGTGGTGACACACCCGTGACAGTACCCCCCCTTCTACGAGGGGCCTCCGGACCCTCAGGGCCAGGTTTATCCGGGTGAGTCATGTGGAAGGCCCAAATTAATCGGTCTGCGTTAATATCCGACGCAGGAACCCACATCCTCTCCTCAGGACCATACCCTTCCAATGTACCAGGTACTGAAGGGACCGGCGATTAAAGCGTGAATCGATGACTTTTGATACCTGAAACTCCAAGTTACCTTTGACCACCACTGGAGGAGGAGGTAAAGGTGACGGTATCACCGGCGCCACATACCTCTCAAGCAACGATCTGTGGAACACGTTGTGAAATTTAAACGTAGGGGGAAGGTCAAGACGAAATGCCACCGGATTAATTATAGAACTGATCCTGTACGGCCCAATGAACCTGGGACCCAGTTTCCAGGAGGGAACCTTAAGTTTTATATTCCTGGTAGACAACCATACCCGATCGTTCACACTTAGGTCCGGACCAGACACTCTCCTCCTATCAGCCATACGTTTGTATCGGTTCCCCATAGTATTCAGATTATTCAGCACCCCTCTCCACACTGAAGCGAGTGATGACGAAAATCGTTCTTCCTCAGGAACCCCCGAAGAGCCCCCCTACTGAAAGTACAAAACTGGGGGTGAAAACCATATGCCCCAAAAAACGGGGACTTACCAGTGGACTTGCTCCGCCTATTATTAAGAGCAAACTCTGCCAGAGGCAAGAGAGAAGCCCAGTCCTCCTGGTTCTCTGACACAAAACACCGGAGATATGTCTCCAAGCTCTGGTTCAGACGTTCCGTCTGACCATTGGTCTGAGGATGAAAAGCCGATGAAAACGACAAATGCATCCCCCGCCGTGTACAAAATGCCTTCCAGAATTTGGACACAAACTGAGACCCCCGATCAGACACCACATCGGAGGGTACCCCGTGAAGCCTCACAATCTCCCCAATGAACACCTGCGCAAGAGTTTTAGCATTAGGAAGAGCAGGAAGAGTGATGAAATGTGCCATCTTGCTGAACCTGTCCACTACAACGAGTATGACCGTTTTACCCGAAGATGGCGGGAGGACCTTAATAAAGTCCATGGACAGATGAGTCCAAGGACGCTCCGGGATCTTCAAAGGTAAGAGGGCCCCAGACGGACGGGTATGTGGGGTCTTAGAGCGCGCACAAACCCCACAGGACGCGACAAAAGTTACCACCTCCCTATGTAAGTTAGGCCACCAAAACCAACGCGAGAGGAGATCCACAGTTGCTTTACTCCCTGGGTGTCCTGCCAAAGCTGAGTTATGGTGTGCCTCGATCACCTTTTGTCGCAACTGATCTGGAACAAACAGTCTCCCTGGAGGTCCAACAGGGCGTCCCCCTAAGCCTCCAATACCTCTTCCTCAAGCTCAGAGCATACTGCCGACACCACCACCCCCTCCTGAAGGATAGGAACTGGGTCATCCGTATTCCCGGCCCCAGGGAAACTACGAGATAAGGCAGGACGATATGTGACGACAAAATTAAACCTGGTAAAAAACAACGACCATCTAGCTTGTCTGGGATTCAGACGTTTTGCGGACTCCAGATATAGCAGATTCTTGTGATCGGTGATGACGGTGACCGGATGGACTGCCCCCTCCAAAAAATGGCGCCACTCTTCAAAAGCTAACTTAATGGCCAAGAGTTCCCTATTGCCGACATCGTAATTCCTCTCAGCGGACTACAATTTTTTAGAGAAAAAGGCGCACGGATGCCACTTACCAGGGGACGAATCCTGTGACAATACTGCTCCCACCCCTACCTCGGAAGCGTCTACCTCTACAATGAACGGCTGTGACGCATCAGGTTGAATGAGTATGGGTGCCGAGGCAAAACATTTTTTCAAGGAGGAGAATGCTTGACAAGCCTTGTCAGACCACCTAGAAAAATCCGTCCCTTTTTTTGTCATGTCTGTGAGAGGTTTAACCATGGACGAGAAATTACGAATAAATTTCCGGTAATAATTAGCAAACCCCAGGAAACGTTGTAGTGCCTTAAGATTCTCTGGCAGATCCCACTCAAGAACTGCCCGCACTTTCCCAGGGTCCATACGAAAACCGGATGCTGACACCAGGAAGCCTAAAAACTGGAGTTCTTGTACGGCGAACACACACTTTTCCCATTTGGCGTACAGTTTATTATCCCGCAAGATCTGTAACACCTGCCTAACATGCTCCTGATTAGACCCAAGATCCGGCGAGTAAATTAAGATATCATCCAGATATATGACAACAAACTGTCCCACCAGGCGGCGAAAAATGTAATTTACAAAATGTTGGAACACCGCCGGGGCATTAGTCAGACCGAATGGCATGACAAGGTTCTCATAATGCCCCTCCGGAGTGTTAAACGCCGTCTTCCACTCATCCCCCTCCTTCATCCTAATCAGATTGTACGCCCCCCTGAGATCCAACTTAGAGAACCATTTGGCGCCCACGATCTGATTGAAGAGATCGGGAATAAGTGGGAGCGGATACGGATCTCGGACCGTAATCCGATTAAGTTCACGGAAATCCAGGCAAGGGCGTAGGCCTCCATCTTTCTTCTTCACAAAGAAGAACCCCGCGGCCACCGGGAAGATGAAGGTCTAATATGCCCCTTAGCCAGACTTTCAGAAATATAATCCTTCATGGCCTGCCTCTCTGGACCAGATAGGTTATACAACCTAGATTTAGGTAACTTGGCCTCAGGGAGCAGTTTTACAGAACAGTCATACACGCGATGAGGAGGTAGTTCCTGACACCCTTTCTCCGAGAATACATCCTTAAAGTCCGCCAGAAATGGAGGTAAGACCCTAGGAGTGACCGCACCGATGACCGTATTCATGCAGTTTTTATTACAGAATTCACTCCATTGGCTTATCTCTCTGGATTGCCAATTAATTACAGGGTTATGCTTAGTTAACCAAGGAAGGCCCAACACTATAGGAGTGGGAAGACCCTCCAACACGTAACAAGACAACAGTTCTTTATGTATCGCTCCCACTTGAAGTTTTATGTTATGCACAGCTTGCAAAAAACTTCCCTGACCGAGAGGCCTGGCGTCGATCAAGAATATGGGGATGGGTTTAGCCAACACACTCAATCGCATACCTTGAACCCGGACAAACCGAGCGTCCACCAGATTAGCCCCGGCCCCACTATCCAGAAGAACAGATATCCTCTCAGTTCTCGTACCCACCACCACCTCCGCCGGTACGAGAAACTGAGACGAACCTAGGGACAAAATACCTACTCCCAGATTGCCGTCCACCACACAACCTGGGATCAATAGTTTTCCGACGACCCTTTATTCTGCAAAGGACGGGATGGACACCCCCCAATAAAATGTCCCTTTCTCCCACAGAAGAAACACCTTCCTGTCTTGTGGCGCACTTCCGGTCCCCTCCCCCAAAATTATGTCCCTCCTAATTGCATAGGCTCCTCTGGACTGACCAGGGAACCTCCATATAAGGGACCCTTGAAGAAGGTGGAGTCATCACAGGGGGCGGAGTTACCCCGCACCTCTCCCGAAGCCGTCTGTCAATGCGAATAGCAAGGGCCATAGCGGCTTCCAGTGACGCGGGAGGGTCATACTGTGCCAACACATCCTTTAATTTGTCAGATAAACCTTGACAAAACTGGCTCCTAAGAGCCGAGTCATTCCACTGGGTGTCCGTGGCCCACCTACGGAACTCCGAACAGAATTCCTCCGCCGGACAATCTCCCTGCTGGATCCTACGTAACTTAGATTCAGCAAGGGAGATCTGATCCGGGTCATCATATACGAGACCCAGAGCAACAAAAAACCTATCCACTGACTGGAGAGCCGGGAGCCCGGGGAAGAGAGAATGCCCATGATTGTGGGTCCCCTTGTAGGAGCGAGATGATAATTCCCACCCTTTGTTCTTCACTCCCCGATGACCGAGGCCGCAGCCGAAAGTACAATTTACATGCCTCCCGGAAAACAAAAAACTTGTCCCGCCCCCCAGTGAACCTGTCAGGGAGAGCTACTTTAGGTTCTGGTCCGGCTTGCTCCGGGGGATACAAAACCTTGGACTTAACGTCCGCCAGCTCAATTGACAAACTCTGCAACTGCCGAGCAAGACTGGCTACTGGATCCATGGTAGCTGGAGAGAATCTTTTGTCGGTCGGTGAAAATGTCACGTGTTGTGAATGGGTTTGAGATGAGTTCTGAGCAGAGGCTCCCTCTGGTGGTTACAAGCGGTGCTAGTCTGTCCAGTGAAGATTGTGAGGACTGGGAATCAGGTGTTACTGATTGGTCTTATATAAGGGAGTCACCTTCCCATCAGGGTTGCCGGTGATCAATTGTTCTGGTCTGAATCCTTTATTCCAGTTTCCCTTGTAGCCTGCTGTGTCGTGTCTGCATCTCCTGCTAACAGATAAGACATTTTCTTCTTTTGTGTTTGTGCTATATTTTTGCATTTTGTCCTGCACTTCTGTGGGGGTCTTCAGGGTCCCCTCCGGGGCTTCTGCCCTCTCAGTTTTGTTCAGCCACTGATGTTTGTACTTTTGCTTTTTCCAGTTTTTTCAGTGGCTGCTGTTTTGATTTTGTTACACCAGAGAACTAATTTAGGTGGAAGAGGTCGTGTGATCTCAGGTGTTTTTGAAATTAGTAGAGTTGGTGCTTTTCAGGGTTTTCTGGGATTGCAGTAAGTACCCTTCCTATCCTTTTCTATTTAGTTAGTTTGGGCCCCAGCGTTTGCTCATACTATTTTCTTTCTGTGTCAGTATTTCATCTTGTCTAACCGCCATTACATGTTTGGGGGCTTTCTATTATCTTTGGGGTTCTGCTCCGGGGCAGATAGCTTTCCTATATCTATCTTTAGGTGTAGTTAGTTTCTCAGGCTGTGACGAGGCGTCTAGGACCAACGTAGGAACGCTCCACGGCTGCCTCTAGTTGTGGTGGTTAGTCAGGGTACTGCAATCTCATAGATTCCAACTGCTCTGGTGTATTGCCTTTTTTACCTGCACTCCTCAGCTACCGAAACATAACAGTATCACCGGCCAAAAAATTGAAAATTGTATGGTACTCACAGAAGGGAAAAAATATTGTCAGAGTTGTCAGAGATATTTTTCTGTTTGTTGCATTTTTTTTTTTTTTTTCCCTCTGTATCTCTGGGTGCTGGGGAGGATCTTTTCTCTCAATGGAGTTTGCACAGTTGTCTGGCCGTGTGGATCAGCTTGCCACTGAGGTTCGGAGTATTGCTATCTATCTTGCTGGGTTGCCTGTTGTGGAACCTAGGATTCCCATGCCAGATTTGTTTTTAGGGGATCGAGCTAAGTTTCAGAATTTCAAAAATAATTGTAAATTGTTTTTTGCCTTAAAATCTAAGTCCTCAGGGAACACAGCGCAGCAGGTTCAAATTATCATCTCTCTCCTGCGCGGCGATCCTCAGGATTGGGCTTTTTCCCTGATACCTGGGGATCCTGTTTTGAGTGATGTTGATGCATTTTTTCAGGCCTTGGGGTACTTGTACGATGAGCCTAATGTCACTGATCAAGCTGAGAAAGCCTTGTTGGCATTAAATCAGGGGCTTGATGACGCTGAGTTATACTGTCAGAGATTCCGTAGGTGGGCAGTCCTGACCAAATGGAATGACGACGCTTTGGCAGCCCTTTTCCGGAAGGGTCTGTCAGATAATGTAAAGGATGTTATGGTGGGATTCCCTGTCCCCTCTGGTCTCAATGATTCTATGTCATTAGCGATTCAAATTGACAGACGTTTGCGTGAGCGGAGAAGTATGCGTGGAATGGTGTTGCCTTGTGAACCAGCTTCTGAACCCATGCAGTGTGATAGAGTGGTGTCTGAGGCACAGCGTCATGAGTTTCGAAAGCGCAATGGGTTATGTTTCTACTGTGGTGATGCCTCTCATGCTATTTCAGTCTGCCCTAAGCGGGGAAGACGTTTTGCACGCTCAGTTGTCTTGGGTAGTGTTCAGACTAAGTTTTTATTAACTGTCACTCTGATATGCTCTCTGTCCTCATTTTCTGCTCAGGCTTTCGTTGATTCTGGAGCAGCTATTAACCTGATGGATTATGATTTTGCTAAACGTTGTGGATTTCCCTTGGTACCCCTACAGAAGTCTATTCCCCTCTTGGGGATCGATTCTACCCCTTTGGCTGAGAATAAACCCCAGTTTTCTACTCAGGTGATAATGAGGGTTGAACCTGATCACCAGGAGTGCTGCAAATTTTTGGTTCTGTATAATCTGCATGACATTATCGTGCTGGGTTTTCCTTGGTTACAGTCTCATAATCCTGTTTTGGATTGGAAATCTGTGTCTGTAACCAGTTGGGGCTGCCAATGTGTTAATACCAACACTCCTGTTTTTTCTGCCTCCCCCAGGCTCAGGATGTTCCTGACTTTTTGATTGATTTTTCTGATGTGTTTAGCGAAAGTAAATCTGCATCCTTGCCCCCCATACGAGCTATGACTGCGCTATTGAATTAGTGTCTGGTAGTAAATTCCCTAAAGGTCGCCTTTTAACTTGTCTGTACCTGAACATGACGCTATGCGGTCTTATATCAAGGAATCATTGGAGAAGGGTCATATCAGACCATCCTCTTCACCCTTAGGTGCCGGTTTTTTCTTTGTGGCCAAAAAGGATGGTTCATTAAGGCCGTGTATTGATTATCGTCTCTTGAACAATATTACTGTGAAATATCAATACCCGTTACCCTTGATTTCGGACCTGTTTTCCAGGGTGAAAAACGCTACTTGGTTTACCAAGCTTGACCTCAGGGGGGCGTATAACCTTATTCGCATTAAGCACGGGGATGAATGGAAGACGGCATTCAATACCCCTGAAGGGCATTTTGAGTACCTGGTGATGCCCTTTGGGCTCACTAATGCTCCTTCCGTCTTCCAGTCCTTCATGAATGACATTTTTCAGGGATTTTGTGGACAAATTTCTGATTGTTTATTTGGATGATATCTTGATTTTTTCTAATGACTGGGACTCTCATGTGAAACATGTTCGAACTGTATTCCAGATTTTGAGAGAGAATGCTCTGTATGTGAAGGGATCAAAGTGTCTTTTTGGCGTACAGAGGATCTCATTTCTGGGATTCATTTTGTCCCCATCTGTTATTGAAATGGACCCGGTCAAGGTTCAGGCCATCTGTGATTGGGTCCAACCTACTTCATTAAAGGCTCTTCAGAGATTTTTGGGTTTTGCCAATTTTTATCGTAAATTTATTGGTAATTTCTCGGTTATTGTTAAACCATTAACTGATTTAACCAGAAAGGGTTCTGATGTGGTGAATTGGCCTCCTGAGGCAGTCTCTGCATTTCAGGAACTTAAGCAGAGATTCACTTCTGCTCCTGTTCTACGGCAGCCTGATGTTTCTCTGCCATTTCAGGTGGAGGTTGATGCCTCTGAAATTGGGGCAGGTGCCGTTTTGTCCCAAAAAGATCCAGAGACCTCTAAAAGTAACCCTTGTGCCTTTTTCTCTCGAAAATTTTCTCCTACTGAACGTAATTATGACGTGGGTAATCGGGAGTTATTGGCCATGAAGTGGGCTTTTGAAGAGTGGAGACATTGGCTGGAGGGAGCCAAACATCAGGTGGTGGTCCTTACGGACCATAAGAATCTGGTCTATCTGGAATCTGCCAAGCGACTCAATCCTAGAAAGGCCAGGTGGGCCTTGTTTTTCACACGTTTTAATTTTGTGGTTTCCTTTCTTCCTGGCACTAAGCATGTTAAGGCGGATGCCCTCTCGAGGAGTTTCCTTGCGGACTCTCCTGAGTTATCTGATCCTTCTGTTATTTTGAAAGAGGGTGTAGTTCTTTCCGCCATCTCGCCCAATTTGAGACTTGCTCTGGAGGGGTGTCAGGAGGATAGGCCCGAGTGCTGCCCTGTTGGAAAATTGTTTGTCCCGGACCAGTGGAAAAAGAGTGTGATGTCTGAGATTCATTGTTCCGCGTTGGCTGGGCATCCCGGAATTTTTGGTACCAGAGACTTGGTTAGTCGGTCCTTTTGGTGGCCTACCTTGTCTCGTGATGTCAGGGAATTTGTGCAGTCCTGCGGGACTTGCTCTCGCTCCAAGCCTTGCTCTCGCTCTAGTGGTTTGTTGATGCCATTGCCTGTGCCCAAGAGACCATGGACCCATATCTCTATGGATTTCATTTCCGACCTCCCTGTTTCTCAGAGAATGACCACCATCTGGGTAATTTGTGATAGGTTTTCCAAGATGATACATCTTGTGCCATTGCCTAAGTTGCCTTCCTCCTCTGAATTGGTGCCGTTGTTCCTTCAGCACGTGGTTCGTTTACACGGCATTCCTGAGAACATTGTGTCTGACAGAGGAGTCCAGTTTGTTTCCAGATTTTGGAGGACTTTTTGTTCTAAACTGGGTGTTCAATTGTCTTTCTCCTCGGCATTTCATCCTCAGACCAATGGTCAAACTGAGAGAACAAACCAGACATTGGAGACTTATCTAAGATGCTTTGTGTCTGCTGATCAGGATGACTGGGTCTCTTTTTTGCCTTTGGCTGAGTTTGCTCTTAATAATAGGACTAGCTCTGCTACTTTGATGTCTCCGTTTTTCTGTAATTCTGGGTTTCACCCTCGATTTTCTTCAGGACAGACGGAGGCTTCTGTCTGTCCAGGTGTTGACTCTGTGTGGAGCGTATGCAACTGATTTGGGACCAGGTAGTGGAGAGGTTGTCCCTCTCTCAGGAGAGGGCCCAGCGGTTTGCTAACCGGCATAGGACTGATGGTCCTCGGTTTAAAGTGGGGGACTTGGTCTGGTTGTCCTCAAAGAATATTCCTATGAGAGTAGCATCTCCTAAATTTAAGCCTAGGTTCATTGGACCTTATAAGATCATGGAGATTATTAATCCTGTTTCTTTTCGTTTGCTTCTTCCAGGGACATTTAAGATCCATAACGTGTTCCACAAGTCCTTGTTGAAGAGGTTTGTTGAGCCAGTGGTTCCTGCTGCTGTGCCTCCTGACCCTGTTTTGGTTGAGGGCAATCTGGAGTATGTGGTTGAGAAAATATTAGATTCTCGTTTTTCAGACGGAAACTTCAGTATTTGGTTAAATGGAGAGGTTATGGTCAGGAAGACAATTCTTGGGTGTTTGCTTCGGACATCCATGCTAGGAGACTTATCCGTGCGTATCATAGAACTCATCCTGACTGACCTGGTTGCTCAAATGAGGGTTCGGTGACCCCTCCTCAAGGGGGGGGTACTGTTGTGAATGGGTTTGAGATGAGTTCTGAGCAGAGGCTCCCTCTGGTGGTTACAAGCGGTGCTAGTCTGTCCAGTGAAGAATGTGAGGACTGGGAATCAGGTGTTACTGATTGGTCTTATATAAGGGAGTCACCTTCCCATCAGGGTTGCCGGTGATCAATTGTTCTGGTCTGAATCCTTTATTCCAGTTTCCCTTGTAGCCTGCTGTGTCGTGTCTGCATCTCCTGCTAACAGATAAGACATTTTCTTCTTTTGTGTTTGTGCTATATTTTTGCATTTTGTCCTGCACTTCTGTGGGGGCCTTCAGGGTCCCCTCCGGGGGCTTCTGCCCTCTCAGTTTTGTTCAGCCACTGATGTTTGTACTTTTGCTTTTTCCAGTTTTTTCAGTGGCTGCTGTTTTGATTTTGTTACACCAGAGAACTAATTTAGGTGGAAGAGGTCGTGTGATCTCAGGTGTTTTTGAAATTAGTAGAGTTGGTGCTTTTCAGGGTTTTCTGGGATTGCAGTAAGTACCCTTCCTATCCTTTTCTATTTAGTTAGTTTGGGCCCCAGCGTTTGCTCATACTATTTTCTTTCTGTGTCAGTATTTCATCTTGTCTAACCGCCATTACATGTTTGGGGGCTTTCTATTATCTTTGGGGTTCTGCTCCGGGGCAGATAGCTTTCCTATATCTATCTTTAGGTGTAGTTAGTTTCTCAGGCTGTGACGAGGCGTCTAGGACCAACGTAGGAACGCTCCACGGCTGCCTCTAGTTGTGGTGGTTAGTCAGGGTACTGCAATCTCATAGATTCCAACTGCTCTGGTGTATTGCCTTTTTTACCTGCACTCCTCAGCTACCGAAACATAACAGTCACGCAGTCTCTGCGTACAGGAGGTCAGGGGCCTAAGCTGACCCTAAGCTGGGGCCCTAACTAATCCCTCTACCTGGAGGTACTGTTAAAGGTACAGAGGTCCAGGCCGCCAGCGTAACCCCTATCTCCTGAGGATCCCTGAACCTCAGTAATCTAGTCCTGAGAAGGACCCCGATCACAACAACAGGGGACAGGATAATATAAACCAACACACAGTACTAGATGAACGAGACAGTACAAGGGGAAAACCAAAAAACCACCTTGCATACAAAAACTCGCACCACAACAACAGAGGGAATACCAACGGGTAAGGAGATAAATAATAAAGCGAGGAAGGGAAAAAAAACACACAAAGTACACTTCACTCCAAACTCCAAAATACCACAAGCCGCTCTGTTTGTCTGCAAGGAATGCTTTCACCGACAACTTCCCTAACAGACTGGCAGGTATTTGAAGGAGTCCCACTTCTGCAGCATTGACTGCAGCTGGGCGAGGCTGGGCCTCATCTAGCACAGAGAGAGAGAATTAACTCCCTCACTGCCGAAAAATACAAAGCACCAAAAACTCAGCTGCGAGAAGTCAGGCTGTGTAATCGTGACGATCTTTGTGGCGACACACCCGTGACAGCGTGGGGAGGTGGGATGTTTCCACTATTTTGAGGCTTCTTTTGACTCCGGACAAAAGTGGTGTACCCAAGTTTCATCCATTGTAACAAATCTCTGCATAAAAAGTTGAATATCAGCTTCAAACAGTTGCACATTTCCCGTAGAGCGAAGTTCTCTCAAACGGTTGTTCTCTAAGGCCGGCGTCACACTGGCGAGTCTGATGTGAGTAAGTCGCACGACTTTCTCGCATCAACACCTGGCATGGCCGCCCGCTCTTGGACCCGAGTGTGCGGCTGCATGTATTTCTATATACCTGCTATCTGTTGATTGAGTACCCTTTTTTTCTTATTATATTCTGGTGTAATCCAGACTGAGCCTGTGAGCGTCAGAGTCTGCCTTCTGAAATATATGCGGATATTTAGAATATTTTCACTATACTATATATACATTGTATCTGGTGAAACAGTACCCTTTTTCAGATTATTATATTATTGTGTAATACAGACTGAGCCTGTGAGCGGACGAGTCTGCCTCCTGAAATATATATGGAGATTTATTATATTTTCACTATACAATATATACCTTCTATATGGTGATACAGTACCCTTTTTATCTTGTTAGATTATTGGGTAATCCAGACTGAGCCTGAGAGCGTCAGTGTCTGCCTCCTGAAATATATACGGACATTTATAAAATTTTTGGGACTATACAGAAGCTCGCTTGCCCTGAAAATAGTGTGTTATCATAAAGAGTCTATGGACTGAAGAAGGGCTGGAAGGCTCCCTTTACTGGGAGTAGGTAAACAGCTTTTAAAGCCTGGGCATCAGGAACAGATTTTGGATTACATTGCAGAAAACCCATCCATCTACAGGGGTTGGACAAAATAATGTAAAGTTAACACCTGGAAACATGAACAAAAGTTAGTTTACTATGGTGTAGGTCCACCTTTGTCGGCGATTACAGCCTCAATTCTCCGAGGTATGGATTTATACAAGGTGTGAATTGTTTCCAAAGGAATTTTAGCCCATTCTTCAGTTAAAACACCCTCCAGTTCTTTGAGCAATGATGGCGGCGGAAATCGACGTCTAACTTGAATCTCTAAAATCGAACATAAATGCTCTTTAATGTTGAGGTCTGGGGATTGTGGGGGCCAGATGAGATGCTCAATTTCATTACAATGTTCCTCGTGGCATGATTTAACGATTGTACCTGTATGAATTGGTGCATTATCATCCTGAAAGATGGCGTTCCCCTCCGGGAACAGTGCTTGAACCATAGGATGCACTTGGTCGGCCAAAATGCCTAAATAATCGCGGCTGTTAATACTTACATGAAGGGATATCATTGGCCACGCGGATCTCCATGAAATAGCACCCCAGATGATCACAGAACCTCCGCCATGTTTAACCTTTGGGAGAAGGCACACTGGACGGAATGCTTCTTTCAGCTGTCTCCAAACGTACACTCAGCCGGAGGTCGGAAATAGGTTAAACGATGATTCTGAGAATATCACGTGTTTCCACTGGTTGTGGGAACAATTCTGGAGGTTTCTACACCACTCTAAATGCTTGGAAACATTTGCCATTGACAGCAGCGGTTTTCGAATTGCAGCTCTTCCGTGGAATCCAGATTTGTTCAGCTCCCGACAAAGCGTTTTCGTGGAAATTGGGTTCTGTAGGTGTTCATTGAGCTCAGCAGTGATTTTCTGAGCCATGGTCTTGCGATCCTCTCTCACAATTCGCTTAACAGTCAGACGTACTCTCTCAGTCAACTTAGACTTTCGGGCATACCTGTGCTTTACTGCGGATGTTTTTCCTTCTGTTTCAAACACAGTTATTACTTTGGAGACAGTACCTCTTGACACGCCAAGCATTCGTGCACTTTTGGTTACACTAGCGCCGGCCACCCGAGCAACAACAATTTTGCCTCTTTCAAAATCCGAGAGGTCTGCCATTGGTATCAGTTTCTCATCAATGTTCTTACAATTATGCAAAACAACAGTTAATTGACATACAAATATGACATAACACAAATAATCAACTACAAAACATTACCATATGTCACGGTTTGCATGTTTATAACATGTTCGAAGATGATGATGCCAAAACGGTAGGTGTTTCCTTTATTTTGTATATCGCCTCCTCTTCTGAAGTTTCAAAAAATGCAAGGACTTAGTCGTCAGTGCTGATTCCTGGTCAGGAACAACACCTTTTCTTGTGTGCTTCACCCCACCAAAAGTGAAGGATGCGGCAGCTGACACTTCAGATTACTCCATGGAGCTCTTTTCACATACCAGGCCTGGGTTATCAAGTGAAATCCTGAATTCCCCAGTCCAACATGAATCACAGATGGAGTGCACATCATGATGCACAGCCACTGCTAGATGATTCTGCTGGTACATTCACCCAGAGCACTAAATTTCCCTCGCAGTCTACTGCTCCAGAATGTGACCCTGATGAAACTCAGGTGCCCCAGATTACATTGAAGAGGAGGTGATGGATGACCCAATTGTTGACACGGATTGGCATCCATTTGGGGAAGAGGGTGCCGCTGGCAATAGATCAGAAGAGAAGGATCCGCAGCAGGCATCGACATCGCAGCATCGGTTATATGGCAGGCCTGTAGCAGTCCAAAAAGGTTTTAAAAAACCAAAAGAGAGTTGCAGGACAGCTTGGCCAGACGGTCAAATTTGCACAGCGTGCAAGCCCTGAAAATTGATACCATAGTAGGAAGAGTCCAGTGTGGCACTTTTTTGACCAAAATCCTATTGATAGGGCAAAAGTTATCTGTAAACAGTGCGGAAGGACCTTTAGCCGAGGGAAAAATCTCAGAAATTTTAATACCAGTTGCATGCTTACACATTTCATGAACATGCACTTGGATCGCCCGCCAGGGCAGTGGGATACTCGGTACCGGCACGGTGTCTTAATGGGGATGTGTCACAGCGGTAGTGACCCGGTCCGTAGCCCTGGCCGTCCAATAAAAGTGGAATATGTACAGGGGATGATAGAGTTTGTAGTTAGGTATTCATGATGCCACCTGTGGTTTCTGATCAGAGGTGACAAGCGCTGCAGTGCAGATCCTCTGGGACAGATGGTGTGATGCAGCAGAGTTGGAATAGCTTCCCACAAGTGAAGCTTGTCCCAGGGCAGAAAGATGGTATAGAAAGTAATGGTGCTGAAAGATGTAGCAGAGTGGAGGGTGTTTTGCAGGAAGGACTTGAGGAGACAGAGTCAGATGCAGTTTCCAAAGCTTTACTCAGTTTGGCAAAGTGTCTAGGGCACTGAGTATAGATGGTGCTGGAGTCGGTCGGCCTGAAAGCAATTTGGAATCCCCTTACTTCAGGTGGGATGTGAGGTCTCCTTTTTAGCGCTATTCTCTGAGGAACTGACTGCTATAAGCTCTGTCCAAGTTCCTTTCTCTGTCTCTTTTGTAGGTAGAACTTCACTCTCATAACAGGCAGCTGTAACCTGCTTCAGGCATCACTAACTTATGGAGTCTCCGTCTCACATGTGCTGCTGCTGTGTAGTACAGTATTAGTTGGGGCAGAGAATCTGCTGTCTCCTGCCCTCCGGATTCTGCTGCTGGGACTTTTAGTTTACCCACTGAGCCTCAGACTCCGGGGGTCCGGTATCTGGCACTCCGACCTGGGGGTGAGCTCTCTACAGCCCCTCTTTTCCCCAACTTGTCTCAACACGTCTCTCCTCTCTTGTCCCTCCAGCCACACTCACTAACTCCCCCCCAGCCAGAATGTTCTCGAGGAGCTTTCCTGAAATAAGGTGTTGGATCTCCCCCTTCTGGCCCGGAGTAGGAAAGGTGTATGCTGTTTTACCTGTTAAAGGGATTCTTCCTTGCTTTCAGGTATGACATCACTCCCCACTCGAGGGAGGAAAGGTCACTGTGGCAACCAAACTCCTGGGGTGCCACACACTTGCAAGCGTGGATGGACTACAAAATGTAAAAATCACCCCCCTAGGGCTGACGTCAGCACCTGGCGCACCCAGGCAAGTGCCGGTTCCCTGAGCAGGTGGCAGGGGGCCGACTCGTGGGCGAAGGCACTGGCACAGGGCCCCTCATAGTACCAAAATTTGTCTCTGACAGCGGGATGGGCCCACTCGCCGTCAGACACACCGGCGTACTATGAGGGGCCCTGTGCCAGTGATGTCGCCACCGAGTCGCCCCCCCCTGCTTGCTGAGGGCCCCAGCACTTGCAATACTTACCTCTCCATGCTCCACCGCTGTGACGTCTTCCACGTTTCCTGACAGTAACATTCAGGTTACAGAGCACAATGACGTCACGTCTGTACTCCCTCTGCCTAAACAGTCCAACTGAAGAGAGCTGTAAGATGGTGACGCTGAGGATTCCAGAGTAGAGCAGTGCACAGCGAGGAGAGGTATTTCATTTTTTGTAATGTTTGGAGGAATATATTGGGAGCATTTTACACTGGATCATTAATAATGTGGCCCATTATATATGGAGCATTCTTTTGGCCCAGAAGACACTGGAGCAGCATCCATGGGGCCCATCATATACAGTAGCATTCTCAATGGGGCAGATCAGAGACTGGAGCAGCATCCATGGGGCCCATCATATACTGAAGCATTGTAAATGGGGACAGCAGACACTGGAACAGCATTTACGGGGCCCATTATACACTGGATTATTAATAATGTGGCCCATTATATATGGACCATGATTTTGGCCCATAAGACACTGGAGCAGCATCCATGGTGCCCATCATATACTGGAGTATTGTAAATGGGGGACATCAGACACTGGAGCAGCATTTACGTGGCCCATTACACACTGGAACATACATTAATACTGGGGCCCATTATATATGGAGCTTTGTTTTGGCCCATAAGACAATGGAGCATTATCCACGGGGCCCATCATGTATTGGAGCATTCTAAATGGGGCAGATCAGACACTGGAGAAGCATTTACGTGGCCCATTACACACTGGAACATTAATAATGGGGCCCATTATATATGGAGCTTGATTTTGGCCCATCATACACTGGAGCATCATCCATGTGGCCCATCATATACTAGAGAATCATATGGGATTCATTATATATGGGGCATCATATAGGGTATGGAACATCATATGGGGCCTATTCTGTATGGAGCATTATATGGGGCTCATTATTCTGTATGGAGCACTATGTGGTGGCCATAATACTGTATGGAGGAATATAGTGTCCGTTTTTTGAGCTATTGTAGATTTTAACGTAGATATCAGTCATGTCATGTAAGAAGTGAAGTATTTCTCATTGTACTATACTGATATTTCTGTGCCGTATCGGAGCATCATGAATTGTGGTATGTGTTAAAGAGGCTGACTGACACTCTTTGGCCCGGGGCCCACGAAAACAGGGAGCCATCCCTACCCCCCCCACAAGTAGAGCTGAGTTGCCCTCCAGAGCAATGGGAACTCGGATCTGAGCCTATAGACTTTTATGGGGGATGTCACGGCAACACAGGTCAGTCCGTGGCTCTGGCGCTCACCCGTTAATGTGGGATATTTACAGGGGAATTGAATGTTGGTATGGGGATTCGTGATGCCACCTGTGGTACCTGGTCAGGGTGACCAGCGCTGCTATGCAGATCCACTGAAAGGTTGGTGTTGTGCAGCTATAGGTGTTAGGCCTCCCACAGGTGAGGTTGAGTTCTTCAGGGCAGCTAGATAGGTAGCAATGCAGGACAGAAGGGAACCCGGCAGTTAGGGGTAAGAAATAGGACACACAAGCCACTTTGGTACCTTTACTGAAGATGTTGCAGGCACTCCCCGGAGCACTGTAGGGTGAAGGGTGCACATCCAGATTCCTCCACTGAGTAGGTGTGTGGCCTCCTGTTCCCTGCCTTTTTGTGATGAAGTCCAGGCCTGCGTGTAGCTGGGCCTAACTTAGTCTCCGTCTTGCACCTGGCTGACCTTGTGATTGGACCTTCTCTGAAAGGACAGGGTCCCTGATGGCAGGTACCTGCTGAAATCCATCCTCCTGATCCTGCTACGTATCAGCTCTGTGGTACTCCTGGGACTTGTAGTCCTCCAGGAACTCCGGTGTTCTCCTAATGGGTCGTGGAGATCCCAGTAGGCTCGTACCCCAGCGTCCGGTAAACACTTGTTGAGGTGAGCTATTACGGCTCCTCTGCCTCTTTTACTTCTCTTTCCACTCGCCTTCGGCCTACTCGGGCCCTCACATGATTACACACACTGGCAGTTGGTGGGCTGCCTCTTCGCCGCTCTCTGAGCGTCGGCACGCTCCTGGCTCTCAACTTGAGCTCTGGAGTCCCTCGCTGCAAACTCCACTCGTCTGCTCTGTCTGCAGACTACTCACTTGTCTCAGCTCTGACTAGACTGGAATGGATTCAATTCCACTCTACTAGCCTCCACTTTGCTGAGCTGCACTACTCTGCAGTCTCTCAAATCTGAGCTCTGCACTGCACACTGCACTCAGCAGAACTCTAATCTGACTGAACTCTCTTTCCTGTCTTCACTCTTCTTTTATATGTCTATAGAGCTCCCTCTGGTGGTCTTAGGGATGGGTGAAGGTGTGTGCATGTATATTGAGACCTCTAGTGGTGAATTCCTTCTGCGCACCCTTCTGGGAGATATGAATCCAGACGCAGCTGGGCTCCACAGAGCCAAATAACCACCATTTTTCAATGTGTAACCATTATTATAAAGTAAATTAAGGTTGCCAAGCTTAAGTAATACTGATTGATGTTGTTGCCATTCAAATGGGCACTGTAGGTGTGTTTACTGTCCTCCACTCCCTACCGACTATGCTTCCCCATTGACTTGCATTGGGTTTCGTGTTTCGGTCGACCCGCCGACTTTTCCTGATAGTCGGCCCATTTCGCTCGACCCGACTTTTGCGAAAGTCGGGTTTCATGAAACCCGACCTGACCCGAAAAAAGGGAAAGTCGCTCATCTCAAGTCTTTATAAGTTTTTTTGTTGTTCCAATGCAGACAAAGGAAATAAACATGTATAGCAAAATATGTATGTCACGCTTGTGGATCGTGGACCCACTGCTTCATGGACTGGTGAGAACCTGGAGAGGCGCAACTAAGCACCCACCATAGTTTTTACTAGAGCCCCTGATGGTGGGGTTAGACAAGAACTCAGGTGGATGTCAGGTGCTACATCAGGACAGAACCCGGTACTGCAGCAGCTGACTCCAAGGGTTAGGACCGTAGAGTGGACTAGGAGTCCAACGCATGACCGGATACAGAGGATATAGATGTAGCGGCTTGTTCAGATGGGACGTATACCAGAACTGGTACTGGCAACGTGGGATTCAGGCTCAGGTACTGCCAGAGAGGTTTCAGGGTTAGATACTGACAGAGTGGTTTCGGACTCAGGTACTACTGGAGTAGTTTCTGATTCTGGTACCGCCAGAGTAGTTTTTGATTCAGGTACTGCTGAAGCGGTTTTCGGGTTCAGGTACCACACAGACTGGATGGGAACAGGAAAACAGAACTGGTAGTGGTACAGGGACCTGATCACTAGCTAGCAGCTTGCCTCTCTAAGTAAGCTGATGTGGTGAAATGCAGAATAGTGGTAAATATTTCATCTCTATCTATATACTGTTGGCATGTCTTTTGTAGCACTTTGCAACTTCCTTTTTATATAGAATGTCTACTCCTCTAGATTGTATTGGTTATACCATATTCATGGAATATTTTATATAGCATTAGCTTGCAGTTTATATTTCTTTACTCCAGGAACATGATACACTATTGGCTATTTATTTTTGCTTTGTGTCCTCTCAGTATACTAATTTATTTGTAAGTGCATGGTGTAATTGTTCCCAAAGTGACATTTATAGTGAGCTTATATATGCATATCTATATATGTATTTAATAGTTAATGGACACAATGCACTTATTGTCTTTTTGAATGATATACTTACCTTTTGACTACATTATTGCACATAACCACTAGATGGAGCCATAGCATCTAGAATTTAACATTAGCCTGACTTTCTTCCTATGTACTGTACATGACTCATAGAAATTATTGCATATATTTGTTCATTATCTAGTACTGTATAACTGTGTATGTATGTAATTATTTGTATGTACATATAATTGATTACCACTTTTTGTCTATGTAAAACAATCTCCCTTGAAATCATTTTTAAATTTTGTGTCTTTTATATTTTACCTAATAAAGAAGAGTTATTTTTATTGATTTTTTTTTTTCTTGGGTAGTTTAATTTCTGCTGGTTTTTGACTAACTACAATTGGGAGTTTGTATGTACGAGCTATGCCTGGTGTATATGTTTTGTTCTGATTATTCAATGAATACTAACGAGTGTGTATTGGTCCAATCACCACATGGTGCGACATTTGAATTAATGGCGGTCATATGCCTTTCATTGGCTACCAGGCATATATATACCCTTCTGGCCAGTACCCAACCACCCCTGGACGAAGCATTTCAGAGCGAAACGCGCGTCGGGTGAGTGGTGGGTCTCCCATTCTCCTTCCCATTTTGGTAACTATGCCTTTATTATATTTCTAGACTATGTATTATACTCTATATGCACCAGTACCTGTCTGTATGTTAATATCTACAACAGTCTAATGATTAGTGTTATTATACAACTTTTTGCACACCCATGTGAATTGAGCCAACTCAATATGGGATAGCTATGGACCTTATATATTCCGGTATCCATGGCTAAATGTTTTTTGGTGCTTCATTATGATTACATAGAAGACGATGAACTATACATACATGATCTAGTTGGAAGTATTGTGGTTGAGTCCCACTTGTTCCTGTTCTAGTGGTATTGCCATTTTAATTGTGTTTGTATATTTTTTGAATAAAAATTACGTGTTTTTCATACTTCGTTGTTATGAGTTTTTTTGCTTTCGGTGTGTTATGTATTTACCTCATTGTTGGTAAAGGGGATATATTTAGGTGTTTTTTGTATCTCATTACAGATTTTTGGTGGTTATCCCAGTCAAACATGGACTTTAGAAGCAGAGATGCTTCATGTACATTACAGGCTCAGAATGTGTTTGGCAATAATGTTCCACTTGTCCAGGAACCAGTTCAGAAGACAGCATTGAAAAAAGCGTTTAAAAACTTATTGAATCGCCGTACCAGGTTATGGTGGAACAAAATTTTGTTGGAAAATTATTTATCTAAAAATTTAATTCCAAGGGGCTTACGAGTTCAAATTTTTCCCTCCTTTCCGGTCAATGATACAATCATGCGGTCCCGATGGGAAGCGGCATGTAATATATGTTCCAACACGTTTATGACTATTTTGATAGACATTAATAGTAAATCTATTACTGACCTAGGCCTGGAGATTGATGAGATTTTTAAAAAACTTCAGAAGGAATGTTTGCAAGAGGAATTCGAGGCGTTTAAGAAGGAGATGGATGAGTGTTGTGACGGTTGGGAGAGGGATATTTCTGAAATTAAAATAAAAAGTATCTGAGAGATTTTCAGGACAAAAATGATAATAAAATGTACAAATGGAGTCATAAAGACACCCCTGATAAAGGTGGCTCAACATCAGCATCCATAGGTACATCTAGCGCCAGTACATCAATATCTTCATCTAATCATGATGGTAGTTACCACATGAGGTTTAATCAAAAAAGAAAAGATGATCGATTTAAAGGCTATAACACCAGAAGGCGCCTTAATAATGCCCGCTCTGAACATGAGGAAGAACCACAGCAAAACACCATGAAGGTAATTAATTTATCTGATATAGTGCTGTCAGAAACTCAAATAAATTTACTTAAGAAAGGTTTGACTTTTTCACCATCCTCTGCTCCTGATCACTTCACAATATTCAAAGATTTGCAACTTTTTGCACAGAAATTGTTTTTTAAAAAGGTATATTCTGATCAAAATAGTTGCGATCATATTTCTACAGAAGCCGAAAAGAAAGCAATCGAGATATTAGAGGAATTGGCTGGGGAGGAGGAGACCATGGAGGAGTCCACGGGTGTTATATATCCCAAACACCTCCTTCCAAAATCCAAGAAATTCCCCCAAATCAACACTGTACCGGTTATAGACCTTTTTATAAACTTGTTATGAAGGAAATCCATAAGATTCCTGAAACTATTAAGCATGACAACCTTAGTAGAAATGAGAGACGCGCTTTGAAGGAGCTGACAAACCGGAAACAGCTAATTATCAAACCCTCAGATAAGGGTGGCAATGTGGTGGTTTGGTCAACCATGGCATATGAGAAAGAAATGATGAGACAATTGAAAGACCCGCTATGTTATAAACGACTAACCTTTAATCCACTCTCTAAATTCAGGAGTGAACTTCATGACCTCTTACAAGAAGCAGTATCTGATGGCATTTTAACATCTAAACAGATGGAAGGCTTGTGGATAAATGACCCACGATAGCAAGCATTTACTTGCTGCCAAAGATACATAAAGATGCAAAAACACCACCAGGTAGGCCCATTGTATCTGGAGTTAATAATATTTCAGACCTCATTTCAAAATTGGTTGATTTCTATCTTAAACCGCTTGTGGAAATGTTACCGTCGTTTCTCAAGGATACTACTGATACCTTGAGAAAATTGGACGGCATACAACTGGAGGAAAATATGATTCTTGTCACATGTGATGTCGAATCATTATATACATCAATACGACACCATGATGGCATAGAGGCAGTAACCTTTTTTCTTGCCAATAGTCAACTTGATGAAAACTTATGTGTGTTCATTATCAAGGCTTTGGAATTCATCCTAACACACAATTTTTTCATTTATCGGGAGTCATTTTTCCTCCAAGTACAGGGGACTGCTATGGGGACGTCTTGTGCGCCCTCATATGCAAATTTAATTTTAGGCCTCTGGGAAAGAGAGATTTTTCAAATTACACCACATCCACTGAGCCACAAGGTTGTGGCTTGGTGGAGGTACATAGACGATGTCCTTATGATTTGGCATGGGTCTCAAGGAGAATTGGATCAATTATTTCAGGTACTGAATGACAATTCTAAGAATATCAAACTCACTTATAAAAGTGATGTTAAAAGAATTGAATTTTTGGACATTACCATATATGCTGATAAGGATGGTCAACTACAAACTGACCTATTTAGAAAAAACACATCAGTAAATTCCTTGCTACATGCCACCTCACAACATCCCTTCCATCTCATCAGGAATATTCCGACGGGTCAATTTTTACGTGCCAAGAGAATCTGTTCAACTAACGATTCCTTTGAATAACAAGCAACGGACCTTTGTAAACGTTTTAAAAACCGTGGATATGGAAGAAAAAACCATCTGCCGTGCCTATCAAAGAGCTCAGAGGAGCGATAAAGTTGAACTTCTATATAATCGGAAAACCATAAAGACCGATGATCAGGTACGATGTGTGTTAGACTTTAATTCCAGAAGCAGTGAAGTCAGGGATGCCATTGCTAAACACTGGCATATCTTGCAAATGGATGGCAATATCGCTAAATTTGTCAATGATAATCCCACTATCACTTTCAGGAGATCAGTAAATCTTAGAGACCAATTGGTCCATAGTTATCAGAAAGGTAATTCCAAATTTATTTTTGGGTCCAAAGGTCCTAAATGGGGATACACAAAATGTGGTAAATGTGTGGCCTGTAAAAATATCTGTGATACAACAGAGTTTATAAACTCTAGAAATAATAAAACCTTTAAGATCACACATACTATCACGTGTACCACAAAGGCAGTTATTTACCATGCTACTTGCCCGTGCGGCCTCATTTATATTGGGATGACATCACGGGAACTCCAACAAAGAGTCCGTGAACATGTCTTAGACATTGAGAATGCTATCACTGAGACTGATGTGCAGAATTTAAAACCTATTCCCCGACATTTTAAAGCCGTACATGGTTGTGACCCCAAAGGGTTGATAGTTAGGGGTATCGATAGGGTTTTCATTGGCCTTAGAGGTGGGAACTGGAAGAGATTATTGGCACAAAAGGAGGCCAAGTGGATATATAGACTGGACACATTGATACCCCTAGGCTTGAATGACCACAACAGTTTTGCCCCCTTTTTGCCAATCTAATGAGACATATGCACAGACATATATATATATATATATATATAAATATGTGTGTGTGTTTATGTATATAAGTCATATGTACGCTTTCAACTGCTGTCTTCTGTTGGTGTTGTCTTGGCTTTTTTATTGTTTTATTGGTTTTATATTGTTTTTATATTTTTTTGATAGGGTTTTTCCATGAAAATATCATGACCGCTGTTGCTGTTCTGCACGTCTAATATCTTATCTCTGAAGAATATGCTATCAAGGATGTTTGCTTACCATGGACATTTTTGTATACCATTATGGACATGACGAGTTCTCTCTTCTTATTACAATGACTATTGGATTATTGCATATACAGAACTCTTTGTATGAGTGGTGTACGTTTATCATCATAGCCATATCTACTTGTCTGTTGTTATGACTTTCTCGTCGATGTATAGTTATCATCGATCTTTTGTAGTCATTTTGGTGCACCGCTTTTGACTCACACCATTGTTCTGTGGTTAGTATTCCATTTTTATAGTACATTTATAGATATATGTTATCATCATCTCTTGTTATCACATTTATCACATACCTTACTTACTATTTTAAAAAAAAGGGGGGGTTTCCTCTCCCCTTAAGATTGTAGTGTATGCAGCTTCTATATATATTTATTCATACACAGATATATTTTTGCAGTCATAAGTATGCTTTTATGTTTTGTATCAGTGTTAATTAATAACAATTGTTTTACTTTTGTAGCTGAATTCAGATTCATTGACATTTTTCGTGCGATTTTTGGACTAATTAATGACACACTCTTCTGCATTGTCCGTTTTTACACCCACCACACCGGCGCCTACCGCGTTGTTGATATAATGATAAAGCAAATTTTTGTCCATTTACAACGCTTTGTGCCCCGGTTTCTATGACAACGCACGGACGTAATGTGACGCTAACAGAGAGAGGACTTCCTCTCATGAGCTATCATGGCTAGACGTAACCGGAAATGACGTTACGCTAGGTTCACGAAACCGGAAGTGACGATCTCCGGCAACAGGCAGTCACTCCGGTGACTGGTCTGGTATGCGCATGCGTCGGCGTTCGCTGGGAGTTTGTATGTACGAGCTATGCCTGGTGTATATGTTTTGTTCTGATTATTCAATGAATACTAACGAGTGTGTATTGGTCCAATCACCACATGGTGCAACATTTGAATTAATGGCGGTCATATGCCTTTCATTGGCTACCAGGCATATATATACCCTTCTGGCCAGTACCCAACCACCCCTGGAAGAAGCATTTCATAGCGAAACGCGCATCGGGTGAGTGGTGGGTCTCCCATTCTCCTTCCCATTTTGGTAACTATGCCTTTATTATATTTCTAGACTATGTATTGTACTCTATATGCACCAGTACCTGTCTGTATGTTAATATCTACAACAGTCTAATGATTAGTGTTATGAACTGCTACAAGCACTAAGGAAAGATGGGAATTCTGTCCCTACAATAGAACTGAGCTGTATCCCTACGATGTAACGGGGAACCTGATCCTGCGACCAGACCCGCTAAAGTCCTCAGCTAGTCTGAACGAAGACCTATAGTTGCGAGGGAGGAATCCCTACAAGATCTAGGGACTGGGAGAAAAGGTGGACACCTCCTAACAGAAAGTGTAGCAGGGATAATTAAACAGAAAACAAAATACTAAGAAATCCTAAGATCAAGCAAAACTGACAGAGTAAGGCACCTAAGCACCCGGCTAGCTTAAGAGTAGATAATACAATGAAGTCCAGCAAAGCCAGAAGGGCGGAGCCAGACTAAATAGGGAAAAAAGGTCATGTGACCAGCAAACTGAAACAAAATCTAACAAGAGGGTTCTAACAGTACCCTCCCTTCTAAGAGGATCCTCCGGATCCCCTAGGACTTAGGCTTATCCAGAAACCTCTTGTGAAACGCTCTGACAAGTCTAGACGCAGAAACATCATCCGCCCTCACCCATGAGTTATCCTCGGGTCCATAACCCTTCCAAGCGACGAGGTACTGCAAACTCCCTCTATACCGTCTAGAATTTAGGATGCGGGAAATCTCATATTGCCCGTCCTCCACCACCAGGGGAACAATGGCCGAGACGTCTGCATCTGAGACCTCAGCTTTTTTCAAGAGAGAAACATGAAACACCGGATTAATCTTCCAGGAGGTGGGAAGCTCCAACTTAACAGCAGATTGGTTAATAACCTGAAGCACCTTAAAGGGCCCTACAAACTTGGGACCCAATTTCTTAGACGGAATCCTCAAGCGCAGATTCTTAGAGGACAACCAAACCATGTCACCAATAGCAAACAAAACCTCTTGTCGTTTTCTATCAAAATACACTTTGGATCTTTTGTTAACCTCCTGAAGATTACCACGCACATCAGTCCAAACTCTCTCCAAAACACCAGAAAAATTCTCCTCTTCAGGTACAGCCGATCCCAACTTGGAAAATGACCCAAAAGACGGATGTCTCCCAGTACAACAAAAAAAAGGCGAACAACCAGCAGAAGCAGATGTATGATTGTTAAGAGCAAACTCAGCAAGTGGCAGAAACTCAGACCACCCCTCTTGATTATCAGTCACAAAACAACGCAAGAACTGCTCAACATCCTGGTTTTTCCTTTCTGTCTGGCCATTAGACTCAGGATGATATCCGGATGAAAACGACAAATGAACTCCCAACCTGTCACAAAAAGCGCGCCAAAAACGAGCCACAAACTGAGGTCCCCTATTGGAAACAATGTCAGTAGGAACGCCATGTAGTCTGACTATTTCCTTGACAAAGGCCTTAGCGAGATTCTTAGCGCAGGGCAATTTGATGAAAGGAACCAAGTGACACATCTTGCTAAAACGGTCCACGACCACCCAGATGACAGTGAAACCCTCAGAGGGGGGAAGGTCAGTAATAAAGTCCATAGCCAAATGTGTCCAAGGTGCACTAGGGACCTCCAGAGGGCAAAGCAACCCTGCAGCAGGAGTATGAGAAGACTTAGATCTAGCACACACAGTGCATTGACGCACCCACTTAATGACTTCCTTCTGCCATCCAGGCCACCAAAAGCTGCGACCCACAAGTCTCTTGGTCTCAGAGATTCCAGGATGACCTGCCAACCGAGAGTCATGACATTCAACAAACAAATCTCTCCTCAGGGTACCAGGCACAAACAACCTCCCATGCGGCGTGTTAGATGGGGCATTCTCCTGTGCTTTAAGAATCTCATCTTCCAACACAGAGTCCAAAACAGCAATAACAACCCCCTCTTGCAAAATGTTCTCCTCCTCCTCAGTACCCACCATAGGAGAAAAGCTGCGAGACAAAGCATCAGCTTTAACATTTTTAGTACCTGGGTAGTGTTGAGCGATACGATAATGTAAATATCGGCTATCGGCCGATATTAGCTCTATCGGCCTTTCGATAATTCGTTTAGATATTTTCATCTTATCGAATACCGGAATCGGATTTGTCACTGTCACTGTCTGTGTCCGTCGGTCGGGTCTGTCACTGTCAGTGTCCGTCGGTCGGGTCTGTCAGGAGTCAGCGGCACTTACCTGGCAGAAGATCTCCGGCGGTCACGTCCTGGACTGCTTCATGGCCGCCATCCTCTTCTCCCCGGCGGTCACATGCAGTTTCTCGCGATAACTGCAGTGACTGCTGGGTAATCCCGGCCGTAAAGCAGTCAGTCCGATGACGTCACCGCCGGGGAAGCAGGTAATCAGCTGTGCTGCGTCGCGATGACAGGCTCTGCCTGTCATTGCGATGTAGCAGAGCTGGATCGTCGTGGGACTGTCGTTATGGACTGCGTCGGACAGGTGGTATACTGTTGGTTTGTTTTTTTTCTTTTTTTACAGGAGATCGATGGCGTCGCAGGAATGAGAGTACAATAAAAGAAATGAAAACTGTGTTGTCTCTTTTATTTCATTAAAAGACTTTTTTCTTGCTTTGTCTTTTTTTTATGCATTTAATAACTTTGGGATTAATAATGGATCGGTGTCTTATTGACACCTCTCCGTTATTAACCGGGCTTATTGTCACCGTGCAATCAACAGTGACATTAACCCCTTATTACCCCGCTTGACACCGCTACAGGGCAAGTGGGAAGAGCCGGGTAAAGTGCCACAATTGGCACATCTTTTGATGCGCCAAATGTGGGGCTGCTGTAGCCTGGTATTATCAGGCTGTTGAGGGCCAAAATCCATGGGCCTTGACAGTCTTTTAATACCAGGCCGCAGCAGTCTGCATTTTACTTGGCTGGTTAACAAAATAGGGGGACCCCTACGCCGTTTTTTTTTTCGAGGGGATCCCCTATTTTTGTTAATCAGCCAAGATATGCAGACTGCTGTGGCCTGGTATTATCAGGCTTGCAAGGTCCATGGATATTAGATCCTTACCAGCCTGAAAAACCAGGCCTCAGCGGTCTGCTTCATCTGGCTGGTTAACAAAAATAGGGGGGACCCCACGCCATTTTTTTTCGAGGGGATCCCCTATTTTTGTTAACCAGTTCCCTCTGACGTCACTGATTGTGTCCCTGGCTGACCTGAAGTGAAAGTGGAAAGCAATCAATTAAGCTTTCCACTTCCTCTCCTGTCAGCCAGGAGAGGAACTCATTCATTTGGGGGTTTACTGTGAGGCTGCAGCATTAGCTGCGGTCCCTGCAGTAAACATTAACCCTTTCTGATGGATTACACCGTGGGACCTGACTACATCGGATTGGTAAGAATAATTTTGCTTTATTATTTTATTTTTATTACAGGAAATGGTTTTAGCAGGTAAATAAAATATGGTCAAAAACTGTGTGATTATTTCATTAAACTTCTTTTTTATTAAAGTGTGTGTGTTTGATTTTTCTTTCATACAATAGGATTAATAATTGATAGTTGTCTGATTGACAGCTCTCAATTATTAACCTGGCTTAAAGTGACCTTTCAATTGCAAGGTCATTTTAACCCCTTATTAACCCATTCGCCACCGCTACAGGGCAATGGGAATAGACGGGCAAAGTGCCAGAAAGGGCAAATCTAATTAGAGATTTGCCCTTTCTGGGGTGTCTGGGGGCAGATGTTAGTAGCCGGGGGGGCCAAAAATAATGGTCCCTCCCTGGGCTATTATTATCTGCCCCCACTCACTGGCTTTGTCTGTCTGGTTGCGAAAATAGGGCGGGAGCCCACGCATTTTTTTTCAGCAATTTTACACCTCATATATATATATATACATGTCATTGAATTTGTGACACATATATATATATTTATATTTATAGTTCATACACTTCTACATAGTATAATAGCCGCTAATTCAATTGCCGGCTTTTGTGAAAATGCAGAACCCGACATGAAATGACACTTGGTTTACATAGAGTTAACCATGTCTTTTCATGTAGTTTGATATCTGATTTGCACAAACAATTACATGAGTGTAAGTGTGCAAAATTTCACACCTGTAGGGGTTAATTAAAGGTGTAAATTCGTAGCAAAAAAGTCCGGTTTTTTTACAACGAATTTACACCTTTAATTAACCCCTACAGGTGTGAAATTTTGCACACATAGACTGATGTAATTGTTTGTGCAAATCAGATTGCAAACGACAAGTGTCATTTCATGTCGGGTGCTTCTGTCTTTTCACAGAAGCCGGCTTTACCCGGCAATTGAATCAGAGGATATTTTACTATGTAGAAGTGTATAAACTATATATATATGTATATATATATGTCACAATGACATGTATATATATATATGTATTCTATGTGTGTATATTTAGTGTTTACAAGGAAATAAAGGTTTTTTTTAGTTGCGATATTTTGTTCCCATAGACTTACATTGGACTTCCGGTATCGAAATCGGATATCGACGATATTTAGTGCTATCGGCGATACAATTTCGATACGATATTTTTAGATACCGAGCACTATCGCTCAACACTATACCTGGGATGTAAGTAACGGTAAAATTAAACCGTGAGAAAAACAGTGCCCACCTAGCCTGACGGGCATTCAAGCGTTTGGCAGCATCAAGGTAGATCAGATTTTTATGATCGGTGAAGACTTGAACGGGAACTTCCGCTCCCTCCAAAAAATGACGCCAGTGTTCAAATGCGAGTTTAATTGCCAACAATTCCCGAATACCGATATCATAATTTAGTTCAGACTCAGAAAATTTATTTGAAAAAAAAGCACAGGGATGTACTCCATCTGTCTTTTCCTGAGACAACACCGCGCCGACCCCCACAGAAGAAGCATCAACCTCAACCAAAAATGGTTTAGTCACATCAGGCTACGTAAGGATGGGAGCAGAGCTGAACCTCTCCTTTAGCAACACAAAAGCCTCAATGGCCTCAGTAGTCCACTGAACCGCATCAGCACCTTTCCTGGTGAGATCGGTCAGAGGTTTGGCAATCACAGAAAAATTTTTAATGAATTTTCTATAATAATTGGCGAACCCCAAAAACCTCTGTATTGATTTAATAATAATAATAATAATAATAATAATCTTTATTTATATAGCGCCAACATATTCCGCAGCGCTTTACAGTTTAACAGTTTCAAAACACAAGTCATAGGTAACAACGTTAACAATACAATAATTAAAGCAAAATAAGCCGACCCTGCTCGTGAGAGCTTACAATCTACAATGAGGTGGGGGAGTTACAAAGTACAGGTGTGTATATACAATGGTGCATTTACAATAATGGTCCAGCCATCTTGAGGGAGTGAGGCATGGATGGAGATAGTGAATGGGCTACACATACACACTTAAACATAGAACGACTTTGGTTAGTGAATGTGATAGGCCACTCTGAACAAATGTGTTTTGAGGGAGCTCCTGAAACCATGCAAATTGTGGATAGTCCTAATTTGTTGGGGTAGAGCATTCCAGAGGATTGGCGCAGCGCGGGAGAAGTCTTGGAGTCGGGAGTGGGAGGTACGGATTAGTGCAGAGGTTAGTCGAAAGTCGTTTGCAGAGCGCAGCAGTCGGTTAGGCCGATAGATAGAAATGAGGGAGGAGATGTAGGGGGGTGCTGCACTGTGGAGAGCTTTGTGGGTGAGAACCAGTACTTTGAATTGGATCCTATAATGAATGGGCAGCCAGTGTAAGGACTGGCGAAGAGCGGACGCGTCCGAGTACCGATTAGCCAGATGGATGACCCTGGCTGCTGCATTAAGGATGGACTGGAGAGGGGATAGTCGAGTAATGGGGAGGCCAAGTAATAGAGCGTTGCAGTAGTCCAGGCGGGAGTGGATCAATGCTACAGTGAGGGTTTTTGTTGTTTCCATGGTGAGAAAAGGGCGGATTCTAGAGATGTTCTTTAGGTGTAGACGGCAAGAGCGGGCAAGAGATTGTATATGGGAGGTGAAGGAGAGATTGGTGTCAAACATAACACCCAGACAGCGAGCCTGCTGCCGGGGTGTTATTATGGTGCCGCCCACAGAGAGGAAAATGTCAGATTTAGGGAGGTTAGTAGACGGCGGGAGCAGAAGGAGTTCAGTCTTGGAGAGGTTAAGTTTCAGATAGAGAGCGGACATGATGTTGGAGACTGCGGACAGACTGTTGGTGGTGTTCTGTAGAACAGCGGTGGTAAGGTCGGGGGATGACGTGTATAGTTGTGTGTCATCGGCATAAAGATGGTACTGAAAGCCAAATCTGCTGATGGTCTGTCCAATTGGGGCCGTGTAGAGAGAGAAGAGAATGGGGCCAAGGACTGAGCCCTGGGGTACACCGACAGTGAGAGGAAGAGGAGATGACGTGGAGCCAGAGAACGAAACACTGAAGGAGCGGTCAGAAAGATAGGAGGAGAACCAGGAGAGAACAGTGTCCTTAATACCTAGTGACTGGAGCCTAGAGAGTAGGAGACGGTGGTCAACCGTGTCGAAAGCTGCAGAAAGGTCGAGAAGAATGAGCAGAGAGTGGTCGCCGTTACGTTTTGCTGTAAGAAGGTCATTGGTCACTTTGATGAGTGCAGTTTCAGTCGAATGTAGGGGGCGGAAGCCGGACTGTGAAGGGTCTAGGAGGGAGTAAGTGGAGAGGTAACGGGTGAGGCGGGAGTAGACTAGGCGCTCCAAAAGTTTAGAGATGAAGGGGAGATTGGAGACCGGTCTGTAGTTGTTTGTGCAGGAAGGGTCAAGAGCGGGTTTCTTTAGTAATGGAGTAATGATGGAGTGTTTGAAGGAGGATGGGAAAATGCCAGAGGAGAGTGAGAGATTAAAGATTGTACTTAGGTGAGTTGTGACAACTGGAGAGAGAGACTGGAGGAGATGTGAGGGGATGGGGTCGGTAGTGCATGTAGTCGGACGAGAGGAAGAGAGGAGTCTGGAGACTTCTTCTTCTGTGATGGGATCAAATGTGGAAAGTGAGCCAGGGGAAATGCAGGGGGGATGGGAGTCACAGCACTTGGTGGTTGAGAGCAGATTTCCTGACGGATAGTATCTATTTTTTCTATAAAGTGGGAGGCCAGGTCGTCAGCACAAATGTCTGTGATAGGGGCTTGTGCTTTTGGCCTGAGGAGGGAGTGAAAAGTGTCAAAAAGTTTCTTGGGGTTGTTGGCTAGTGAGGAGATCAGTGTGGTGAAGTAGGTCTGTTTGGCGAGGTGAAGGGCAGCATTATAAGTTCTTAACATGAATTTAAAGTGGATGAAGTCTTCTGGTGTGAGGGTTTTTCTCCAGAGGCGTTCAGCACTCCTAGAGCATCGCTGAAGAAGTCGAGTTTGCAATGTGAGCCAGGGCTATTTTACTGTGTGTTTGGAGGTTCTGAGGGTGAGCGGTGCTACTTGGTCAAGGGTGCTTTTAAGAATGTCATTGTAGTGATGAACAGCCAAATCAGGACAGGAAAAAGAGGAGATTGGGGACAGCGATGAGTGTAGGGAGTCTGAAAGTGTCTGAGGGTTAATGGCTTGTAGATTTCTGAATGTGTGGTAGGTAGGAGTGCGCTGGGGTGGTGGAGGATTTGTGAGCGTGAAGGAGAGAATGTTGTGGTCAGAGAGTGGAAGCGGTGAGTTATTTAGGTGGGAGATTGAACAGAGGCGGACAAAGACCAGGTCAAGGGTGTTGCCATCCTTGTGTGTCTCAGAGGTTGAAAGCTGTGAGAGGCCTAGAGAAGTGTTTAGTGATAGAAGCTGAGATGCAGATGTGGAAGTAGGGCTGTTAATGGGGATGTTGAAGTCTCCAAGGATAAGGGTTGGTAGTTCTGAGTACATGAAGTGCGGCAGCCAGGCTGAGAAGTGGTCAAGGAACTGGGTGGGTGAGCCTGGGGGCCGATATATGACCGCTACTCTGAGGGAGAGGGGATGGAAGAGCCTGATGGTGTGGACCTCAAAAGAAGGGAATGAGAGTGATGGAATTGGGGGGATGACCTGGAAAGTGCATTGTGGGGACAGGAGTATGCCAACTCCACCACCATGTCTGTTTGTGGGTCTCGGGGAATGGGAGAACTGTAAACCACCATAGGAAATGGCAGCAGGGGAGACAGTGTCAGAATCCTGAATCCAGGTTTCAGTGAGGGCCAACAGATTAAGAGAGTGGTTCAGAAAGTAGTTGTGCAGGAAGGATAGCTTGTTGCATGCAGACCGTGGATTCCAGAGGGCACAATTGAAAGAAGGAGATGAGGGAGTGCAAGTAATATTAATAAGATTATTATGGTTTCGGTATGAGGTAGGGTAGGGATTGAGGTTGGGGGATGGTGGACCAGGGTTGGGGGAGATGTCCCCTGAAATCAGTAGGAGTAGGAAGATAAAGAGCAGGTAGTTGTTGGAATTGTAAGTAGGTTTTTTATGTGATGTGTTTTGGCAAGATGGGCTGAGGTTTTTCAGGAAGGTGAGGAGTGCATGGGAGCTGTACATGGGAGAGGGAAGGATAGAGGGGCTGATGTGTATGAGTCGTGATGGAGGGGGGATGGGGCGGTGAATGTGGATGGCAATGGAACACAGGAGGAAATAGATAAAGTACATAATGAAAAATAAGGCAAAGTGTGGGGTACCTGATTCCAGCCCTGATTAACTGCCATGAATAACTGCCGTTTTCAAGATGCTTTTCTTCTGTGATGCTTAACTTCTGGGATGCATGGGCCCCCACAATGCATGCGCCCCTTAGACTACTCCTAAATATATAGCCCACACTACAGGGTCAGGAAAGTGGGATTGTGGGAAATGCTTTGGGATAATTTGCCAGCTGGGGCCAGCACACCAGGGGGTGGTTAGATCATCAAAGGCACTAGACCTGGCAACATCTATATGTTATAGCACTTTCCACCTGATAGCATCTACAGAGGCCCCAGTCACACGAATACACAGCAGTAAGTATTAAGCACAGTGCAAAAAATGAATTATACTAAAGTTTTACCAGGCACATTAAACTATATTGCAAAATGGTACAGCAGTGGTTGGCAGCAATCAGAAGTATGGAGTGCATACTATTGCTATATATTTCCACATGCAAGACAGAAGGGGCTTGTGTCATTCAGCTGCTTGCTGATAATGAATGGAGTGCATACATGCAGAGAGGATCAATTCAGAGGATGAATGATTTGGTTACCATTGCTATATATTTCCACATGCAAGACAGAAGGGGCTTGTGTCATTCAGCTGCTTGCTGATAATGAATGGAGTGCATACATGCAGAGAGGATCAATTCAGAGGATGAATGATTTGGTTACCATTGCTATATATTTCCACATGCAAAACAGAAGGGGCTTGTGTCATTCAGCTGCTTGCTGATAATGAATGGAGTGCATACATGCAGAGAGGATCAATTCAGAGGATGAATGATTTGGTTACCATTGCTATATATTTCCACATGCAAAACAGAAGGGGCTTGTGTCATTCAGCTGCTTGCTGATAATGAATGGAGTGCATACATGCAGAGAGGATCAATTCAGAGGATGAATGATTTGGTTACCATTGCTATATATTTCCACATGCAAAACAGAAGGGGCTTGTGTCATTCAGCTGCTTGCTGATAATGAATGGAGTGCATACATGCAGAGAGGATCAATTCAGAGGATGAATGATTTGGTTACCATTGCTATATATTTCCACATGCAAAACAGAAGGGGCTTGTGTCATTCAGCTGCTTGCTGATAATGAATGGAGTGCATACACCTATTTCACACCAATAGGTCTAGACCAATCCTGCACAGCTTGCACTTTCACAGGGTCCATCTCAAAACCTTCACTGGAGACAATGTAGCCCAAAAAACTAAGTCTCTGTACAGCGAACTCACATTTTTCTAGTTTGGCAAAAAGTGAATTATCACTCAGTAACTGTAATACTTCACGCACACTCCTCCAATGAGACTCCAAATCCGGTGAATAAATCAAAATGTCATCCAAATACACAACCACACTTCTGCCGATCAAAGGTCTAAGGATGTCATTAATAAGATTCTGAAAAAATGCCGGAGCACTGGTAAGACCAAAAGGCATAACCAGATTCTCAAAATGACCCAGTGGAGTGTTAAACGCAGTCTTCCATTCATCCCCCTCCTTCATGCGCAACAAATTGTATGCCCCCCGAAGATCTATTTTAGAGAACCACTTGGCCCCCGCTAACTGATTAAACAAATCAGGAATCAATGGCAGTGGGTACGGATTGCGTACAGTAATCTTATTAATCTCACGAAAGTCTAGACAAGGCCGTAAACCGCCGTCCTTTTTTTTAACAAAAAAAAAATCCAACCGCCACAGGAGATTTGGAAGGCCTAATGTGACCGGCGGCCAAGCTTGTCTGTATGTATTCCTCCAAAGCCTTTCTCTCAGGAATAGTCAAATTAAATAAATGACTTTTAGGAAGAATCGCTCCAGGGACAAATTCAATTGCACAATCATAATCTCTATGAGGAGGCAATACCTGCGATTCCTTATCAGAAAAAACTTTCCAAAAATCCTGAATAGGTACAGGTAACTCCCCCTTAACTACAGCAGCAATACGCCCGTTACAACACTTGTCATAACAATTAGGACTCCAGGACTTAATTTCATTGGTAGACCAATCCAGTACCGGATTGTGAAATTTTAACCAGGGTAACCCCAAAATCACCGGTGAGGGCAAATTATTCAAAACTACCAAATCCAAATTCTCTTGATGAACACCATTAATAGTAAGAGGAAATTCACAGATATGGTGATTAACATCTTTCAAGGGAGAGCCATCCACAGACACCACATTAATAGGGGAAGACAGAAGTTTGGGTTTTAATTTTAGTTTTTCCAAAAATTTCCCATCAATCACATTGAGAGTTGAACCACAATCCACAAATACCCGAAACTCCATTAATTCCTCCTCACCAGCAGTGGTAGCAGAAAGAAAGACACCTTTATTGTTTAAACAAGCTATACGGGCGAAACTGACCTCATTTTTTTTTTCTCTTTATTCATACGAAGCACACAGTTCTTAATGAAATGCTCAGATTTACCACAATAGAAACACAAGCCCTCCGCAAATCTACGGTCTTTTTCCCGAGGGTGAGGTGTCATTGCTCCAAATTCCATCGGCTCTGCAATGTCAGTACAGTCCCTTTCCAAACTTGGAGATGACAAGGCAGATTTACTCTCATTAACCCTTGCACGCAGTCTCCTATCCACCCGTATGGCTAATTGCATAGCCTCTTGCAAGTTACCAGGTATAGGATAAGCAATCAGCAAATCTTTAACCCTTTCACTTAATCCTGCAAGAAATAAACTTTTCAAAGCTGAATCGTTCCACCCCACCTGAGTGGACCACCTTCGGAAGTGAGTACAATATTTTTCCACATTACCTGATCCCTGTCTCAAACGTCTCAATTCTGTCTCAGCTGATGAAACATGATCCGGATCGTCATACAATAACCCCAAAGCAGAAAAAAAACTATCCACTGATCTAAAGCATGGATCACTAGGCTGCAGAGAAAAGGCCCAGTCCTGAGGTTCTTTGCGCAAAAGTGACATTATGAACCCTATGCGCTGTGATTCATCACCAGAGGATCTGGATCTCAAATGAAAATACAACAAGCAAGCATTTTTAAAAGAAAAAAAATCTTGTTGTTCACCAAAAAATAAATCAGGCAAACGTACCTTTGGCTCCACGAAATGTGCTCCAGAACAACTACTCACGTGTTGCTGGATTTCAGCCACCTCCAGAGAGAGACCCTGCAGGCGTTGAGCCAAATCCTGAACCGACACCATGATGGAAACAGAAAATCTTTCCTTAGAGATTTTTTTTTTTTTTTTTCTTGGCTGGACTTACTGTTATGAACTGCTACAAGCACTAAGGAAAGATGGAATTCTGTCCCTACAATAGAACTGAGCTGTATCCCTACGATGTAACGGGGAACCTGATCCTGCGACCAGACCCGCTAAAGTCCTCAGCTAGTCTGAACGAAGACCTATAGTTGCGAGGGAGGAATCCCTACAAGATCTAGGGACTGGGAGAAAAGGTGGACACCTCCTAACAAAAAGTGTAGCAGGGATGATTAAACAGAAAACAAAATATTAAGAGATCCTAAGATCAAGCAAAACTGACAGAGTAAGGCACCTAAGCACCCGGCTAGCTTAAGAGTAGATAATACAATGAAGTCCAGCAAAGCCAGAAGGGCGGAGCCAGACTAAATAGGGAAAAAAGGTCATGTGACCAGCAAACTGAAACAAAATCTAACAAGAGGGTTCTAACAATTAGTGTTATTATACAACTTTTTGTACACCCATGTGAATTGAGCCAACTCAATATGGGATAGCTATGGACCTTATATATTCCGGTATCCATGGCTAAATGTTTTTTGGTGCTTCATTATGATTACATAGAAGACGATGAACTATACATACATGGTCTAGTTGGAAGTATTGTGGTTGAGTCCCACTTGTTCCTGTTCTAGTGGTATTGCCATTTTAATTGTGTTTGTATATTTTTTGAATAAAAATTACGTGTTTTTCATACTTCGTTGTTATGAGGTTTTTTGCTTTCGGTGTGTTATGTATTTACCTCATTGTTGGTAAAGGGGATATATTTAGGTGTTTTTTTTTGTTTTTTTTTAGCTACAATTGTTGCTTAAGGCTAGAAACTTCACTGCACATGCTTTGATCAAAGATCAAAGATCTGCGGTGTACTCACTGAGCTGAACTACGGTGAACTCAGTGACTTTTTCTCGCAGTGCCGAGGTAACTGCAGTTCAGCCCAACTGGGAATGCAGCCTCAGTGACCGGCGGTAACCTCGATGAGGTCACCGCTGCTCACTGATGCTGCGCCCGCTCAAACATCAGTGGTTCTCATCCTGGACAGTCGCATTTTGGCACCATCCAGGTTGAATATTATTTATCCCCTAGACATGGATTATGACATGGGACAGAACAACAGACAGGTGAGGGATATTGTTGTTTGTTTTATTACAGGATTCGTTGTCTTCAATGGAATAGCCGTTAAGCGAGTATAGCTGTGTGTTATTTTTAAATAAAAATGTAAAAGTGAGTTTTGTTTTGATTTCAAATAAAGGACTTTATGCTTGCTGTGTGTTTAATTTATCATGGCCAAAAAGCAAGGTAAAAGTACTATATAAAATATAACTTTTAATTAGTTTATTAAAATATATGGAGCCCCCTGATCTAACGAAAACAGTACAACATATATAATACACAGAAGGTCACATAGAGACCATCACTTAGGCATAGTGACGGATAAATACAAATATCTACACATGGGTAGGGGTATAATTACACGAGGCCATATAAAGAAAAAAAACTTCAACCCGAGAACCTAGTGAGAACAAGTTCTGTTATCTACTGCAAGAATGCTAGAAAGATTAGACCTATGTTCTGGTGTATAACAATATGGTAAGTAACAAATTAAATAGAAAAGGAACAATCTCACCCAATGTTGCTCCTGATTAGACCAGATCGTGCTCCAATGAAAATTGCAGGGTCATGGTTATCCAGTTAGGGAGGGGGAGGCTCTCAGTCCTAGCCATATATTACCCCACCATAGGACACCTAATATAATCCATCAGACCAAAGATCCATATTGCTTCCGACGAATTTTATCAGTCAGAAATCAGAGGCGTAGCTAGGGGTTTAGCTCGGGGGGAGGAGGGGTTGCAAACATCTGAGTGGGCCCCTAACCAGGTAACCCTGATTATAACTATAGTGGCGCACCCCAATTGTCGGCATAGGGGAACCTCTGCTGATGACCATGGCATTACTGAAAATAAATCTCTATAAAATAACACTGATATTACCGCCATATGGTGCTAGATACCACTACTGCAAAACACATAGGGAATTACAGTACAGTTATAAATAGTGACTTACCGCTGACATTCTTTCTGATGGAACTGTTCACTTTTCCTGTCTTTTCCATCTGGCCCAGACAGACATGACAATTTCTCAAGCAAGGACTCAACTGCAAATATTACAACAAAAACACATATGATTTCTCACATTTCCAGCACCATTCCCGTCTATTCTCTGCCTGCACAAACTCCTCATCCTTCTGATACCCCAATACTGTACCGCGACTGCCGGTCCCTATTAATGCACGTACTGTATAAAAACAGGGCTCCTCTTACTGCCCCATATAGTAATACCACCTCTGTGCCCCTGTGAAAACAGTTTCCACATTTAGTCTCTAGAATGAACTAATGCCACCTTTGACAGTCACAAAACTCTGAGTGCCCCTATAACAATAATGCTTCTTAAGTGCCCACTTTTAATATTGTCCAGAGGCCCCAAAATGTACAGCTCCCCTGTACACAGTATGAGGGACCCAAAGTTCTACTATACACAGTATATTTCCTTTACAGCTCCCCTATGCACAGTATGAGGGGCCCACAGATTCCATATTTACAGTATGATGGGCCCACAGCTTCACTATGCACAGTATGATGGGTCCACAGCTCCTCTATGCACAGTATGATGGCCCACAGCTGCCCTATACATAGCATGGTGGGTCCACAGCTCTCCTATGCACAGTATGAGGGACCCACAGCTGCCCTATACACAACCCACTTCTCAATCAAACACAATATAATGACCCCCACAGTAACACCTACACTATATAATGGCCTGCACACTGTCTAATGGCTCTCACAGTAGTCCTAATACTATATATTGTGCCTAACACTTTATATTAGCCTATACAGTAGTTTCCACTCTATATGATGGCCCCTAAACTGTAGAATGGCGCTCATATTTGCTCTCACACTCTATAAGGGCCCCACAGTAGTCCCCACACTTTATATTGGTTCCCACACTATATGAGGGTCTCTCACAGTAGTCCCCATATTAGCCCCCAAGCTGAAGAATGGCCCTCTCATTAGCTCACATCAGCACAATTTTTTAAACAATGTTTTTTTGTTATGAAGTTAGTAGGGTTAAAAGTTGATCAAAGATTTTTCATTTTTCCATAAAATTTATAAAACCATTTTTCCCAGGACGTCCCTCCTGACAGCACCCTGGAGGACGTCTTCCTTCTCCTTGCAGGGACAGGAAAGCACACAAGAGGTTAAAAGGCCCGCTCCACCCCCTTTCCCTCAGTGTTTTCCTGTCCCTGCATGGAGGGACACACAAGAGAACGCAGCTGCGCTACTTACCGGAGGGGGGCTGGGGGACGGTGCGACAGGGTCAGGATCCGATCCCTCGGGAAGCAGCCCAGGTCAGAAACTCCCCGAGGGGGAGTCCCTCGACCACAAAGAGCCAGGCAGCGGACCCGATCTGACTAGCGCGCTGGTGCGCGTACACCCGCAGGAGGTAAGGAACTTCCGGGCGGGCAGGGAGGAGGAAACTCCGGCGGTGGCGGCAGAGCGGTGTGCGTTCCACTGTGGAATGCAAAGGTAACAGCTTAAACTTCCGGGTCAGAAGACTGGGCGCACTTCCGCACCATTTAAAGCGCCGACAGTAGAAACGCTCGCCACCAGACAAGCCAGCATCATTTACCCTAAGGGGAAAAAAATGCCGGCTACTATACAATGGATGATGGAGCAGTCGAGGGAGGGTAAGAGCGCTGAGGCGCAACAGATAGACACCGCTATTAAGCAGACCAGATCACTGGTAGGTGCCTGGAATCCTAGCCTGACTGTCCCTAATCTTAAATTGTAGTATAAGGGATCAGCAGCAGCTCCCCCATCGACAGTTGAAAAATCGGGCAAATCAGTATCAAAATCCAACAGATGCCCCATATGTCATGTGAAACTAGCAAGCTCCTATAAGAAAGTCCTCTGCAAGCCTTGTACTTCCAAGGTTATGGAAGGGGAGCAAACGTGTCTTCTTTCTGAAATGAGAGCCATGATACGGGAAGAAGTTCAGGTTTCTGTGGCCAGTATTTCTAAACAACACCTGTCTAGTCCTAAACAGGATCGTAAGCAGGTGAGATGTGAGACGGACTTAGAAGAGTCAGACAGGAGTTCAGAGGATCAACCAGAACAGATGGAAGATAATCCTTATGAGGAGGGAGAACTTCCACCAGATGTACAGGATCAAAGTAGAAAATATCTATTCCAGGTCGAGGACACAGATGACCTAGTAAAAGCGGTTAGAGATACTATGCAGGTGGAAGAAACTCTAAAACCGCAGTCCAGACAGGACTTAATGTTTGGGGGTCTTACGTCACAAAGGAAGAGAGTATTTCCTGTTAGTGATCACATCCGTACTATGATTATGGATGAATGGAAGGATGCGGAACGTAGACTTGGCTAAGCGTGATTTCAAAGGACGTTTACCTTTTGAGCCGGAAGATATAAATTTATGGGAAGATACTCCTAGAATTGATGTTCCAGTGGCGAGAGTAGCCAAGAAAACATCCATTCCTTTTGAGGATTCTTCAAGCCTGCGTGATCCTATGGACAGAAGAGCGGACATTCTTTTAAAAAGGGCATGGGAATCTTCGTCAGCCCTTATTAAAACTAACATAGCGGCTACATCGGTAGCCAGATCTATGACTCTATGGATGGGACAATTGGAAGATCATCTTTCCAATAAGACCCCTAGGGCAGATATTCTGGCTTCTTTACCAATAATAAAGTCCGCCACGGCATATCTTGCGGATTCTTCGGCGGAATCAGTAAGATTTGCCGCAAGAAATAGTTCACTATCTAATGCGGCTAGGAGAGTTATTTGGCTACGGTCATGGTCGGGGGATAATGCATCCAAATCTAAATTGTGTTCTATTCCTTTTTCAGGCTTAAGAGTTTTCGGCCGGCTCTGGATAATATTTTAGAATCAGTTTCTGACAAAAAGAAGGGGTTCCCTGAGGAGAAAGCCAAAACAACCGCAGCCCTTTCGTAGAAGTTTTCCCCCTAGACGTCAGCCTGACTTTAGGAGTCAGAGCAGGTCTTCTAGAGGAACATATAGAGTTCCCCATAGTCAGAGCACAAGAAAACCTTCCTTTTCTTCATCACCAAGGTCCAAGAGGCAATGACGCCAGGGGTATCGGGGGGAGGCTCAAATATTTTTCAGAGGCCTGGGCTCAGGTTACCGAGAACCAGTGGGTTCTCAGAACCATCTCGGAAGGGTACAGAATAGAGCATTCATTTCCACCCCCCGAAAGATATATTTCACCAACAGTAGTTCAGCTGGACTCTCCGATGTGGGCGGACCTTCAGGACATGTTAAGTTCAGAGATCATAATACCTGTCCCACCAGAGGAAAGGGGGAAAGGTCATTACTCTTCCCTGTTTTCCATCCCAAAACCGTCAGGAGGAACCCAAACCATTATAAACCTGAAGCCCCTAAACACTTCCGTCAAATACAAGAGATTTCGAATGGAATCCATTCGTTCAGCGATCCATCTAATAAACAGAGGGGCAGTTATGTGCACTCTCGATTTAAATAATGCCTATTTTCAGGTTCCTATTCACCCTTCCTCTCAGGAGGTTCTAAGGTTTGCAGTGGAACTGCCGTCCCGGACCGAACACTTCCAGTTCAGAGGCCTTCCGTTCTGGCTAGCTTCGGCTCCCCATATATTTACAAAGCTGGTAGCGGAGCTAGTGGCCTACCTGAGAAGCCAAGGAATAATAATTGTTCCATATCTAGACGACTTCCTTATGATTACGGAATCAAAAGAAGCTTTAAGGACCCAGAGGAACCGAACTATTGCAGTCCTAGAATTCCTAGGATGGGTAATCAATTAGGAGAAGTCAGATCTGACTCCAGAATACAGGAAGATCTTTTTAGGGGTTCTATTGGACTCCAAAAGAAGAATATCTCTGTTGCCCAGGGAAAAGCAAAAAGAAGTGAGCGCCAAAGTCAAAAGGCTTCGGAGACAGTGCACCTCCATAGGAGAGGCCATGAAGGTACTGGGCCTAATGACAGCCTGTATCCCATGTGTCAGATGGGCACAATTTCATTCCAGACCACTGCAGAGACAGATCCTTTCAACATGGGACCGGAATCAGATGTCTCTAGACAAGAGAATGACGCTTTCAAGAATAGTGAAGAACGCATTACTATGGTGGATGCAGCCCGCAAACCTCCAGACAGGGCGTCTATGGATCACCTCTCCGAGTGTGGTGGTTACTACGGATGCCAGCGATTGGGGTTGGGGAGGCCACTTAGAAGGAAAGTTTTTTCAGGGCAAGTGGCCCGATTACGTCAGAAGAAGATCTTCCAACTTCCGAGAGTTGTTGGCAGTGTGGGAGACACTAAGACGAAACGAAGAGGTGCTGACCGGAAGACACGTCAGGATTTTGTCCGACAATGTGACAACGGTATCTTTTCTAAAGCATCAAGGAGGGCCCAGACACCATCAGCTCCAAGATCTTGCGGAAAAAAATATTTTCCTGGGCAGAGAATACGATTCTTTCAGTATCAGCGGTACACCTGGAAGGTTCCCAGAACGAGTTGGCGGACTATTTAAGTCGGAAGCAAGTTTGCCCAAAAGAATGGGAGCTCAATCAGGACATTTTCCAAGAGCTGTGCCAGCGTTGGGGGACCCCCAATATAGACCTCTTCTGTTATGATTTGGTAGCTGAGGAGTGCAGGTAAAAAAGGCAATACACCAGAGCAGTTGGAAACTATGAGATTGCAGTACCCTGACTAATCACCACAACTAGAGGCAGCCGTGGAGCGTTCCTACGTTGGTCCTAGACGCCTCGTCACAGCCTGAGAAGCTAACTACACCTAAAGATAGATATAGGAAAGCTATCTGCCCCGGAGCAGAACCCCAAAGACAATAGAAAGCCCCCAAACATGTAATGGCGGTTAGACAAGATGAAATACTGACACAGAAAGAAAATAGTATGAGCAAACGCTGGGGCCAAAACTAACTAAATAGAAAAGGACAGGAAGGGTACTTACTGCAATCCCAGAAAACCCTGAAAAGCACCAACACCACTAATTTCAAAAACACCTGAGATCACACGACCTCTACCACCTAAATTAGTTCTCTGGTGTAACAAAATCAAAACAGCAGCCACTGAAAAAACTGGAAAAAGCAAAAGTACATACATAAGTGGCTGAACTAAACTGAGAGGGCAAAAGCCCCCGGAGGGGACCCTGAAGGCCCCCACAGAAGTGCAGGACAAAAATGCAAAAATATAGCACAAAAACAAAAAGAAGAAAATGTCTTATCTGTTAGCAGGAGATGCAGACACGACACAGCAGGCTACAAGGGAAACAGGAATGAAGGATTCAGACCAGAACAATTGAACACCGGCAACCCTGATGGGAAGGTGACTCCCTTATATAAGACCAGTCAGTAACACCTGATTCCCAGTCCTCACAATCTTCACTGGACAGACCAGCACCGCTTGTAACCACCAGAGGAAGCCTCTGCTCAGAACTCATCTCAAACCCATTCACAACAGTACCCCCCCTTGAGGAGGGGTCACCGAACCCTCACCTGAGCAACCAGGCCGGTCAGGATGAGTTCTATGATACGCACGGATAAGTCTCCTAGCATGGATGTCCGAAGCAAACACCCAAGAATTGTCTTCCTGACCATAACCTCTCCATTTAACCAAATACTGGAGTTTCCGTCTAGAAAAACGAGAATCTAATATTTTCTCAACCACATACTCCAGATTGCCCTCAACCAAAACAGGGTCAGGAGGCACAGCAGCAGGAACCACTGGCTCAACAAACCTCTTCAACAAGGACTTGTGGAACACGTTATGGATCTTAAATGTCCCTGGAAGAAGCAAACGAAAAGAAACAGGATTAATAATCTCCATGATCTTATAAGGTCCAATGAACCTAGGCTTAAATTTAGGAAATGCCACTCTCATAGGAATATTCTTTGAGGACAACCAGACCACGTCCCCCACTTTAAACCGAGGACCATCAGTCCTATGCCGGTTAGCAAACCGCTGGGCCTTCTCCTGAGAGAGGGACAACCTCTCCACTACCTGGTCCCAAATCTGTTGCATACGCTCCACAACAGAGTCAACACCTGGACGGACAGAAGCCTCCGTCTGTCCTGAAGAAAATCGAGGGTGAAACCCAGAATTACAGAAAAACTGAGACATCAAAGTGGCAGAGCTAGCCCTATTATTAAGAGCAAACTCAGCCAAAGGCAAAAAAGAGACCCAGTCATCCTGATCAGCAGACACAAAGCATCTTAGATAAGTCTCCAATGTCTGGTTTGTTCTCTCAGTTTGACCATTGGTCTGAGGATGAAATGCCGAGGAGAAAGACAATTGAACACCCAGTTTAGAACAAAAAGTCCTCCAAAATCTGGAAACAAACTGGACTCCTCTGTCAGACACAATGTTCTCAGGAATGCCGTGTAAACGAACCACGTGCTGAAGGAACAACGGCATCAATTCAGAGGAGGAAGGCAACTTAGGTAATGGCACAAGATGTATCATTTTGGAAAACCTATCACAAATTACCCAGATGGTGGTCATTCTCTGAGAAACAGGAAGGTCGGAAATGAAATCCCTAGAGATATGGGTCCATGGTCTCTTGGGCACAGGCAATGGCATCAACAAACCACTAGAGCGAGAGCAAGGCTTGGAGCGAGAGCAAGTCCCGCAGGACTGCACAAATTCCCTGACATCACGAGACAAGGTAGGCCACCAAAAGGACCGACTAACCAAGTCTCTGGTACCAAAAATTCCGGGATGCCCAGCCAATGCGGAACAATGAATCTCAGACATCACACTCTTTTTCCACTGATCCGGGACAAACAATTTTCCAACCGGGCAGCGCTCGGGCCTATCCTCCTGACACCCCTCCAGAGCAAGTCTCAAATTGGGCGAGATGGCGGAAAGAACTACACCCTCTTTCAAAATAACAGAAGGATCAGATAACTCAGGAGAGTCCGCAAGGAAGCTTCTCGAGAGGGCATCCGCCTTAACATTCTTAGTGCCAGGAAGAAAGGAAACCACAAAATTAAAACGTGTGAAAAACAAGGCCCACCTGGCCTGTCTAGGATTGAGTCGCTTGGCAGATTCCAGATAGACCAGATTCTTATGGTCCGTAAGGACCACCACCTGATGTTTGGCTCCCTCCAGCCAATGTCTCCACTCTTCAAAAGCCCACTTCATGGCCAATAACTCCCGATTACCCACGTCATAATTACGTTCAGTAGGAGAAAATTATCGAGAGAAAAAGGCACAAGGGTTACTTTTAGAGGTCTCTGGATCTTTTTGGGACAAAACGGCACCTGCCCCAATTTCAGAGGCATCAACCTCCACCTGAAATGGCAGAGAAACATCAGGCTGCCGTAGAACAGGAGCAGAAGTGAATCTCTGCTTAAGTTCCTGAAATGCAGAGACTGCCTCAGGAGGCCAATTCACCACATCAGAACCCTTTCTGGTCAAATGAGTTAATGGTTTAACAATAACCAAGAAATTACCAATGAATTTACGATAAAAATTGGCAAAACCCAAAAATCTTTGAAGAGCCTTTAATGAAGTAGGTTGGACCCAATCACAGATGGCCTGAACCTTGACCGGGTCCATTTCAATAACAGATGGGGACAAAATGAATCCCAGAAATGAGATCCTCTGTACGCCAAAAAGACACTTTGATCCCTTCACATACAGAGCATTCTCTCTCAAAATCTGGAATACAGTTCGAACATGTTTCACATGAGAGTCCCAGTCATTAGAAAAAATCAAGATATCATCCAAATAAACAATCAGAAATTTGTCCACAAAATCCCTGAAAATGTCATTCATGAAGGACTGGAAGACGGAAGGAGCATTAGTGAGCCCAAAGGGCATCACCAGGTACTCAAAATGCCCTTCAGGGGTATTGAATGCCGTCTTCCATTCATCCCCGTGCTTAATGCGAATAAGGTTATACGCCCCCCTGAGGTCAAGCTTGGTAAACCAAGTAGCGTTTTTCACCCTGGAAAACAGGTCAGAAATCAAGGGTAACGGGTATTGATATTTCACAGTAATATTGTTCAAGAGACGATAATCAATACACGGCCTCAATGAACCATCCTTTTTGGCCACAAAGAAAAAAACGGCACCTAAGGGTGAAGAGGATGGTCTGATATGACCCTTCTCCAATGATTCCTTGATATAAGACCGCATAGCGTCATGTTCAGGTACAGACAAGTTAAAAAGGCGACCCTTAGGGAATTTACTACCAGGCACTAATTCAATAGCGCAGTCATAGCTCCTATGGGGAGGCAAGGATGCAGATTTACTTTCGCTAAACACATCAGAAAAATCAATCAAAAAGTCAGGAACATCCTGAGCCTGGGTGGAGGCAGAAAAAACAGGAGTGTTGGTATTAACACATTGGCAGCCCCAACTGGTTACAGACACAGATTTCCAATCCAAAACAGGATTATGAGACTGTAACCAAGGGAAACCCAGCACGATAATGTCATGCAGATTATACAGAACCTAAAATTTGCAGCACTCCTGGTGATCAGGTTCAACCCTCATTATCACCTGAGTAGAAAACTGGGGTTTATTCTCAGCCAAAGGGGTAGAATCGATCCCCAGTAGGGGAATAGACTTCTGTAGGGGTATCAAGGGAAACCCACAACGTCTAGCAAAATCATAATCCATCAGGTTAATAGCTGCTCCAGAATCAACGAAAGCCTGAGCAGAAAATGAGGACAGAGAGCATATCAGAGTGACAGTTAATAAAAACTTAGTCTGAACACTACCCAAGACAACTGAGAGTGCAAAACGTCTTCCCCGCTTAGGGCAGACTGAAATAGCATGAGAGGCATCACCACAGTAGAAACATAACCCATTGCGCTTTCGAAACTCATGACGCTGTGCCCCAGACACCACTCTATCACACTGCATGGGTTCAGAAGCTGGTTCACAAGGCAACACCATTCCACGCATACTTCTCCGCTCACGCAAACGTCTGTCAATTTGAATCGCTAATGACATAGAATCATTGAGACCAGAGGGGACAGGGAATCCCACCATAACATCCTTTACATTATCTGACAGACCCTTCCGGAAAAGGGCTGCCAAAGCATCGTCATTCCATTTGGTCAGGACTGCCCACCTACGGAATCTCTGACAGTATAACTCAGCGTCATCAAGCCCCTGATTTAATGCCAACAAGGCTTTTTCAGCTTGATCAGTGACATTAGGCTCATCGTACAATAACCCCAAAGCCTGAAAAAATGCATCAACATCACTCAAAACAGGATCCCCAGGTGTCAGGGAAAAAGCCCAATCCTGAGGATCGCCGCGCAGGAGAGAGATGATAATTTGAACCTGCTGCGCTGCGTTCCCTGAGGACTTAGATTTTAAGGCAAAAAACAATTTACAATTATTTTTGAAATTCTGAAACTTAGCTCGATCCCCTAAAAACAAATCTGGCATGGGAATCCTAGGTTCCACAACAGGCAACCTAGCAAGATAGGTAGCAATACTCTGAACCTCAGTGGCAAGCTGATCAACACGGCCAGACAACTGTGCAAACTCCATTGAGAGAAAAGATCCTCCCCAGCACCCAGAGATACAGAGGGAAAAAAAAAAATGCAACAAACAGAAAAATATCTCTGACAACCTTTTTTTTTTTCTTTCACAATATTTTTCCCTTCTGTGAGTACCACACAATTTTCAGTTTTGGCCGTTGATACTGTTATGATTTGGTAGCTGAGGAGTGCAGGTAATAAAAGGCAATACACCAGAGCAGTTGGAAACTATGAGATTGCAGTACCCTGACTAACCACCACAACTAGAGGCAGCCGTGGAGCGTTCCTACGTTGGTCCTAGACGCCTCGTCACAGCCTGAGAAACTAACTACACCTAAAGATAGATATAGGAAAGCTATCTGCCCCGGAGCAGAACCCCAAAGACAATAGAAAGCCCCCAAACATGTAATGGCGGTTAGACAAGATGAAATACTGACACAGAAAGAAAATAGTATGAGCAAACGCTGGGGCCCAAACTAACTAAATAGAAAAGGACAGGAAGGGTACTTACTGCAATCCCAGAAAACCCTGAAAAGCACCAACACCACTAATTTCAAAAACACCTGAGATCACACGACCTCTACCACCTAAATTAGTTCTCTGGTGTAACAAAATCAAAACAGCAGCCACTGAAAAAACTGGAAAAAGCAAAAGTACATACATAAGTGGCTGAACTAAACTGAGAGGGCAAAAGCCCCGGAGGGGACCCTGAAGGCCCCCACAGAAGTGCAGGACAAAAATGCAAAAATATAGCACAAAAACAAAAAGAAGAAAATGTCTTATCTGTTAGCAGGAGATGCAGACACGACACAGCAGGCTACAAGGAAACAGGAATGAAGGATTCAGACCAGAACAATTGAACACCGGCAACCCTGATGGGAAGGTGACTCCCTTATATAAGACCAGTCAGTAACACCTGATTCCCAGTCCTCACAATCTTCACTGGACAGACCAGCACCGCTTGTAACCACCAGAGGAAGCCTCTGCTCAGAACTCATCTCAAACCCATTCACAACACTCTTCGCAAGAAGAAAAAATTAGAAGGTTCCCAGGTTCTATTCTCTAGACGGCCCGGAAGGAATAGATGCGCTCAGCCAGGTCTGGAACGAGCCTCTTTCATAAGCCTTTCCACCTCTCGCACTCATCCCTGCTGTCCTCAGGAAAATCAGGGAGGACCGAGCAAGGGTAATTCTAGTAGTTCCGTTTTGGCCGAAGAGAAGCTGGTTTCCCCTTCTAGGAGGGATGATGGAGGAAGACCCGATCGAGCTACCACCAAGAAGCAATGTGGTACACCAGGGGCCAGTCTACCACCCGAACCCCGAATCTCTACACCTCTCGACGTGGATCCTGAAAGGGACATCCTGAAGGCAAAGGGCTTATCAGATCAGGTTATAGCCACTATCCAGGCCAGCAGGAAGCCGGTTACTTCAGCAATTTACCTAAAAATCTGGAAGAGGTTCTGTCTGGAGGGCGGCAGATCTAGTGTGTTGGAAGGTTCCCCTGACATACCAAGGATCCTAGATTTCTTGCAGGCCGGATTTAACAAAGGGTTAAAACCGAGTACGCTAAAGGTTCAGATTGCGGCCGTTAGTTCCTTTCTTGACTTTCCATTGGCAGCTCACCCTTGGATAGTAAGATTTATAAAGGCTGCTCAGAGATTACGCCCCACAATTAGGCAGTTAACTCCCCTCTGGGATTTAAATTTAGTGCTTAATTCACTATATAGGGGGTTATATGTCCCTAACCAGGAAATGCCCATTTCATATTGTACTTGGAGAATGGCCTTTTTGGTAGCTATCACTACAGCCAAAAGGATAGGAGAGATTCAGGCCCTATCGATGAAACATCCATACTGGCAGATCAGAGATGACTGTATAATTCTAAAATTAGACCCAGCCTTTTTACCAAAGGTAGTGTCCAATAATAATATTAATCAGGAAATTGTATTACCCTCTTTTTGTGACAAACCGTCTAATGAGAAAGAACAAATACTCCACTCGCTTGACATCAGGCAAGCAGTTTTGGACTATTTGGAGGCCACCAAAACCTGGAGGTTAGATTCCAACCTCATTATTTTGTTTGGGGGTAAAAACAAAGGTAAAAAAGACTCTAAGGCTTCTATAGCTAGATGGATAATCAAAGTCATCTCAGATGTTTATCAGGCGGAAGGAATTAGTCCCCTGAAGGTCTAAGGGCCCACTCCACTAGAGCAATATCAGCTTCTTGGGCCGAGAGAGCAGGGGCCTCGGTAGATCAAATTTGCAGAGCCGTAACCTGGGCCAGATTCAATACATTTTGTAGACATTACAGATTAGATGTAATGTCAGGCCAACAGACTGCTTTTGGTAGAAAGGTTCTACAGGCAGTAATCCCACCCTGAGGAGGTTCTTTGGTACTCTTCAGGGTGCTGTCAGGAGGGACGTCCTGGGAAACTGGTATTACACCTACCGGTAATTATATTTCCAGGAGTCCATCCTGACAGCACGGGTACTTTCCCCCCTTGTTTGATGTGTCATATGATGTAATATGATGGTATCATTAAAGTATTATTTGCATAAGCCATGGTGTGGTACTTGTTAAACACTGAGGGAGAGGGGGTGGAGCGGGCCTTTTAACCTCTTGTGTGCTTTCCTGTCCCTGCAAGGAGAAGGAGGACGTCCTCCAGGGTGCAGTCAGGATGGACTCCTGGAAATATAATTACCGGTAGGTGTAATACCAGTTTTGGGGGGACCACATCGCATTTGAACTCACTTTGAGCAGCCTATATGACAGAAAATACCCAAAAGTGTCACCATTCTAAAAACTGCGTGCCTCGAGGTGCTCAAAACCACATTTAAAAAGTTGATTAACACTTCAGGTGCTTCACAGGAATTAATGAAATGTGAAAGGAAACAATGAACACTTAACTTATTCGCACAAAAATGTTACTTTAGCACCAAATTTATCATTTTGACAAGAGTAACAGGAGAAAATGCACCATTAAATTTGTTGTGTGATTTCTCCTTAGTATGTCAATACATCATATGTGGTGGAAAATTGCTGTTTGGGTGTACGGGAAGGCTCAGAAGGGAAGGAGCACCATTTGAGTTTTGGAATGCGAAATTGTCTGGAATCCACAGAGGACACCATGTTGCGTTTGGAGGGCCCCTGATGTACCTAAACAGTGAATGCCCCCCACGAATTACCCCATTTTGGAAACTAGACCCCTCAAGGAATTTATCTAGATGTGTGGTGAGCACCTTGAATCCTCAGGGCCTTCACATAATTTTATAATGTTGAGCTGTGAAAATTAAACATTTTTGCAGCAAAAATGTTGTTTTAGCCCCTTTTTTTTTATTTTGACAAGGGTAACAGGAGAAAATGGATGCCAAAATTTGTTGCACAATTTTTCCAAGTACCAGGTACACCATATTTGTTGGGAAACGACTGCTTAGGCGCATGGTAGGGCTGGAAAAGGAATGTGCGCTATTTTGGCAGGAATAGGCTGCAGATACCATGTCACATTTGAAGAGCCCCTAACATGCCAAAACAGCAGAAACCCCCACAGGTGATCCCATTTTGCAAAACTACACCTCTCATGTAATATAGGGGCGTAGGGAGTATTTTTAACCCTCAGGCGATTCACAAACTTGTATAAAATTGGGCTAAGTAAATGAAATATTACTATTTTGTCCACTAAAATGTTGCTTTGACCTCAAGTTTGAAATTTTCAAAAGGGGTAATATTAGAAATCAAACTACAGTTTGTTATACAATTTTTCCTGAGCACATCAATACCCATAAGTGGTCAAAAGCTACATTGAAGCACAGTGAAAACTCAAAAGGGAAGGAGCGCTATATAACAGAGCAGATTTTGCTGCACTGGTTTGAGGAAGAAACTTGGCGAAACGTGGGCGTCGGGGCTAGGAAGCAAGCAGGTCTCTAGGCAGCGACACCTCTTTTTAGTGAACCGGACATTCAAGGTAAAAATTTATTTGGTATAAAAGGAAAAAAACCTTTTTCTGACTACTACTTGTGGTTAAGCCTAACGACTGATGGATCAATAGATTGCGGTATAACTGGACGGTTTATAATAAGATGTATATATACTGATAAAACGTTTGGCCTAGTATGCATAATAAGGATATACAAATGTACTGGTGTCTATTTTGAGATGTCTGTCTATGGATTGCATGTTCCTCTTTATGATTCAATTTTTTTGTGGAATAATACTGCCACCTTGTGGTTTAACAGCATTTAGCTATAAATTGATTCTCTTATGGGGAAAATCTTACTCTGATATGGTAAAGGTAGCACTAGACACTTTATTTCATTATGAGATAGTTTCTTAGGATTTATATCAATTGATTTCTTTTTGGGTATAACTTTTCTCTGATTTGATAATTGTAGCACTAGACACTTTATTGTAGAATGGGAAAGTCTCTCTATTAAAATAAGATATAAGCACATGTTGCACTTTGACAGCTATTTCCACTATATGATTATTTAACCCCTATACCACAAAGGGTGGTTTGCACGTTAATGACCGGGCCAATTTTTACAATTCTGACCACTGTCTCTTTATGAAGCTATAACTCTGGAACGCTTCAACGGATCTTTGCAATTCTGAGACTGTTTTCTCGTGACATATTGTACTTCACGTCAGTGCTAAAATTTCTTCGATATAACTTGCGTTTATTTTTGAAAAAAATGCAAATATGGTGAAAATTTTTAAAATTTTGCAATTTTCAAACTTTGAATTTTTATTCCCTTAAAACAGAGAAATATGTCACACAAAATAGTTAATAAATAACATTTCCCACATGTCTACTTTACATCAGCACAATTTTGGAACCAAAATTTTTTTTATTAAGAAATTATAAGCTGACCAGTGATTTCTCATTTTTACAACAAAATTTACAAAGCCATTTTTTTTAGCGACCACCTTACATTTGAAGTCACTTTGAGGGTCTATATGGCAGAAAATACCCAAAAGTGACACAATTCTTAAAACTGCACCCCTCAAGGTACTCAAAACCACATTCAAGAAGTTTATTAACCCTTCAGGTGCTTCACAGGAGCTGAAGCAACTTGAAAGGAAAAAATGAACATTTAACTTTTTAGTCACAAAAATGATCTTTTACAAACATTTTTTTTATTTTCACAAGGGTAAAAGGAGAAAATGGACAGATAAGGTTGTTGTGCAATATCTCCTGAGTACGCCAATACCCCATATGTGCGTGAAAATCACTGTTTGGGCACACGGCAGAGCTCATAAGGGGAAGAGCGCCGTTTGACTTTTTCAAACCAAAATTGGCTGGAATTGAGATTGGACACCATGTCGCGTTTGGAAAGCCCCTGATGCGCCTAAACAGTGGAAACCCCCCAAAAGTGACATAATTTTGGAAACTAGACCCCCTATGGAACTTATCTAGATCTGTGGTGAGCACTTTGAACTCCCAAGTGCTTCACACAAGTTTATAATGCCCGGGCATGAAACTAAAAAATCCTATTTTTTTCCTCAAAAATGATCTTTTAGTCACCAATTTTTTTTCCCAAGGGTAACAGGAGAATTTGGACCACAAATATGTTGTCCAATTTATCCTGAGTACGCTGATACCTCATATGTGGGGAGAACACTGTTTGTGCGCACGGCAGAGCTCGGAATGGAAGGAGCGCCGTTTGACTTTTTCAAACCAAAATTGGCTGGAATTGAGATTGGACGCCATGTCGCGTTTGGAGAGCCCCTGATGCGCCTAAACAGTGGAAACCCCCCACAAGTGACACCATTTTGGAAACTAGACCCCCTATGGAACTAATCTAGATCTGTTGTGAGCACTTTGAACCCCCAAGTGTTTCACAAAAGTTTATAATGCCTGGGTGTGAAAAAAAAAAATTTCCACAAAAAATATTTTTTAGTCCCCAATTTTTGATTTTTCCCAAGGAAATTTTACCCCAATAGTTGTCCAATTTGTCCTGAGTATGCTGATACTCCATATGTGGGGGGATAAACTGTTTGGGCGCTCGGCAGGGCTTTGAAAGGAAGTAATAACGTTTTGGAATGCAGACGTTGATGGGTGTCATGTTCCATTTGCAGTGCCCCAGATGTGCCTAAACAGTGGAAACCCCGACAAGTGACCGTATTTTGGAGACTAGACCCTCTAAGGAACTTATCTAGATCTGTGGTGAGCACTTGCCGGTGCCGGCTTTAGCAGTAAGTACTTGGATATATTCCAACATAGGGGTTTTTCCCCTTGTTTTGCTCTTAAGCTTGCGGGCTCAAATATTTACCTCACATACGGATATATCCATTTGCCTACCTCATTATATTTAGGGCACTGTGCATGCATTTTTTGTTCAAACATTTCTTGTCCAATAAGGCATTCTTATGCACTGATGCACTTTATATCAAGGGTGTTATCCTTTTTCAACTTCAGTAGCCGAGCAGCATTGTGGCTTTTCTTTGCAATGGTAAATATGTGTAATGGATTAAATGAAGGTACTAATCTTTGACAAATGCCTCCTTGATTACATACAGTTATACATATTGGCTATTGCAGTGGAAACCCTTTTTCTAAATATTTTCATGTTGTTTGCACCCGATGCCATTGTAGCATATGTTGATTCTACTTACCACTTGGACATTATTAGATAATCTTTAGCAGTAATGTGTATATTTTGAACTATTGTTATTTGTACGGTATCTCCAATCCCAGATCTCTTTTTTTATTTTTTTGGAAACTCCTGTACTTTCATGTTCAGCAATTTTTATTAAATTATTTCAATAAAAACATTATTTTAATCTAAATCTCTATCTCGCTCACTTCGTATCCATGGAGGGCATTTCCCTCTGTAGATTATGTGTTAATTTGACTAATTGAAGTGTCAATTGCCTACCTTAGTTAGGACTATGGGTTTATACATAACACTTTAATGAAAAGAAAATCATATTACATTATATGACATATCCAAAGAGGGAGGGAGCTACCAGTATATTAGGGTAGGCACTGGAACTGAAAGTGGTAGGTCTGGGTTGGCAGTTTTACGGAGAATCTTAGGAGTCTTTGAGATGAGGGATGTATTGGGACCTGATAGTAGGCACTTTTCATATCGAGGGTGCACATAACTGTATCCCCGTCTATGAGGTGAACTGCGGACTGGATTGATTCCATTCGGAATCTTTTGTATCTGACCCAGGCATTTAGAGGTTTTAAATTTATGATAGTGCGGGTCTCTCCTGATAGCTTTGTGATGGTGAATAGAGACGAATAGTGCCCCCTGCCTACGTCTGCCTGGGGAACCGGAATTATAACCGAGGAGTTGACCATGTCCGGAAGGTCGAACCACATGGCAGAGTCCACCGAGACTACCGTAGGGGGGACATATGTTTCGGGGGGAGGGGAGTAAAGCTCTATGCTGTATGCCTCCACAATGGTTCTGCGGACCCACTGGTTTTGTGTAATCTGGGCCCACCTTCCAGCAAAGAGACAGAGCCTTCCCCGATAGAGGTGGCGTCATTGTCTCTTGGTCCTAGGGAACGGGCTAAAGAAGGTACTCTTGCTCTTCTCCCCCTGGAACTGGGAGCTCCTATAGGATCCTCTACTCGGCCTACCATGACTTCAGGAGTCATACTGGGGTCACCGAGTTTTATCTTCTGGAAACTCCTTTTTCATATCTGTCGCCGACTCCAGAATGTTATCTAGGGCCGGCCCGAAAACCCTTAACCTTGAGAAGTGGATGGAGCACAGCTTGGTCTTAGAGGCATTATCTCCGGACCTAGATTTTAACCAAAAGGCTCTCCTAGCTGCGTTAGATAGGGAGCTGTTCCTGGCTGAAAATCTAACCGATTCTGCTGACATGTTAGCAAGGAATGCCATGGCTGATTTCATGATAGGGAGGGAAGCTAGGATCTCAGTTCTGGGGGTCTTATTGGACAGCTGTTCCTCCTACTGACCCATCCAGAGAAACATAGATCTAGCCAACGAGGTGGCCGCTTTATTAGTTCTAATTAGGGCCCCAGATGGTACCCAGGCCCGCATTAGGAGTATGTTGGCCTTTCTGTCCATTGGGTCGCGCAAGTTAGACGAGTCCTCAAAGGGAATAGCGGTCTTTTTAGCGACCCTGGCTACTGGGACATCGATCTTAGGGATCTCTTCCCATAGCCTGACTTCCTCGGGGTCAAATGGTAGTCGCCCCCTGAAGTCGCGGGATAATACAAGACGACACTCGGCGTTCTTCCACTCCTCCAATATCATAGCCCGGATATGTTCGCTAATGGGGAACACGATCTGCTTTTGTGACGTAAGGCCCCGAACATCAGGTCCTGTCTGGATTGTGGTTAAGGAGTCTCCTCAATCTGCATGGTACTCCGCACCGACTGGACCAGATCATTAGTGTCCTCTGCCTGGAATAGGAATTTTCTACTCCGGTCCTGGGTCTCAGGTGGAAGTTCCCCTTCTTCCTCAGAGTTGGAGTCCCCTAGGTCGGACCCGTCCTCTGAGCTCAGGTCCTGCTCCCTCAAGTCTGTCTCCCATCTGGGTCGCTTGCATCCTGGGGTGGGGATGGAAGGCCACTGATGTGCAATGCTGGACATAGAGGCCTGGACCTCCTCACGAATCAAGTGCCTCATCTCTGATAGTAATGAGGGCTGTTCCTCCCTCATGACCTTAGAAGTACAGGCTGAACAGAGGGTCTTGTCATGGCCATCAGATAACTTAACGTGGCAAATGGGTCAGTCTTTTTTGTTGCCGTCAGGGGAGAAGTCAGGGTTCCCTGGTCCTAAACAGTATGAGACAGGGGTCTGTCAGGTATGCTTCCTGAGTGGGGGTGACTGCGGGACACGTAGAGTGAGGGTGATCTGCGCAAGGCGCACTTACCCCTCTGCCTTCAGCCATATCTGTTTCCATCGTCAGGTACCAGGGAAGGCTGCTGCACGGTCCGGAGCCCAGCGGCGTGCTGCTAGGAGCCGTCGCTTGCAGTGCTTACAGTTGCTTACAGTTGAGCGTTCACCGCCGTACAGGACCTGAATATGACGTCACCAAAAGTGAGGTACCGGAAGTGACACGCACCCCACCGAGACTCCGGAAGCTGGCTGCTGCCTGTGTCGGTATCCTCCTGCATCATGTGCCCAATGCACAGTATCCTGATGGTACCCCCCACAGAAGACGGCTGCCTGCTGGGTACCGGCGCTCAGGAAGCTTGCACCTGACCCAGGGAATCCCTTCACCGCTGGGTCCGGAGTCGAGAGCCTCCCACCGGGAGGAGCTGCTCCTGTTCAGGAGCTTGGTCCCACTCCTGGCCTTTGGGGCAGAGGGACTCCCCATTGGGAAGTTTCAGCCCTAGGCCTCTTGACAGGGGAAAGGATTTGGCGCGGCCTCACGATCCCCCTGAGCCCGGTAAGCTTCACAGCATCACTCGTGCGTCCCTCCGTACAGGGACTGAAAAAACACTGAGGGAAAGGGGATGGAGTGGGGCCTTTTAACCTCTCCTGTGTTTCCTGTCCCAGCAAGGAGGAGGAGGACGTCCCCATGGTGCTGTCAGGAGGGACATCCTGGAAAACTACTGTATGGGCACACGTCGGGACTCAGAAGGGAAATAATGACGTTTTGGATTGCAGACTTTGATGGAATGGTCTTCGGGTGTCATTTCGCGTTTGGAGAGCCCCTGATGTGTCTGAACAGTGGAAACCCCCACAAGTGACCCCATTTTGGAAAATAGACCCCCACGGAACTTATCTAGATGTGTGGGGAGAATGTTGAACCCCCAAGTGCTTCACAGAACTTTATAACGTAGAGCCATAAAAATAGAAAATCATAATTTTTTTCCACAAAAATGATATTTTCACCCCCAATTTTTTATTTTCCCAAGGGTAACAGAAGAAATTAGACCCCAAGAGTTATTGTGTAATTTGTCCTGAGTATGCTGATACCCCATATGTAGGGGTAAACTACTGTTTGGGCGCATGGCAGAGCTCAGAAGGGAAGGAGCATCGTTTGACTTTTTCAACACAGAATTTACTGGAATTGAGATCAGATGCCATGTCACATTTGGAGAGCCCCTGATGTGCCTAAACAGTGGAAACTGTTGTGAATGCGCTGGATTCTGAGTTGGAGCTCCCTCTGGTGGCTGCTGATAGTATTGAAGCTGCCTTGACTGACAGAGGCCCTTCAGCGGAGGATTCAGCTGCGGACGATTGGCAATCTGGGAGTGATGTCTGGGGAGATTTAAGGAAGTAACCTTCCCATGATCCTTGCTGGTGATTAGTTGTCTCTTCCTTGTCCAGTTTGGAAGTCAGCTTGCTTTCTGTTGTCTCCTGCAACTTTCAGATACGTTATTTTTCTGCCTGTTTCTGTGGTTTTGTTTTCCTTTATTTTTTCTGCCTTCTGGAGTGAGGTCATCCAGATCCCCTGCTGGGGCCTGCGCTGGTCTCTGTTTCTCATTTATCTTGGTTTATTTGTCAGTCCCTGGGTAGCTACCTGTTCACACCAGAGTTCTGATCTAGCGGGGGAGAGATCGCGTGGTCTCAGTATTTTTGGAATCAGAAGTGTTGGAATTTTTCCTAGGGTTTTGCTGGATTGCAGACAGTATTCTTTCCTGTCCTGTCTTATTTAGAAAATTTTTGGGCCCAAGCGTTTGCTTATTCTATTTTCTGCCTGAGTGTGTATTTCATCTTGTCTCACCATCAATATATGTGTGGGGGCTACCTATTCTTTTGTGGCACCACTCCGGGGCAGTTAGCTTTCCCCTTTCCATCTTTAGGCTTAGCTAACTCTCCGGCTGTGTCGAGGCGTCTAGGTCATCGTAGGTACGTCCCACGGCTGCTTCTAGTTGTGCGGTTGGGTGTCTGGCTGCCTTGGCTATTTTTGTTACTGTCCTCCTCAGCTACCAAATCATAACAGGAAACCCCCCAATTCTAACTCCAACCCTATCTCCAACACACCCCTAATCCTAGTGCCAACCCTAACCATAACCCTAACCACAAACCTAACCTTAACACACCCCTAACCCTAATCCCAACCCTAACCCTAATTCTAACTTTGTCCCAATACCCTAACCCTAACTTTAGCCCCAACCCTAAACCTAACGTGAAAAATGGAAATAAATACATTTTTTTAATTGTTTTTCCCTAACCAAGGGGGTGATAAAGGGGGGTTTGATTTACTTTTTGTAGCGGGTTTTTAGGATTGGCTGCTGTCACACGCTAAAAGACGCTTTTTATTGGAAAAAATAGTTTTTGCATCACCACATTTTGAGAGCTATAATTTTTGCATATTTTGGTCCACAGAGTCATGTGAGTTCTTAATTTTTGCGGGACGAGTTGTCGTTTTTATTGGTACCATTTTTGGGAAAGTGACATTTTTTGATCGCTTTTTATTACGATTTTTTGGAGGTTAGAATGAACAAAAATCAGCAATCCATAAATTTCTTTTCGGGGGGCGTTTATACCGTTCCGCATGTGGTAAAATTGATAAAGCAGTGTAAGGTTCTTTGTCTCTGTTGACATGTTCCTTGAAACTCAGTTTTCCGTCGGCCATTTTGCTTTCTGTCTTTCTGCAGCTCTTGCCCTCAGTTAATATGGAGTTTCCAGTTTTCATGTTCCCGCCCTGATTCTTCCCTCTTGCTTCTCAAGCAACCTCAGCTGAACAATCAGTGCTCCTGAATCAAGCCTCAGTCAGTCTGTGACCTGACTCCTGGAAGCCTTGGACTTGTACTCCAGCTATTCCCTACTGAGGAACCTTGGAACACTTTTGGACTCTGGAAACCTGCTGTTTGGTGAATCCATGTTTGCAGAGGAATTACGGTACAGAGAAGAGATCCTGAACCTGCTTTGGAGATTTATTGTAGTGCTTGAAGTTAATCTGGCCTGCTGTGTCTCCTGTCGCTGTTCCTGCAAACTGTGTGAACTTTTCAGCATGCTTGTATGAAGTAATACAAGTAATTTCATTTCAATCTATGTCTCCTGTGTTTTCCTCGCACCCAAGCACAAGACGCTATAGGAACTGTACACTATACATGACAAGATTCAGGAGCCAATGTTTAGTGTCTGCTGGGTCTGGGAAAGCCGTGTCTGCTGTGACTGTGGATATCAGATGTCCGTTTAAATACCTTATGTGATGACAGTGGTTGTGACTTCTCACAACCATTCCAGGTGAGCGCATTCCCTTAAAATTTTACTCTGGAGTGTTACCACAGGTAAACACTATTGTTTTTTTTTTTTTTTCTTCCTTTCCTCTTCTCCTTCCAGCACTTCTGCCTTAAAAGATCTGGAAGATGGAGGCCCGCATAAAGGAACTTTGCGGAATGACTGATACAATCCTTTCAGATGTACAGACTTTAAAAACCCGTTTTGCAAGCCTACAGGACCTCACTAATCATAATTTGCAAGTGTTTGGACAGACTACCCAGGAATTGCGAGCCAGGATTGAGGCTCTAGAGGAACGAGCCCAGGCTCCTGCCATAACCCCAAGTTCTGGGATCCCCAAATTACCTCCTTTTCGTTTTGGCGGTGAACGTGAGAAATTCAGGGGATTTATTAATCAATGCAATTTATTTTTCTCTGCACATGCTTCACAATTTCCCACTGAACGATCCAAAGTGCTTACTATAATCATATTGCTTACCAATAAGGCTTTGATGTGGGCAAACCCTCTGATTGAGATTGAGGATGATTGTTTGAATCACCTTGATGCTTTTATTTCAGCCATGGGGCAGGTGTTTGATGACCCCAATCGAGGTGCAACAGCTGAAGCAGCCATGTTAACTTTGCGCCAAGGTAAGCGTTCAGTAGCCGAATATGCCCTGGATTTCAGGAGATGGGCTCTTGATACCACTTGGGACACTTCCGCTAAAAAATCTATTTTTCGGAAAGGGTTGTCTCCACTGATTAAGGATGAACTTGCTCGTGCCGACCCTCCCACTGCGTTAGGTGACTTTATTAACTATTGTATCCGTATTGATGCTCGTCTGACTGAACGCAGACAAGAGAGATGGTTTGAAAATAATCGCACTAACCTTTTACTACCTCCCTCCTCAGCTAAGGAACCTTTGAGTAGGATCACAAGGGAACCAGAACCTGAACCCATGCAGGTGGACTCTTTACAAAGACGGGTTAGTGATGCATGCAAAGAACATCGTATAAAGGAAAATCTATGTTTCTACTGTGGTAAGTCAGGGCACTTCATTATAAACTGCCCCAGCCGTTCTCGTAAGACTACTGCAGCAGTCATTCACTGTGAGTGTTGCGAGAAGAGCTCTGTCATGTCCGAGCCTCAGGCTCCAGAGAGATCTGCTGCAAGAGATCTTGATTTCTCGGACTTAAGCTCTGTTAGTTCTGGGGACGATGACGGTATAAACGCTGCAATTTTTCAAGTTTCCTCAGCGGTGTCCCAGCTGAGTTGTAAAAGAAACAATTCTCATTGCTTCCTTTCCATCAAACTCTGGGTTGACTCAGTCTGGGTGTCTAGCTCTGCTATGATCGACTCAGGAGCAAGTGGAAATTTTATGGATATCTCCTTTGCTCTGAAACAGGGGATACGTTCAGTGAAGAAGGCTACTCCAGTACAGATGGAGACTGTGGATGACTCTCTACTGACTTCTGGACCAGTGGATCAAGAAACAGAGCCTTTGAGGGTCCTTATGGGTAAAGATCATCAGGAGAAAATGTCTTTTATGCTTATCTCTTCTCCCCACTTTCCCATTATTCTAGGGCTACCATGGCTGCAGGCGCAGAATCCTACGATTAACTGGGAGACCAAGGAATTACACTTTCCGGAGAAACAGATGAGTCAAGGAGTTTCAGCTTGCTCTGTTCCTAAAGGAACCATGTCAGTCCCTGAACTACCAGCTGTATACCAGGACTATGTGGATTTATGTGACAAGAAGAACGCTGATCAGCTTCCTCCTCACCGTCCATATGATTGTCCAATTGAATTATTGCCTGGAGCCGAGATACCTTTTGGTAAGATCTACCCCCTAGCGGGGCCCGAGCTAAAAGCTTTGAAGGATTATATAGACGAAAATTTAGCCAAGGGCTTCATACGCCCCTCTTCATCTCCCGCAGGTGCACCCATCTTCTTTGTGAAGAAGAAAGATGGATCTCTGAGACCCTGCATAGACTATAGGGAACTCAATAAGGTTACTATTAGAAACCGTTATCCATTGCCTTTAATCCCTGAATTGTTGGAGAGAGTGCGGCATGCCAAAATTTTCTCTAAACTGGATCTCCGTGGGGCCTATAACTTGGTCCGTATTAGACCTGGGGATGAATGGAAGACTGCTTTCAGGTCACGCTATGGACACTTTGAATATCTAGTTATGCCTTTTGGTCTGAGTACCGCCCCAGCCACTTTCCAACACTTCGTGAATGATATCTTCAGGGATCTCCTAGATACATTTGTGGTGATTTATCTGGATGATATTCTAATTTTTTCTAACTCCACAGAGGAACATCATGGACATGTGAGAATGGTCTTAGAACGCCTAAGACAAAACCATCTCTACATCAAACTTGAAAAATGTGAATTCCATAGGACCGAAATTCAATTTCTGGGGTATGTACTATCTACGCAAGGGATTAGTATGGATGGAAGCAAGACCCAAGCCATCAAGGATTGGCCAATTCCTAGAAATGTGAAGGAGGTGCAGCGTTTCATCGGGTTTGCCAACTTCTATAGACGTTTCATTAAGAATTTTTCTGAGGTAGTGTCACCTATCACCCAACTTACCCGGAAACAATCTAGGTTCTCCTGGACCCCGCAAGCTCAGGAAGCATTTTCCTGTTTAAAGGATAAATTTACCACCGCACCTATCTTAGTACATCCCAACCCCAAGCTTGCCTTCATAATAGAGGTGGATGCTTCAGACTGTGCCGTTGGAGCTATACTCTCTCAGAGAACAGGTGAGAAGAATGTCTTGCATCCCTGTGCCTTCTTTTCCCAGCAGTTGTCTTCGGCTGAGAGGAACCACGATGTGGGCAATAGAGAATTGTTGGCCATTATTGCCGCCTTCAATGAATGGAGACACCTTCTTCAGGGAGCTGCACAGCAAATAGTCGTCCTGACAGACCATCGTAACCTTGAATTTATCAGGTCGGCTAAGTGCCTGACTCCTCGCCAGGCTCGCTGGAATCTTTTCCTAAACCAATTTAATTTTGTCATTTCTTATAGACCAGGATCGCGCAATGGAAAGGCTGATGCACTCTCTAGGATTCATTCAGCAGAGACAGTCCACTTACTCCTCCTAAGACTATTCTTCCTGACTCTAGATTCCTGGGAGTGATTCATAATCAAGACCTACTTAAGGACATCAAGGAAGCATACCATGCGGATTCTTTGTTGGCTCAACCCCCAAGGGACGTAAGTCTTGTCTTTAAGAATGGTGTGTGGATTCAGGGACAACGTCTGTATATACCTGAAACAGTCAGATTGAGAGTATTGCAACTCATCCACGATTCCAAGATAGCCGGGCATAGGGGAATTCTAAAGACACAAGAATTTCTTTCTCGTTTCTTTTGGTGGCCCACTTACAGGAAAGATGTCTTAAACTATGTCACTTCATGTGAAGTCTGTGCAAGATGCAAAACACCTCGCTCCTCACCAACTGGTCCGTTGCAACCTCTTCCCACCCCGTCCCGCCCGTGGCGATCCATTTCTATGGACTTCATTGTGGAGTTACCAACCTCTCAAGGGAAGAATACCATTCTAGTGGTGGTTGACCGTCTAACAAAGGCAGCTCATTTTATCCCTTGAGTCGGCTTACCCACTGCAAAACAGACATCAGACTTGATGATTAAGAATGTGTTTCGCTTACATGGAGTACCGGATGAGGTCATTTCGGATCGAGGGGTGCAATTCACTTCAAGGTTTTGGCAAAATTTCTGTGCAGCATTGGACATTAAAGTAAACCTTTCTTCTGCTTTTCATCCCCAAACTAATGGACAGACAGAACGAACCAATCAGACCCTGGAGCAGTATCTCCGCTGTTTTATCTGCCACCTACAGGATGATTGGGTGGATCTACTTCCACTGGCTGAGTTCTCTTATAACAACTCTCAGAGCGCCTCCACTAAGCAGTCTCCTTTTTACTTCAATCTAGGTTATCATCCTAACATTCTTCCTCGATTTCCCATAGATACGCCCTTGCCGGCAGTGGCTGAAAGAATCACTTCTTTACAAAAGAATATGGATCTTCTAAAGGAAAATCTAGAATTGGCTCAGGAAAGGTACAAGAAAGCAGCAGATAAATTTCGTAAACCTGCACCAGCTTTCAAGGTAGGAGATTTGGTCTGGCTGTCAACCAGAAATCTTAAATTAAAGATTCCATCGTCTAAATTGGGACATAAGTACATTGGACCTTATAAGATCAATAAGATTATAAGTGCTGTTGCTTGTCGTCTTCAACTGCCCAGAACTATGAGAATCCACCCTGTCTTTCATGTATCCCTACTAAAGGCTGCAACACCCAATACGTTTCCTGGACGTTCTTCTCCTTGCCCTGACCCAGTGCTGGTCGATGGTCAGGAAGAATTTATGGTGGAAAGGATTCTAGATTCCAGGTTGTACAGAAATCAGTTGCAATATTTGATTAAATGGCAGGGCTACCCAGTGGAGGACAACTCATGGGAACCAGTCAATAATGTAAATGCTCCTCGCCTGCTCCGCCAGTTTCATCAGAGGTACCCTGACAAGCCTGGTCTGAGGTCATCCGGAGGTTGTCCCTAAGGGGGGAGTAATGTAAGGTTCTTTGTCTCTGTTGACATGTTCCTTGAAACTCAGTTTTCCGTCGGCCATTTTGCTTTCTGTCTTTCTGCAGCTCTTGCCCTCAGTTAATATGGAGTTTGCAGTTTTCATGTTCCCGCCCTGATTCTTCCCACTTGCTTCTTAAGCAACCTCAGCTGAACAATCAGTGCTCCTGAATCAAGCCTCAGTCAGTCTGTGACCTGACTCCTGGAAGCCTTGGACTTGTACTCCAGCTATTCCCTACTGAGGAACCTTGGAACACTTTTGGACTCTGGAAACCTGCTGTTTGGTGAATCCATGTTTGCAGAGGAATTACGGTACAGAGAAGAGATCCTGAACCTGCTTTGGAGATTTATTGTAGTGCTTGAAGTTACTCTGGCCTGCTGTGTCTCCTGTCGCTGTTCCTGCAAACTGTGTGAACTTTTCAGCATGCTTGTATGAAGTAATACAAGTCATTTCATTTCAACCTATGTCTCCTGTGTTTTCCTCGCACCCAAGCACAAGACGCTATAGGAACTGTACACTATACATGACAAGCAGTTTGATTCTTCGGGTCAGTACATTACGGCGATACCTCATTTATATAATTTTTTTATGTTTCGGCGCTTTTATACAATAAAAACAATTTTCTATAAAAAATAATTAGTTTTGCATCGCTTTATTCTGCGAGCTATACCTTTTTTATTTTTTTGCTGATGATGTTGTATGGTGGCTTGTTTTTTGCAGGACAAGATGACGTTTTCAGCGGTACCATGTTTATTTATATCCGTCTTTTTTATCGCGTGTTATTCCACTTTTTGTTCGGCGGTATGATGATAAAGCATTGTTTTTTGCTTTGTTTTTCTTTTGCTTTTTTTTAAGGGGTTCACTAAAGGGATTAACTAGTGGGACAGTTTTATAGGGTGGGTCGTTACGGATGCGGCGATACCAAATATGTGTACTTTTATTGTTTTTTTTTTTATTTACATGAAGAAATGAATTTATTGGGGAATTTTTTTTTTTTTCTTTAGGAATTTTTTTTTTACATTTATTTATTTTTTTTAACTTTTTTACTTTGTCCCAGGGAGGGACATCACTGTATAAGGTCAGATCACCGATCTGACACTGTGCACAGCACTCTGTCAGATCGGTGATCTCACAAGCAGTGCTGCAGGCTTTCTCAGCGCCTGCTCTCAGCAGGCACTGAGGAAGCCGCCTCCCTGCAGGTCCCCGTAGGACCCCGCGGCAATCTTGGATCCGGGGTCCTGCAGGGAGGAAGCCCTCAGAACAGCGCGATCACATCGCACTGTTCTGAGGGTCTCAGAGAAGCATGCAGGGAGCCCCCTCCCTGCGCGATGCTTCCGTGTGCCCCCGGTACACTGCGATCACGTTTGTTCGCAGTGTGACAGGGGTTAATGTGCCGGGAGCAGTCCGTGACCGCTCCTGGCACATAGTGCCGGGTGTCAGCTGTGATAATCAGCTGACACCCAGGCGCGATCGGACTCACTCCAGGAGCGCGGTCCGATCGCATGTGACGTACTATCCCGTCCATGGTCATACAGGCCCAGGTACCATGGACGGGATGGTACGTCCGATGGCAGAAAGGGGTGAAAATGAGGTATTGTATTTTTCCAAAGCCCATTTGAGAACCTATATAAATTTCCATTTTTTTGGTACTTTTTCCTGTAAAGAGAGAATTTTTATCCATATTGTCTTTTTAAATGTATGATTAATAAAACTTTAATTTTTTACAAATAACTTTTGTGTCACTTCAAATTATTTTTTTGGAAGAAGATCTTTGCAAAAAAAAAAAGTGAAAAAAACTGGTTTGAGGGGGCAATGTCACATTGGTAGAGTCCCTGGGGTTCCAGAACAGCAGAAACCCCCATAAGTGACACCAGTTTACAAACTACACCTCTCAATTAATTCATCTTGGGGTGCAGTGATCATATTGACACCACAGGTGGGTCATAGAATTTTATGCCATTTGGCAGTGAAGAAAAAATTGCCCCCCCCAAAAAATTGTTTTTGCCCCAGATTTTACATTTTCACATGGGAAAATGGGTAAAAATGGTTCCAAAATGCGCCACACAATATCTGCTGAATGTGGCAGCACCCCATATGTGATTGTACAGTACTGCTCAGACACACAGTGAGACTCGGGAGGGACGGAGCGCTTTTTGACTCTTGGAGAACAAATAATTAGAGAATAGCTTCCAGACTCCAAATACAGATCCCCTAAATGCCAGAATGTCATTTCCGTTAACAGATAACAGGTGGGGATTTTCTTTTTTTGTGGATTGTATTGATGCTTTTATTGGAAACATTTTACATAACATTTAGAATCACATTTATCCTGCTCTACACACTGAGCACTAACTTTGGGATTCCCATCTAAATATCAGAGTAACGTGATTCAGATGAAACCCCCCAAGGGATCCATTCACTACAATGAGGCAGCAGAGTTACTCTGGACTCCGTCTGGCCTCTGTTCAGTGGTGTCCTTATTTTCAGAAGTGCACAAAACTGGCAGACCATGCTTTTATGTACGACTAAATAGACGAACAAATCCGACTCATACGTCAGATAGCGTCCACAGTGCCTTCATCTGCCTCATCTTAGGGAATCTTCGGCAGGGGATTCCATCTGAATCACGTATTTCAGAGCTTTACACGGATGCTGCGGTGTATTAATATACAACAATAACAGTAATATTAGTGGCAATGGGAGAATACACAAAAATAAATAATAATAAAATAAAATATTTTGGATTATACACTTACTTTTTCCTCCTTGTGGATGTTTTTGGTTCTACTGTCTTTTGGGTGGTCTTTCACCTTTTTGTGAGCATTGGTGATTTTGGAAAAATTTATTAATATATTATATTTTGATTTCCTTTGAATATATTCTTATTTTTCGTTGGTGCTCAAATATTGGTTAAAATGCCATGATCGCAGCATCTAGAAGATAGCAAAGGGTTAACATCATTAGGACCTGATCCAATCAGGTCCCCATGAGGTCACTTGTCAGAGCTACAGCTCTGCACAGGCATTGCAGCGCTTGCAGGATCCTGGGGGTCCTGAGCGCTGCGAAACTGCTGAACGTTCAAAGGCCAGCGCTGCACAGTGCCCAGCAAGCGTCGATACTTATGTACAGTGAGCAGTCGGGAAGCTGCTAAATTCTGCTAATCCTAAAAGGTTCACATTCTTTTGCCATTCAGAGAAATGTGATACTTTTTTATTGAGAAAAATGATCCAAAGACAGTCCATTAAATTTTTAAATGATTTATTTGCTAGCTTTAGATCGCTCTACCTACTTCTAGGACTTTTCTGAAAATCAGAAGTAGTTTTAGATCAAATTGATTCAGAAATATGGTAAATTCTGAAGTATTCACAAACTTTCAAGCACCAATGTATAAGTGTGCTGCATAGTTAATTTCTCTGCCTTAGGCTGGTGTCACACTTGCGAGTGTGATGCGAGAAACTTGCGCGAGTCTCTTGCATCAACACCAGGCGCTGCCGCTGACACACAGGACCGGAGCGTGCGGCTGCATAGAAATATATGCAGCTGCATGCTCTAGTTCGAGTGCTGGGTGTTGATGCGAGACTCGTACGAGTTTCTCACATCACACTCACAAGTGTGACACCGGCCTTACAGAAAAGATGTTTTTCTTAGAAAATCCTAGAAAACAATCTAGGACCCTGGTCATCCAGTCTTTCTTGTGTAAGACAAGGCTATTCAAGGACAATACTGACTTGGTCATCGGTATGAAAACAAGCAACGTTGATCTTGTCAGACAAAATAATTCTTGAGTTAATTCAAATGACATATAGTATTTATTTTGCTTATTTAGCCAATAGTTTCTGTTAGTTTGTAAGGTGGCTCCTATATTGGCAAATTACAAAAAAGTCCCCTTGAAAGCCTAGTTTAAGGAATGTGGGGAGGAGGACTGGAGTAGGTTTTGCTGTCATCATCCTATACAGTAGAACTTTTTGGCCTTGTCTTTATGTCTCTATTTTTACTGTAACCTCACTTCTAAAACTTCCTAACTGCTTAATTATGGGAGACAGATGCTATGGGTGCTTTCCGTGTCACAATAAATGTATGCTCCATTGATGGCGTAAAGAGAACAGTTCAATGTTTCCACTGCCATTTTACTGCCCAATAGCTGTGCTTAGCTTGTGCCACCAGAGACACATTGTAAAAAAGGATGGATTCCCTTTTTGGAACAAGGATTTTACCCAATTGTTTTTTTCAGATTTCTTTTCACTTTTGCAGCACCTGGAAAAAGGTACTCGTACAGTGAAAATCCGCTATTGATGCCAGACACTGAAATATGTTAGGAAGTCCATTAGTTAAATTCTAATATTAATGTCTAGAGTGCCTTTTTTTTAGCTCTCCAAAGTATTATAGTAGCACATACACAAACCTATAAAACACTGCAAGTGCTGTCAGCATCTGTGACAAATATAAGTATATAAATTTCTGAATAAGGTCAACTTAAAGCTACATTTAGAGCTCAGAAAAGGGTCTAATCACATCTGAATTTTAAATCCATTTGCATTTAAATGCTAATTGTATTAATACCTATAACGTAAAAATTAAGCTTTTATGTGCACAGATTTCATGCACACAGCGGTGTACAGAACACAGATACAATTTTGGGCGTCAGCTGAACGGAACCCTATGGACACATTTGATGCATCTATAGTATTACAGTTTGCAGACTCCATATACAGAGCCCCTTATTGCTAGAAGAGAAGAATCCCCATCAAGTGACCCCATTTTGGAAATTATGACTCAATTGGGTCACTATGGCAACAATTGGGACCCTGCGTCACGCTGTGGGGTCTCAAAACCAAAGGCAGAGGGGCTGTCATGTCTCTGCATGCTCCTGGAATGCTTTGATCGCACCATTTAGCGGGTTAAAGTGCCAGGAGCAGTGCGGGACCCCTCCTGTCACTGAGTGCCAGGTGTCAGCTGTCAGAATCAGCTGACACCCGGTGGCGATCGAGCGTGCACAGCCTGTGTGCGTGCACATTCGCGATGCAGCAATAATACAATCCGGGTTAATAAGGCCCAAGGCACGTTGATGTATTATTACTGCAAAAGTCAGAAAGAGGTTAAAAGTCATTAAATAGATTACTAAGTGTCTTAAAATTGCTTGAGTAATGAAAAGAAGATTAAATTATGGTTACACTTTATTTATGCTTTATTTATGCTAACTTGTATAGTGTCATCATATACTTCAGCCATTTACAGACAATATCACTTGAAAGGTATTCTGTCTACATTAAAAGATATATTTCACAATTTAATCATTCATCGTGGATTAAAACACAGTGTTTTCACTTCCTACAATTTAAATGTACCGGTATCCCATATTGATTAACTGTACCATGTAAATTAAGAGTATTGTATTGTGCTAGTTATTCTGATAACAGAGGGCAGAAAATATGTGCAAGTTTTAGGGTATGTGCACATGACATCTTTTTCGGGTGCATTTTGCCTGGAACCCACTGACAAAGTGCAAAAAAAAAAAAAAAGCTATGAACAATGAACATAATGCACACCAATGTAAAAATGACTTGATGTGCATGTGTTCTGTCTCTTAATTGCTTCAGGCTTAGAAAGACAGGAGGCAGTTAAAAGAAGTAACATTTTCATTCTTTGGGTGGCTTCCACTTAGAAGTTGTTTACTATTTGAAAAAAAAAATAGATTTTATTGCCAGAAAAAATGAAAGATGAAGACGCTTTGGAAAAAACTTCACCAATGTTTTCCCTAAACATCTTCGCTTTGGAAAACTCGGGGCTGTGCTGATGTCTAACAGAAGCCTTGTGCAAATATTCTAAGGACGAAGAAAAAAATATGCAGTTTTTGGCAGGTATCATGTGTAGCTGTGAAAGCAGTTTGCCTACTGTACATCTCTATAACTTAAGATATAATGAAGATACAGTATACAACCATATTCTGTAATGTTATACCCCAATCATACAATACAAGTTTATAGCTGATTCTTGTGATTAGTGAATGTTGCATCTTCCAAGCTGACAAAATTAGGAATTTCTTCATTAGATGATGACCAGGGTTAGGTTCTTCACAAAGACAAAACAGTCCGGATACTAGAAAAAAAATACATTGTTTGAAGACATTGACAGTACAAAATATCAATAGCAATTTTTTGCCTTTAAATTTTTCTTTTAAGGCTTCATATAATATGTCATATAGTGGACTTTAACCCCTTCCCAACAGGGTGATTTTCTGTTTGTTTGTTTTTGCCGCTCCTTCTTCCAAGAGCCATAACTTCTTTATTTTCCCAACTATATAGCCCTATGAGGGCATGTTTTTTCGCTCTGTGAGATGGACTTTTAATTGACACCATTTATTTTACCAAGTAATGTACTGGAAAACGGGGAAAAAAAGTAAAAAACATGACATAATTCATAGTTGTCATTCACAGCAAACCACCACAGGGGATCATTGCCGACAGCAAACCACCACAGGGGATCATTGCCGACAGCAAACCACCACTGGGGATCATTGCCAACAGCAAACCACCACCGGGGATCATTAACGGCAGCAAACCATCATTCATAGTTTATTTCATTATAAAAAAAAATTGAGAAAATAGAATTAGACTTACCGGTAATTCGGTTTCTAGAAACCTTAAACGACAGCATAGGAGGTTGTCTCCATGCCCTAATGGGGGACAGGAAGCACAAGAGGTTAAAAAGCCCCTCCCACCTCCCTCTCACCAGTGGATTATAACGTACACCATAGCACCAGTTACCTTCACATCCTCGGAATTATCCAAGAATATAGGGAAGGAATTAGTGCTGTCGTGGAAGGTTTCTAGAAACCGAATTACCGGTAAGTCTAATTCTATTTTCTCTAGCAACCTTCCACGACAGGATAGGAGGAATAACAACCTATACTGCACTAGGGGGGACCACGGCCTGAAGCACTTTGCGGCCAAAAGCTAAATCACTGTTGGACAGGAGGTCCAACCTATAATGTTTGGTGAAAGTATGAAGGGAAGACTAAGTTGCAGCCCTGCAGATCTGCTTGGAGGATGCACCTGCCCGTTCAGCCCAAGATACTGACGTGGATCGCGTTGAGTGAGCTTTAATGTTAGTCAGGGGAGTTATACCCTGCGCCAGATATGTTTCGGAATTGGCCTTTTTAATCCAGTTCCCTATTGTATTCCTGGTCACCTTTCTACCCTTATTTCTTCCTGACGGATGGATAAACAAGTTCTGGTCTATTCACCAGGACCTAGTAAGACTTAAATAATGTAAGACTACCCGCCTTACATCCAGTGAATGGAATTCTACTTCTCTAGGATTTGCTGGATTCTGGCAAAACGAGGGAAGAATAATTTTCTGAGACCTGTGAAAGTTGGACACTACTTTCGGTAAGAAGGATGGTTCCAGGGAAAGAATTATGGAATCATTTGTGACAGTAAGATATGGCTCTCTAACCGATAGGGCCTGCAGTTCCCCTATTCGTCTAGCTGACGTGATTGCTACGAGAAACGCCACTTTATATGAAATAAACTGTAATGAACATTCAGCCAGAGGTTCAAATGGGGGCTTTGTGAGCCCTTTAAGAACAATATTTAAGTCCTACTGAGGAACCACAGGTTGCTTTTTTGGATGTAGTCTAGTAGCTGAAGTCATAAATCTTTTTATCCAGCGGTGGCTAGCTAAGTCTTGATCAAATATAGAGCTTAAAGCTGCCACCTGCACTTTAAGAGTACTAGGCCTGAGGCCTAATTCAAGCCCTTTCTGTAAGAAGTCCAGTATGCGGGAAATATTAGGGCGAGTTGGGTCGGGAGGAACCAGAAGACACCACGAAGCAAACTTTTTCCATATTTTATTATATATGGCATTGGTGACTGGTTATCTTGACCCCTGCAGGGTAGCGATTACCGCATCCGATAGACCTTTACTTTTTAGTATTTGGGCCTCAGAAACCAGGCAGCCAATTTTAAACCCTGAAGATTCGGGTGACATAGTAGTAGAAGGTCGCTCTCTAGGGGCAGGTGAACTGGACCATCCACTTGGAAGTTCTCCTATCAGAGCGAACCAGCTCGTCTTCGGCCACATTGGGGCCACTAATATAGTAGGGGTTCGATCTTCTCTGATTTTCCGAAGGATCACTGCTAAGATAGGAATTGGGGGAAAGACGTAGGCCAGTCTGAAGGTCCATTTGTGGGCAAACGCATCCACTCCCAGAGACTTGTCTCTGGGGCTCAGGGAAAAAAACTTCTCCACCTTGGCATTTCGACTAGATGCTAGGAGATCTACTTCTGGAAGGCCCCACTTGTACACCAGTGTTTGAAAAACTCTCGCGTTCAGACTCCATTCGCCCGGCTGCACATTGTGTCTGCTCAGGAAGTCTGCCTGCAGATTGTAACTTCCCCTTAGATGAACTGCTGATAATGAGATGAGGTGTTTCTCGGCCCACGAAAATATTCTCTCTGAAATTCTTTTCAGGTTGCTGAATTTCGTGCCACCCTGATGTTTTATGTGGGCTACCATGGTCATATTGTCGGAATACACCTTGACATGTCGACCTTGGACCTGGTCTACTGCTGCTAGTAGGGCTTCTTCTACGGCCTTTAGCTCTCTGCAGTTGGAGGATCTTAGACTCATCTCCTGACTCCATAACCCCTGGTATGGAACTTGGTCTACCATAGCTCCCCAACCTTTTTTGCTGGCGTCTGTAGTCACCGAGACTAGTGGGGACTGCAACCAATTTACACCTTTGCGTCAATTCTTGGGTTTGTCCACCATAACAGGGATGTTCTGACTCCTCCTGTGATGAGGACCTTCTTGTTCAAAGACCAGTGGTCGCCGTTCCAATTCTTCAGGATGTGGGATTGAAGCAGCCTGGAATGAGCTTGTGCCCAAGCCACTGACTGTATGCATGATGTCATCGACCCCAGAAGCAACATAGCTGACCGAAGGGTTGAGGAGCTCTTTTTGCTGAAACTGTTTGCTTTCTGAATCATGGACATCTGATGTTCTTTCGGAAGGAAGGACATCGGTTTTCTCGCATCCAACAGCACCCCTAGGAATCTTCTTTTCTGAGCCGGCTGAAGGCAGGATTTTTTTACATTTGGAACCCAACCTAAGGAGCGAAGAATGTCCAGAGTGTGTTCCACTTGTTCTTGCAGGACCTGATAGGAAGTGCCTATTATCCATAAGTCGTCCAAGTACAGGACTACGCATATGCCCTGGCTTCGGATATGAGCAACCGCCTCCGCCATGACTTTTGAGAATACCCTTGGAGCTGATGATATGCCAAAGGGAAGCACATTGAATTGGTAGTGTTTCCTTTCTACACCCTCCTGAATCGCAAATCTTAGGTTTTTCCTGTGGCATAGATGAACCGGAATGTGGAAATATGAATCGTTCAGGTCTATTGTTGCCATGAAGGAGTAAGTAGTTATTAGTGGAATGGCCGTTTTCACTGACTTCATCTTGAACTTGCGATATACGATATGTTGATTGAGGGACTTCAAGTTTACTATTATCCTTGCTTCTCCTGTAGGTTTTTTTTTACAAGGAACAGCCTGGAAGAGTGACCCTCCCCATGCTCTTCCAAAGGAACCAGTGAGACGGCGTTGGAGCGAACTAGGTCTTATATGCCCGCTATTAGGAACATCTGGGCCTCCTGAGATGGTAGGGAGGTGACCCTCAGACTCCTGGGGGAGGGGAGGGGAGGAGGACTCGAATTCCAGTAGAAGGCCCTCTTTTATGACACTGAGGACCCTGAGGACACTGAGGACCCAGCGGCGGCTGGAAATCGACTGCCAAATGTGAAGGAACTTCGAGGGCCTCCCCCCCACGGGGTCAGAGTCATTTCACCTGCTGTTGCTGCTGGGGAATAAGGATATTTCTACCCCTCCCTGTCTTTCCTTTGCCCCTTGTCTGTAGGGCCTGGTTCTGGGGGCTCGAAAAAAACGTTTCCTGGAGGACCTCTGCTCCGGAAGAGCTTTTTTCTTATCTGTGGCTCTCTAAAGGATTTCATCTAAAGCTGGGCCAAAGACAAGTTCATCCTTGAAGGGTATGGAGCAAAGCTTGATTTTAGAAGTAACATCCCCGCTCCACATCTCGAGCCATAAGGCTCTCCTGGCAGAGTTGGACTGTGCCAATGTTCTAGCGGAGGTACGGATTGTCTCCATAGAGGCATCTACAAAGTATCCTGTCGCTCTCTGAAGGATGGGCAGTGAGTCAAGGAGCTCGCCTCTTGAGGTACCCTGAGAGATATGATTCTCCAGTTCCTCCAGCCACCTAAAGAGGGATCGAGAGACACACGTAGAGGCAACAGCAGATTTTAAAGCAATAGCTGAGGTTTCCCAGGCCTTCCTCAGAAGGCTCTCTGTTTTACGGTCCATCGGATTCTTCAATTGCGATACATCTTCAAAGGGGAGGATAGTTTTTTTTAACTACCCGACTCACTTGTATGTCCACTTTTGGTGTATCTAAATTAAAGGTATCACCCTCTAAGGGACACCTGCGTTTGAATTCAGAAGGGGAGGAAAAGCGTTTCTCAGGGAACTCCCATTCCTGAGTGATCATGTCCCGAATGGTTTTATGCACCGGGAATCCCGCTTGCTTAGACCCCTCCAGCCCCCCAAACATCTTATCCTGAGCCGTCTGAGAAACCTGTTCCTCCTTGAACCCCATGGTGGCCCTAACAGCACTGACCAGTTCTTCTATATAGTCCGAAAAGAAAAGATATCTCCTGACCTCCATATCCCTAAGGCCCCCTAACTCTACCCATCTTTCAGAGCCTGAATCATGTGAATGTTCTGACTCAGACTCTGAATCAAACTGAAGCCTACGCTTTTTTGTGGGAGGAGGACCTAGTGACGAAGCTGAAGGTAGTGGCAGAGGAAGGGTGGAGGGGAGGCAAGAGCAGCTAGCGAAGACTAAACCTCCTGTTTGACCAAACTACGTATCTCGTCAATTAGAGAGGGGTGCTCTGCTCTGATTACACTATCTGTGCCCGCCTGGCATAGTTTTTTCTTCCATGAAGCAGAGAGTCTTTTGCTGCAGATGTCGCATTTAACAGGCTAAGTGGTGCTTTTATGGGAAGGCTTGTCTTTCTAAAAGATAAGAAGTGATGCATCATTTAGAACTGATCCTCCCTGCTACCATCTTTCAGGTCCCTCCCCCATTACACTCACTGTGGCTGGGGCTGCGCTGGGCTCTGCAGATGCAGGGCAGGAAGCACTGTCCATAATGACAGAGGACCATTCGCCTTACCTGTCGGCGTCTTCTGGCGGTTTTTATGGAACCATAATACTGCCCTCAGCACTATCGAGTTTTCCTCTCCCCCTCCTCCAAGGTCCGGTGCAGGCCCTCGATCTGGGCGAGCTCAGAGTGCGGTCGGCGCCCGGAAAACCACTGCCGAAAGCGGCCTGCGTTCCATAGGACTGCCTATACCGGAAGTGACCTCCGACCCGAGGATTCACTTCTGGAAAGCTGGCGCCGTGCACACCAGGAGGAGGGGGGAGGCCGGAGGGCTGTGGGAGTCCTCCAGCTGGGGATCACTGGCCCGCTTTACCCCTAGCAGGGGCGCAGGTGGGTCAGGAAAGGTCCCGAAGTCCCGCAGGAAGACGGGAACAGCAACTGCGGAGGGAGGGCAGAGCCGACCGACCACCGCTGTCCGGCATCAGGATTTACAGGTAGCTGCAGCAGCCGGCCACACAGCATACCGATAACCTCTCCCTGCCCCATGGGGGACAGAAAAAACACTGGTGAGAGGCAGGTGGGAGGGGCTTTTGAACCTCTCTTGTGCTTCCTGTCCCCCATTAGGGCATGGAGACAACCTCCTATGCTGTTGTGGAAGGTTGCTAGAGAAACAATGTTTCTTGTTAGCTCTTTAACAAGACCTGTAACATTTTTTATTTTTTGGTTAATGGGGCCGTGTTAGGGTTTTGTACCTTGCGGGTTGGAGATTACTTTTTTATTGATTCCATTATAGGGTTGATATGATGTTATGAATGATCACTTCTTATTGTGGTTTGTTTTTGCAGTGTTGCGGTAACACAAAAACCCAAAAGTAATTCTGATGTTTCAGTTATTTCTTTTCACGGATCTTGTGTATTCTATGTATATATATCTATTCTTTATAAAACATGTCAGTGTGATTTTACTGTACAGCGCACTGAATTGCCAGCTTTTAAAAAAATGATCAGTTTTTTCGATGGCTACGTAAAAAAAAAACAGATCAGTCACATCAGTTTTTCCCAATCTGTAACGGATCTGTCGAGACAACGGATTGTGACTGACAGCAAAAAACTGATGTGTGAAAGAGGCCTAAGCCACCCTATATTTATGAAATATTCATAAAAAAATTAAGGAAAGTATACCTTTTTCCTTTGCGTAAAAGTTCGAATGCTTCATTGATCTCCTCAAGTCGCAAGTTGTGCGTTATCAGTCGGTCAAACTCAAATTTCTTATTCACATAATCATCCACAAGTTTTGGTACATCGACTTTACTTTTCCAACCTGTCCCAAGAGACAGAAGCTATTAAAGTAGAAGACTGCAAAGAGTTATATTTCCTTTTGAAGGGAAATTCTCGCTTTTAGTTATAAAAATACTGCATATATTAAGCAGCTTTTTGCTGCATTTTTACAATTTATGAAAGTTAATTTTATTCACCATAACCACTGAAAAATAACCATAACCACAAGAGTTAGGTTAGATTATTTTAGCATTTTTTTCCAGTTTTTCATTACATTCAATGGGTAAAAAACACTGCAAAAATTCTGCAGATGTTCAAAAACGTTGCATGCCCAAATTCAGTCAGGAGAGTTTCTACCCAGTTTTACAGCCATCCTGGAATATAGCAAATTCTTTTGATCTGTGCCATTCTTGCATTCAGTTTTCCACACTCTGATCATCAAAAAAGATCTGCCAAATAAAAATGTTCTCCTCTTCTGCAGTTTTTACTGACAGTCACAAGTTGTAACACATAAGCTTAGAATGGATTTTTTTGCATTACCTCCAAAAACAGCTCCTGCCAGAACTCGCCCAGTTAGAAGACACATTGGATCAAATGTCAAGGTAGAATTTGAAGGAGCCACACCTACAATCACAGTTTTTCCACAGCCAAAGTGACTGCATAAAAGAGCAGATTTCTAATGAAAAACATAAAAAAATATTAACATAGCTTACTTAGCATTAAGAAATAGCTTTTGTGGTTACAGTACATGAACGGCACCTGCTTCATTCAGTGTCTATAGGACTTCCAAGTGCAGCATTAAACTAGTCCCATAAACAATGAATAGAGTGGAGGTCATACATGACCACAGAGTCAAGAATGGGACTGCTGAGCTCAGTCTCCATCTCAGAATCACTGGCTGGAGTTTCATCCAGTGCTCAAACCCCCAGCAATAAGCAAGTTATTGTCTATTTTATGCATAGTTAATAGTGATAAGCGAGTATGCTCATTGCTTGGGTGTTCTCTGAGTATTTGGAAATACTCGAGATTTAGTTTGTGTTGACTGCAGCTGCATGATTTGTGGCTGCTGGACAGCTTGAACATATGTGAGGAATGCTTGTTTGTTAAGGAATCCCCATATGTATTCAGGCTGTCAAGCAGCCGCAAATCATGCAGCTGTGGTAACAGAAACTAAATTTCCGAGCACGCCCAAATACTCAGACATAACCCGAGCGTGCTCGGAAAAACCCAAGTAACGAGCACACTCACTCACTAATGGGGAATTCACATGCTTTTTGGGACTAATCCATTAATATTTCATGTTAAAGCATGCCTGACATTTCAGCCAATGTTTTAGAATAAACTGTTGGGTGTGTACATGAGCAAATAGGATTAGTTCTGCCCATTATATGGCTTGCATCCTGAATTGATCAACAATTTTTCACTCCTACGTGCTAGATCTGTATTTTTCAGTTGTTTCAGCACTAATGGCAGCAGACTAGCTGCTATGATTTATTCCATATACAGATAGATTTTTGCTGTCCTGTATCTTTATACAGAAGCAGCAGCATACATAAAAATTGAGCAGTGTAGCTGTAAATCCAACACTGGCTGGAATACTAGAAAGCAGCATGTAGTCTCTGAAGTTGCTTTAGAACATTGAGTCGCCCTCCAGAGCAATGGGAACTCGGATCTGAGCCTATAGAATTCTATGGGGGATGTCACGGCCACACAGCTCAGTCCGTTGCTCTGGTGCTCACCCTTTAATGTGGGATATTTACAGGGGAGTTGAATATTGGTGTGGGGATTCGTGACGCCACCTGTGGTACCTGGTCAGGGTGACCAGTGCTGCTATGCAGATCCACTGAAGGGTTGGTATTGTGCAGCTAGATGTTAGGCCTCCCACAGGTGAGGCTGAGTCCTTCAGGGCAGATAGATGTGTAGGGATGCAGGACAGACGGGGACCCGGCAGTTAGGGGTCAGAAATAGGACACACACACAAGTCACTTTGGTACCTTTACTGAAGATGTTGCAGGCACTCCCCGGAGCACTGTAGGGTGAAGGGTGCACATCCAGATTCCTCCACTGAGTAGGTGTGTTGCCTCCTGTTCCTTGACTTTTAGTAATGAAGTCCTGGCCTGCATGTAGCTGGGCCTAACTTAGTGTCCGGCTGACCTTGTGTTTGGACCTTCTCTGAAAGAACAGGGTCCCTTGGCCAGTACCTGTCGAACTCTGTCCTCCTGATACTGCTACGTATCAGCTCTGTGGTACTCCTGGGACTTGTAGTCCTCCAGGAACTCCGGTGTTCTCCTAATGGGTTGTGGAGATCCCTATAGGCTCGGACCCCGGTGTCCGGTCAATACTTGTTGAGGTGAGCCGTTAAGGCTCCTCTGCCTCTTTTACTTCTCTTTCCACTCTCCTTCGGCCTACCCGGGCCCTCACACGATCACACACACTGACAGTTTGTGGGCTGCCTCTTCGCCGCTCTCAAAGCATCGGCACGCTTTCTCACTGAGCTGCACTCACTCGTTTCAGCTCTGACTAGACTGGAGTGGATTCAGCTCCACTTTACTAGCCTCCACTCTGCTGAACTGAACTGCTCTGCAGTCTCTCTAATCTCAGCTCTGCAGACTGACATTACTGCAGTCCCTCAAATCTGAGCTGACTTCACCTTAATGCAGACTGCAGCCTTCAGACTGACCGCTCTTTCCTGTCTTTACCCTCCTTTTATATGACTATAGGAGCTCCCTCTGGTGGTCTTAGAGATGGGTGAAGGTGTGTGAATGTATATTGAGACCTCTAGTGGTAAATTCCTTCTGTGCACCCTTCTGGGAGATATGAATTCAGTCGCATTTGGGCTCCACAACATCACTTATTTTATTTTTGCTAGCCATTTAAAAGGTGTAGCGACAGCAGTATTATTTTGTTTCTCCTACTGAGAAAAATCTATCTTTGCTCCTGTGTAGCCCAGCTACGCAGGCACACATAAAATCCAGGAGAATGCACAGGAAGGTAATCGCAAAAGCTTGCTATTCATGCACTTCACTCACAATTTCAGACACACCCACTAGGGGTATAGGAGGTGGTGACACGTAGCAGAGCTCAGTCTGTTTCCTGTCTGAGAAGAGCTCAGATCAGTCAGTCTTCAGACAGTGCAGTTCAGTGCCAGTTCAGTCTGGACTAGGAGAGAGGACTGAATCCTCGCAGAGCTAGCGTAGCTCACCTGACAGAGAAGTGGAGGCTAGTACGGGTGAAGTGCATCATCCTAGCCTAGTCAGAGCTACCCTTAATCAGTACCTCAGTAGAAGCTGAAACAAGAGGAAACTGAGAGCTGCTCAGCGAGCTTGGAAGAAAGCTGACTATTTCCATCGAAAGCTACAAGTGCTTATGCAAAGAGCAGAAGCAGGGCGAAGGGCACAGTGGAGAAGATAGAGAAGTGCTTTAGGTATTGGATTGCCTGCACTAAATTGCCGGACACCGGGGTCCGAAGCGTTGCTACAGTTTCAAGCTTAGTAACAAGAACACTGGAGGCATCTGGACTACAGGTCGCAGAGAGCAGCCCTAAGTGTCAATACGTAACCGGAGACAGGGAAAACAGGAGTCTAGCCTGATCAGCAAATATAGACTTAGTTTCCACCACAGCGTTGGCCGGGCAGTATAGCTATTGAGAAAGCTGGAGATTCAGAGTTAACTTCGCTTCAGGCAAGTTGGACTCACCTACATTCGAAGATAAGGAGGCCTCTAACCTGCTCAGCGGTTACCCGAATGTGCATTCTCCACCCCGACCAGCTCCCCGGGATCTACGTGAACCATCTACCAGTAAAAGGTATGAAAAGAAGCTATTTCGTGTGTGACTGAATTATTATCTATACCCTGCATCATCATCACGATAGACTTCCAGGGACCCGTCTCACCTGTGGGAGACTACCACCCAGCTGCCCCCATAACATCCCCTGTGAAAGTCCTTATAGCAGCGCTGGTTCAATTAACCAGATACCACAGGTGGCGTCACGAACTACCTATCCTAAATATCCCCTGTAAATATTCCCCATTGGATGAGCGCCCAGGGCCACGGACCGAGCCACCGCTACCAGTGACAACTCCCATAGGTTCCCATGGGCTCGGCTCCGAGTACCCCATTGCCCCGATACTAAGTGCGACTCACTCCACATACACACTCTGCCCCTCCTTCCTCCACTTTCACAGACTTCAGTAGGACTTGGCAATTCATCTTGCCTTGACCAAAATGGATTTTAGTCCTTTCAGAGTGAATGAAGCGTTCAAAATGCAGGGGGGAGGTGGGAAAAAGTGACTGAAAAATGGAGGAACAAGCAAGTTTCTCTGACAACATATATTACAATGTTTCTTTTGTATGTTTGTACTACAGATTTTTGAAAACAAATATGTCATAAACATACCATTACTTCAGTGTTTCCAATGACCTCAAAAGCATAGTCCACCCCATCATCAGTCATTTGTGTCAACACTTCATGGATAGGGCAGTCATAATCTTTGGGGTTGATACATTCAGTGGCTCCGCACTCTAAGGCTTTTGCAAATTTCTCACTGTTCAAATCAACTCCAATAATCTTAGAAGCTCCGGCCACTTTACATCCAATAACCACCGACAAGCCGACTCCTCCCAAACCAAATACTGCACAGCTAGAGCCGGGTTTAACCTGTAATAAGTACAAATAGTAAAAATTCTGCTGTAACTGCAGGTATTGTGCACACATACAAATCTGTGGTATACATCCCCCAGTTTTATATATAGATCAATATTGTCTACATAATAGAAGATAGAAAATTAAAAAGTTAACAAGTTAAGGACATAGTCATCACAATAGATGTGATGCAGACATTTCTGAAGCTGAAAACTTCCTCCAATGGAATAGGGTTATTCTGTAGGATGCATATTGATTTTTGCAAGCTCTATTCAGATAAATGAGACAGTCACAAATCTGTTCATCATCTACTATATAATTGTCTAACTTATAACTTCCGTCTGTAACGGAAATCCTGCGTCGCTGATTGGTGGTGTCCGGCTGGGCGCGACCAATCAGCGACAGGCACATCTGGCCGCGAATTGGCACAGAATTTCAACCAGGTATGCCACCACTATCGTCGGGAGATCAGCGGCGCTAGCCGGTAGCCGCGGGTCATCTCCACGTACATACTCTCCTTCCGTCTCTGCATCCCTGTCCCGGCGCGTCTGCTTCTATCCTGTGAGGTGCGGTCACATAGTACCACTCATTAAGGTCATGAATATAGATACGACTCGACTCCCATAGGCGTGGCGTCCATATTCATGACCTTAATGAGCGGTACCACGTGACCGCACCACAGAGGAAGATGCTGACGCGCCGGTATAGAGATGCAGGGACGTGCAGTGACGGATCGAGGAGGGTATGTATGATGGGGGAGGACGGGGGAGCCCAGCGGAGCCATGTATACAAGGATGGGAGGGTGGGAGCGGAGCCATGTATACAGGATGGGAGGGTGGGAGCAGAGCCATGTATATAGGATGGGAGCGGAGCCATGTATACAGGATGGGAGGGTGGGAGCGGAGCCATGTATACAGGATGGGAGGGTGGGAGTGTAGCCATGTATACAGGATGGGAGGGTGGGAGCGGAGCCATGTATATAGGATGGGAGGGTGAGAGCGGAACCATGTATACAGAATGGGAGGGTGGGAACCATGTATACAAGGATGGGAGGGTGGAAGTGTAGCCAGGCATATAGGATGGGAGGGTGGGAGCAGAGCCATGTATACAGGATGGGAGGGTGGGAGCGGAGCCATATATACAGGATGGGAGGGTGGGAGTGGAGCCATGTATACAGGATGGGAGGGTGGGAGCGGAGCCATGTATATAGGATGGGAGGGTGGGAGCGGAACCATGTATACAGGATGGGAGGGTGGGAGTGGAGCCATGTATACAGGATGGGAGGGTGGGAACCATGTATACAAGAATGGGAGAGTGGGAGTGTAGCCAGGCATATAGGATGGGAGGGTGGGAGTGGAGCCATGTATACAGGATGGGAGGGTGGGAGCGGAGCCATGTATATAGGATGGGAGGGTGGGAGCGGAGCCTTGTATACAGGATGGGAGGGTGGGAGCGGAGCCATGTATACAGGATGGGAGGGTGGGAACCATGTATACAAGGATGGGAGGGTGGGAGTGTAGCCAGGCATATAGGATGGGAGGGTGGGAGCGGAGCCATGTATACAGGATGGGAGGGTGGGAGCGGAGCCATGCATATAGGATGGGAGGGTGGGAGCGGAGCCATGTATATAGGATGGGAGGGTGGGAGCAGAGCCATGTATATAGGATGGGAGGGTTGGAGCGGAGCCATGTATACAGGATGGGAGGGTGGAGCGGAGCCATGTATATAGGATGGGAGGGTGGGAGCAGAGCCATGTATACAGGATAGGAGGGTGGAAGCGGAGCAATGTATACAGGATGGGAGGGTGGGAGCAGAGCCATGTATACAAGGATGGGAGGGTGGAGCGGAGCCACGTATACAGGATGGGAGGGTTGAGCGAAGCCACGTATACAGGATGGGAGGGTTGAGCGGAGCCATGTATATAGGATGGGAGGGTGGGATCGGAGCCATGCATACAAGGATGGGAGGGGGAGAGGAGCCATGTATACAGGATGGGACAGGGGAGCCATGTATACAAGGATGGGAGGGGGGAGCCATGCATGCAAGGATGGGAGGGGTGGAGCGGAGCCATGTATACAGGATGGGAAGGTGGGGCGGAGCCATGCATACAAGGATGGGAGGGTGGAGCGGAGCCATGTATACAGGATGGGAGGGTGGGAGCGGAGCCATGTATACAGGATGGGAGGGTGGAGCAGAGCCATGCATAAAAGGATGGGAGGGTGGAGCGGAGCCATGTATACAGGATGGGAGGGTGGGAGCGGAGCCATGTATACAGGATGGAAGGTTGGAGCAGAGCCATGCATACAAGGATGGGGGGTGGAGCAGAGCCATGTACTGTATACAAGGATGAGAGGTGGAGCGGAGCCACGTATACAGTATGGGAGGGTGGAGCAAAGCCACGTATACAGTATGGGAGGGTGGAGCAAAGCCACGTATACAGGATGGGAGGGTGGAGCGGAGCCACGCATACAAGGATGGGAGGGGGAGCAGAGCCATGTATACAGGATGGGACAGGGGAGCCATGTATACAAGGATGGGAGGGGGGAGCCATGCATACAAGGATGGGAGGGGGGAGCGGAGCCATGTATACAGGATTTAGCCATGCATACAAGGATGGGAGGGTGGAGCAGAGCCATGTATACAGGATGGGAGGGTGGAGCGGAGCCATGTATACAGGATGGGAGGGTAGAGCGGAGCCATGCATACAAGGATGGGAGGGTTGAGCGGAGCCATGCATACAAGGAGGGGAGGGGGGAGCGGAGCCATGTATACAAGGATGGGACAGGGGAGCCATGTATACAAGGATGGGAGGGTGGGAGCTGAGCCATGCATAAATAAACTACATACATATTCTAGAATACCCGATGCGTTAGAATCGGGCCACCATCTAGTTACTAATAGATGATGAGATGAGATGAGCAAATTTGTTCGGGTCCCTGCTTATTCGGCAAGCTATAGCGCTTACTGAATAAGCTACAGCGGGAACCCGGATACATGGAGCGCTCCCGATAATCAGCTGTTCAGCTCCGCAGGTGCATGTGTCGCGGCTATGTGAAAGTCACAGCACATGCATGGAGAGCCCAACAAACAAGTTCTCCATGCATGTGTTGTGACTGTCACACAGCCATGACACATGCAGATGAGGAGCAGAACAGCTGATTATCGGGAGCGCTCCAGGTATCTGGGTTCCCGCTGTAGCTTATTCGGTAAGCGCTATAGATTGCCGAATAAGCAGTGTGTGAGACAGTGAGGATATGTGGTGAATGGGGTGTACATTTCACCTAGGTTCTTTGCTAACTATAAGGGAAATGGGTGGCTTTGTAGACCTGGTGGTAGAGAAAGGTCACTACACCTTGCATTCATTGCACACTTGCAGCTCAAACCTGAAGCCAATCAGCTGTTAATTAGGAAGCCAGAAATAGGTGTCTGCGGACACAGTCAGAGAGCTCATTCAGTCTGGACAAGGGGTCCAGGCACAGAAGGTGTCTCCAAGAGTATTAGAGCTGTCTTCAGCCTGGACACAGAGAGGTGTCCTGGCACAAGGAAGCAGTCTCTGTGAGAATGCTCCAAGAGTGTTAGAGCTGTCTTCAGCCTGGACACAGAGAGGTGTTCTGGCACAAGGAAGCAGTCTCTGTGAGCATGCATGCTGATGATTACTGAAGAGGAGGGGAGCCGTCTCAGTCTGGGTGCAGGAAGGACCCCGGACACAGGAGTGTCTCTGTGAACCTCCATGCTGATGATTACTGAAGAGGAGGGGAGCCGTCTCAGTCTGGGTGCAGGAAGGACCCCGGACACAGGAGTGTCTCTGTGAACCTCCAGCATAATGACTACTGAATAGGAGTGGATCTTTCTCAAGTCTGGAAGTCGAGTGGACCTTCAGACATAAGGAGGAGTATCTGGGAGACTCCATACTGGTAACATATATCATATGTGTTGTTTTGGGCACAGACTGATAGAGTCTGGGTTCCTGATAGAAAGGGACATTATATAAGTGTAATTAGTGGCTAGACAAGCCCAGGTATTTTGTTTATGCTTTGTTTTTATCTGTTTGCTGTGGACTTTAATAAAACTGGTTGCGGACAGTTTTCACCAAACTGCTGTCTGAATGAACTTTTTCCGTGCCATTCTGTCTACCCAGACAGCGATCCTAGAGCTAAACCCCCCGGAAGGCTACAATTGGTGGAGAATGCTGGGGCAGCGCAGGGCCTGGTACAGTTAGTGCTGGAGTGTGCATGCAGCACAGTGGCAAGAGACAGCATTAAAGGTGAAGTCTATTGAAATAGCAACAGAGGAAAAAAAAGAAAAAAGGTGTGTGTCAGCAGAAACGTCTGTTTGGAGCAGTCTTGGAGAGACAGTGGCCCTGATAGGGTCTGCAGAGAGAAAATGTATGCACAGCAAAGCTGAACTTGTTGTGAAAATGACTGTGGAATGTGCAGCAGCAAAAGAAAAGTTTGTGGAGCAGTCTTAAAGAGACAGTAGCCCTAATAGACTTTGCAAAGAAAAAAAAAAAAAGTGGTTGCACAGCAAGGCTGAATTTTCTGTGGAAAAAAGCTGTGTAGTGTGTATGTCTTGAGTGAAGACTGCCGTTGTTAAGACAGAGAAGTCTGACAGCATGGATGACAGCATGGAGGCGCTGTTTGAACAAATGGCGCAAGTTAATGTGCAACATAAAACTGCCGTGGTTGAGACAGATAAGTCCGGCCGTGTGAAGGAGCTCATTGAATACCTGGTACAGGCCCAGCGAAGCATGCAGCAGAGCATGGAGCAGCAGCGCCTGCAGTACCAGCGGCAAATGCAGCAGTACCAGCAGCAAATCCTGCAGCAGCAGCAGGAGAATAACCGGTTGTTTTTTGAACAGGTTGCAGCACTGCAGGGGACTTGTGGTGCATCGTCACAAAGTAATGTTGCAAAGTCACCTGACTTGTCCGCTGTGAAGAGGGCGGTAAGACGGTCCTTGGAAAAGATGACACCTCGTGATGATGTGGAGGTATATCTCACTAGGTTTGAGAGACTGGCAGAGAAGGAGAATCTGCCCCTATCTGAATGGGCCATGATGGTCGCACCATATCTGATTGGAGAACCCCAAAGGGCATATGCTGACCTGAGCGAGCAGGACAGCCAAGACTATGCTAAGATGAAAGTGGAGATTCTTACCCGGCTGGGTGTTACGGTGACAGCCCATGCCAGAGGAGTTCATGACTGGAGATACAGTTGGGAGTCTGCAGTCAGCAGGCCTGATTATGGAGTTGAAAAGGTGGTAGTGAACCACTACACCCGAGCATGTCCTACAGTGAACCGCTACACCCGAGCATGTTCTCCTGAGGTACAGCCGTCTGAGAGGACGTCACTTCAGAGTTCCCGGACGTCGAACTCTCCCGTAAGAGCGTTCCATCTGTTGGGGACATGGGGTATGCTGATAAGCGGGTTCAGGCCCGAGGGACATGTGGGTGGAAGAGTGTGATGGACAGTGTTGGAGATGTCGTGATATTGCAGCCAACTGTCCACTAGAGGGGGAGCCTATGTGCCGTGATGTTGGCAGATCCCTCTCTCTCTGCGCAGAACCTGTGTGTGTGACCACCGCAACCGAAGAGACTGGACCACAGGTGTCCCCGGTGGTTACAAATGGTTGCTCAGCGCAGGCCCTCTTGGACTCAGAGAGTCCAGTGACTTCCGTATGTGACAGCCTGATTGATAGGGACTTCATCCCTGATAAGCACTTGAGTATGGTGTGCATCCATGGAGACACCAAAGTCTACCCAGAGACTGCCGTGGACTTGGTCCCCAAACTCGGGGAGATTTCATGTGAAGTGGGGTAGTGAAGACCCTGGTGCAACCCGTTATATTGGGTAATGACTTTCCCCGGTCTAAGGATCTCTGGGGAAGGGTGATTCTGATGGACAGTGTGATGAAGCCCCTACTGAGGGTACGCAGTCCCGAGGGGCGGAACACGATGCTAGTGGGATGTTAAAATTATGTGATAATGATGATGATAATGCTAATGATGATGATGAACCTGATAATGATGATGACCATGAAAATGGTGCTGATGCTGGTAATGATAGTGATGATAATACTGATCATAGTCATGATAATGATGTTGATAATAATGATGACTGTGACAGTGATGAAATTCCTTTGCAGGTGATGTTGGGAGACGAGGATGGTGGTTCTCGGGAACCGAGTGTCCCTGACTTGCCTGTGTCCTGTGACGGTTTTGAGAGTGAGCAGTGGCGAGAACCCTCTCTTAAAACAGCACAGGAAAATATGATTGTTCTAAATGAGGTTTCCCAGGAGCCTGACTCTGAGGAGAGGTTCTCTCATGTTGCCATAAACACTGAAGTCCAGGGAGAGGTTGTGAGTCAGCTCCTGGTACCTGAACTATATAGAAGTGTAGTGCTGGGGTTGTCACATAGTCACATACTTGAGGGACCAGATGATGAAGTTAATGTTGTGGATGACATGTTAACTAAGGTTCCAGATCAGGATGTGAATGAGAATGAATTCTATACTCCTGAAAGTGAGCAGGATGAGAATGAGAGTGAAGTGTCTAGCCCTGAAAGTGAGCCGGATGTGGCTGAGAAAAAGGGGTCCGACAGGGATAGTGGGAGTGATAATGAATCATCTGATGACAATGGAGCAACCAGTGCAAGTGAGGAAGGCATGGTGGCAGAGGAGGTTGAGAGTCCTGAGAAGAGGACTGATGCTGACCTTACAGCCAGACAGAAGATGCCATCTGTAGATGTTTTACAGTTGGGACAAAGAGAGCGACTACTTCCAGCCCAAGAAAGGAGAGACGAGAGGCTTCCCTGGGGATTGGCAGTAGACGTGCTAAAACAACGAGGGGTAGAGATGACCTTCTGTTAGCTCACGGCTGAGTGTGAGACCCGGTGGCGGACGAAAAGACAGAGAGTCAGACTCAGAACTACCAGTAAATTTGACTGGACGATGGACTCGTGACCGCAACGACGGTAGGAGTCAGTTCGGGAAAGAAAGGTCGGGTGAGGTGACACCGACACAAGGACAAGGCCAACATTCTGACCGCTGGGGGCGGGAGAGGCCTAACAAAGAGGTGATATTGCATAGTGCCCAAAATCAACTGAGACGGAGTGACTGGCAGAGGCGACCGAGGGGATCTCTGGTCGGGTGGCAGGTGTTCGACCCCACAAATTTGAACAGAGGGGGCACTGGGGTATGGCCCTCAGGATATGCATGGAGGCATGTGATGGATGGACGGTATGTATCGCAGAGGTGGGTGGCCCTGTGATGGAAGCCTGGATATATTTTGGTTCAGCAGATCTACTGCTGAGACTTGTGCTATACATTGGGAGGCTTCCAGGTGACTTGGAGAGCTGGGCGGGTCCAGTCACCTACAAACCCACCCAAGGGGTATGTGTCTAAATACCTAGGATAAAGTTGTATGCAGAGGGGACGGATGGGTAATGCAGCGCTGGCTGGCATTCATTTAATGGATCAGTATGTATGTTTTGACTGTCCATGTTCCTTCTCCTCAGTTGACTGGTCACATGACTGTGACATCACACAGTGTGTGTGTGTGTGTGTGTGTAAGGGTATAGAAACCCTGCTTAATGGAAGATAAAGATGAAGCTGATGTTGGCTATGACTTGAGCTGTGTTCACTGTCTCTTTAGGTTTGTTGACCAGTCCTCCGGTCTGGATGACCAGCCCTCCGGTCTGGAGAAGAGGGGGGGGATATGTGAGACAGTGAGGATATGTGGTGAATGGGGTGTACATTTCACCTAGGTTCTTTGCTAACTATAAGGGAAATGGGTGGCTTTGTAGACCTGGTGGTAGAGAAAGGTCACTACACCTTGCATTCATTGCACACTTGCAGCTCAAACCTGAAGCCAATCAGCTGTTAATTAGGAAGCCAGAAATAGGTGTCTGCGGACACAGTCAGAGAGCTCATTCAGTCTGGACAAGGGGTCCAGGCACAGAAGGTGTCTCCAAGAGTATTAGAGCTGTCTTCAGCCTGGACACAGAGAGGTGTCCTGGCACAAGGAAGCAGTCTCTGTGAGAATGCTCCAAGAGTGTTAGAGCTGTCTTCAGCCTGGACACAGAGAGGTGTTCTGGCACAAGGAAGCAGTCTCTGTGAGCATGCATGCTGATGATTACTGAAGAGGAGGGGAGCCGTCTCAGTCTGGGTGCAGGAAGGACCCCGGACACAGGAGTGTCTCTGTGAACCTCCATGCTGATGATTACTGAAGAGGAGGGGAGCCGTCTCAGTCTGGGTGCAGGAAGGACCCCGGACACAGGAGTGTCTCTGTGAACCTCCAGCATAATGACTACTGAATAGGAGTGGATCTTTCTCAAGTCTGGAAGTCGAGTGGACCTTCAGACATAAGGAGGAGTATCTGGGAGACTCCATACTGGTAACATATATCATATGTGTTGTTTTGGGCACAGACTGATAGAGTCTGGGTTCCTGATAGAAAGGGACATTATATAAGTGTAATTAGTGGCTAGACAAGCCCAGGTATTTTGTTTATGCTTTGTTTTTATCTGTTTGCTGTGGACTTTAATAAAACTGGTTGCGGCCAGTTTTCACCAAACTGCTGTCTGAATGAACTGTTTCCATGCCATTCTGTCTACCCAGACAGCGATCCTAGAGCTAAACCCCCCGGAAGGCTACAAGTGATATACTCTAAAGGTACTGCCACACTAAACAATCCCGATAGCGATCACGATAACGACGCATACTAATGCGATCGCTAGCGGGATTGTTTCTATATCGCTAAGTGCGGCCACATTTAGCGATATAGTTAACGACGCTATCGCCGTTAGCGATCTTCTTAACGACTTTAGCGGTACAAAAGTACCGCTAAATCGCTAAGAAAAGGTGCCACACAGCGATTAGATACTTACCCAGCGGGAGCGCCGACGAGAAAATAGGGTCCGGAGCGATTCCAGCGACGAGCGAGATCACAGCAGGAAGCTCGTCGCTGGAAGCTGCCGCACTGAACAATATCGCTAACGGGATCGCTAAATAGTGACGTTTTTTAGCGATCCCGTTAGCGATATTGTTTAGTGTGGCATACCCTTAAGTACAAGTTCTATCAGGCTGTTCACATTTGTTTTTTTTTTATTTTCGCAGACCAAGTTGTCCTTTCAAAAGCTTGATTTTGTGGATTTTATTTTTGATATTCTATCTCTCAATGTTAAAATTAACCTACCCTTAAAATTATAGACTGTTCATGGGTTAGTCAGTGGACAAACTTACAAAATCAGCAAGGGATCAAATACTTATTTCCCCCACTGTGTATATATTAATGTTTAGAAGCTGATATGAGTAATGCACGCTGTGTTTAGCCTTGCCGACTAGAGATGAGTGAACTTGTTTGAAAAACATTCCCCAATCTCAAATTTGACATGAACGTAGCACATTTGGATTTGTGTTCGCTTTCATGAGCATTTTTACTCAAGGTCAGCAAAATTCGGTCACAGTTCGGTAAATCATTGCATTTCCACTATTACTTTTGTTAATACTTTGACTAGGATAATGGTCCTGTAAGATGAGCCGGGGGGTGGGGTGACGTGTTTGATTAGGGGAGGGGATGTGAAGAGTATATAAGAGCACCATTTTTTTTTTTCCTTACCTTTATATTTGTTGATTCCGGCAGCCAATCAGGGCACAGAAACCATCCACAACATCATGACATGACAAAAGGTCATCTGTAATTGGCTGCTGAAGTCACATGCCCCTATCCATATAAAAAGTGGAAATTTTGGTTTCCTGGCACCATGCTCTTTGTCACAGTGCAGAGAAGCCGCCCCCGATAGTGCTGCTGCTGCTGCTGAAAGTTAACTTGTCGATTCTGTCTTGTGTGAAATCGATCTTCCAGCATCGAACTAAATTGTGAATAAACTTTGTGGCAGTCTCTGGAGGCCCCATTTGCTACTCCAAATAGTTTGTGATAAAACTGTGTTTCAGTGTGAAATCAGAAGCCCAGATTTCCACTTAAACATTGTTAGGTATAACAGATAGCGTGCCTGAACAAAACTAAGAAAATAAATAGTGATTGTTCATTTAGTGACAGGTGTGAGACAGTGAAGGAATATGTGGTGAATGAGGTGTATATTTCACCTAAGTACCTTGCTGACTGGTATGAGCGAAATGTGTGGCTTTGTAAACCTGGTGGTAAAGAAAGGTCACTACACCTGCCATTCAGTACACGCTTGCAGCTCAGACCTGAATCCACTCAGGTGTTGATTAGGAAGCCAGAAGTAGGTGCTTGGGAGCACAGTCAGAGAGCTCATTCAGTCTGGACAAGGGGTCCAGACACAGAAGGTGTCTCCAAGAGTGTGGGAGCTGTCTTTAGCCCGGACACAGGGAGGTGTCCTGGCACAAGGAAGCAGTCTCTAAGAGTGTGAGCTATCTCAGTCTGGGTGCAGGAAGTACCCCGGACACAGGAGTAGTCGCAGTGAGAATCCGTGCGAATAGCGACTGAATAGGAGGTGACCTCTCTCAAGTCTGGACATTGGAGTTGCCTTCGGACATAAAGAGGAGTGTCTGTGAAACTCCATACTGGTAACATATGTGATATGTGTTGTTTTGGGCACAGACTGGTAGAGTCTGGGTCCCGGATAGAGAGGGCCATCTATCTAAGTGTAATTTAGTGGCTAGACAAGCCCAGGTTTTCTGTTTATGATTGTGTTTTATCTGTGTGCTGTGGACTTTAATAAAACTGGTTGCGGCCAGTTTTCACCAAACTGCTGTCTGAATGAACTGTTTCCGTGCCATTCTGTCTACCCAGACAGCGATCCTAGAGCTAAACCCCCCGGAAAGCTTACAATTGGCGGAGAATGCTGGGGCAGCGCAGGGCCTGGTACAGTTAGTGCTGGAGTGTGCATGCAGCACAGTGGCAAGAGACAGCATTAAAGGTGAAGTCTATTGAAATAGCAACAGAAAAAAAAAGTGTTAGTCAGCAGAAACGTCTGTTTGGAGCAGTCTTGGAGAGACAGTGGCCCTGATAGGGTCTGGAGAGAGAAAATGTATGCACAGCAAAGCTGAACTTGTTGTGTAAAAATGACTGTGGAATGTGCAGCAGCAAAGGAAAAGTTTGTGGAGCAGTCTTAAAGAGACAGTAGCCCTAATAGACTTTGCAAAGGAAAAAAAAAAAAAAAAAGTGTTTGCACAGCAAGGCTGAATTTTCTGTGGAAAAAAGCTGGGTAGTGTGTATGTCTTGAGTGAAGACTACAGTTGTGAAGACAGAGAAGTCTGACAGCATGGATGACAGCATGGAGGCGCTGTTTGAACAAATGGCGAAAGTTAATGTGCAACATAAGACTGCTGTGATTGAGACAGATGAGTCCGGCAGTATGGAGGAGCTCATTGAGTACCTGGTCCAGGCCCAGCGAAGCATGCAGCAGAGCATGGAGCAGCAGCGCCTGCAGCACCGGCAGCAATTCCTGCAGCAGCAGCAGGAGAATAACCGGGTGTTGGAGCAGATTGCAGCTCTCAGCACCTCGTCCCGAAGTAATGTTGTGAAGGCACCGGCGTTGTCCGCTATAAAGAAGGCGGTAAGACGGTCCTTGAGAAAAATGACACCTCGTGATGATGTGGAGGTATATCTTACTAGGTTTGAGAGACTGGCAGAGAAGGAGAATCTGCCACTATCTGAATGGGCCATGGTGGTCGTACCCTATCTGATTGGGGAACCCCAAAAAGTCTGGGCTGACCTGAGCAAGCAGGACAGCGAAGACTATGCCAAGTTGAAAGCGGCGATTCTTACCCGGCTGGGTGTTATGGTTGCAGCCCGTGCCAGGAGAGTCCATGACTGGAGATACAGTTGGGAGTCTGCAGTCAGCAGGCCTGATTATGGAGTTGAAAAGGTGATAGTGGACCGCTACACCCAAGCACGTCCTCCTGAGGTACAGCCGTCTGAGAGGTCGTCACTTCGGAGTTCCCGGACGCTGAACTCTCGCGGTAAGAGCGTTCCAGCTGTTGGGGACATGGGGTATGCTGATAAGCGGGTTCAGGCCCGAGGGGACATGTGGGTGGGAGAGTGTGATGGACAGTGTTGGAGCTGGCGTGAAATTGCAGCCAACTGTCCAATAGAGGGGGAGCCTATGTGTTGTGATGTTGGCAGATCCCTCTCTCCCTGCGCAGAGCCTGTGTGTGTGTCCACCTCAGCCGAAGAGACTGGACCACAGGGGTCCCCGGTGGTTGTAAGTGACTGCCCAGCACAGGCCCTCTTGGACTCAGAGAGTCCAGTGACTTCCGTATGTGACAGCCTGAGTGATAGGGACTTCATCCCTGATAAGCACCTGAGTGTGGTGTACATCCATGAAGACACCAAAGTCTACCCAGAGACTGCCGTGGACTTGGTCCCCAAACTCGGGGAGGTTTCATATGAAGTGGGGGTAGTGAAGACCCTGGTGCACCCCGTTATATTGGGTAATGACTTTCCCCGGTCTAAGGATCTCTGGGGGAAAAATGTTTCTGATGGACAGTGTGATGAAGCTCCTACTGAGGGTGCGCAGTCCCGAGGGGCGGAACACGATGCTAGTGGGATGTTAAAATTAAATGCTAATGATGATGATGATCCTGATAATGATGATGACCATGAAAATGGTGCTGATGCTGGTAATGATAGTGATGATAATACTGATCATAGTCATGATAATGATGTTGATAATAATGATGGCTGTGGTAGTGATGAAATTCCTTTGCAGGTGATGTTGGGAGACGAGGATGGTGGTTCTCGGGAACCGAGTGTCCCTGACTTGCCTGTGTCCTGTGACGGTTTTGAGAGTGAGCAGTGGCGAGAACCCTCTCTTAAAACAGCACAGGAAAATATGATTGTTCTAAAGGAGGTTTCCCAGGAGCCTGACTCTGAGGAGAGGTTTTCTCATGTTGCCATAAACACTGAAGTCCAGGGAGAGGTTGTGAGTCAGCTCCTAGTGCCTGAACTATATAGAAGTATAGTGCTGGGGTTGTCACATAGTCACATACTTGAGGGACCAGATGGTGAAGTTAATGTTGTGGATGACATGTTAACTAAGGTTCCAGATCAAGATGTGAATGAAAATGAATTGTATAACCCTGACAGTGAGCAGGATGTGAATGAAAATGAATTATATAACCCTGACAGTGAGCAGGATATGAATGAAAATGAATTGTATAACCCTGACAGTGAGCAGGATGTGAATGAAAATGAAGTGTATAGCCCTGACAGTGAGCCAGATGTGGCTGAGAAAAAGGGGTCAGATAGTGATAGTGAATTATCTGATGACCATAAAGCAACCAGTGCAAATGAGGAAGGCATGGTAGCAGAGGAGATTGAGAGTCCTGAGAGGAAGGCTGAGGCTGACCTTGCAGTCGGACGGAGGATGGCATCTGAAGATGTTGTACAGTTGGTCGGTTCCCTGGCGAAGACTAAGGTGAAAGACAGGACTCTGAAACTGAACACAGCACAAGTGGATGCTGTTGAAAATGAGAAGTTATCAATGTATGGTGTGGATCTGCATCAGGCCAAGGACTCTGAAGGTGATGCTGCAGAGGTGGAAAAAGCCATGGAAGTGGTGGTCACCAAGCCAGATGCCTCATCAGAAGCTGAGGTTTCAAGTGAAGCTGTGAGGAGCAAGACTGAAGATATGGGACTGACTCTGTCCAGGAATCTGTTTCTGCCGAAGACAGCGGCGTGGACGGGTTACGGTCCGGATCAGTAGCTGGCATTGGTGAGCTCAAGCGTACTTTCAGGGAGGCTACATCGGAGCCACGTCCCAACAAATGGGAAAAACGTTGTGTCACTCCGTTGCCACTGCAGACACACGGGAGCCCAGATGGGATGCAGAACGTGGCTGAAGAGGTAAAGAAGACTGATGGTAGGGCTTCTGAGCATGTCCTACCAGAAGAGCCTGACGAAAGGGCCGAAGACGTAAAGGACGTCCAACAACTACAGGAGAAGATGCGTAGCCATGAGGATCTCCTGGAGAAAGAAGTAAGAGCTCTGAGTCTTATGCAAAGTGAGCCTGTACCAGAAGAGGATAAATTATGTGTACCGACCAAGAAAAACGATCAGCTCCCTCTACAGTGCCAATCGTTTGAACAGTGTGGCTCGGAATGGTCAGAGACCATGACAGAGGCGCTTGGGTTCTGTGAGGTAGAATTTATGAATCAACTGATATTTAAGAAAGTAGATGTGCTAAAGAAAGTTCAGGGGGAATTAGAGAAAACCCCTATACCTCCTGTGACAGTTGGTGACACAGGGTCAGTGCCCCAAAAACAGGAGGTACGAAAGTTTCTGAGAAAGAATCAGCAGAGCTGTTCTGACGTGCCTGGTCGTACTTATCTGGTGAGCCACTATACCGAGACTGAGGCTGGCACTAAAGTCAAGATGAAACCGTGCAGGATACCCGAGGCCCGCAGAGAGTATAGGCCTGGGAGGGTACAGGGTAGTGCGGATGCTTCAGATGAAGAGAAAACTGATGTTGGCTATGACAGTGGTGAGGATGAAGCTGATGAGGGCCATGACTGGTCCAGAGTTCACTGTCTCTGTTGGATTGTTGACCAGCCCTCCGGTCTGGATGACCAGCCCTCCGGTCTGGAGAAGAGGGAGGGGATATGTGAGACAGTGAAGGAATATGTGGTGAATGAGGTGTATATTTCACCTAAGTACCTTGCTGACTGGTATGAGCGAAATGTGTGGCTTTGTAAACCTGGTGGTAAAGAAAGGTCACTACACCTGCCATTCAGTACACGCTTGCAGCTCAGACCTGAATCCACTCAGGTGTTGATTAGGAAGCCAGAAGTAGGTGCTTGTGAGCACAGTCAGAGAGCTCATTCAGTCTGGACAAGGGGTCCAGACACAGAAGGTGTCTCCAAGAGTGTGGGAGCTATCTTTAGCCCGGACACAGGGAGGTGTCCTGGCACAAGGAAGCAGTCTCTAAGAGTGTGAGCTATCTCAGTCTGGGTGCAGGAAGTACCCCGGACACAGGAGTAGTCGCAGTGAGAATCCGTGCGAATAGCGACTGAATAGGAGGTGACCTCTCTCAAGTCTGGACATTGGAGTTGCCTTCGGACATAAAGAGGAGTGTCTGTGAAACTCCATACTGGTAACATATGTGATATGTGTTGTTTTGGGCACAGACTGGTAGAGTCTGGGTCCCGGATAGAGAGGGCCATCTATCTAAGTGTAATTTAGTGGCTAGACAAGCCCAGGTTTTCTGTTTATGATTTGTTTTTATCTGTGTGCTGTGGACTTTAATAAAACTGGTTGCGGCCAGTTTTCACCAAACTGCTGTCTGAATGAACTGTTTCCGTGCCATTCTGTCTACCCAGACAGCGATTCTAGAGCTAAACCCCCCGGAAAGGCTACACAGGTGACTGACAGCTGTGAGCCTAAGATTATAAAAACAGCAGATTACAAGAGGGGAAGGCTACTTACAACATGAGTGGTGGAAAATTGATGTCATAGTGGAAGGAATAATAGACTTTGTGTTCGACGTGTACGTTGGTTAGGTATTAGTGTGAATGAAAGTACAACTGAACAAATACTATCTTGTCCTATACAAAGACCACTGAAAACATCTGTTACTGGCCAGGCTACTCATGTCCCTTTCTTTCGCAGCTGCACAGCAGTAGGTCAGAAGGCTCAGAAAGAGCATGTGTTACAGTGGATGAAAAGCGCTGCATCAAGTGGCCTCTCATCCTCTTCTTCCACCTAAACATCACAAACGGTACAATCCTCAGAGGTGGAACCCCAATCACCCTTGTTTCCCGCGTCAAAAATTTCCAAACATGCAACTGACTGTGGGGAACCTCAGATGGGCCATTATTCAGAAGCATTCACACATTCTATTCTATGGGCATCAGAGGTCTGCTCCAAAGAATTATAGAATCCTGGAGAAAAGCATCTGCACAGATGCCCAAAATTTTTTCATGTTGAATCTGGGGCCGGCCAAAGTAGATTACCAGCAGAATCCATACCCTCATCACCAGATTTTAACCCCCAGTGGTGGAGGTAATGTGGAGACTTAGATACCAGAAGTGAACATGGACTGTACTGTGGTGTCAGGGCAGGCAAACGAGGAGGGTGACTCTCAGGGTGAGGAGTGTAAGAACATAGAGGTTGATGATAAGTTGTGGATCCCAATTGGTGTGAACCCAAAGGTACGCAGATGAGAAGATCACCAGAAAGCGTGGAGGAGGAGGACAATGAGGAGGTTACATTGTGTCTTCCTACACAGACACAAAGTGATGCAACAGTGACAAGCACTGCATCCTCAGCACCAACTCTGGCTGTAGCCAGCACCTGTCGCAAGTGTGCAGTTCGCAGGAGCGGCAAAAATTGCCTAGCTTGGGCCTTTTTTGAGACCGCAAAGGATGTCCTTGTCCTAACTCACGCTTTCTGTTAAATTTGCAAAAAATAAATAAATCAGTAGAGGCAAAAATTGAAATAATTTGACAGTTACATGCATGAACTGACACATGCACGATCAACATGCCTTAGTATGGGAATAAACCTGGAGCCAAGGAAGGCCGTGTGCAATAACAGTGCACACTTGGTGGTGGCCCTACACTGGGGCAGCCTAACACACATGACTTGCATGGCTCACATCCTTAACCTGGTGGTACAGCAATTTCTCCACCACTGTCCTGACCTTGATGTGCTGCTGCTGAAATCACGGTTGCCATGTGCTCACAGGTCATCGACTTGGATTGCTACAGAATTCTTTCGGCCTACTGGTTAACTAATTAATTTGCGATGTTCCCGACACTGTAGAATTCCACTCTGCACATGTTGCAGCGACTGTGGCAGCAGCGACAAGCCCTGGTGCAGTAGGTTCTTTTGCATAGCCTGGGCCAACGCAGTCCGGTCATGGTGCAAATCACCCTTGCGGAGTGGGCATAGATTAAGGACCTCTGTAACCTTGTGCACAGTTTTGAAGTGGCTACTAAGATAGCTAATGCCGTCATCAGCTGGAATATCAAAACATGTTTGTATACAATCTTAACAGTAGTGCTCCCCCAAGACAGCAGTGAAGCACACAATGTGCATTACAGTTATAGACTTCCAACCCTGGAAACGTTGAGTCTTCAGCACAAAAACAGCAGCAGCGTAAACCGCAGAAGCAATTTCTTTGAGTTGTTTCACACATTTTTTAGCCCAACTTACGCAACAGCAGAACATTGTGAATGACTGGAGAGGATGGTGCAGGAGTATCTCAAGCTCAACATCAATGCCATCTAGGTGGGTTGGACCATTTGCATTTTGGTCTTCAAAAAAGGAAGAGTGGTCTGAACTCGCCTGTCACGCCCGATAGCCAGCGTTCTCTTAGAACGTATGGTTAGCGCTGATGGTGGTGTCCAGATAGATAAGCACAGTCGACTGTCCCCTGCAAAAGTGTAGACAGCCTAAATTTCATCAAGATGAACAAGTCATGGAGCTCCAATTACTTTTTTCCCTTAGTCGCAGACCATGGCCATGGTGTGGTTTTTAGTGTGCTGCATGATCAGCAAGTCTCTGTAAGTGCAGTGCTGACAGCTTATATGGCATGCAGATGCTGCTTCATCTGCATGCCATAGAAGCGATCAGTCTGCAAAAAATGATTGTCCCATAGTGGGACTAAGTAAAAAACTTAGAAAAAAGTAAAAGTAAAATTTTAAATAATTGTAAAAATATTTTAACCCCTCTCTGCCATCAGACGTACTATTCCGTCCATGTGACCCTGGACCTAATTCCCATGGACGGAATAATACGTCATGGGCGATCAGCTGCGCTCCCGGGGGAAGCGCAGCTGATCGCCGCCGGGTGTCAGCTGATTATCACAGCTGACACCCGTGACTGTGTGTCAGGAGCGGTCACGGACCGCTCCCGGCACATTAACCCCTGGCACACCGCAATCAAACATGATCGCGGTGTACCCGGGGCACAGGGGAGGATCGCGCAGGGTGGGGGCTCCCTGCGCGCCCCCCTGAGACCCTCAGAGCAGCGCGATGTGTCGCGCTGTTCCGAGGGTCCGTCCTCCCTCCAGGTCCCCGGATTCAAGATGGCGCCGGGGTCCTGCAGGGAGGCGGCTTCCTCAGTGCCTGCTGAGAGCAGGCACTGAGAAGCCCGCAGCACTGCCAGAGCGATCGCTGGTGTGACAGAGTGCTGTGCACACTGTCACACCAGCGATCTGATAAAATACAGTGATGTCCCACCCTGGGACAAAGTAAAAAAGTAAAAAAAATAAAAATAAAAAGTGGTAAAAAAAATCAGAAAAAAAAAAATATATATTCCCCAATAAATTCATTCTTTCCTGTAAATAAAAAAAACCAAAACAATAAAAGTACACATATTTGGTATTGCCGCATCCGTAACGACCCCCCCTATAAAAACTGTCCCACTAGTTAACCCCTTTAGTGAACCCCTTAAAAAAAAAAAAGAAAACGAAGCAAAAAATCAATGCTTTATCATCATACCGCTGAACAAAAAGTGGAATAACACGCGATCAAAAAGACCGATATAAATAAACATGGTACCGCTGAAAACGTCATCTTGTCCCGCAAAAAACGAGCCATCATACAGCATCATCAGTGAAAAAATAAAAAAGTTATAGCTCGCAGAATAAAGCGATGCAAAAATAATAATTTTTTATATAAAATTGTTTTCATTCTATAAAAGCGCCAAAACATAAAAAAAGATATAAATGAGGTATCGCCGTAATCGTACTGACCCAAAGAATAAAAATGCTTTATCAATTTTACCACACGCGGAACGGTACAAACGCCTCCCCCAAAAGAAATTCATGAATTGCTGATTTTTGTTCATTCTATCCTCCCAAAAATCGAAATAAAAAGCGATCAAAAAATGTCACGTGCTCAAAAATGGTACCAATAAAAACGTCACCTCGTCCCGCAAAAAATAAGACCTCACATGACTCTGTGGGCCAAAATATGCAAAAATTATAGCTCTCAAAATGTGGTGATGCAAAAAACTATTTTTTGCAATAAAAAGCGTCTTTTAGCGTGACAGCTGCCAATCATAAAAACCCGCTATAAATAGTAAATCAAACCCCCCTTTATCACCCCCTTAGTTAGGGAAAAATAATAAAATTAAAAAAATGTATTTATTTCCATTTTCCCGTTAGGGTTAGGGTTGCGGCTAAAGTTAGGGTTAGGGTTGGCGCTAACGTTAGGATTAGAATTAGGGTTGGGATTACGGTTAGGGTGTGTTAGGGTTAGGTTTGTGGTTAGGGTTGGGACTAGGGTTAGGGGTGTGTTGGGGTTAGGGTTGGAGTTAGAATTGGAGGGTTTCTGCTGTTTAGGCACATCAGGGGCTCTCCAAATGTGACATGGCGTCTGATCTTAATTCCAGCCAATTCTGCGTTGAAAAAGTCAAACGGTGCTCCTTCACTTCTGAGCTCTGCCATGCGCCCAAACAGTAGTTTACTCCCGCATATGGGGTTTCAGCGTACTCTGGACCACAAGAGTTATTGTGCAATTTGTCCTATTTCTCCTGTTACCCTTGGGAAAATAAAAAACTGGGGGCGACAAAATCATTTTTGTAAAAAAAAAAAAAATGATTTTTTTGTTTTTACGGCTGTATGTTATAAAACTTCTGTGAAGCACTTGGGGCTTCATAGCGCTCACCACACTTCTAGATAAGTTCCTTGTGGGGTCTATTTTCCAAAATGCGGTCACTTGTGGGGGTTTCCACTGTTTAGACGCATCAGGGGCTCTCCAAATGCGACATGACTCCCCCAGACAATTCCATCAAAGTCACTACTTCCCTTCCGAGCCCCGACGTGCGCCCATACAGTAGTTTACTCCCACATATTGGGTATCAGCGTACTCAGGACAAATTGGACAACAACTTTAAGGCCGGCGTCACACACAACGACAAAAAATCGGTCCGTTTTAGACGGTCGATTGTCGGATCAAAATGCAAACATCACACATCCTTCTGGCATCCGATTTTGCTTCAAAGATGCGATTTAGTCGCATGTGTGTGTACCTTGTAACATCCGATTTTCATCCGACTTGCGAGAATTTCTCGCAGGCTTGCAAAACTGACATATAATGGATCCAAAAGAATAGTATTTCAATCACAAAAAAAAGAATAGATATATACACATAGAACACATATATATATTCTGTGATTTCACAGAAGCCGGCAATTGAATTTGCGGCTATTACAGTATGTAGAAGTCTAGGAAATATAAATATATGTATATATATATGTATTCTATGTGTGTATATCTATTCTTTCTATTCTTTATTAAAGCTGTCAGTGTGATTTTACAGTATAGCCGGGGATGAATTGCCGGCTTTTCTAAAGGACACCGATGCGATTTCATCGCAAGTCACACGTGCGGTCCGTTTGTAATCAGATTTTTCATCGCTCCCATAGACTTGCATTGGCGATTGTCGACCCACAATCGGTGACAATCGCAGCATGCTGCGATTGCTCACGGACGTTTAAAACGGACCACAAAATAACGGATACTGGGAGCTGCTCCATAGATTAACATAGGGCAGACTGCAATACGATATTTCATCGCATTGCAGTCGTCCGATTCTGTCGCCAGTGTGACGCCGGCCTTAGGGTCCAATTTCTCCTGTTACCCTTGTGAAAATAAAATATTGGGGCGAAAAAATCATTTTTGTAAAAAAAAAAGGATTTTTTATTTTTACGGCTGTACGTTATAAACTTCTGTGAAGCACTTCGGGGTTCAAAGTGCTCACCACACATCTAGATAAGTTCCTTGTGGGGTCTATTTTCCAAACTGGGGTCACTTGTGGGGGGTTTCCACTGTTTAGGCGCATCAGGGGCTCTCCAAATGCGACATGACTCCCCCAGACCATTCCATCAAAGTCTGCAATCCAAAACGTCACTACTTCCCTTCCGAGCCTCGACGTGCGCCCATACAGTAGTTTACTCCCAAATATTGGGTGTCAGCATACTCAGGACAAATTGGATAACAACTTTTGGGGTCCAATTTCTCCTGTTACCCTTGTGAAAATAAAATATTGGGGGCGAAAAAATCATTTTTGTAAAAAAAAAAAAGAGATTTTTTATTTTACGGCTGTACGTTATAAACTTCTGTGAATCATTTTGGGGTTCAAAGTGCTCACACACATCTAGATAAGTTCCTTGAGGGGTCTAGTTTCCAAAATGGTGTCATTTGTGGGGGTTTCCACTGTTTAGGCAGATCAGGAGCTCTCCAAACACGACATCGCATCCAGCCAATTCTGCGTTGAAAAAGTCAAACGGCGCTCCTTCCCTTCCAAACTCTGCCATGCACCCAAACAGTGGTTTACTCCCACATATGGGGTATCAGCGCACTCAGGACAAATTGCACAATAACTTTTGGAGTCTTGTTACCCTTGGGAAAATAAAAATTGGGGTGAAAAGATCAATTTTGTGGAAAAAATATGATTTTTTAATTTTACGGCTCTACGTTATAAACTTGTGTGAAGCACTTGGGGGTTCAAATTGCTCACCAAAGATCTAGATAAGTTCCTTAGGGGGTCTAGTCTCCCAAATGGGGTCACTTGTGGGGGGTTTCCACTGTTTAGGCACAGCAGGGCTCTCCAAATGCAACATGGCATCCAATCTCAATTCCAGCCAATTTTGGTTGGAAAAAGTCAAATGGTGCTCCTTCCATTCCGAGCTCTGCCATGCGCGCAAACAGTGGTTCCCCCCCACATGTGGGGTATCAGCGTACTCAGGACAAATTGGACAACAAATTTTGTGGTCCAATTTCTCCTGTTACCCTTGGGAAAATAAAAAATTGGTGACTAAAAGATAATTTTTGTGGGAAAAAAATAGGATTTTTTATTTTCATGCCCGGGCATTATAAACTTGTGTGAAGCACTTGGGGGTTCAAAGTGCTCACCAAAGATCTAGATAAGTTCCTTAGGGGGTCTAGCTTCCAAAATGGGGTCAATTGTGGGGGGTTTCCACTGTTTAGGCTCATCTGGGGCACTACAAACGGAACATGACCCCCATCAATGTTTGCATTCCAAAACGTTACTGCTTCCTTTCCAAGCCCTGCCGTGCGCCCAAACAGTTCCCCCCCCCACATATGGGGTATCAGCGTACTCAGGACAAATTGGCCAACAACTTTTGGGGTCTAATTTCCTTGGGAAAAATCAAAAATTTGGGACTAAAAAATCATTTTTGTGGAAATTTTTTTTTTTTTTTTCACACCCAGGCATTATAAACTTTTGTGAAACACTTTGGGGTTCAAAGTGCTCACAACAGATCTAGATAAGTTCCTTAGGGGGTCTAGTTTCCAAAATGGTGTCACTTGTGGGGGGTTTCCACTGTTTAGGCATATCAGGGGCTCTCCAAACACGACATGGCGTCCAATCTCAATTCCAGCCAATTTTAGTTTGAAAAAGTCAAACGGCGCTCCTTCCCTTACGAGCTCTGCCGTGTGCCCAAACAGTGGTTTTCCCCCACATATGGGGTATTGGCGTACTCAGGAGAAATTGCACAACAACTTTATCTGCCCATTTTCTCCTTTTACCCTTGTGAAAATAAAAAAAAGTTTGTAAAAGATCATTTTTGTGCCTAAAAAGTTAAATATTAATTTTTTCCTTCCACGTTGCTTCAGCTCCTGTGAAGCACCTGAAGGGTTATTAAACTTCTTGAATGTGGTTTTGAGTACCTTGAGGGTGCAGTTTTTAGAATGGTGTCACTTTTGGGTATTTTCTGCCATATAGACCCCTCAAAGTGACTTCAAATGTGAGGTGGTCCCTAAAAAAATGGCTTTGTAAATTTTGTTGTAAAAATGAGAAATCACTGGTCAACTTTTAACCCTTATAATTTCCTAACAAAAAAAATGTTGGTTCCAAAATTGTGCTGATGTAAAGTAGACATGTGGGAAATGTTATTTCTTAACTATTTTGTGTGACATATCTCTCTGTTTTAAGGGAAAAAAAATTCAAAGTTTGAAAATTGCAAAATTTTCAAAATTTTTGCCATATTTGCGTTTTTTTCAAAAATAAACACAAGGTATATCGAAGAAATTTTACCACTAACGTGAAGTAGAATATGTCACGAGAAAACAATCTCAGAATCGCGAAGATCCGTTGAAGCGTTCCAGAGTTATAACCTCATAAAGAGACAGTGGTCAGAATTGTAAAAATTGGCCCGGTCATTAACGTGCAAACCACCCTTGGGGTGAAGGGGTTAAAAAAAATTAAAAAAAAATCAATATACAGCTCTGGCAAAAATTAAAAGACCACCACATCAAAACCCTGTCATGGCCAGCCCAATTTCCAGACTTGAAGCCCATTGAAAACCTCTGGAATGTAATCAAGAGGATGATGGATAGTCACAAGCCATCAAAGAACTGCTTACATTTTTGCGCCAGGGGCAGTGTGAAAGACTGGTGGAAAGCATGCCAAGACACATGAAAGCTGTGATTAAAAATCATGGTTATTCCACAAAATATTGATTTCTGAACTCTTCCTGAGTTAAAACATTAGTATTGTTGTTTTCAAATGATTATGAACTTGTTTTCTTTGCATTATTTGAGGTCTGAAAGCACTGCTTCTTTTATTTATTTTTGACCATTTCTCATTTTTAGAAAAAAAAAATAAAATCATTTTTTGCTTGGAAATTCAGAGACATGTCAGTAGTTTATAAAATAAAAGAACAATTTACATTTTACTCAAAAATATACCTATAAAGAGAAAAATATGAAAAACAAAATGTTGCTGTGGTCTCTTAGAATATACAGCTCTGGCAAAAATTCTCTTTAAATAAATATTTGAATGGAAAAACAAATATAAACAAAGTACACATATTTAGTATGGCCGCGTCCGCAGCGACCCGACCTATAAAACCCTACTGTAAGTTAACCCCTTTAGTAAACACCATAAAAAAAAGGCAAAAAACAATGCTTTACCATTATACCGCTGAACAAAAAGTGGAATAACACGAGATCAAAAAGACAGATATAAACACGGTACCGCTGAAAACGTCATCTTGTCCCGCAAAAATCGAGCTGCCATCCAGCTCTATCAGTGGAAAAATAAAAAAGTTATAGCTCTCAGAATAAAGTGATGCATAAAGAATTATTTTTTCTATAAAATAGTTTGTATTATATAAAAACGCCAAAACATAAAAAAATATAAATGAGCTATCGCTGTAATCATACTGACCTGAAGAATAAAACTGCCTTATCAATTTTACCACACACGGAACGTTGTAAAACCCCCACAAAAAAGAAATTCATGAATTGCTGGTTTTTTGCTCATTCTGTCTCCGAAAAATCAGAACAGAAAGCAATCAAAAAATGTCATGTGCCCGAAAATGGTACCAATAAAAACGTCAGCTCGTCCCGCAAAAAACATGACCTCACATGACTCTGTGGGCCAAAATATGGAAAAATTATAGCAAACAAAATGGGGTGATGCAAAAACTATTTTTTGCAATAAAAAGCGTCTTTTAGCATGTGACAGCTGCCAAACAAAAACCCGCTATAAGGCCTCTTTCACATGTCCTGATGTTTCCGATACCGGAGATATCAGTGTCAGTTTTTGTAATATACTGTATATGACATGCGTGTGCCGCATATCAGTACCACACGGACGGGCGCCAACGAAGAAGAGTTGCAATAAGCGCTGTTCGCTGGCGCTGGTGCTTAACACGGCTCTCATCATTCTCCCCTGCTCTGCCGGCGATTGGCACGAGCAGAGGAGAATGATGAGAGTTACATTTAAGTGTTAAATGAGACAGCAGGTGGCGGCTGATGGGACTATTACTCCCTTCAGCCTACCCCTGCTTCTGCTAATAACAGTGACAGCAGAAGCGGCTGATGGGGGTATTCATCAGCCGCCGCCTGCGCTATAAATAAATAAATGAAAAAAGCAGCGTGGGTTCCCTTGTATTTTTTATAACCAGCCAGGCAAAACTGACAGCTGGGGGCTGCAATACTCAGCTGTCAGCTTCAGCAAGATTGTTTATCAGGAATAGATGGGGTCCCCCTATTTTTGACAACCAGCCTTGCTGGCATTTTTAGGCTGGTAAGGGGCCAATTATATAGGCCCCCTCAGCCTAAAAATAGCAGCCCGCAGCTGCCCAGAAAAGGCGCATCTATTAGATGCACCAATTCTGGAGCTTTGCCCAGCTCTTTCCACTTGCTCTGTAGCGGTGGCAAGTGGGGTAATATTTGTGGAGATGATGTCACCTTTCTATCTTCAGGTGACAACAATCCCATGGCTTGGCAATGGAGAAGCGTCTATAAGACACCTATCCATTACTAATTCTATAATTGTATTGTAAATAAACACAGTCAGAATAAAGTCCTTTAATTGAAAAAAAATCACACAGACTCCTTTAATATTCTCAATTAAACCTTACTTACAACCCCGCCTAATTCCACCGAAGCCCTGGATCTCCTGTAATAAAAGTGTATTATAAAAGCAACAACATACCATACGTATCCGTCTTTCTGTCCCACACCGCAATCCATGTCTGTGGGATAATTAGTTTTCAACCTGGACTGTGCCAAGATATGACTGTCCACGCTGAGAACCACTGGTGAATGAGCTGCTGGGAACGCAGCGTCAGTAACCGGGGTGACATCATAGAGGTTACCTACGGTCACTGGGCTCCGTTCCCATCTGGGCTGAGCTGCGGGAAGATCCAGCGAGATCCCCGCTAGCATGGTGAGTGCTCATGGCTCACGGTGCTAGTGGGGATCTTACCAAAGTCACTACAGTTAAATCCGGTCACTGGACTCTGTTCCCAGCCGGGCTGAACTGATGTGAGATCCAGGGTCACTTATAAAATTCACATACCAGGAAACAATAGATTAGTTCCAAAAAGGGGGCACTTGTTGGGTATTGCCACTGTTAAGGCACATCTAGATAAGTTCCTTGGGGATCTAGTTGTCAAAATGGGGTCACTTTTACGGGGGCTTCCACTGTTTAGGCACATCAGGGGCTCTCCAAATGCAACATGACGCCCGCAGACCATTCCATCAAAGTCTGCATTCCAAAACGTCACTACTTCACTTCCGAGCCCTGACGTGTGCCCATACAGTAGTTTTCTCCCACATATGAGGTATCAGCATACTCAGGACAAATTGCACAGTAACGTTTGGGGTCAAATTTCTCCTGTTACCCTTATATGATTTTTTATTTTCACGGCCAGACATTATAACACTTGAGGGTTCAAAGTGCTCACCACACATCTAGATAAGTTCCTTTAGGGGTCTAGTTTCCAAAATGGGGTCACTTGTGGGGGGTTTCCACTGTTTAGGCACATCAGGGGCTCTCACAACACGACATGGCGTCCAATCTCAATTCCAGTTGCATTATGTGACATGTTTACGATTCCCTATGAACAGCTGCTACTAATTAGGTAATTCACCTTTTCACCCTCAGTCTTCCTCTCTTGTGTTTAATAGACTTAATACCTTCTCATTATTTCCTACAGCCTTACTCTGACACCCTGTTGGCTTTTGCACCTTCTCTTTGTATTCATTGGCACTGGACCTCAAGGTAGCTCCACATATTCCGAAGCTCCTTTGCCGCGAGAACAAGTGTATATATTTATCTTTTCCTTGCATGTTTGATATGGGCCAAACTGTATATCTTTTCTCTGTGTGACTATTTTTTATATAATATCTGACCACTGGATGATTTTTGTATATTTACCTTCATTGTCTCATTTGCTTTATTATTTCATTGTGATTATATAATTATTTGGTATTTATTTGTTTTCTCTTTATTTTTCAGCGACTTTTTTGATAAAGGCTCCGGTTGAGCCGAAACGTTAAATTTAATCGCTTGTCATATATTGCCTTGCCTAAACTACCAATCTGTATATAAATAAATAATAGTTTTCACCCTTGCATCATATTCAACTAAGTGTGCGGTGTAATATATTATTCCCAATCTCAATTCCAGCCAATTTTGCATTGAAAAAGTCAGATGGCGCTCCTTCCCTCCCAAGCTCTGCCATGCGCCCAAACAGTGTTTCCCCCCCACATATGGGGTGTCAGCATACTCAGGACAAATTGCACACTAACTTTTGGCATCCAATTTCTCCTGTTACCCTTGGGAAAATAAAAAATTGTTGGTGAAAAGATCCTTTTTGTGGTAAAAATATGATTTTTTAATTTTACGGCTCTACGTAATGAACTTCTGTGAAGCCCTTGGAGGTTCAAAGTGCTCACCACACATCTATAGTTTCCAAAATGGTGTCACCTTTGGGGGTGGGTTCCACTGGTTAGGCACATCAGGGGCTCTCCAAACGCGACATGGCGTCTGATCTCAGTTCCAGCCAATTTTTAAATAAAAAGTCAAACTGTGCTCCTTCCCTTCCGAGCTCTGCCATGCACCCAAACAGTGGTTTACCTGGACACATGGGGTATCAGCGTACTCAGGACAAATTGCACAATAGCTTTTGGGTCTAATTTCTCCTTTTACCCTTGGAAAAATAAAAAATTTGGATCTGAAGTAAATTTTTTGTGAAAAAAAAGTTAAATGTTAATTTTTTTTAAACATTCCAAAAATTCCTGTGAAGCACCAGAAGGGTTAATAAACTTCATGAATGTGAGTTTCAGCACCTTGGGGGTACAGTTTTTAGAATCGTGTCACTTTAGAATGGTGTCCCTACAAAAATGGTGTTGTAACCCTTATAAGTGGAGTACCCGCAAGGGCAGTGGGGATACTCGGTAACGGGCCGCTTCTTAAAGGGGCAGTGTCACGGCAGCATTGACCCGGTCCATGGCCCTGGGCATCCAATAAAAGGGGGACAGTGAAAAAGGGAAAATAAACTTTGTAATAAAGTGTTCATGACGCCACCCGTGGTATTCGGTCAGGGGACCGACGCTGCAATACAGATCCTCTGGGATGATGATAGGGTAGCAAAGATGGTTAAGCTCTCCACGGGTAGAGCTGTGTCCCAGGGCAGTTAGAATGTTAAAGTTGATGTTGGTAGTGAATGTGGTGCAGGACAGGTGATGCAGGAAGGATTCAGAGGACACAGCAGGGTGAAGTTTCCAATGTTTTACTCACAGTTCTTGTGTGCACAGATGCCCGCTTGGTGCAGTGTCCTCCAGGTGAGGGCTCCGGAAAACTCCCAGGTAGATTAGGATACACCTTTCCAGGACTCCCTTCAGTATGTTCCTCTCCTGGCCATCTCACCGCACTGGCTTCCGCCCTCCAGCCCAGCACCTGCACAATCAGTGTCCCAAGCTAGCAGCCACGGACCTTGTCGGGCAAAATCTTCTGCATCCCCTTGCTTCTATATGGCTGCCTTTTCGGCGATTAATTGTGGATGTGCCTGGGTCAACTTCAGCTACCCCCGCCTCCGGCTTGCTAGCTGAGTCTCGTAGTCCTCCACTAGCCTCAGGGGCACATTCCCCACTGCGACCTAGTCCCTCCAATACTGAATCGGGCACCACGGATGGATCTCTCACTATCCGTGCCCCTAGGACCCCTTCTGTCCTCCCGGGAGCTTCCTTCTGTTTCTCCCTCTCAATTCTCTCTCCTCATACGGGGACAAGCTCATCACAGCTTGAGCTCCCCTCACGTTCTAACTCCGCAGCCTCTCTGCTGCACTCCTTCGCCTTTGGTCTCCTCAGACCAACTGCTCTGTTCTTCCTAGCTCCCTCTGACAGGGAGATCCTTGTCAGCACGTCTGCTCACTTTCACTTCCTCCTCACAACTCACTGTTGATCTTTCTGAGCTCCTCCTCCTTTCTCTACCTTCTCCACCCACTTCCCAACAGCCTTTCCTACCCAGCCTGAGATGAGGCCCTCCTCCCTTGGGGTATGCCCAGGTGCCCTGACTGAACTAGTGTGTGTTGGGTGTGAGTGTTAGAGTCCTGGGTAGTGCTCCCTCCTTACCCGAGAGTGGGATAACACACCTCTGGATGAGGTGCAGTACCTCTGTGGCGACTGGACCCTTAGGGGCACCACATTAGTTCCTAACAAAAAAAATAATAATTTAAGTAATTTTGAATCTGTTCGACATGTAAGAGGCTTTGTCCAGAGTTTTCCACTCAGCAGGGAAGCTGCAAGTAGTGGTAGTCATCCACTTAAAAAGACCCCTGTGCCCCATAGAGGTGAAGACTCGCTCATCCTTTGGGGCAGTTTCCTAGTCCTCCAACCAGATTACCTAGATAACCTGAAAATATTTTCTGCATCAGAGAAATTTAGTTTGTGTCTTTGTATTCAGAGGAAGAAGTGACATCATCCAGAACTCTCTTCTTTATGGACACAGAATCTGAGGAAGCATCTTGACTGCAAGTTTTTTGAGGGAAGAATTAATTTTGGGCTTTAATTCCTGGATGTTAGAACAAACAATCCTTCACCAAAATTACCTTATCCTTAGTTGAGGGTGGGGAAAGAGCAGCCTCAGGAGATAAAAGACAATACCGAGAGGCTGTTACGGTACGGGGGTGAGTATGGAAAGTAATTTTCCTCCCAAACACCTATCTATTTAATTCTATAATCTAAAGTATTTTTTAATATACTTAAACCCCTTAACCACTTGGGTTTTTCTGTTTTTGAGTTTCCGTTTTTTGCTGCCTTCCTCCCATAGCCATAACTTTTTTTTATTTTTCCATCAGTACGGTCATGTGAGGGTTTGTTTTTTGTGGACTAGTTGTACTTTTGAACGACACCATTGGTTTTAACATGTCGTGTACATGACAACCCATCAGTGACCCGCGGTCAAGTAACACAGGCACCGATGGGCGGGGGATTGTGACACGCTTCCAGCGTGAGCATGTTAAATGCTGCGGTCAGTCATTGACAGTGGCATTTAACATGCTAACAGCCATGGGTGGATGACGATTGCACCTGCCTTCATGGGAGACTAGAAGCTGCGATCATCCGATCGCCTGTGCTAATCTGCTATGAGCGCCAACCACAGGGGCACACTCATAGCAATCCGGCAATGACAACCATAGGGGTCTCCTGCAGACTCTGGGTTGTCATGACAACCCATCAGTGACCCGCGGTCATGTGACACGGGCGCCAACAGGCGGGTTTTGTGACACGCTTCTAGTGCTAGCATGTTAAATGCTGCAGTCTGTCATTGACAGCATCATTTAATATGTTAACAGCCATGGGTGGATGATGATTCCACCCGCCTATGTTAGGGGCACATGTCAGCTGATGATATCAACTGACATATGCAGGAAAACATGAGGGCTTAGCGTCGGAGCCTACATGGAGTGCGGGTACACAACCTTAGACGTATATACACGTCAAAGTTCATTAAGGGGTTGTGTGTGTATATATATTTACTACACACACACAAACATACATACACACATACACACAAGGTTACAGTAAAACAAGGTTTTGCAACCCTGCTAGATCACTGCATTATTACATAAGGTATAGACACACTGAATTTTACTGTAATGCCATGAACAACAAAAAACTATGTTACAGTATAACTCAAACAATAAAATTCCTTTCTGTGATTTAGCAGTTAGCTAAACATATGAAAATATAGAATTTAGAAAAGAAAAAAGTAAATATAAACTAGAACATATAGATGTGAGACTGTAAGCTATATGTCTTAAAAGGGAATCAGCCACCAGGGTTTTGTTACCAAATCTGAGAGCAGCATAAGGTAGGGGCAGAGACCATAATTCCAGTGATGTGACACTTTCCAGCAGGGTTGGACTGGCCCACCGGAGAACCAGAGGATTCTCCGGTGGGCCCTGGCATCTGGGGGGCCCTGGCATCTGCTGGCATACAGGGGCCAGTTGCCTAGGGCCCCCGCTGCTCCAGGGGCCCCCAGCCGGTGGCGTGTCACTAATAGCGGCACACCACGCAGCTGCCATGGGGGCCCCATGCCAGCAGAGCAGCAGCGGGTGACAGGAGGCAGGAGCCCCTGTCCCCGCTGCTAAAGAGAAATGAATATTCACTGCTTCCCACGCCCACATGGGCGTGGGAAGCAGTGAATATCATTACTTACCTGTCACCCGCTCCAACTGCTCAGCGCCGCTATGTCCTCGGGCCCTCTTGCTGCGATGTTCAGGCAGAGGGCGCGATGACGTCATTAGTGAGCGCCGCGCCCCCTGCCTGAGCATTCACTGCCGGAGGACCGAAGACAGCGGCGCTCAGCAGTGGACCCGGTGACAGGTAAATATCGCAGGTGCCGGGGCCCTGAGCCAGCGGTGACACCGGTACCTGTCCCCCATAGCACGCCGGTGTCCCCGCCTGCTCAGGACACCGGCACCTGGCCCCCAGCGACGAGAGGTGAGTATGTCTTTTTTTTTTTTTTTTTGCAGCATCTATGGGGGCACAGTCTGTGGAGCATCTATGGGGGCATAATCTATGGGGGCATAATCTGTGGAGCATTTATGGGGGCATAATCTATGGAGCATTTATGGGGTAAAATCTATGGGGGCATAATCTGTGGAGCATTTATGGGGGCATAATCTATGGGGGCATAATCTGTGGAGCATTTATGGGGGCATAATCTATGGGGGCATAATCTGTGGAGCATTTATGGGGGCATAATCTATGGAGCATCTATGGGGGAATAATCTAAGGAGCATTTATGGAGGCACAATCTATGGAGCTTCTATGGGGGCATAATCTAAGGAGCATATATGAGGGCATAATCTAAGGAGCATCTATGGGGCACAATCTATGGGGGCATAATCTATGGGGGCATAATCTATGGGGGCATAATCTATGGGGGCATAATCTATGGAGCATCTATGGGGGCATAATCTATGGAGCATCTATGGGGGCATAATCTATGGAGCTTCTATGGGGGCATAATCTATGGAGCTTCTATGGGGGCATAATCTAAAGAGCACTTATGGGGGAATAATCTATGGAGCATCTATGGGGGCATAATCTATGGAGCATCTATGGGTCATAATCTATGGGGGCATAATCTATGGAGCATCTATGGGGCATAATACATGGGCAGCATATGGGGCACAATCTATGGAGCATCTTGTGGGGCATAATAAATGGGGCAGCATATGTGGCATAATCTCATTTTCCACCCTAGGCTTATACTCGAGTCGATAAGTTTTCCCAGTTTTTTGTGGCAAAATTAGGGGGTCGGCTTATACTCGAGTATATATGGTATCTATCTATTATCTATCTATATCTATAATATAACGCTAGGAGCGTCACTCTGTCTGAAGCCTTTATAGACTGCGCAAGCGTGACACGCCTGCGCAGTCTGGCTCCAGACAGATTGAGGCATCCAGCGGTGAGTATGGCGCCGGAGATCGCGGTAAGCGTACTGGATGCATACCGCGATCTTCGGCGCCATACTCACATACTTACCTGACAGGGAGGAGCGTTGCCGCGGCACTTCTCTTCTCCCGGGGCAGGAGACCAGGCGTCAGATCGCACATGCGCAATAGCGCTATCCGGCGCCATTTTGCTGAAGACACATTTACAGTGTGTCTTCAGCAATATGGCGCCGGACCGCGCGGTATGAGCATGCGCGTACTCCGGCGCCTCTCTCCTCCCCCGGCGTCCAGCAGAATGGAACAGCGCTGGAGCACAGGGATGAAAGGTGAGTATAAATGTTTGTTTTTTTGGGGGTATCTGTGCAGTTTAATAGCGGTGAGGGGGCCATACATTTCAGGATAGGGGGGGGTGAGGGGACCATGCACATCAGGATTGGGGGTTGAGGGGACCATGCACATCAGGGTTGGGGGGTGAGGGGGCCATGCACATCAGGATTGGGGGGGTGAGGGGGCCATGCACATCAGGATTGGGGGGGTGAGGGAACCATGCACATCAGGATTGGGGGGGTGAGGGAACCATGCACATCAGGATTGGGGGGTGAGCGGACCATGCACATCAGGATTGGGGGGTGAGGGGACCATGCACATCAGGATTGGGGGGGTGAGGGGACCATGCACATCAGGATTGGGGGGTGAGGGGACCATGCACATCAGGATTGGGTGGTGAGGGGGCCATGCACATCAGGATTGGGGGTTGAGGGGATCATGTACATCAGGATTGGGGGGTGAGGGGACCATGCACATCAGGATTGGGGGGTGAGCGGACCATGCACATCAGGATTGGGGGGGTGAGCGGACCATGCACATCAGGATTGGGGGGTGAGGGGACCATGCACATCAGGATTGGGGGGTGAGGGGACCATGCACATCAGGATTGGGGGGTGAGGGGACCATGCACATCAGGATAGGGGGTGTGAGGGGACCATGCACATCAGGATTGGGGGGTGAGGGGACCATGCACATCAGGGTTAGGGGGTGAGGGGACCATGCACATCAGGGTTGGGGGGTGTGAGGGGACCATGTACATCAGGATTGGGGGGTGTGAGGGGACCATGCACATCAGGATTGGGGGGGTGAGGGGACCATGCACATCAGGATTGGGGGGTGAGCGGACCATGCACCTTGCTATCCTCCTCCTCCTTCCTGTCCTCAGGCCATCCATGCTGAACAGACAGTATGACAGTTGTGCTTGTAGTACCGTCTATACTGCAGGAAAGTAGATCCTGTTCTTCCTCCTCCTCCTCGTTGTCAACCAATCCACGTTGCGATGACATGAGGCTGGGCTCTGTGCAATCACCCTGTATGGTTCCTTGGTCCAACACATCGTGCTCTGCCTGCAATGCATCCTCTTTCATTGTGAGCAGAGAGCTTTTCAGAATACAGAGAAGCGGGATGGTGACGCTAATTATGGCGTCATCGCCGCTCACCATCTTGGTGGACTCCTCAAAGTTTTGTAGAATGGTACATATGTCTGACTTTCAAGTCCATTCCTGAGGTCTTATGTGTGTAGTCTGAACTGAATACCAATGACCTTGTTGATGCTGGTAGTCAACAACTGAACTCTTCTGCTCACAAATCATTTCCATCATATGCAGTGTAGCGTTCCAACGTGTGGGGACATCATACACCAGTCATTGAGCAGGAAGCACGGCAAGGGTGGCTGAAGTTGTAGCTGACCTTCTAATTTAGGCACACAGGAGGCTTACTTTGACAAGCAGATCCGGCGGCTCCGGGTAGATTTTGAGAAACCGCCAAACCACGAGGTTAAGCACATGGGCCAGGCATGGTACGTGTGTGAGCTCGCCTCAGAGCCGCCATCAGGTTCCGGCCATTGTCACACACGACCTTGCCTGGCTGTAGTTTTAGCTGTGTCAGCCACAGATCTGCCTGCTCTTTCAGAGCTGTCCACAACTCTTCAGCATTGTGCAGTTTGTCACCTAAGCCTATTAGCTTCAGCACAGACTGTTGCTGCTTGGCTGAGGCAGTGCTGCAGTACTTCCAGCTTGCAACTGATGTGGTCATTTTGGAGATGGAGGAGAAGTATGAGGTGCAGGAGCTCTAGACTGTGGGGGCAACCCTGATTAACCTAGGGCCCGCAATCCCCGGCGTCGGGAAGAAGTGTTCCATCACAAGGTCCGACTGCGTTACGGCTTCCACTATGTTAACCCAGTGTGTCATCACCGAGATGTACCGTCCCTGCCCAAAAGCACTTGTCCACGTGTCCGTGATTAGGTGGACTTTCCCTTTAACTGCATTGTTGAGGGCACGGGTAATGTTGTGGGACACGTGCTTTTGTAATGCCAGGACAGCACACCAGGAGAAATAGTGGTGGCTGGGGACCAAGTACCTAGGGATGGCCGCAGCCATCAGGTTGCGGAAAGCTTCCATCTCCACGAGCCTAAAAGGCAACATTTCGAGCACAAACAGATGAGAAACGTGTGAATTTAGTACTGTGGCCTGTAGGGCGTTGGCTGGGTATTTCCGCTTGCATTCCAATGACTGGGGTATGGACAACTGAAGGCTGCACTGGGACAAGGACGTGGATGTGCTTAATGATGTGGTAGTTGAGTGTGTGCAACAACAGGTGCAGGGCAGGAGGCATCTTCACAGGCACCATGGACAGGGCATTGGCTTCCACTCACAACAATGGAATAAGCAGTGGTGTCACCCACATACATTGTTACTTGACCCTGGTGTTCAGCACATAAAGTCGGGTGCTTTGCTGCCATGTGCTTGATCATGCTGGTGGTGGTCAGGCTGGTAGTTTTGCTACCCCTGCTGTTGATGCAGTCTTGGCAGGTGGTGCAAATAGCTTGTTTGGGGTTATCCGCAGAGTATTTAAAAAACAACCAGACTCGGAAAGACCTAACAGTTGTGCTGCCAACATCTGTCGTGTTGGTGTTACAAGGAACAGTTGCCCGCCATCTGTCTGCGGCCACCACAGTGCTTCTTCCTGCCTGTTGTGGTGCTATGCCTTCCTCCCCCTGTGTACCTCTGTCCTCGCTTTGCATGTCCTCCTGCCAGGTTGGGTCAGTTACCATATCATCAACCACCTCCTCTTCCACTTCCGCACCCTGGTCCTCCTCCTGTCTTTCTGGCAATTGTGTCTCATCATCCTCCTATTGTTGTGACACGTTCCCACCGTCGCCTTCGTGTGAATGTGGCTGCTCAAACATTTGGGCATCGCTTCAAGTGGAGTGGGTAAGAGGCCTGAATCTATAAATGGAAAAGTGAACAGCTCTTCGGAGTGTACAAATGTGGGATCAGTTGTCTCCGGGAACTTTGTCATGGATGGAGAACGGAGGATCAGGGTGAGGAATATGCAGTCCAGACTCACAGCAACTCAGACTTGACCGTGTGGAAGACAGGGTGGTGGTGGTGGTACTAAAGTGACTGGAAGCATTATCGGCTATCCAACCAACAACCTTTTGACACTGCTCTGGTTTCAATAGTGCTGTTCTGCGGACCCCTAGGATTTCGGACAGGAAGCTCATGCGAGAAGATGTGAGTGTTTGTTGTGCCACAATTTCTGCTTGCCCAAGGCCTCAGCCTCTGCAAGCACCATCACGTCCACTTCCCCGTCCCTTGCCACGCGCCTTGCCCATTTTAAATGTAGTGCAATATTTTCCACGTTCTCTACAAATGGTTGAATTGGGAGCGAACTTAGATGTGAACCGTGTGTGGGAAAAAAACAGTTTTAAATCAATGGACTACTTTTTTTTTTAAGCCAACTTGTGTCAATAACTAAAGGTACTGCCACACTAAATGATCCCGCTAACGATCACGATAACGACGCAAACTAATGAGATCGTTAGTGTGATCGTTTTAAGGTCGCTAGTAGCTGCCAAACTGGACGACCTCATTAACGACGCATCAGCGGTTAGCGATCTCTTTAACGACTTTGCCGGTCGTTGGGACGTGCCACACTGCATGTACTGTGAAAGATCACGACCTCGATAGGCGTGACTGAGCGCAACCTTTTGCAGGCCCCTCATCATTAATTGGTGGTCACTATTTATCTCATAGATATTTATCACAGCTCTCCCGCTTTGTGATTGGATGACGTGCTCTAGCGACTCAGACAGGATCGCAAAACCCACCACTGCGCCACAAACAGGATCGCAAAACTCCGACACACGATACTATCCTCGCAACAACGCACAAAGCACCGTTGGAGTCATCCACAAAGTGCTCTGGAAACAATGGATGGGGGCGCAGTTATTATAGCTGAGGTGATGTTGTGGTCACCAATCGGAGCTGAAGGGCGTTGACGAAAGAAAACAAAGTCCCGCCTGCGCCGCTGACTAATGCGTCGTCAACGAGGTCGCACATCGTTCACCAAAGGTGCCAAACACAGCGATTCAGGCTCACCAGCGGGACGCCAACGATCAAAATACGGTCCAGAACTCTAGTGAACGATCAACGAGATCACAGCAGGGGCCACGTCGTTGCTACATGCCACACACAAAGACGTCACTAACGAGATCGCTAAATAGTGACGTATTTTAGCGATCTCGTTAGCGATCTCGTTTAGTGTGGCATACCCTTTAGGTAAGACACAGGAAAAACAGTGGAATGGAGGCCAGAAATGCTACAATTTGTAGTCCACAGATAGATGAGGCATTTGACAGAGATAGACCACTTAAAAATATCTGGCCTGTATTTTTTGTTTTTTCCTGCACAATAGTGTATAGAACTAGAGTAATACACAGCAAAAACAGTTTGATGGAGGCCTGAAATGCCATAATTTGTAACCTACAGATAGATTAGACGTGACGGAGATAGCCCACTTTCAAATATCTGGCCTTTATGGGGTTTTTTTTGGCCCAGCTAATATTGTGTCAATAAGTTGGCTATGACCCAACAAAATAAATTCTATGGAGGCCTGAAATGGTACAACTTTGAGCGCAATGATATGTGATTTGTGTGGCGGACAAAACACTGTGTAAAATATCTGCCCTATAGCTAAATATTTTTTTGGCAGCAAAATAGTGTCAAGAAATTATATAACACACTCCAAAAAAATTTAACAGTACCACAAAAATGTCAGAAATTTTTGCACACTCAGATGTGATGGCTGGGATGGGCAAAACCATTTAAAATAGCTGGATTTTCACGCTGAAATATAAAAAGAATATGGCTGTATTCTGCAGTGTCAACAAGCAAAAGGAGAAAAAAAAGAGGGCTCTGGATTGTTTTGGACTAATATAATCAGGATTAAGATGCAAAAAAAAAAAATTGCTGCCCACTGAGACCTACGGCTATGTAGATACGGTCAATATATGTAATAGGCAGCACCAGCAGACAGTAATGGAATTGACCCTATTGATGTATGCAATGAAGTATGCAACATACAATGCCTGCCTGCTACTGATATCTGTATACCCACATACAGTGCCTGTATGCCTTGCACTGATATGTATATACGCACATACACTCCCTGCCTACTAAGCACTGGAATCTCTATCCCGTAATTAGTCCTTAGAAGGACTATTGATTTAGCTGGATTAGTGTATTCTTTTATGGTATACCCATACTACCTTATGAACCCCCAAATCTAACCCTATCTCGTCAGCAGCTCTCCCTACACTGGCTGATTCCAGATCAGTCTATGACGAGCATGGCGGAGCCAGGTCTCTAATACACCTGATAACGCTGTGAGGCCAGACAATCACTGTAATACCACAACCAAGATGGCTGTGGCATTACAGTGCGTGGCAGACAATCCCTGCATGTTGATTGGTGCTGTACAGAGAGCCAAAAATGCAAGGCGGGGACCAGAGCACCAGGCGAATAATCCCGAAAATGCTCGACGCTCGCCGAGTACAACGATGCTCGGGTGAGTAACGAGCATTACCGAGCACGTTTGCTCATCACTAGTTTTAACATGTCGTGTACTGGAAAATGGGAAAAAAATTCCAAGTGCAGTAAAATTTCAAAAAAAGTGCAAATCCACAGTTGTTTTTTTTTGTTTGTTTTTTTTACCATGTTTACTAAATGCTAAAACTGACCTGGATTATGATTCTCCAGGTCATTAGGTCTTCATAGACAGCAAACATGTCTAGGTTCTTTTTTACTTAAGTGGTACATTTGGTAAAAAAAAAAAACAGCGCCATTTTCTAAGACCTGTAGCGTCTCCATTTGTCATGATCTTGGGCTTGGTGAGGGATTATTTTTTGCGCGCCGAGCTGACGTTTTATTGATACCATTTTGTTGTAGATACAATCTTTTGATCACCCGTTATTGCAACGTAGCGGCAACCAAAAAAACGTAATTCTGATGTTTTTAATTTTTTTCTCATTACGCCGTTTAGCGACTGGGTTAGTTTTTTTTATATTTTTGTAGATCGGGCGATTCTGAACTTGGTGATACCAAATATGTGTATATTTGATTTTTTTTTTTATTTTGAATGGGTTGAAAGGGGGGTGATTTGAACTTTTTTTAAAAACTTTTTTTTTTTAACTTTTTGCATGCTTCAATAGTCTCCATGGGAGACTAGAAGCTGCACTTGTCCAATCGGCTCTGCTACATACAGGCGATGATCAGAACGCCTGTATGTAGCAGAAATGCTCACTTGCTATGAGCGACGACCGCTGGGCGGCGCAAATTGCAATCAGGCTATGACAACCATAGAGGTCTGCTGGAGACCTCTGGTTGTCATTCCAACACATTGGTGACTCGCAATCATGAGACGGGGTCACCGATGGGCGCAATTTCTAGAGTGCTTACCAGAAGTGCAAGTTAAATGCCGCTGTCAGAGATTGACAGTGGCATTTAACAGGTTAACAGCGGCGGGGGTGGACCATGCCAGAGCCCAGATCAAAGGAAGGGATTCCGACGTGGGCGTACTATTACGCCCAACTTCGGAAAGGGGTTAATGACCACCCAAAAAAGTCATGTCGTCCATCATTATGGTATAAACTTAATCGTTCATGTAAAGAGAGAAAGCACAGCTGAAACTCACCTTGGCAGTATTCACTGCAGAGCCGTATCCAGTGGAGAATGCACAGCCAATGAGGCAGACCTTCTCCAATGGCGCATCAGGGTGTATTTTAGCAACAGCAATATCATCAACCACTGTGTACTCAGTAAAGGTGCTGGTGCTGGCGAAATTGTAAATAGGTTTCCCCTTGCAGGTAAATCTAGTGGTGTTGTCCAGTAGCACTCCATTATATTTCCCTATGCTGTTTGGAAAAAAATAGAAGAAAATTAATGACTAGAAACTACCGTAATCTTCTATATGGCACTTGTCACTTCTAAAGGCTTCATAGTTTGTTGAAAGAAGACACAATATTATCATGCTCAACCCATAACCCGACATCTTGATCCAGAGGTAGGCAAAAAAAAAAATATTAGGGGAAAAAATTATTTCCACAATTATAGAATGGAAAACACCTGGAAAGGAACAAACCAAAAATGGGAGAACAAAAAATTGGAACCATAAGCATTTGGACAGGGAAGAAAAGGCAATAGCTCAGTAGGCAGGGGAACCAACCACAAAGTAACAGGTCAGCGTATTGAATCCCCAAACTGAGTTATGACAGTATCTTGTTATATGAAATCCAGCCTGCCAAAGTCTTTATTGGCATGTTGTGATCACTTATTAAGTTTGTATCATAAGAAACTAAGAGTCCTTAAAGGCATACATGGATCATGTGCTGTAGTGTTGACGTTACTATCACAACCTTGTCAAAGCAGGACGCAGAAACATAGGTAAACTCTGAGGACAACCCCGTATCTGAAATTTATAGGAAGATAATCATGGACATACATTCATGGGCAAAAGTGGCACCCTTGAAATATGATCCAGAAAATTACAATTGCATGTTTTGTTATTCACATTTATTTCCTTTGTGTATATTGGAACACACAAAAGGAAAAAAAAATAAAACAGAAAATTAAAGGCAAATTGGATATCATTTCACACATAGCCCAAAAAATGGGCTGGACAAAATTGTTGGCATCTTTCCAAAAATGTGAGTAAACAACTTTGTTTCAAGCATTCAAGTGATGCTTTTTCAAATTCATCTGTGGCAAGTAATAGGTGTGGGCAATATGAGAATCTCACCTGAAACCAGATAAAAAAGGGGAGAAGTTGACTCGATCTTTGATTTATATGTGTGCGTGCCACACTAAGCATGGAGAACAGAAATAGGAGGAGAACTGGAGAACCAAAATTGTAAATAAATTTCAATCTCAAGGTTATATACAGTATCTCCAGAGATCTTGATGTTCCTTTGTCCATGGTGCGCTACATAATCAGGAAGTTTACAACTCATGGTACTGTAGTAAATCTCCCTGGACATGGATGTCACAGAAAAATTGATGAAAGGTTGAAACGCAGGATAATTTGGATAGTGGATAAGCAGTGCTCACCAAATACCAAAGAAATGCAAGCTATCCTGCAGGTTCAGGGTGCATCAGTGTCAGAGCGAACAATTCAACATTTGAATTAAATGAAACCCTATGGAAGGAGAATAATAATGAAAGAGCACTAACATGCTCGGGTCGAGCAAATTGGAATGCTCCGATGCTCGATCCGAGCAAAGAGGCCAATGTAAGTCTATGGAAACCCGCGTTTTTTTGCAGCAACCTCCCCGGAGGTCTTTCTAGGGTAACAAAACGTCGGAAATATATGGGAACAGTGCACAAATGACATGTGAACATCATGGGGAAGATCCTTGGAAGCATTTCTGACTCGTAGGTCACTGCTGTGAACAATGTTGTCAGAGTGATATGCCACTTTTACAGGCGCACACTAAAACATACAAAACATACAAAAACTAAACCAAAATGGATTTTCCTGGGAAATACGTGAAGGAACATCCTTTCCAGGGTAATTATTTGTATATAAGGCAAAATAAATAACCCCCCAAAAAATGTACCTCCACAACTTGGGTTATGTTCACCCGTAGCGTTTTTGATGCGTTTTTCAACTTTAGCATTGCTTTCAACCAATACAAATGAATTCACTGGAAAATGTCATTTTAACATTTAACAACCTTAGCTGGCCATGTGGTGTGTCACACATCATCATTTGTTCAGACTGGTCTACCGTCTCAACGCATTAACCTAACTATCCCTGTGTTGTCCATTCAAAATCTTTTACCATAACCAGGTTCCGCGCTTCATGTTTTCACATGCTTAATGCATTTAATAGCCCTCTGTGTCTGTATTGTTACATACTGAAGCTGATAACCTGTTCATGCAGCTTTACATGAACACCCAATTCTTACACTTTGGCTGGTCCGAACAACCAAAGCAATTGTTACCGTCTACCTTCCGTGTCTCCCCTTTTCCTCATAGATTGTAAGCTTGCGAGCAGGGCCTTCTTTCCTCTTGGTATCTGTTTTGATCAATGTGTCTACTGTAATGTCTATTGTCTGTACAAGTCCCCTCTAAAATGTAAAGTGCTGCATAATATGTCGGCGCTATAGAAATAAAATTATTATTATTATCAGACACATCCTGTTTCATTTATGAAGGAGAGACTCTGAAAGTCACAAAGCCTATTTTTATAGGGGCATCAGGCGGCATTAATGTTCTTAAAGGGCCATCAGCTTGCTATGCTTTGTTGTTCCCATTATTAAACAGTGGGTCTCCTATACTGTTATTGCCTATGCAGTGACTGGCTAGGCTGCCAAAAATTAGGACTCACCACAATACCCCTTTGACGAGACGTACAGGAGGGCCTCATGAAAAAATGTTCCCATTATAAGAAAATGGGTCTCCCATAGTGTTTGCCTATGCATTTAATGCAAGGCCTGCCTTGCCCCAAAAGTTACACGCACCCCAATAACCCTTTGAATCGACGTCCTGGATGGCCACATGAAACCAAAGTTTCCATTATGCTTATTTTTTTTTACTTCCATACAGTTTGCAGATGAAGGGAATGCAAGGCCTGCCCTGGCCCAAAGTTGCATGCACCCCAATAACCCTTTCAACAGACGTACTGGATGGCCACATGAAAACAAAGTTGCCATTTTTTTTCATTTGGTACTGCCATACTGTTAGCCTATGCATTGAATGCAAGGCCTGCCCTGCACCAAATAAATTTACATGCACCACAATACCCCTTTGAAGAGATGTAGAGGAGGGCCTCCTGAAAATAAAGTTCCCATTATTAGGAAGTGGGTCTCTCATAGTGTTTGCCTATGCAGTGAATGCAAGTGCTGCCAAAAATTTGGAGGCACTCCAATGCCCCTTGAAAGAGACATGGAGGAGGGCCTCTTAAAAAATGTTCCCATTATAAAGGAGGGGGTGCCCTGTACTTGTAATGCCCGTACACTAAGTGTATGGGCTGAAAAACATTTTCCCCTGGGGGTGCACATCAACCTACTGTATAAATATTTTTTTACGGGCATAAACACCCTTGAAAACACTAATGTGGCTGTTGCATCATGGAACACGTTCACCCTGGAGTTCTAGCGATGGTATCTGAAGAGACGTGGAGGATGTCCTCCTATAAATCTTTTCCCAATTTAAAGGAGCGGGTCTTGTACTTGTAATGCCCGTACACTAAGTGTATGGACTGAAAAACATTTTCCCCTGGAGGTACACATCAACCTACTGTGTAAACATTTTTTTCCATTACGTCCCTCCGGACAGCACCATGGAGGTAGTCCTTCCTTGACCTATAGCCGGACAGGATCACAGACAGGTTAAAAGGCCCCTCCCACCTCCACTCTCCAGTGTTTTTCCTGTCCCAACAGGGGACTGTTGTATGAGAGGTTGCTCCTAGAGTGAAAATAGTCTGGGGATGTTTTACGGCTTTCCCTTTCCTCTGGCAGGTGGTCCAGGGCTGATTCCTCTCTGGGTAGAGGTCCTTCAGCCATCAAATCACTGTACCAGATGGTCTCTAGGATTGGGGGTCTCGGCCTTTCCTTCCCCTTGTCAAGCGGACCATGGAAGACACCTCTTGGAGAGGTTCCTCGGCCGACACCTCTTGGAGAGGCTCCTCAGCCAACAACCAGCCTGAGCAGTGGGCTCAGGAGGATTGTGCAGCACATCCAATCCTTCACCCTATCAAGCAACCCGGGGTTTACACTTCCCGGTTGGGAGTCCCTCAGCCACAGAGACCAGTCGAGCGGACGGACTCCTGGGTAGAGCCGCTTCCTCCTGATGGTGGGCTCTCGGCTCAGATGCTGGCTGGCAAAACACTTCTACTTTCAGAAGTCACACGGTGGAGAAGGCGGTCGCGCCTCCAGTGACGTCAGAGCAGGGCGCCTGGACATAAGGTTGGTGTGCATTCCACGGCGGAACGCGAAAGTGCAGAACGAGACAGGCAACAAGCTAGTTTCCTGGATCTCGTGGGGCGCAGGAGAGGAAATCAATGGCAGTAATGCAACATTCCTGACCAGAATGCCGCTTCCGTCCATGGTGGGCTCTCGGCGTTACCAGCTCCCCCGGTTTTTCTAGCAGGTATGGAGCCAGCACAGGTGAGTGCATGTTGGAATGTTGTGTTAATGGCCTAGGCCTCTGGGCTGATGCTAGTCTCATGCCTTTGTGCCAAAGCTGGGCCTAGAGCCTCATGTGCTAAGATGTGTTTTCACATATAAGCAGCTAGGCCTTGGACCTCTAGGCTATAGTAAATCCATATGTCTAGGCTACATCTCATGATGTGACTTCAGTTACTTGCAGGTCATGTCTGCACAGAGCCTTATGACTGGACACATGGTGGTAATGCAGCACATGGTCTCCATGAAGACTGCCCTCCAGCTGTGGCTCATTAATTAGCTCCTTCAGGTGAAGCCAGTCTGGCAATTGAGATGTACTATTGAGTCGCACAGCCAGGGCCTGTGTGGTACTCGGCACCGAGCCCGTTCACTTCAATGGGGGATGTCATGGGTAGCGCAGCTCGGTCCGTTGCCCTGGGCGATCACCATAAAATGTGGGATATTTACAGGGGATTAAAGGATGTATACAGTTTATTCGTGACGCCACCTGTGGTACCTAGTCAGGGTGACCAGCGTTGCAGGGTAGATCCTCTGAGGGGTTGTTACTGGGCAGAAAGGTGTTAAGTCTTCCACAGGCAAGACTGGATCCCTCAGGGTATATGGCGGTGTTGGGGTGCAGGGGGCAATAAGGCAGACACACACAAGAAAGTCTCTTTCTGTACCTTTACTGATGGTAGATGCAGGCACGTCCCAGGAAGCTGACAGGGTGGAGGATGCACTTCCAGTAATCCCACTGAGTAGGTGTAGGGCCTCCGTACTCCTGTATGTGTGTGAGTTTCTGACCTGTATGGAACGAAGTCTAACTCTGTCTTCAGTTATACGCCCGGCTGACCTTGTAGTGAGGCCTTCTCTAGGATAGAACAGTGTCTCTGTATGCAGGGCCCTGCTAGACTCCGTCTTCCTGACCCCGGTTACGTATCAGCTCTGATGGGCCCCTGTCTCTGGTATCTCCTACTAGTCATGTAGATGCTAGCAAGCTCGGACCCGGTGTCCGGTGGTGCAGAGTAGAGGTAAGCGATCAATGCTGTTTCAACCTCTGTCACTCTCTTTTCCTTCCACTCGCCTTTCGTCCTACTTAGACCTTCAGCATAAGCACACTCTAGCAGTAGATGGCAGGTTCTCCTTTCTCTTCACTGCTCTCAAAGCGTCGGCACGCTTACTCACTGAAACTACCTCAGTTGACTCAGTTCTGACCAGGCTAAAGTGGCTATCCTTCTCCACTATTACTGGACTCCACACAGTAAACTAAGTATACGCTGTAGTCTTCAGTCTTTCAGTAACTCTCTCTCTCTCTCAGCTCATCTGAGGTAAAAACACAACTACTCACTGCTCTCTAAGACGTTCTGAGGAGATCTGAAGTAACTTGAGATCTCTGGTGTTCTGGTCTGAGGTAACCTGAAATCTGATCTGCAGTAACTCACGTGTCTACACTGCCTTTATAAACTGCGGAAGGGCTCCCTCTGGTGGATATAGGGAATAGTGCAGATGTGTTGTGTGCATATAGGTCACTGTGGGTTTACCTTCTGTTGCATCCTCCTGGGAACATGTGGCTCCAGACACAGCTGGGCTACACACTATTCAGAGTGGAGGTTTATCCAGAACTCTGATTGCTCTATTGGATGTAAAGGGTATGCCACACTAAACAACATCGCTAACGGGATCGCTAAAAAACGTCACTATTTAGCGATCCCGTTAGCGATGTTGTTGTGTGCGGCATCTGCCAGCGACGAGCTTCCTGCTGTGATCTCGCTCGTCGCTGGAATCGTTCCGGACCCTATTTTATCGTCGGCGCTCCCGCTGGGTAAGTATATATCGCTGAGTGTGGCACCTTTTTTAGCGATTTAGCGGTACTTTTGTACCGCTAAAGTCGTTAAGGAGATCGCTAACCGCGATAGCGTCCTTAACGATATCGCTAAATGTGGCCGACACTAGCGATATAGAAACAATCCCGCTAGCGATCTCATTAGTATGCGACGCTAACGAGATCGCTAGCGGGATTGTGTAGTGTGGCAGTACCTTAACTCTGTGCCTGGTCTCTCGTTTGGTACCTTCAAGTATGGCCGTAGTCTATGCATCATATTGCATCATGGTGCCTCTGTGCATCATATTGTATCATAGTGCCACTATGCATCATATTGCGTCTGTGCATCGTAGTGCATCATATTGCATCATAGTGCTTCATAGTGCCTCTGTGCATCATAGTGCCTCTATGCATCATATTGCATCATAGTGCCTATATGCATCATATTGCATCATAGTGCCTCTATGCATCATATTGCATCATAGTTCCTCTATGCATCATATTGCGTCTGTTCATCATAGTGCATCATAGTGCATCGTAGTGCTTCATAGTGCCTCTCTGCATCATATTGCATGATAGTGCTTCATAGTGCCTCTCTGCATCATATGGCTTCATAGTGCTTCTGTGCATCATATTGCATCATATGGCTTCATAGTGCCTTTGCGCATCATATTGCATCATAGTGCTTCATATTGCATCACAGTGCCTTTGCGCATCATATTGCATCATAGCGCTTCATAGTGCCTTTGTGCATCATATTACATCGTAGCGCTTCATAGTGCCTTTGTGCATCATATTGCTTCATAGTGCCTCTATGCATCATATTGCATCATAGTGCTTCATAGTGCCTTTGTGCACCACATTGCATCATAGTGCTTCATAGTGCCTCTATGCATCATAGTGCCTTTGCGCATCATATTGCATCATAGCACTTCATAGTGCCTTTGTGCATCATATTGCATCATAGTGCTTCATAGTGCCTCTATGCATCATAGTGCTTCATAGTGCCTCTATGCATCATAGTGCCTTTGCGCATCATATTGCATCATAGCACTTCATAGTGCCTTTGCGCATCATATTGCATCATAATGCTTCATAGTGCCTCCATGCATCACATTGCATCTTAGTGCTTCATAGTGCCTCTATGCATCATATTGCTTCATAGTGCTTCATAGTGTCTTTGTGCATCATATTGCATCATAGTGCTGTGCATCGTAGTGCTTCTGTGCATCATATTGAGTCATAATGCTTCGGTGCCTCGGTACCTCAAGGTGTGTCATTTGTGTGTCATAGTACCTCAGTGCTTCATAGTACCTCGGGCGTTGTGGCTTTGTGCCTCTGGCTAAGACCTTCTCACTTGTGCATTGTTGTGTGGCCGCACCTTGTATGGTCTACCTACCACTTCACATTTTGTCTCGGGACCCAACTCCGGCTATAGAGTCCTTGTGTTTTGGGATCCAGATCCTGTTGGCATATGCAACAGATTGGGACTTATTATAAGTAAAAGGAGGACTTTATACTAACCAGACAGCAGATGGCGATAGTGTGTAATGTTATATGCTTGCTGTAATGTGGGGAGGGAAACTCTCTTGTTGTTGGTTGTTTTACCTCTGCTTCCTGTTACGTTTTCTCCACGGACTGTATGACACTGAATTGTATCTCATGTTGATCCAGTATGAAGTAAATACTGTTTATTCAAGTTATCTTGCTGTCTGAAGCTTGCGTAAGTACAGTGACGACGATAAGAAGATGCACTCTGCGACAGATCCAGCTTCTGTTGCTTCATTCTTTGCAACTGGGCTTAGCCAGATGATCACACAGCTATGCTTGAATTGGCCTAGTAACGTGTTTCTTCTGTTTGGAACAGAACTCTCAAGTGAGTTACTGTCTCGAGTGCTAAACGCAAGTCTCTTTCATAGTTAGCTTTAAAGGGAGACATACATCTTTGGTGTTCATCCTATAAATAGACATAATACTGTGCTGAGAGCAGGAAATCCCACGAGGTAGAAGGAAAGAATCCTTCCAGACTCCACATATGGCAGTGTGACTAGTTTCCTTGATCGACACCCGGTCGACAGATTCTAGTCCCATAAATCCGTTGTATTAAGTTTACCAGGGACGGTATCACTGCCTTTGTACCTTGGGGCAAATCAGCAGCACTGCGTCATGTGGCAGAGGATCCCATACCCACTGCTCTTACAGCAGTCAGAACTCCTAAGGTAAAAGAATCTGTATCCAGGACTCTTACAGTTGAGAACCCATAGTCCTTCTGCCTCGCAGTACAGTAGACAGTCCCCTCTGTGACGGGAAGGAACCTACTTCCCTCTAGTTATAGAGTGTGGTTCCTCCCCCCATGGCAGTCGTGTATAAACATCTTTAAGAAGATTGCCTTTTAGGATATAATATACAAATAAATAAGTTGACACATTTACAATGTCTGGGCTAATGACTTATATAGAGGCAGTTTCAAATAATATCTCGTGTCAAAGGATTTTTACCAACAACCTCCTCCCCCACCACTTACTCTCATGGATTCCAGAGTCCAGACTCCCTGTGTCTAACATCAGTAAAACAGGATGATCCACATTTCCCTTTCAACACTTCTAATGAGAAGCCCGATATTGGTAGTGGCAGGGTATATTACCTGCCAGATGGAGTATTTCCTTAGTATGAATAATATCCAACCTTTACCGGGGGTTTAGACACCTAAGCATTCGGAATAGACATGATCTCCTGGATGAGTAATGTACGTCATCCCAAAGCTCTGCCTTTATCCATGTACTAACTGTTATTGCTTTGATCTTCTAGCAGTCCAGGGTCTCAAACCAAGGTTTAATCTGAGCCCAGGAGGACAGATGAAGGAACAGTCCTGTGTTGTTAAGTACATGCAGCCGATTACTGGTCTGTACAGTCCTCATTGTGTTGTGGCTGTGGCTATCACCATACTTTTGCTGGGCAATAAGATTTTTAAACCTATTCTGTGACTGCAGTGTTTATAAGTATCTATCACAGTAAGGATATGTGCACACATTGCAGATTTGCCTGCGGAATTTTCTGCACAGAATCCGCACCTCTTGGCAGTAAACGCAGGTTCATTTTTTATGCGGATTTTTATGCGTTTTTGTAAGATAAATAAAGATATGTTATTTAACAAAAAAAAAAGATTTGTGATGTCATTTCTTGTTCGATAAAAAGACAGACACAGACAGACAGACAGATGATAGATAGAGGATAGAGGATAGATATAGGATAGATATAGGATAGACAGAGGATAGATAGATGATAGATAGATGATAGATAGATAAAATGGTACAAAAATAGTTAAAGACACACACAAAATCTTCACGCAATATCTTTAATTTAAAAAAAAAAATGGGAAAAAAAAATGGCATGGGCTCCCGCGCAATTTTCTGCTCCAGAGGGGGAAAGCCGACGTCCAGGGCCAATATTTCTAGAATGGGAAGGGGTTAATACCCATGGAGCTTCCCAGGCTATAAATATCAGCCCGCAGCTAGCCTTTACTGGCTATTAAAATAGGGGGACCCCCCCCAAAAAATGACGTGGGGTCCACCTATAATTTATAGCCATAAAGGCTACGCAGACAGCTGCGGGCTGATATTCATAGCCTAGGAAGGGGCCATGGATATTGGCGCATCCACCTGACTAAAAATACCAGCACCCAGCCACCCCAGAATTGGCCCATCTGTACGATGCGCCAATTCCGGCACTTATCCCCTCTATTCCCCCTGCTGTGTAGCGGTGGCATATGGGGTAATAAGGGGTTAATGTCACCTTGCTATTGTAAGGTGACATTAAGCCCGGTTAATAATGGAGAGGCGTCAATAAAACACCTATCCATTATTAATCTTTTAGGCCCCGTGCACACGTTGCGGATTCACTTGCGGATTTTTCCGCACAAATTTTGCTAAATTTTAGGTAAAATGATCTGCGTTTTACCTGCGGATTTGCTGCAGATTTTCCACGATTTCTGTGCAGATTTCCCCTGCGGTTTTACACCTGTGGATTTCTATAATGGAGCAGATGTTAAACCACTGCGGATTCCGCATAAAGAATTGACATGCTGCGGATTGAAATCCGCACCAAATCCGCAGCATGTGCACAGCGGTTTTTATTTTCCATTGCCTAACATTGTACTGTACATGACTTGCGGATCTGCAGCGGATCCGCAGGGCCAAATCCGCTGTGGATCCTAAGCACAATCCGCAACGTGTGCACAGACCCTTAGTTTGAAAGGGTAAAAAAAAAAAAAAAAGACACACAAAAGAATAAAGCATTTTTAATTAAATAAAACACAACATGGTTTTCATATTTTTATTGCACGCCTAATCCATGGGACGCCCTCGGTCTCCTATAATAAAAAGTAAAAACAAACAACCGTATACTCCCTGTCCGACGCAGTCCAATTAATTTCCCCTATAGAGCAGTGAGATCAGGTGATGTCACTGCTCTATAGGGGCTCTATAGGGGCTCCAGTGACACACTGAGGGATATACATTGCAGCGTGTTCCCTCCGCTGTCAGTGCATCGTGGAGGCGTTGTAGAGCACTGACATCACCCGATGTCAGTGTTCTACACTGGAGATCATCGTGGGATACTCGTTAATCACTGAACTACGGCGGAAAGGTAAGTATAGGTTGGTTTATTATTTTACTTTTATTAAAGGAGACGATGGCGTCGGGGACTAGGTGTTTGGTAAGTATGTACTCTATGTTATGTGTTGTATGTTATGTGTATGTTCTGTATGTTATATGCTGTATGTTTTTTGTTTTTTTTTACATTCAACACATTAGCCAGATGATGGGACTACTACTGTTCCATCAATGGCTAATGTGTCACTCACTGTCACTGTAGCAGGCATAGCCAGATAGGACTTGTAGTCCCATCTGACGATGCCTATATACACACACAGCCCTGGCAACCTCTGCAGGCCCCCCCGACAGCTCCCCACACAGCCCCTGCAACCCCCACAGGACAGCCCTGGCAACCCCCAGACAGCCCCAGCAGGCACCCCAGACAGCCCCATCCAGCCCCAGCAACCCCCGAAGACCCCCCCGAACAGCCCCGGCAAGCCCCGGCAGACCCCCCACACACACACACACACGTAGCCCCGCACACACCATATACGCACACAGTCACCGCCCACACTCTGCCCACATACTTCCCTCCTCCCTATCTGCAGTGTTTCATCTGCAGCAAACCGTAGGTCTTTTTTAGACCTGCGGTTTTGCTGCAGAAGTGCCCAACTCAATGCAAGTCAATTTTTTTCACAGCATGTGCACAGCATTTTTGTATTTCCCATTGATTAACATTGTATGCACAACGCACTGTGGATTTAAGGCAATTCCGCGTGTCCAAAAATGCTGCGGAATTGCATCAAAATCCGCAACGTGTGCACATACCCAAGCAGTCTCGAAAGCTCGCCCTCTAATATCTTAAACTATATTTTGTTAGCCATTAAAAGGTATCATACTCACAAGATTCGTATTTTGCTTCTCCCACTGAAAGCACTCTATATGTTTTTTTCATACCCAAACTGTAATTCACTGCGGTTCATTATTGGTACTGAAGTACAATGGGTGTGTCTCACTCTCTGTTTCTGCGACATATCTGGTTTACCACATTCATACTGGAATTGGCCATTATTGACATATATCAGACACTCACTACGGTGATTATTTTGCGGTTCTCTTTAGGTATCTATATTTCTTTTGATCTTTCAGATCATTTCTATATCTAACCTGGATCTTGCCTGAGACTTTGGTCCTTGGGCTTCTGTACCCACCCTGGGACCTTTACTTTGGTATCCTCCATGGTGCTGTCCGGAGGGACGTAATGTAAAAAGGGAATTAGACCTACCGGTAATTTTGTTTCCAGGTAGTCCCTCAGGACAGCACCCTTAATTCCCTCCCTTATGTTTGTCTTTAGGCTTACATTGTATCGATCTTCTGGCGGATTGTTCATCCATCAGGTCGCCATGGCTCGAAATTGAGCCATTAAGGGGGTCTTACATACGCGTTTGTAAGGGCGCGTTTAGACTATTACCATCCATCCTTCCGTGGTACTTTGAAAAACCACTGGATGGTGGCGGTGGGAGGGGCCTTTTAACCTCTCTGTGATCCTGTTCCGCTATAGGTCAAGGAAGGACCACCTCCATGGTGCTGTCCTGAGGGACTATCTGTAAGAAGAATTACCGGTAGGTCTAATTCCCTTTTTAACGGCCATCCTAAACACTCTTGAAAACACTACCATGTCTGTTGCATCACGGAACATGTTTACCCTGGTGATCAAGTGGTGGTGAATGATGAGGATATGGAGAAGGAGGAGGATAACATCAAATAGTCAAAATCAGGTAGCATATACCCATGTGTGAGTGTGAAGAGGTGCATGGGAATACACCTCCCAAAAAAGACACTGGAATTGAGGTTATGTTTCGCTGTTATCATTTGGCGGTGTAGAGAAGTCCTTGTTCATTTTTATAAGAGATAACCTGTCAGCATTTTCAGTTGACAGGCGGATACGCTTGTCAGTTACAATTCCACCAGCGACACTAAAAACCCACTTTGACAAAACGCTAGTGGCAGGGCAGGCCAGGACCTCCAAGGAGTAGAAAGCCAGTTCATGCCACATGTCCAGCTTGGATACCCAACAATTAAAAGGCACAGAAGAATCACGGAGGACGTTGGTACGGTCAGCAAGGTACTCCCTCAGCATCTTCTCAAACTTTGCACTCCTTGTGAGAGTACCCCGAGCCTCAGGGCCAGTGCGACGGGAGGGTCTGAGAAAACTCTTCCAGAACTTTGCCTGTGTTCCCCTGCCTCTGCTGAATTGGAGTTGTGTCTCTCTCGACTGTACTCCTTGGTTGTCCAACGAACTGACCTCTGCCACCAGCGTTTTCAGATGGGAATTTTTTTTAATCATTCTGCAACAAGGGCCCTCTGGTACTGTACCATTTTAGTACACCTGTTTGCCTCTGGAAGAATAGATTGAAAGTTCTCCTTGTAGCATGGGTCTAGAAGTGTCATCAACCAGTAATGAGTGTCATCAAAAATTTTGCCAATGCGAGTGTCACGGGAAAGGCATGTGTGCCAGACTGCTAACTGGCAAGATATGATGACTGGGACCGGCAAAGCAATTTAAAATTGCTGGATTTTCACACTGTACTATGAAAAGGATCTGGCTGCAGTCTGCAGTGTCAACAAGCAAATAAAGAAAAAAAAGGTACTCTGGATTGCTTTGGAATAAAATAATCAGGATTAAGATGAAAAAAAATTATTCCTGGCTACTGATACCTGTGGTTATGTATATACATTCAATATATGTAAAAGGCAGCAGCAGACAGTAATGGAATGGACCCTCTTTATGCATGCAATGAAGTATGCAACATGCAATGCCTGCCTGCTACTGATATCTATATACTGTAGGGATGTGGTCTCGCTGGTGTGCGACCGGAGGTAAGCAGGAGGGCGACTCTTCCTGGTTCTTTAAGCAAGTTTATTAGACTTCATAAACTTGCTTGTAAAACAGAAAACAAAACAGCCTTCTCTGGCACAAAGTAACAGAAAACAGATAAAAGTCCTCGTACTCTAACCGAGTACTCTCTTCAGCACACAAACTGGAGGTCTCCTCAGAACTCCCACACTGGAGGTTTCCTCACCTCCAGCCACTCACACCTGTGGTCAGCAGCAGGCTCACTTATATACACCAGCCATTCAGCTAACACAGAGCACATGACCTGTCATGTGCTCTTGTGACCTCATCACAGGTCCTCAAACCACATACAAAGGTATAGTGAAGTCTTACTATCACTACAATACCCACATACAGTGCGTGCATGCCTTGCACTGATATGTATGTACGCACATACACTCCCTGCCTACCTAGCACTGCAGTCTATATGCCCAGTAATTAGTCCTTTGAAGCACTGTTGATTAAGCTGGATTGGTGTATTCTATTATGGTATACCCACACTAACTTATAAACCCCCAGCTCTCCCTTGGCAGCAGCTCTCCTTACACTAGCTGATTCCCGAGCCGAATGTGACGAGCATGGCAGCGCCAGGTCTCTTAAAATAATAATCTTTATTTTTTTTTTTTTATATAGCGCTAACATATTCCACAGCGCTTTACAGTTTGCACACATTATCGTCACTGTCCCCGAAGGGGCTCACAATCTATATTCCCTATCTGTATGTTTTTAGAGCTCTTATAGACCTGATGACTCTGTGCGACCAGCCAATCACTGTAATACCACAACCAAGATGGCTGCGGCATTACAGTGGGTGGCAGACAATCTCTGCATGTTGATTGGTGCTCTAAAGAGTGCCAAACATGCAGGGAATGCAACCGAATTCCCGCCGAACAATCCCGGAAATGCTCGGCGCTTGCCGAGTATTGCGGGTACAGGGATGCTCGGGCGAGTACTGAGCATTACAGAGTATGCTTGCTCATCACTAAAGGAGACCCAGGAGGACATCACTGCTAACACAGACATAAAAAAGCTACACTGCAGTTTGATAAAATAACTTCTGAGAAAGAGTCTTTCCAAAGAGGAGACCAAGATAAAGTTTTTTGGTAAAGTACATCATTCTACTGTTAACCAAAAATGGGATCAGACCTGCAAAGAGAAAAACACAGTCCCAGTGAAGGTTCAAAGATGTTTTAGGTTTGTTTTGCTGCCTTTGGCACTGGGTGCCTTTACTGTGTGCAAGGCATCATGAAATCTGAAGATTACCAATGGAGTTTAAGTCTCAAATGTTGTGATTGCCAAAGCACATTCACATAACGTACAAACTAAGAAGACAAATACCGGAACCTGACAGGTCCCTATTCAGACTAAGAAAAACACTTCTCTGACCCTGATCTTTTCCTACCTGACCACTGAGGTTGGTACCCTAAGATAATGTAAAAGCGGCCCCCAAACGATGGCGGCTTATCCTGTTTGTCCTTAGCAGCACCTAGGATTGCTAGTGTAGTAGTTCACTAAGAATAAAGAAAATTGCAGACAAGACTACTGCAACCAACACAAACTACAGCAAAATGAATGAATCCAAACAAAGTCTATCACCAGCAGGAAACACTAGTAAGGGAAGGTATTTAAAAGTTGCACTCAAAAGGTGATAGGACAGTCAAACACAGTAAATGAAAAACACCTGTTACACAAAACCGACAGAAACAAAAGATATCATAGCTTAAAACACTCAAAGAAAAGGTGCATCTGGTGTGGCTCAGCAGAAAGAGACGCCAACCACAGAACATATGATCAAGGGTTCGAATTTAGAACCACTGTAGTGCCCAGTGTCAGAAAGCTGGGTTGGCTTTCTAGGTTATGGGTCTTCCAGCAGCACAAAGATACAAACATACTTCAGGAAGCACCCAGAAATGGATGGAAATAAAGCACTGGAGAGTTCTGAAATGGCCATCAATGTGTCTGGATCTAAATCACTTTGAACACCTGTGGAGAGATCTTAAAATTGTTGTTGGAAGAAGGCACCCTTCAATTGAGAGATCTGGAAAAGTTTGCAAAAGAAAAGTGATCCAAAATGCCAGTTGAGAGGTGTAAGAAGCTTGTTGATGGTTAAATTAAGTAATTGGTTGCAGTTATTTATTCTGAAGGGTGTGCAACCAAATATTAGGTTGAGGGTGCCAACAACTTTCTCATGCCCTTTTTTGGAATTTTGTGTGAAATTATGTCAAATTTGCCTGTTTTCCTTCTGTTTTCTTTTTTTGCATTGTTTCAATACACTCAAAGGAAATAAACATGTATAACAAAACATGTGGAATTGCAATAATTGCCTTTGAGAAATACTCCATTTTTTGGAACAATTTCAAGGATGCCACAACTTTTGGCCATTACTGTACCTGTAGTTCAGGGATTAACAAACTTAATTTGGACTTAATCCAAAATCCACTGCTTGCCATTTAGGATTTTTATCTTCTTTTATATGCCAGAGAGACCTGGGACACCAAACAAACCCCAACACCTGGTTATATTTGCTTAGTTTTTACCCACTATACACACCCCATGGAAAATAGATAAGTTGACATGGTCTTGATTTAACCACGTTACTTACTCATTTTTGCAGCAAAGATTAGTGTCTGGATTCACGCAGCATCTGCATTTTCCACACTGAGGCATAAACAATGGGATGACTTTGTCTCCTGTATAAAAGGAATGATAATGAAAATGTCATTTACCATTTATTGTGCATAATTAATCTTGCATGCACAGATCAATCAGCTATTTCGACATTTATAGGGAGACTTGTACATACACTACATTAGCACACTGCAATTAAACACAAACTTCAATATTGCTATACATGTTAAAAACTTTTGCTCAAAAACCATAAAAGCCATTAAAGGTGTAAATATGGCTGGTCTCTAGCACTAAATGTCCAACTTCTTCATATGCCAAGCCAGGCCTCATCTGATCAAGCTCTTGTAGTGTTGTAACAATGGAGACTCAGGTCTACATAGAAGCTCAAGACACTAAATGGTGAGAAATCTGTAATTGACTAAACTAATTGCAAAAGTGTTTTGATTTTCTTTCTTAGGCCTCTTTCACACATCTGTTTTGTGCCATCAGGCACAATCCGTCCAAAACCGGAAAGGACGGATCCGGCGCTGATTGTGAAAAAACTGATGCAACGGATCAGGTTTTTTGCCTGATCCGTTGTGAACTTTTCAACCTGGAAAATGCAGGTACGCCTGTCCGGACCGAGGGGAGAGAGAGAGAGACAGAGAAAGAGAGGCCTTGGTTTCCAGCATCCGGATCAGTCTTTTAGGCGGATTGCACAAAAGACTGATCCGGCATCATTGACTTCTATTGTTTCCGGCCGCCTGATGCGCCGCTTCAGGCATAAAAAAAAAGCTGCATGATGCATCCTGTCAAGCCGCCGGAATGTACATTTCTGCCGGATCCGGAAAAAACGTATGCAACGACATCCGGCGCGATCCGGCACTAATGATAGTCAATGACAAAAAAACGGATCATTTTTTTACAAAAGCACTGGATCGCGCCTGACGTCAAAAAACGGATGTGTGAAAGAGGCCTTAAAGATAACTTTGAATAGTAACTTTTATTTTTTAAAAAAGTTGTACCTAACGTTATGTTCATTTCGCACCTCTGTTTTTATAAAATTTTCCTTAGCAGTTAAAAACAGTATCAGCTCATACCCATTACCTTTAAGCTGGGTCTACATGGCGACATGTGTCGTACAACAGCAATTCTGTAAAGCTGTGTGACAAAAATAATTGTGCAACTTACGACAATATTAGAGCTTTGATTTTGCTAAAACTGCCAAGTTGCAGATGAGTGGGACACAAGTCACATGTCACGTGCGACTGACATTTAAGTCTATGAAAAGTGTATCATATGTGAAAAGCAACAGGTGAACCAACACATTGGGTAACATTTGTGATCGTGTCGCAGGCAGTATGTCACAGGTCGAAATGCAACACCATAAGAAGCAATTACATCTAATGTTGCAATGTGTTGCTGCGATCTCAGTATTTATAAGCCAAAACCAAAAGTGTTGACGTGTTTCTATTACACTTTTCTTCTGATTGTTCTTCACCTTATTTTGGCTTACAAATACTGAGATAAAATACTGACCAAATACTCAGTGTGCACGTGGCCATAGGTTTACAATCCTTTAACCGCTTATTCTTATTGACTGCAGATATGCATAAACATGGTGGTCGTTAAGGGTATCACCCATCGCAGTTTTAAAACGACGATCAGGAATAAGCCTATAGCGCCCCCAGAGCTGCAAACTATCTGAGGTTTCGGCTACCAGGGGTAGCTCAGACCCTGGAAATTATGATCAGGGCTGTTTTTTTGGTCCTTGATCACATGATCGCTGTTATTCAATGTATAACGGCAATCGTGTAAAAAATAGATTCTCTGTTCTCTGACAAGATCTAGCATGTCAAAGGAGAGAGATATAGGGTCCCTGAGCACTCCCCTTCCCTTGTACCTTAGTACCGGATCCATGATTCCCCTGGCCCCCATCCTTCTTCTGATGAAAGAAAATGGCGGGCGCATGCTAAGTGCGACCACCGAGATCTGCTTCTCTGCACCCGGCAACCTCTGGGATTTTTCTGATTGGTTGCCGACTTTTGATTACGGTGATAGACACTATCACAGTGATCAAAAGCTCCCAATATTTGTAAATATGGCAGTACTTGGGCTGTGCCTCTCTTCTCTCCTTGTAGTTCTGGGAGAGAAGAGAGATACACTACATCCGAGTGATGCCCTTTCAAAGACGAAAAACTCACAAAAATCACATTTCTACATTGTGTCTACCCCTTAAACCTCATTGACCACTGCCCCCCTTCTGTCATACGCCCGTCTCTGATTAGATTTTTTTTCATCTTTTGCAGTTAGGGTTAAGGAAAAAAATATATACTATTGTTAGATTAGGTTTAGGGCTAGTAGTGTTAGATTAGGGTTTTTTTTTTTGTTAAGCAGACGTAGAAAACTAAGAGCCCTCATTTCCCTCTTGAAAGATTCATTTCTTAATTCCTATACCCAAGACACCATCACAAAAAATGTCTAAAGATGATCACAAAAAAATGGCACTTCACAATCAATGAAATACTCAAAAAACTCCTTATTTAAATAAAGAAGGAGAAACTGAAGAGATCCATAAAATAATTTTTATTAAATAACAAGGTATAAAAACTACATGATATATGACAACACAGAATGCCTCAAAAAGGTGGACGGGCCAGCAAACACTAAATCATGGACAAAGTTATAATATAAAAAAATGTTGTAGATAGATAGGGATAATATAACACTGAATGAAACAGAAGTATATAATGCAACTATAGCCTTATTCCATGAGAAAATATAAAGTGCATAATGCAATGTATGTCACATAGGCCATAGATGGACACATAAAATGAATCAATGTACTAGTTAAATAAATCCCTAGAAGTTATACGATATACACTATATCCCACGTCCACAAAATTACAACGCTAAGATAAGCTTAAACAGTGAGACCAGGGGTGGGATTCAGCCAGTTCTCCCCGGTTCGGTGGAACCGGTTGTTAAAGCAGCCGGTTCCCCGAACCGGGGAGATTCTTAACTGCGATCCGGTACTTTGTTGCAGTGCCGGCGCGCCGCAAGTTGAAGGAGGGGAACTCCGGAGTCGGGCTCTGCTTCCTAGCCGGAATCCATACAGCGCGGCACACTGATACACTCACACCATGATACACTGCCGGGCCCGGCCCTCGCGCACTGATATCTCTGGAGTGCAGTGCGACGATTGGGTAGCGTGGCCGCGGCCATCTTCTCAGTCACGAGGAGGAGGCACGCGGCACAGCACAGGCTGCACACAGCTACTCCGCCACCCCGCTAGCTACCCGGCCGGTCCCTAGTGTCAGTGGACAGTGTGTAAGGCACTGTGGCAGCTGCACTGCAGACAGTAGAGAAAAGGACTCAACTCAAGGAGGGATCTCAGGGCGGTGTTGAAGTTTGGCCCTGGCTGGGCCTGGCCTTTGCGTTGCGCCGTTGCGGTAACTAGCCCGGGCTGGGGGCTTCATAGGGCCGGGCGGGGGTGATGGCAGAAAATGCAGATCATGTGATTATGGATTGTAATGATGACCAGTCACCAAATGATTGATCCTGGTGGTAAAGAAAACACAGCGCTGCCTGGAGTGGACTGAGGCAGCGCTGATATATGTACAGGCCTCCATCCATGACTGGCCGCAGCAGTAATATGTGTACAGGCCTCCATCCATAACTGGCCGCAGCGCTGATATGTGTACAGACCTCCATCCATAACTGGCCGCAACGCTGATATATGTACAGGCCTCCATCCATGACTGGCTGCAGTGCTGATATGTGTACAAGCCTCCATCTATAACTGGCTGCAGCGTTGATATAGATGGAGGCCTGTACACATAACTGGCTGCAGCGCTGATATGTGTACAGGCCTCCATCCATGACTGACATAGAAATAGAAATATATGCAGCTGTCACACTCGGGTCAGGAGAGCCGCTGGCCAGAATGTGCACTGTTCTGATCCCATTCCAATTTTTTTTTTTCAAATGTTTGACTGCGCCCCTACTTGTATACGTTTGAGGAAAAGGTGTGTGTAAATGGGTGTGGCTTTAAAAATGGGTGTGGTTTAAAATGGGTGTGGTTTTAGAAATGGGTGTGGCTTAAAAATGGGTGTGGTTTTACGACACACAAACACAGAACCTGTTGTTAAAAATTTGAATCCCACCCCTGAGTGAGACTCCCAAATGTACAGCTGAATTATCAACGCTTCGTGTCAAATGAATAACAAATCGCCAGACCGTGATAAAGGGGATTCGATTCACCTGATAGTGGAGCTGGAACCCTCGTCCAGTCACCCCGACGCGCATTTCACCACAAGGCTTCAGCACAATATAATACTGAATGAAACGGAAGTATATAATGCAACTATAGCCTTATTCCATGAGAAAATATAAAGTGCATAATGCAATGTATGTCACATAGGCCATAGATGGACACATAAAAGGAATCAATGTATGGGAAGAAGCCTTGTGGTGAAACGCACGTCGGGGTGACTGGACAAGGGTTCCAGCTCCACTATCAGGTGAATCGATTCCCCTTTATCATATACCTTCTAGGGATTTATTTAACTGGTACATTGATTCATTTTATGTGTCCATCTATGGCCTATGTGACATACATTGCATTATGCACTTTATATTTTCTCATGGAATAAGGCTATAGTTGCATTATATAGTTTTGTTTCATTCAGTATTATATTATCCCTATCTATCTACAAAAATTATTTATATTATAACTTTGTCCATGATTTAGTGGTTGCTGGCCCGTCCACCTTTTTTGAGGCATTCTGTGTTGTCATATCATGTAGTTTTTATACCTTGTTATTTAATACAAATTTTATGGATCTCTTCAGTTTCTCCTTTATTTAAATAAGGAGTTTTTTGAGTATTCCTATACCCAAGAGTAAAATGTGGCAGTCGAGTCCTTAATGAGTTTCTAGGGCTGTCTGTTGTTCCGCCAATTCCTCCCCTCTAAGAGAGCAAAATACGGCATTAAGCTCTACAAAATGTGTGAGAGCTCAACAGGCTACACGCCTTTATAATGTATGAAGGTAGGCACCACCAAATTAGTCCCCAAAACAATTGGTATCTCAGGTAAAATTGTCTGGGAACTAATGATGCCCTTTCTTAATCAAGGGTACCATTTGTACACTGACAATTATTAAACCAGTATTCCCCAATACCGATCCCTCCTTGCTGCAAATACAGGTGCCTGTGGGACAGTCAGGACAAACAGAGTGGGGTTTCTGTCCCAGTTAGTGTCCAGACATTTGGAAAAGGGGGCATCATACTCACTTGCAAGTGTAAGGGGTGCCACACCTCTACCCCCTTAAAGTGGAGTATAAGTTTTGCTGCTATATGTGTAAATAATGTTTCTGCATTTATGCCACATATCTGTAATGTTGTTTATCTTATGTTGCTGCGAATATACAGTACAGACCAAAAGTTTGGACACACCTTCTCATTCAAAGATTTTTCTGTATTTTCATGACGATGAAAATTGTAGAATCACACTGAAGGCATCAAAACTATGAATTAACACATGTAGAATTATACATTACACTTTACAAAAAAGTGTGAAACAACTGAAAATATGTCTTATATTCTAGGTTCTTCAAAGTAACCACTTTTTGCTTTGATTACTGCTTCGCACGCAGGAAAGGTGAACAGATGGACTCTACATGCCTGGTTCCCACCGTGAAGCATGGAGAAGCGGGTGTGATGGTGTGGGGGTGCTTTGCTGGTGACACTGTTGGGGAGTTATTCAAAATTGAAGTGGTGAGCGGTCCAGCTCACCCCAAACCATCTAGATTGGGTACAGGTCTGGTGACTGTGGAGGCCAGGTCATCTGGTGTAGCACCCCAACACTCTCCTTCTTGGTCAAATAGCCCTTACACAGTCTGGAGGTGTGTTTGGGGTCATTGTCCTGTTGAAAAATAAATGATGGTCCAACTAAACGCAAACCGGATGGAATAGCATGCTGCTGCAAGATGCTGTGGTAGCCATGCTGGTTCAGTATGCCTTCAATTTTGCATAAATCCCCAACAGTGTCACCAGCAAAGCACCCCCACACAATCACACCTCCTCCTCCATGCTTCACGGTTGGAGCCAGGCATGTAGAGTCCATCCGTTCACCTTTTCTGCATGCAAAGCAGTAATCAAAGCAAAAGGTGGCTACTTTGAAGTTCATAGAATATAAGACATATTTTCAGTTGTTTCACACTTTTTTGTTAAGTGTAATGTATAATTCCACATGTGTTAATTCATAGTTTTGATGCCTTCAGTGTGATTCTACAATGTTCATAGTCATGAAAATACAGAAAAATCGTTGAATGAGAAGGTGTGTCCAAACTTTTGGTCTGTACTGTATATATATGTATATATATATATATATATATATATATATATATATATATATATATATATAAAATGATTATGTGTAGATATGGGGAAAGTGTAATGCCCTTAATATGTCACTAGATGGGGCACGTTAGTCCACTTAAGATAGCACTGTAAATAGTTAACTTAGGAGGGGCTGTCTGTGGTTAAGTGTAGAAGTCTTCCTGTTTGTAGTCAGTTAGGGCCTAGTGCCCGTGTAGGGCAGTCAGCGCCGCAACGTTCAAGCAAGCTACCCAGCCATTCTAAGTCTGGATAGACAGAGGTGCAGCAGTACTACCGCAGAGGGGAGCAGAAGTTTGAGATGAGGTCCTATATCAGTACAGGGATGCAGGTCGCTCACCATGTGGCAGGTCATCGCATGAGCTGATGCCCTCGTATCCAGGGCGAAACTGACGAGGGAACCCCCAAGCGCAGTGAGGCTGGACAGGGAGGACGCAGAGTTACCACAAGCGGCGGTCCGTCACCGTAATGTACTGAAGGTCATAGAGAGGAGTGCAGAAGAAGTGATTATTGTGGACTGTGTGGAACTGTATGCTGATGTTGTTACTGACAATGATGTGCTGCGACAAGGAAAGAGTAAAGTTCTGTTTTAAGTTTGGAATGGACCGTCACTTTATGCTCCACAACGCAAGCACCAGAGCTTCAGCAAGTCCGATGGGACCCCGACGGTGCACAGGGTGATATAGAAGGTACGCTGCAGTATTTTCATGTGATTGGGAGCCAGGGCACACCAAAGCCACTAGCCTCAGTCACGACTATGGCCCTCTTACATTTGCCGTAGTGTGTCAGGATCCCGCAACCGTGCAGCATGGGAATGCTGTGGGAGGTGTTGTTGATGTGACAAGAAAGAATGAAGGTGAAGATATTGAGGATTCAATCGAAATACTGGATGTGAATGATGTATTGGACTTGACTAATACTGTGATTGTGACTGACACCGTGATAGCAAAGATGGCAGCTCTAAAAATGGCAGAGAATGGCACCAAAGAGGAAGACGACAACTGTGATCCTGCTCTTCGTGGGCGTCCTGACTGGGAAATTGCTCGAGAAGCTATCTGGCAGAGTCGTGGCCTAATCATGGTGCCCGCCCCTGGTCGGTGCGCTGAAGAAGAAGAACTCGCCCTTTACAACCCGTTGCTAAAAAATGGGTGGATCGCCTGGAACAGGTGGGGCCCAGAAGGAAACCCTGTGTTCAACTGCACGGCACCATTACAGGATATGGCGCCAGCAGTGATGCACCACTCCTGTACCCGACACTGCAGGGGAGTAGGACACGTAGTGTGGAAATGGTGGCAGGAGGAGGAAAGAACCTGACTCGGATGACAGAGAGAAGATGCTGCTATGATGAACCAGTTAACTGCGGAGAAAAGTAGCTGGCAGTTGCCGCAGCTAGAGCAGAGTCCTAGGGAGCCACGTGTGGCGGAGCCGGAGCTCCGACGTCATCTGAAGCGGGAACGTCAATGCCAGGAGCCGTGTTGCCAACGAGAGATAGTGCCTTACCAGCGGGAGCCGGAAACAGCGACCCCCTGGAAAGGCCCATACCGGGAGCAAAGTCCAAGCTGGAATGCATTCTGCGGGAGCCGGAACCCCTCCGTGGGGGCAAGACTCTCGTCGGCTGTCGGAGTCGGAACATCACCACAGGGAACCACTACATCGGGAGTCGGAACCAAGTCATCGAGAATTGGAGGCCAGCGAACCGGAAATAGTAACCGCCTCAGCGGAGCCTGCACCGAAAGTGAAGTCCAGGCCGGTACTCAAGCCTTGGGGAATGGAGTACTCAGCTGCATCTGGAGGGAATCAACGGTCACAGGACGAATGTGTCCGGAATACCACGGCCAGTAGTGGTGAGTACACCTCAGACCTTGACCCCGGAGGCCTGGTCCTTGCCACTTCCCCCGCCACCCTGGACTGTACCTCAGCTGCCTGAGAGCGAAATGGAGCATGGTGATCTGGTGTTCTGGTGCACCTCGATTTGTCCTGTGGACATAATGACCGGAAGACCAGGCCCATGTTCAGGGCAGGCTCAACGCTAGGGACCCCGCATTTCCACCAAGCTGAAGAGGGCCTGTTTCCATCCCCTGGACATGTCCGCCTGGATAGCAGGCATTATTGATAGGAAGAAACAATGAGAGAAGGAGATATGGGCTGAGCTGTGGAGATAAGGAGAGGGTGCTATGGCCAGGCGCCGTGCTTGAGGGCAGATAGTTCTTACTAAAGTTGACCAGGGGTATGGCTTTATCCGGGGGGGCAGGAACAAACAACAAAATTTATGTCAATGCTGACTCTGTTAAGTACGGGAGACCCTTAGTGGAAGGGGACTGGGTCTCGTTTTTCCAGGAGGACTGTCCCAGTGGTTACTTTGCAGTGGCAGTGATTCTGTGCTCAGAGGATGTTGGCCCTGAACTGTATGCGGGCCTGGTACAAGAACAAATGGTACCCTACCCCTCAGCCACCGAACGGTCTAATTCAACCTCTGTCACATCACGACAGTCCCCGACACCTGCGGCTGCAAAAGCATCAATAGCTCGAACCCGGGCAAGGAGTCTGGAAGAGGATGAAGCAGCACAGGATGCGTGCCGTTGAACTGTGAAGCGTGCTGATAACAATAAGGAAAGTTGTGCTCATTGCACGGTTTGCCTTAAACAGTACACAGGACTGTTCTGCGTCCCTGTGGGCAAAGGAGCCCTGACAACGCTCCCAGAGTCGGGAGTAATGCGGTCTGACGGCCAGGAGCAAATGTTTAGTTTGACATTAAGTTTTGTTGCGCACTTTCTGCTGGATAGCAAAATCTTGCCTTACAAAGTAACGGGTCCTTGGACTAACGGACCAGGTGCGACTGCAGCAACAGACTGTTTTCTAGGACCAAGCAGCATGAACGTGGAGCACAGGACCATGCTATACACAAAGGGAGGGGGACGCCTCCCTTAAAGAACTGTTGGCCAAAACGATGGACTCTGGTAGATGGGTCGGGACTGTTTTATGTGTAATTCGGCGGTGCAAGCAGGAGGACTGTCTCCGGGCACAGGCTTCTAAGTATGGTGAAAAGAACAAACTTTTTTTTCCCCACAATTGACTGGGGGTGCAACCTGGAGGACTGTGAGCTAGGCACCTCGTAAGAGAGACAGGACTTTCATACGTTATTTAAAAATATATTTTTTTTTTGCTACCTCAGTTGAGCTCCCTAAATGAAGTATTTCATGTACATAATAAAGTTTTAGGTAAATGGTAAGGGACGACCATTGTTAAAGGGAGGGGGAATGTAAGAGGGTGCCACACCTCTACCCCCTTAAAGTGGAGTATAAGTTTTCATAGAATCATAGAATGGTAGAGTTGGAAGGGACCTCCTGGGTGATCTAGTCCAACCCCTGCTCAAAGCAGGATTCACTAAATCATCCCAGACAGATGTCTGAACAGCCTCTGTTTGAAGACTTCCATTGAAGGAGAACTCACCACCTCTCTTGGCAGTCTGTTCCACTCATAGATCACGCTAACTGTCAAAAAGTTTTTTCTAATATCTAATCTGTGTCTCCTCCCATTCAGTTTCATCCCATTGCTTCTAGTCTTTCCTTGTGCAAATGAGAATAGAGATGATCACAATGTGACAGCCCTTGAGATATTTGTAGACAGCTATTAAGTCTCCTCTCAGTCTTCTTTTTTGCAAGCTAAACATTCCCAAATCTTGTAACTGTTCCTCATAGGACATAGTTTGCAG
>JARQOD010000001.1:255920177-256112289 GCA_033576555.1 Oophaga sylvatica
AAATCAAAACCATCCACCAGAGTCAAATGCCTTGCCAATGAAGGTCTAAGTGAACTCGCCTAAGAAGACGGCCTGAGAACTTTGACATTGGCCAGGATATTAAACTCAAGAAGGCCCCTACTCGCTTCATGGAATGGCAACCCCTCATCCAGCCCCAACGCCAGAGGTTCATCTTTGCAAGCACCAGGAGGTGCCCCTGCAATCAACCAGTTCCCCCAAGCCTTAGCCCGGAAAAAAGGCCACTGCTCTTCAAATTGTACACAAATACTGACCTGAGACCGAGCTGGAAAAAAAGAAACCAACTGATGGCCCGTGCTGAGAAAAAGCAGCGGTTAAGGAGATGTCCCAACAAGAAGACCCCCTGTGCCAGAGCAGGTGTTTAACACAGTGACTGTCTTGGTGGGAACAGAAAGCCAGCTGGTCGTCATCTCTCATGATGTGGATGGGAGTCCCCTGCCGCATACTGGAGGAAAGGGCCAAACTGGGCTGCCTCGCCAATGGGAAAATCAATCCCAGCTTTCCCAGTGAGAAAAGACTGAAAACCCCACTGAGTTCAGAATGGTGCAAGGCTTGGAGGCCGCGAAAGAGGCTACGGTATTTGAAAACCCCAACGTGCTGAACCGTCACACTTGCTCAAGAGTCCCAGTCACCGCAACGGTATTACGGTGATCAACCTGGCCAGTGCCTTCTTCAGTATTTTCCTCCCCCTGGGGGCCCTGCCTTCACGCACCAGTGCAGTGCATATGGCGTGTTGCCTCAAGGTGCTCGAAAAGCCTTCAAGTTTCACCAAGACAATGTCCTCCATCTCGTCAACTGGATTGCAGAATATGCAAGAGTCACTCTTCTACAACACGTGGATGACTTTCTTTTTGTGTGGTTGACATCGATATCTGCACAGTCCTTTCCCTTGTCTCTCCTTCTTACCTGGAAGAACAGCAACGCAAGGTCTGGAAGAACAAAGTCCAGTGATGTCGAAGCAAGTTACATCCCTAGAACACTGTATTGCCCACCAGACGAAACACATGTCAAAAGACTGGAAGACCACTGTGGAGAAGATGGCTCCCCCAACAACTCCAAAAATGCTGCAGGCCTTCCCCCTGGTCTAGTGTCGTATTGCAGAACCTGGATCCCTGATGCCTCAGTCCTAATGCAGCCTCTGTGCGCTTGCATCAACGCAACCCCGCTCCTTCTATCGGACGCAGCCTTCAACCCATTCAGGAGATTGGAAGAACTCCACAGTCTCAGCGCCAATACCAGGCCTACCTGACTACGAGAAGTCTTTCCGTCTACCTGATGGAAGAAAGAAGGTCATGCTACTGGAGTCCTGGCACGGATTCACGGGGGAAAACAGAGACTTTTAGGCTGCCTCTCAGCCCGCTTGGATCCAGTTGCAAGAGGAGCACCCTCCTGCCTGATGGCAGTATCTGCAGCACACACCTTGCTGACATCACTCTTGGACAGCCATTGGAAACTCTCACTCCACACGACATCTTGGCAATCTTCAATCAAGCTCAACCAACAATAATCTCCCCACCGCCAGGCATCTTTGTGGCGCCTCTATCGCCTTTGTCTCATAATGTCACCGTCTCCAGACCTACAGTCCTCATCCCGGCTACTATACTCCCACTCCCAAGGGGGGATACAATATGGACTTTCCAGAACAAAATTTACAGAATTTATCCTCTACTTGGATGGCTCCAGATTTGCAGATGATGAAGAAGTTTCCACACAGGAAGTGCAGTGACCAGCAATCAAGAAATCCTGTGGTCCAGAAGTCTGTCACCTAGCCTGTCAGCCCAGGAAGCAGAACTGATAGCGCTGACAAAGGCCTGCCAGATGGCAGAAGGCAAGACTGTAAACATCTACACGGACTACAGGTACTCACATGGCATAGCAACACGACTTTGGACCCATCTGGGCTACAAGGGACTTCATCACAGCAAACGGGGCAACCATGAAGCATCATGGAGCCTTCAGGGACCTGCTGGGTATACTCCAACTTCCAAAATGGTGGCAATTTGAAAAATCAAAGTGTATGGAAAACTGAGAACAGAAGAGGCGTGAGGCAATAACATGGCGGACATGGCAGCCAAAGAAGCAGCCAAAGGAAGACAACATGGAGAAGTGGGAGAGGTCGTAGAGCCGGACGGCTACTACATGACGACTGAAGACAAGAAACCTGACAAAGAGACGTCCTGGAATCTGCTCAAGAAGTTACAAGACCAAGCTCCAAAAGGAGAAGAAGAGCTGAATGCGAAAAAAGCAACACGTGAAGAAGGAAGGCTATCAATAATAGACTTCAAACTCTGCCTACCACAAAGTATGCATCCTATGGTGGTCCAATGGGCACATGGACCCACACCCACATATCAAAGACACAGATGAATGATCTGATTGGTGCTTACTGGTTCGCTTCAGGGATCTCCACCCTAACAGCCAAATTCACCAGCAGCTGTCTGACCTGCGGCAAATGCAAGCCTGGACGTATGGAAGAAAGTCCTCCTCACCTCATCTGGAAAGACCACTCTACCAGCTTCAAAGGATCCAGATAGACCACATCCAGATATCACCAAGTGAAGGATTCAAATACACCATTGTGGTCAAAGAAGTATTTTCAAGATGAACAGAAGCCTTCCAAGTCAGCAAAGACTACTGCAAAGAAGCTACTTTCGGAAAATAGTGTGCAGATACGGGGTTCCAGAAATGATAGAAAGTGATCAGGGACCCGCATTCACAGCAAATCTGACACACGAGACCTGGTTAGCAGTAGGGACAGATTTAGGCCTACACACTCCTTACCACCCCCAGAGCAGCAGGAAGGTAGAAAAACTGAACGGAACACTTAAGAATAGGATGTTAAAAATTGCCCAAGAGACACGCAAACCATGGCATGACACACTCCCAATTGCACTGTTTAGCGTAAGGCACACTCCCAGAGACCCAGAAAAGCTGTCACCATACGAAATTTTGTTTGGGTCTAGTCCCAAGTTAGGTGCATTCTTCCCTCAGCAGCAGAATATGAAAAATGATATCTTGTTTGCTTATGTAATTGAATTGGTCAAAAAACTAATGTCCATTCTCGAGTTTTTCTCTTCACTGCCAGATTTGATGGTCCTGTCCAAGAGCCCCAGATGACACCAACCTCTGTGTAACTAGAGGGAAAGCCTGTTTGGATCCACGTATCGCATTGCAAGGAAGCTCCCGTACCAGGAGAGACACCTAAGCCATGAAGGATGTCGTGGATGCTCTGACTGACCAGACAGATGACCTACCTGATGAAGAATACACACGTTTTTTTTTTTCTGAACATGCAGTTAAATAAAGAGACTATGATTGCAAACACATAAACCCCCGACAGGGACAGTCCTCCTGACCGCCCATTTGCGAAAAGTCTGTATTCGGTGGGGGAGGCATGTATTAGGCATGTCTCAACTCGCCGGCAGCACAAAAGAGTTGCAGTGCTTTGGGCCAGGAGCAGGTTTTTAGGGCAAGTGGTATCTAAGGGGGGACTGTCATGGAAATATATATGTATTCCATATATTCAAAGTATATTCATATATATGCATTCACAGTTAGATAGATCTCACTTGCAAAAAATCCTGTACCCAGCATATCTATGCCAGCTATAATCAGTCGTCTTAAACGAATCTGGCCTTCATAAGGAACAAGTACATAGAGTTTTAGTAGATATCTATTGTTTACTTTATAGTCATGCAAGAAAACTAGGGCAAAAGAACATAAAACAATAAATCTGCAACTTCAGCTCTTTTATCATAATTATCATACTTACATTAGAACAGCCAATAATCTAGCAGCTTTTAATTGTATGTTAATTGACTAACCAGCCCCTTTTTGTAAACGTATAAAACCTTGAATGAATAATAAATGAGTAGTCTTGACGAACTGCTATACTGACACTTCCGTTGTGGACAGTTTCATTTCGTTCTGAGCGCTCAAAAAGACATTTAATAGAGATTTGGGAACAGCAAGCAGCAAACACGGAAGGATAAATTTATCCTAATTAAATTTCCATAACAGTATCCCAAAAATGAGCTGACAGATTCCCTTTAAAAGGAATCTGTAAAACTTCTTTCCGTGAAGAATGTTATAAACCAAGGAGGCAACAGGAATGCAGGGGCTGCAATATGCAGCTGTAGTAAATCTCTCCACTCTGTATAGGTGTAATATCCCTAAAAAAAGGCACTCCAAAAGCTGTCTCATGAATGCACACCAAAATATCCAAGGTATATCCCAGGTATAAGGGCAACCAGATGGCCAGTAAGCCTGTAATTATTACCTGTGTGAAGAATGGTGCGGTGATCAGTGAGGCTGACTGTGCTTCCATCACACATTACAGGCTCACTGGCCATCTGGTTGCCTTATACCTGGGATATACCTTGAATATTTTGACAGTTTTTTTCATCCTGGACAGTACCAAGATGCAACCATCCAGGCTGAGAACCACCGGGGAATGAGCTGGGAGCAAAGCGTTAGTGACTGGCGGTGACATCATCGAGGTCACTGCCGGTCACTGAGGCTTGCGTTCCCAGCTGTTCAAATTCACCGCAGTGAAATTCTCTCGGTGAACTCCCCTCTTCATCATGAAATATTTTTCTCACAGTGTAGAGGTCAGAAAGCGGCGGTTCCCACACTGTCAAATGACGGTGTGAGCCCGCAGCTATGATCAGAGTTAAATAGTTTACCTCCTGTCATTGGTGTTGGCTGAAAGGACTACTGCTCCCATCAGCTGACACCTCCTGCTGCTAATAACAGTGAGAGCAGCAGTGGCTGATGGGAGTCTTACTGTGCTGAGGCGAGTTCACCACAGTGAAATGCTCCCTATGAACTGTGGTGAATGTGACTTCATGAAAGCTGTCCATCTAAATATGCTGCTACTGTGCTTTTTTCTCTAGACAATTCTTTGTGAAGCCTAGAAAAAAAAAACACGAAACAAAGTTACTTTTTAAGTGCAAAATTGCAGAATAAAATCTTTTCTGTAAGATTAAAAAAAATGAAAACACCCTTAAAAACGCTGCTTCATATCTGAATCAAAAATGCATCCAATAGTGCAGCAAAAATGTACTGTATTTTGTGGACTATAAGACGCACCGGACCATAAACCCTCACCCTCTAATATTTGGGAGGAAAATAGGAAAACATATTTTTTAATAAAATGGTGGTGCGCTCGCAGTGATGTCAGATAGGTGAAGTGAGTTTATTTGCTGTGAATTCCCAGGACCTTTCTGACAGCACAGAGAGAGTGAGAAATTTCTCACGCTCGCGGTGACGTCAGACAGGTTACAGGAGTTCACCGCGAGATACTGGACAGTAATAGCAGATGCTTCTCAATTTCTCTGCTGGATGACAGGCTGTATGATCGCAACATCCAACCATGCAGCCTGCCATCTAGATGTTGCAGAGCTAGACCCATCATAAGACAAATTAATTACCATCTTCTCTGCAGACAGGGGAGGAATATTGTTGTTTGTTATTTTAATTCATTTGTAGGGGACAATGGCATTTCTGGAATGGGCGATGTCGTAAGTATGGTTTAATTAAGATTTACTAAAGGAGTCTGTGTTATTCTTTCAATAAAAAGAACTTTATTCTGGGTGTATGTCTTTTTATACAATATGACTATAGGGTTAGTAATGGGGGTGTCTTAGACGCCTCTTCATTACTAATCTCTGGGCTTGATGTCGTCTTGCAATACAAAGGTGACATCAACCTCCCCAAATATTACCCTACTTGGGACCACTAAACGGCAAGTGGGAAGAGCGAGGCTAAGTGCCAGTATGGACACATCTTATACATGCGCCTTTTCTGGGGCGGCTGAGAGCTGATGTTTTTAAAGTTATGGGGTGGGAGCAGTATCAATCGCCCCTTCCTAGGCTATTAATATCAGCCCACAGCTTGCTGCCTAGCCTGGTTATTTATTAAAGAGTGACCCTACATAACTTTTTTGTTGGGTCTCCCATTTTAATAGCCAGTAAAGGCTAAGTATACAGTTGTGAGCTGATAGTAATAGCCTGGGAAGTTCCAAGGGTTTTTCCTTCTTCCCAAGCTGTAAACATCTACCACCAGCCGTCGGCTTTCCCTATGCTGGTTAGGAAAATTAGGTGGGAGTCCATGCCATTTTTTTCAGAAAAATAATCTTTTAATAATTAAATACATTTACAGAAAGCTGCACATGCACACTGTACTAATTGTATAAGTCACCGACATCTATATATGTATTCTATGTGTATATACTGTATGTAATCCATCTATTCTATCCTTTCCGGTCCTGCTGTGATTTTAATGTACACTGCTGCTGAATTCCTGGTTTTTATTCTAATATATATATGTTTGAAAAATATTTCCTTGAAAACGATGTGTAAATGACAGAGAATTGCTCTATGTAAAAGCTCATGTTAAAATCGCTTTGCAATCGGATAGTAATCACACTACATTCGGATGTAAAGTGTGAAAAAAAAACATCGGATTGTACTCGCACGAAAAACATATAACACTTGCATTAGGCCGGTGTCCCACTTGTAACTGCAATGTGAGAAACTCGCCCGAGTCTCTCGCCTCAATACCTGGCACTGCCGTCGGCACTCAGGACCGGAGTGTGCGGCTGCATGTATTTCTATGCAGTTGAACGCTCCAGTCCCAACCGCCGGCGGCAGTGCTGGCTATTGAGGCGAGAGACTCTCGCAAGTTTCTCACATTGCAGTTGCATGTGGGACACCGGCCTTACACTCGTCTGACTTTGCAGGAACAAAATCGGACTGATTTTAAAATTGCTAGTTTGACTCCAGCCTAAATCTATTATTAATAATTTAGCAACAATTTCAATATATCACCTTTATACGAACTTCATGCGCCTTTGGTGGTGCAACTTCAATCTCTTCAATGCTGAGTGGTTGTTTAGGTCCCCAGCACACGGCTGCTTTACATTTGATTACCTGAATGTAAAATAACAAAAAAAGTGGATTATACATTTTGCTATTTACATTTGTCAGTTTAGTTTCTGATCGATTTTAAGAAGCTTAGCATTCATAAATTAATCCCTTTTCCATAATTCCTAGAAAAGTCCATGAATCAGATACTATGTGTTCATTACACTTAGAAAAGAAAGAGCTTCTATTAAACATTCTGCAAGGGTTAAAAGCAAATGAATCAACTATTCCACTCACAAACAAATAAAAACAACATAATTGACAAAATATTTTTTAAACTGATAAACAGTGTTGGAACTTGTATGCAAATTTTTTGTAAAAGTGTAAGCCTCTTTGCCTCCGGGAGGGTCGAGTCGGGTTTCGTGAAACCAGACTCTCAAAAGTCGAGTCGAACGAAATCGGCCGACTATCAGGAAAAGTCGAAGATCTGACTGAAACACGAAACCCAATGCAAGTCAATGGGGAAGCAAAGTCGTCAGGGAGTGGAGGACAGTAAACACACCTACAGTTTCAATGCCAACTACATAAATTCTTATTACTTAAGCTTGTCAACCTTAATTTACTTGATAATAGTTACGCATCAAAAACTGGGGGTTATTTGGCTAAAGTGTGTGGGGGGGCAGGGCTAGCTCCAGGTTTTCGTGGGCCCCGGACCAAAGAGTCTCAGTGGGCCCCTTTAACACATACCACAATTCATGATGCTCCGATACGGCAGAGAAATATAGGTACAGTACAATGACAAATACTTCACTTCTTACATTACATGAGTGATATCTATTGTAAATTCTACAATAGCTCAAAAACCGGACAGTATATTCCTCCATACAGTATTATGGCCACCACATAGTGCACCATACAGAATAATGAGCCCCATATATTGCTCCATACAGAATAATTGGTCGCATATAATGAGCTCCACATAATGCTACAGTATGATGGTCCCCATATAATGTGCCATACAGTATATGACGGTCCCCATAGAGTATAATGAGCCTCAAATATTGCTCCATACAGTAAAATGAGTCACATATAAAGCTCCATACAGTATATGAAGGGCCCCATATATTGCTCCAAACAGAATGGGCTCCATATAATGCTTCATACAGAATAGGCCCCATATGTGCTCCATATGATGCCCCATAAATAATGAACCCATATGATGCTCTAGTATATGATGGGCCCCATGGATGATGCTCCAGTGTATGATGGGCCTATATAATGCTCCATATATAATGGGCCCCATATGATGCTGCAGTATATGATGGGCCCCATGGATGATGCTGCAGTGTATGTTGGGCCTATATACTGTGTGCAGAATTAAAAGGCAAATTATTATTTTGATCACATCATCCTTTTTATACATGTTGTCCTACTCCAAGCTGTATAGGCTTGAAAGCCAAGTGCCAATTATGTAAATCAGGTGATTTGCATCTCTGTAATGAGGAGGGGGTGTGGTCTAATGACATCAACACCCTATATAAGGTGTGCTTAATTATTAGGTAACTTCCTTTCCTTTGGCAAAATGGGTGAGAAGAGAGATTTGACGGACTCTGAAAAGTCTTGAAATTGCCAAACTTTTGAAGCGTGATCACTGAACAATCAAGCGTTTCATGGCAAATAGCAAACAGGGTCGTAAGAAGCGTGTTGATAAAAAAGGCTCAAATAGCTGCCCATGAATTGAGGAAAATCAAGCGAGAAGCTGCCAAGATGCCATTTGCCACCAGTTTTGCCATATTTCAGTGCTGCAACGTTACTGGGGTATCAAAAAGCACAATGTGTTCCATACTCAGGGACATGTCCAGGTAAGGAAGGCAGAAAAACGACCACCTTTGAACAAGAAACATAAGATAAAACATCAAGACTGGGCCAAGAAATATGTTAAGACTGATTTTTCTAAGGTTTTATGGACTGATGAAATGAGAACGACTCTTGATGGGCCAGATGGATGTGCCCGAGGCTGGATCAGTAAAGGGCAGAGAGCTCCACTCCGACGCCAGTAATGTGGAGGTGGGTACTGGTATGGGCTGGTGTCATCAAAGATGAACTTGTGGGACCTTTTCGGGTTGAGGATGGAGTGAAGCTCAACTTTCAGACCTACTGCCAGTTTCTGGAAGTCACCTTCTTCAAGCAGTGGTACAGGAAGAAGTCGGTATCGTTCAAGAAAAACATGATTTTCATGCAGGACAATGCTCCATCACATGCATCCAAATACTTCACAGCGTGGCTGCCCAGTAAAGGTCTAAAAGAAGAAAAAATAATGACATGGCCCCCTTGTTCACCTGATCTGAACCCCATAGAGAACCTGTGGTCCCTCATAAAATGTGAGATCTACAGGGAGGGAAAACATTACAGAACAGTGTCTGGGAGGCTGTGGTGGCTGCGGCACGCAATGTTGATCGTAAACAGATCAAGCAACTGACAGAATCTATGGATGGAAGGCTTTTGAGTGTCATCGTAAAGAAAGGTGGCTACGTTGGTCACTGATTTTTTTTATTTTTGAATGTCAGAAATGTTTATTTCTAAATTTTATGTTGTTATATTGCTTTAACTGGTGAAAATAAACTAGTGAGATGGGTATATATTTGTTTTTTATTAAGTTGCCCAATAATTGTGCACAGTAATAGCTGAGAAAATGAAGGAAAAAGGGATCCAGCTTCAATAAAATCTTCATCTTTATGATTCATAAAAACATGAATAATGGCATGCTCCTGGACAAGCTCAGGACAAGGCTACGCGTTTCGATCACAGGGATCTTTATCACAGCTGACATATTCAGACAAGGGCACATATTTAAGACAAAGGAAGACCAATCACGATCAGAAAAAATGTCATGTGATTTTTGACAAGTCCTTTAACAATTTTCACATAACGAATAAAGAAAAAAAAAAAAAAAAAAAAAAAAACACAATATTTGCACAAATAAAATCAATGCAAAGAAATAAAATTAATAATGGAACATCAATTTGTTTCTTTTGTTGAGACCAAATGGATGTCTGGTATGTAGATTAAAGATCCAGAAAGCTTCACGTGTAAGGAGTCGCTGACGTGCATCTCCACCTCGGGCAGACAGGTTAACACTTTCAATACCTGTGACTTGGAAGGAAGAAACATTGCGAGCATGCTGAAAAATAAAATGTTTAGCAGCAGCAGAAATATTGCGATTCGAAGAAACATTCTTTACATCCTGCAAATGTTCAGCTATCCTGATTTTTAGTTTCCTGGTAGTGCAGCCTATATAAGATAAATTACAAGTAGTGCACATAATTTTATATACCACATAGCATGAATTACAATTGATATATTTGTTAATGGTATAAATCGCAGTGCTGTCATTACTTTCAAAGGTTTTCGTTACACAAACATATTTGCAAAGTGCACATCTATTGTGGCCACATTTATAAAAACCTTTATGTTCTAACCACGATGTTTTATGAGAAGAGAAATTATTACTGAACATGCTTGGAGAAACTTTGTTACCAATAGATGGCGCTTTCCTTGAAACAACATTAATACCTGATGAAAGAATGTCAGCAAGAGAGGGATCTTCATATAAAATAGGCAGCGATCTCAAAATGATTTTTTTGATGTCCCCAAATTGAGGACTATATTGAGCACAAAAATATGGTTTCACTGCAAGATCATTTTTTTGTTGTCGCCCTCCACTAATGAGATCCTCTCTGTTTTTATTACTTACAATTGTTCGTGCTCTTTTTAATGACCATTTAGGATAATTTCTGTTTTTTAATTTTGTATCCACACAATTAAATTCCGTTTCCAAAGCTGTAGGATCGCTGCAGTTTCTCAAAATTCTGGTATATTCACCCAAAGGAATCGATTTAATAGTATGTTTGGGGTGACTGCTTGCTGCATGCAAGATAGAATTACCAGCACAAGGTTTGCTGAACGTTTTAGTAATAATAACAGAGTCATGTACCCCATATAAATCAAGATCCAAAAAAGAAATTTTGTTATGATGAAATTTATGAGTAAAATGTATGTTGAATGAATTAGAATTGATATAATCAATAAATATCTGACATACTTTTGATCTCATCTAATGCAGTTTTCTGGGCTTTTGTTAAATTGGAATGATTTCTGCTGCTGCCCATTTTAACCCTATCATGAAGGATTTTTGACAATAAATTTTTTTTACAAAAATCTGGCGTGGCGATGGGTGCGAAATTCGCGCCATCCCTAGCTAATCTTGTTATGTCATATTGGGAATATTTTTTTATTTTTTCAGCTACTAATCCATTTATTGACTCGATTGCTTGGTATGGTAGATATATTGATGATTTACTCATCATTTGGAGTGGTGATGTACCTGCCATATCCGGATTTATTGATTATATCAATTCTAATTCATTCAACATACATTTTACTCATAAATTTCATCATAACAAAATTTCTTTTTTGGATCTTGATTTATATGGGGTACATGACTCTGTTATTATTACTAAAACGTTCAGCAAACCTTGTGCTGGTAATTCTATCTTGCATGCAGCAAGCAGTCACCCCAAACATACTATTAAATCGATTCCTTTGGGTGAATATACCAGAATTTTGAGAAACTGCAGCGATCCTACAGCTTTGGAAACGGAATTTAATTGTGTGGATACAAAATTAAAAAACAGAAATTATCCTAAATGGTCATTAAAAAGAGCACGAACAATTGTAAGTAATAAAAACAGAGAGGATCTCATTAGTGGAGGGCGACAACAAAAAAATGATCTTGCAGTGAAACCATATTTTTGTGCTCAATATAGTCCTCAATTTGGGGACATCAAAAAAATCATTTTGAGATCGCTGCCTATTTTATATGAAGATCCCTCTCTTGCTGACATTCTTTCATCAGGTATTAATGTTGTTTCAAGGAAAGCGCCATCTATTGGTAACAAAGTTTCTCCAAGCATGTTCAGTAATAATTTCTCTTCTCATAAAACATCGTGGTTAGAACATAAAGGTTTTTTAAATGTGGCCACAATAGATGTGCACTTTGCAAATATGTTTGTGTAACGAAAACCTTTGAAAGTAATGACAGCACTGCGATTTATACCATTAACAAATATATCAATTGTAATTCATGCTATGTGGTATATAAAATTATGTGCACTACTTGTAATTTATCTTATATAGGCTGCACTACCAGGAAACTAAAAATCAGGATCGCTGAACATTTGCAGGATGTAAAGAATGTTTCTTCGAATCGCAATATTTCTGCTGCTGCTAAACATTTTATTTTTCAGCATGCTCGCAATGTTTCTTCCTTCCAAGTCACAGGTATTGAAAGTGTTAACCTGTCTGCCCGAGGTGGAGATGCACGTCAGCAACTCCTTACACGTGAAGCTTTCTGGATCTTTAATCTACATACCAGACATCCATTTGGTCTCAACAAAAGAAACGAATTGATGTTCCATTATTAATTTTATTTCTTTGCATTGATTTTATTTGTGCAAATATTGTGTTTTTTTTTTTTGTTTTGTTTTTTTTTTTTTTTTCTTTATTCGTTATGTGAAAATTGTTAAAGGACTTGTCAAAAATCACATGACATTTTTTCTGATCGTGATTGGTCTTCCTTTGTCTTAAATATGTGCCCTTGTCTGAATATGTCAGCTGTGATAAAGATCCCTGTGATCGAAACGCGTAGCCTTGTCCTGAGCTTGTCCAGGAGCATGCCATTATTCATGTTTTTATGAATCAATAAAGATGAAGATTTTATTGAAGCTGGATCCCTTTTTCCTTCATTTTCTCATGTATCTTCACGTTTGATCAAGCGGAGGATCCGTGCTTCTACAAACCGGTGAGCTGGTTAGCGTTCTTATATTTGTACTTTTGATTACCGTGCCCCCGGTTTCATGCTCAATATTTTCAAGTATTTTGAAAGTGGACTCAGTCATTAAGCTCAGGCACCAGCTTTATTATGGCATCTATTTTTGTTCAAGACAGATCTGTCAAAGCGGCACAAGTGTTTTCTGGTGATATTAACGAAATTCCAGACATGCCTGATCTGAATGAAAATATCAACAAAATGGAAAAACTTTTGCTTCAAGAAACAAAGTTGTGGTGGGATTATACTACCCTCCAAAATTATCTAGCTAAGGATATGATTCCAAGGGGGCTTCGTATTAAAAAAATCCCCACTACAATTTTTTCTGACATTTTCATTGAAGAGTGGAATCAGATACTCAGTAATTGTTCTTCCAAACTAATGCAACTCATAGTCAAATATGAGAGTAATAAATTGGAGGATATTCAGAAACAAATGAATGATGCAGATACTGCGCTCACTGAATTTAAATCGTTGACTCAGTATGACTCACTTGTGGCTAAAATGCAAGATAATGTCTCTAGCCTAGAAAAGGATATCATGGACCGGAAAAAAAGAAAATTTTCTCGTGATCTAAGAGACTATTCAACCAAGAAAGTCTATGACTGGGGCCATTGGGAGCGGGGTCATAGAACTCCTAAATCTATTTTAAAACGCAACCATGCTCTCAACGAACCGGTATCTAAACCGCATGTCTGTTTTACATCCTCTGAGTTGGATTCATCTGACAATAATCTGAGTGTTTCCTCTAATGACAGTGTTCACACCACAAAGTTTTTTCGTCATTCAAAAAACGTAAAAGGCGGGGTGGCAGAAAACACCGACAAAGATCATGTTATGATTACACGCCGCAGGAAGAATTACCGCAAATAAGAAACCATGATAATGTCTTGAATTTATCTGCACGAGACTTTACCAAAACGCAATTAGATGTTTTGTCCTTAGGTCTGAATTTTGTGCCTGATCAGAATTTCAATCTTTTTTCTTACTATTTTGGACGTCAATAAGTTTATGCGAGACCTTACCATCAAAAAGCATTTTTTAAATCATTCTGATGAGACCCCTTTGCAGGAGTCGCTGGCATATAATAATGAATTTACTGACTTGTCTTTCAGAGAACAGGTATCTCTCAACACTTTGTTTAGTTTGTCTACTCATTCCTATGATAATGAATCTGATACCATTCATGCACCTGTGTTTAAAACAAAAAATCCCTCTTTTTATCCCATTCAATCCAGGCCTGATTGCATGACTAAATACCAGGAGGTGATAGAGAGGGATTTAAAAATCCTTCATGATAGGGTTAAAATGGGCAGCAGCAGAAATCATTCCAATTTAACAAAAGCCCAGAAAACTGCATTAGATGAGATCAAAAGTATGTCAGATATAATAATTAAAATGTCGGACAAGGGTGGCATGGTAGTTATCCTGAATAAAGAGGATTATCATTCTCAAATTATGTCTCTCTTGTCTGACAGTGATGTATATGAAAAACTCCATACAAATCCCACTGATAAATTTAAAAGTGAGATTATCCAAATTATCAATGAGGGTTTCAGCCTTGGCATTCTAACCAAAAAACAAACTGATTATCTCACAGTGTCTCATCCTATTATCCCTATCATGCATGGTCTCCCAAAAATTCACAAGGATATGAAAATCCCCCCCATGAGACCTATTGTCTCAGGGATTGGATCTTTAAATGAACATCTGGGTGAATGGGTTGACTCACTACTTCAACCACTAGTACAAATCACTCCTGGTTATATTAAAGATTCTAAAGAAGTGCTGAGAATGTTTTCCAAGAAAATCTGGTCTAAAGAAAATACTTGGTTATGTTGTGATGTGACTTCTTTATATACCTGTATACCTTACAATGTTGCCATGACAGCGCTGCAGTTTGTCTTAACGAAATTCAGTAATTATTCCCAGGATCTCATTAATTATATTTTACAAGTTATTCAATTTTTATTAACCCACAATTTTTTCTCATTTGACAATAAATTTTTTTTACAAAAATCTGGCGTGGCGATGGGTGCGAAATTCGCGCCATCCCTAGCTAATCTTGTTATGTCATATTGGGAATATTTTTTTATTTTTTCAGCTACTAATCCATTTATTGACTCGATTGCTTGGTATGGTAGATATATTGATGATTTACTCATCATTTGGAGTGGTGATGTACCTGCCATATCCGGATTTATTGATTATATCAATTCTAATTCATTCAACATACATTTTACTCATAAATTTCATCATAACAAAATTTCTTTTTTGGATCTTGATTTATATGGGGTACATGACTCTGTTATTATTACTAAAACGTTCAGCAAACCTTGTGCTGGTAATTCTATCTTGCATGCAGCAAGCAGTCACCCCAAACATACTATTAAATCGATTCCTTTGGGTGAATATACCAGAATTTTGAGAAACTGCAGCGATCCTACAGCTTTGGAAACGGAATTTAATTGTGTGGATACAAAATTAAAAAACAGAAATTATCCTAAATGGTCATTAAAAAGAGCACGAACAATTGTAAGTAATAAAAACAGAGAGGATCTCATTAGTGGAGGGCGACAACAAAAAAATGATCTTGCAGTGAAACCATATTTTTGTGCTCAATATAGTCCTCAATTTGGGGACATCAAAAAAATCATTTTGAGATCGCTGCCTATTTTATATGAAGATCCCTCTCTTGCTGACATTCTTTCATCAGGTATTAATGTTGTTTCAAGGAAAGCGCCATCTATTGGTAACAAAGTTTCTCCAAGCATGTTCAGTAATAATTTCTCTTCTCATAAAACATCGTGGTTAGAACATAAAGGTTTTTATAAATGTGGCCACAATAGATGTGCACTTTGCAAATATGTTTGTGTAACGAAAACCTTTGAAAGTAATGACAGCACTGCGATTTATACCATTAACAAATATATCAATTGTAATTCATGCTATGTGGTATATAAAATTATGTGCACTACTTGTAATTTATCTTATATAGGCTGCACTACCAGGAAACTAAAAATCAGGATCGCTGAACATTTGCAGGATGTAAAGAATGTTTCTTCGAATCGCAATATTTCTGCTGCTGCTAAACATTTTATTTTTCAGCATGCTCGCAATGTTTCTTCCTTCCAAGTCACAGGTATTGAAAGTGTTAACCTGTCTGCCCGAGGTGGAGATTCACGTCAGCGACTCCTTACACGTGAAGCTTTCTGGATCTTTAATCTACATACCAGACATCCATTTGGTCTCAACAAAAGAAACGAATTGATGTTCCATTATTAATTTTATTTCTTTGCATTGATTTTATTTGTGCAAATATTGTGTTTTTTGTTTTTTTTTTTTCTTTATTCGTTATGTGAAAATTGTTAAAGGACTTGTCAAAAATCACATGACATTTTTTCTGATCGTGATTGGTCTTCCTTTGTCTTAAATATGTGCCCTTGTCTGAATATGTCAGCTGTGATAAAGATCCCTGTGATCGAAACGCGTAGCCTTGTCCTGAGCTTGTCCAGGAGCATGCCATTATTCATGTTTTTATGAATCAATAAAGATGAAGATTTTATTGAAGCTGGATCCCTTTTTCCTTCATTTTCTCATGTATCTTCACGTTTGATCAAGCGGAGGATCCGTGCTTCTACAAACCGGTGAGCTGGTTAGCGTTCTTACACAGTAATAGCTACCTGCACAAACAGATATCCTCCTAAAATAGCCAAATCAAAAAAAAAAAAAACACTCCAACTAACAAAAATCTTAAGCTTTGATATTTATGAGTCTTTTGGGTTGATTGAAATTATAGTTGTTGTTCAATAATAAAAAGAATCCTCTCAAATACAACTTGCCTAATAATTATGCAAACAGTGTATAATGCTCCATATATAATGGGCCTCATTTATAGTGCTCCAGTGTATGATGGGCCCCATTTATAATGCTCCAGTGTATGATGGGCCCCATGCATGATGCTCCAGTGTATGATGGGCCTATATAATGCTCCATATATAATGGGCCCCATTTATAATGCTCCAGTGTATAATGGGCCACATTTATAATGCTCCAGTGTATGATGGGCCCATGCATGATGCTGCAGTGAATGATGGGCCTATATAATGCTCCATATATAATGGGCCCCATATGATGCTACAGTATATAATGGGCCCCGTATATGATGCTCCAGTGTATGATGGGCCCCATTTACAATGCTCCAGTGTATAATGCTCCCCATATATTGCTACAAACATTTAAAAAAAAATGAAATACCTCTCCTCTCTGCTCTACTCTCGGCTCCTCAGCGTCGCCATCTTCCAGCTCTATGCACTTAGACTATTCAGGCAGTACAGACGTGACGTCATCGCGCTCTCAGACCTGAATGTCACTGTCTGGAAACGCGGAAGACGTCACAGCGGTGGAGCAGGCAGAGGTAAGTATTGCAAGTGCTGGGGCCCGGAGCTAGCAAGGAGTGGGCGACTGCACTGGCACAGGGCCCCTCATAGTACGCCGGTGTCTCTGACGGCGAGTGGGCCCCCCCACCGTCAGAGACACCGGCGTACTATGAGGGGCCCTGTGCTAGTGCCGTCGCCCATGAGTGGGCCCCCCCACCTGCTCAGGTAACCGACACTTGCCCGGGTGCGCCAGGTGCTGATGCCGGCCCTGGGAGGGGGTACAGCCCAGTTAGGGAGGTGGAAAAACTGGCATATGTTGAGATGTAGGCTGGACATTCAGCAGCAGCAAATGGAGGAATTGGAGAAGTCGGAGGAAGAGGAGGACAAAGCGAGCCATTTTGCTGTCAACCTATGTGTCATCAGGGGAAGGTGGGACAAAATCCTTTGAAACCCAGGCATGGTTCATTTTAATGAAGGTGAGATCACCAACATTTTGGGTCGACACCCGGGTCCTTCTTTCTGTCAGGATTGAGCCAGCAGCACTGAAGACTCTTTCTGATAGCACACTAGCAGCAGGGCAAGCGAGCTCTTGTAAGGCATATTGTGCCAATTCAGGCCAGGTGTCCAGTTTACAGGCCCAGTAGTCAAAGGGGAATAAACTGTGAGGGAAAACATCGATAGGAGAGGTAATTTTGAACCATAGTTGACAACTGCTGTCTCCTGTCTGTTGCAATCGATTCAGTATTACCAGTCGTGTGAGAGTCACTCGAGAAATCAGTCCACAACATGGTCATGAAACCCCTGTCTCCAACGCCACTTCGGCTGTGTGCACCACGAACACCTCTTCCATGTTTCCCAGTACAGCTAGTGGTAGAACCTGCTCCGCTGCTGTGTGCTGGGAATGCCTCTAACAAACGGTTTACCAGAGTTGCTTGTTTGTTCGCCAATATTAGCTCTAGGTTCTCTTGTGGCATGATGTTCTGTAATTTGCCGTTATAGTGTGGATCGAGGATGCTGGCCAACCAGTAGTCATCATCATCATAATTTTGGCAATGCGGGGGTCCCTTTTTAGGATCCGCAAGATATAATCACACATGTGGGCCAATGTTCCAGGTGTCAATGATGCACTGACAGTGGTGGGAGGAGGAGCACTTTCTGCCAAATCCACATCCTCCAGTCACACACAAACCCTGTACCTGACCTTGGCAAGACAACATTTTCTCTTGCCCCGAGAAGCATCCTCCTCCCCAAAATTATCTTCCCCCTCATCCTCCTCCTCCTCTTCTTCCTGCACCTCGTCCTGGACAGTTCCCTGAGCAGACAATGCCTGACTGTCATCAAGACTTCCCTCCTACTCCTCCTCTTCCTCCTCCACTGCAGACACATGATCCTTAATGTGCTTCAAAGTTTGCATGAGCAGACGCATAAGTGGGATGCTCATGCTTATGATGGCGTCGTCTGCGCTTACCAGCCGTGTGCATTCCTCAAAACACTGAAGGACTTTACAGAGGTCTTTCAGCTTTGACCACTGCACACCCGACAACTCCATGTCTGCCCTCAAACTGCCTGCCCGTGTATCCTCCCACAAATGCATTACAGCCTGCCTCTGTTCGCACAGCCTCTCAACCAACCATGTGTATGGTGGAGTTCCACCTTGTTGCAACGTCTATGATTTGGTGGTGCTTGGTAACATGAAGCGATCGCTGCAGCCTCTGCATACAACTGGAGTCTACGGGCGAGCGTCGGATGTGAGAGCACAGTCTTCGCACCTTATGGAGCAGGGCTGTTAACTCCGGATAATTATTTAGGAAGCACTGCACCACCAGGTTCAAGGTGTGAGCGAGGCAAGGTATGTGTCTGAGTTTTGCCTGGGCTACAGCCACAACAAAATTGTGGCCGTTATCATTGGCTACCTTGCCTGGCGCAAGATGTAGACTGCCCAGCCATGACTCAGTTTCTCGCTGCAATTAGTCGGCCAGTACCTCCACGGTGTGTCTGTTGTCGCCCAAAGACATAATCTTTAAAACAGCCTGCTGACGCTTACAACTAGCTGTTCAATAGTGGGACACCTCGTGTGCAACACTGGCAGCTGCGGATGGAGTGCTCGTGCGACTGCGCTCTGTCGACAAGCTTTCGCTTCTGGAGGAGGAGGGTCAAACGCCTACAGCCAACTGTTGCCTATACCATGGGCTAGGCAGCACTGTCACACCACCGCTGTCCCCTGTGGAGCCTGCATCCACCACATTAACCCAGTGCGCAGTGATGGACACATAAAGGCCCTGGCCATGCATCTGTTGTGAGGTGCACCTTTCCACTCACTGATTGTTTGAGTGCATGGACAATGCGGTCTTTCACATGCAGGTGGAGGGCAGGGATGACTTTTCTAGAAAAGAAGTCCCAACTGGGTAGGTCATAGCGTGGGACAGCGTAGGCCATGAGCTCTCAGAACGCTGTGCTTTCAACCAAATGGAAGGGCATCTGTTGTGAATGGGTTTGAGATGAGTTCTGAGCAGAGGCTCCCTCTGGTGGTTACAAGCAGTGCTAGTCTGTCCAGTGAAGATTGTGAGGACTGGGAATCAGGTGTTACTGACTGGTCTTATATAAGGGAGTCACCTTCCCATCAGGGTGTCATGAGTGTATCGCCACGAGGATCGTCGCGATTACACACTCTGACTTCTCACAGCTGAGTTGCTGTTTCTTTGTGTTTGGTAATGAGGGAGTTAATTTTACCTAGCTCTTTGCTAAGACTAGGTCCAGCCTCGCCCGGCTGCTTTTGATTATGTTCTAATTAGATTCCTTCATATACCTGCCAGTCTGCTTGTTAGATGCCGGTGAAAGCATTCATGTAGTCTAGCAGACTGGATCGGTTCTGAGAATACTTAAGCTAAGAGCTCCTTAGTTGTTTTTACTCTTACAGCTTATAGTTTATCTCTGAGACCTTAGGTGTTCCTACTGTGTGTGAGTGTTGTATGTAAGACTTTATTTACTTTATTTCTTGTCTTTCTTGTATGTCTTTCTGTTCATTAACCGTTACCTGTTCATTCCCTTTGGTGGTAATCAGGGTCCTTCTTAGGACTAGATTACAGTTGGCAGGGATTGATAGGAGACAGGGTTTACGCTGGTGGCCTGGACCTCTGTACCTTTAACAGTACCTCCAGGTAGAGGGATTAGTTAGGACCCAGTTTAGGGTCAGCATAGACCCCGGTCACCCTCTAGCCGGAGACAGTGTATAACGGATTCGTATTGACCCACTGGACATTGTCAGGTAATTCTATGTTATCATATATCTATGCGCATGTTATATAGGATGTTGCCCTTTTGATATAGATTACTGACATCACATATATATATATCTGCTATACAGTGTGACATTTTCACCGGCCCATACTAAAGATTCTCCCCAGCTGTCATGGATCCAGTAGCCCAGCTGGCCCGGCAGTTGCAGGGGTTGTCCATGGAGTTTGCAGACATTAAGTCCAAGGTTTCGTTCCCCCGGAGCAAACCAGATCTGAACCTAAGGTTGCTCTCCCGGACAGGTTCACTGGTGGGCGGGACAAATTTTTTACTTTCCGGGAGGCATGTAAATTGTACTTTCGGCTGCGGCCTCGGTCATCTGGGAGTGAAGAGCAGAGGGTGGGAATTGTTATCTCGCTCTTACAAGGGAACCCTCAATCTTGGGCGTTCTCTATTCCTCCAGGCTCCCCAGATCTCCAGTCAGTGGATCGATTTTTTACTGCCCTGGGTCTGGTATATGATGATCCGGATCGAGTTTCCCTTGCTGAAACAAAGTTACGTAAAATACGGCAAGGAAATCGTCCAGCGGAGGAATATTCTTCTGAGTTCCGTAGATGGGCAACAGATACTCAGTGGAATGACCCAGCTCTTAGGAGCCAGTTTTGTCAAGGGTTGTCCGACAAATTAAAAGATGTGTTGGCTCAGTATGATTCTCCTCCATCACTGGAGGCTGCTATGGCCCTCGCTATTCGCATTGATAGACGAATTCGGGGAAGACGCGAGGTAACTCCGCCTCCCGTGATGACTCCGCCTACTACTAAAGTCCCTTATACTGAGGTTCCCCTGGTCTGTTCTGAGGAACCCATGCAGTTGGGAGGGACATCATTTTGTAGGAGGGAATCGGCGGTGCGCCGCAAGTCTAGAAGGTGTTTCTTTTGCGGGAGAGAGGGACATTTTGTTGGGGGGTGTCCATCCCGGACCTCTTTGAGCCAAGGAGTTAACCTGGGAGTGTGTATTTCGTCCCCAAATCCCTCTCAGTTTCTCGTGCCTGCGGAGGTGGTGATTGGTACTAGAACTGAGAGGATTTCTGTTTTTCTTGATAGTGGGTCCAGGGCTAATCTGGTGGACGCTCGGTTTGCCCAGGTGCATGGTATGCAACTGAGTGTATTGGCCAAACCGGTCCCTATAGTCTCTATTGATTCTAGACCTCTCGGTCAAGGTAGCTTGGTACAAGCTGTTCATAACATAGATCTTCGAGTAGGGGCAATACATAAAGAGCAATTGTCTTGTTATGTGTTGGAGGGTCTACCTACTCCTATTGTGTTGGGACTTCCTTGGTTGGCTAAACATAACCCAGTGATTGATTGGCAATCCAGAAAGATAAGCCAGTGGGGTGAATTTTGCAGGAATAACTGCATGAGCACGGTCATCGGTGCGGTTGTGCCTAGGACTTTGTCTCCTTTTCTGGAGGACTTTGGGGAGATGTTCTCAGAGGAGGGGTGTAAAGAGTTTCCTCCTCATCGCGCATATGACGGCTCAATAAAGTTGCTTCCTGAGGCCTTATCTCGTACTTTCCAGGGGCCGGGAAGACGGATGATCCGGTTCCTATTCCTCAGGAGGGAGTTGTAGTGTCAGCTGTATGCTCTGAGCTTGAGGGGGAGGTATTGGGGGTTCAGGGGGACGCCCCTGTGGGACTTCCAGGGAGACTGATAGTTCCAGATCGGTTAAGACTGAAGGTTACGGGTAACCGTTACAAACGGATGGCTGATAGGGGGAGAGTTTTTGGTCTAGATCTGAAGGTGAACGATCTGGTTTGGTTGTCTACCAGGAATATAAAACTTAAAGTTTCCTCCTGGAGGTTGGGTCCCAGATTCATCGGGCCGTACAGGATCAGTTCCATAATTAATCCGGTGGCATTTCGTCTGGACCTCCCTCCTACGTTTAAAATTCATAATGTGTTTCACAAGTCATTACTTAAAAAGTATGTGGCACCAGTCATACCGTCACCTCTACCTCCTCCTTCAGTGGTGGTCGATGATAACGTGGAATTTCATGGGTCGAAAATCATTGACTCACGTCTCAGTCGCCGATCCCTTCAGTACTTGGTTCATTGGAGGGGGTATGGTCCTGAGGAGAGGACGTGGGTCCCTGCGTCTGATGTTAACGCAGATCGATTGGTTCGGACCTTTCACACAACTCACCCGGGCAGACCTGGCCCTGAGGGTCCGGAGTCCCCTCGTAGAGGGGGGGGTACTGTCATGGGTGTATCGCCACGAGGATCGTCGCGATTACACACTCTGACTTCTCACAGCTGAGTTGCTGTTTCTTTGTGTTTGGTAATGAGGGAGTTAATTTTACCTAGCTCTTTGCTAAGACTAGGTCCAGCCTCGCCCGGCTGCTTTTGATTATGTTCTAATTAGATTCCTTCATATACCTGCCAGTCTGCTTGTTAGATGCCGGTGAAAGCATTCATGTAGTCTAGCAGACTGGATCGGTTCTGAGAATACTTAAGCTAAGAGCTCCTTAGTTGTTTTTACTCTTACAGCTTATAGTTTATCTCTGAGACCTTAGGTGTTCCTACTGTGTGTGAGTGTTGTATGTAAGACTTTATTTACTTTATTTCTTGTATGTCTTTCTGTTCATTAACCGTTACCTGTTCATTCCCTTTGGTGGTAATCAGGGTCCTTCTTAGGACTAGATTACAGTTGGCAGGGATTGATAGGAGACAGGGTTTACGCTGGTGGCCTGGACCTCTGTACCTTTAACAGTACCTCCAGGTAGAGGGATTAGTTAGGACCCCAGTTTAGGGTCAGCATAGACCCGGTCACCCTCTAGCCGGAGACAGTGTATAACGGATTCCGTATTGACCCACTGGACATTGTCAGGTAATTCTATGTTATCATATATCTATGCGCATGTTATATAGGATGTTGCCCTTTTGATATAGATTACTGACATCACATATATATATATCTGCTATACAGCGTGACACAGGGTTGCCGGTGATCAATTGTTCTGGTCTGAATCCTTTATTCCAGTTTCCCTTGTAGCCTGCTGTGTCGTGTCTGCATCTCCTGCTAACAGATAAGACTTTTTCTTCTTTTGTGTTTGTGCTATATTTTTGCATTTTGTCCTGCACTTCTGTGGGGGCCTTCTGGGTCCCCTCCGGGGGCTTCAGCCCTCTCAGTTTTGTTCAGCCACTGTTGTTTGTACTTTTGCTTTTTCCAGTTTTTTCAGTGGCTGCTGTTTTGATTTTGTTACACCAGAGAACTAATTTAGGTGGAAGAGGTCGTGTGATCTCAGGTGTTTTTGAAATTAGTAGAGTTGGTGCCTTTCAGGGTTTTCTGGGATTGCAGTAAGTACCCTTCCTATCCTTTTCTATTTAGTTAGTTTGGGCCCCAGCGTTTGCTCATACTATTTTCTTTCTGTGTCAGTATTTCATCTTGTCTAACCGCCATTATATGTTTGGGGGCTTTCTATTATCTTTGGGGTTCTTCTCCGGGGCAGATAGCTTTCCTATTTCTATCTTTAGGTGTAGTTAGTTTCTCAGGCTGTGACGAGGCGTCTAGGACCAACGTAGGAACGCTCCACGGCTGCCTCTAGTTGTGGTGGTTAGTCAGGGTACTGCAATCTCATAGATTCCAACTGCTCTGGTGTATTGCCTTTTTTACCTGCACTCCTCAGCTACCAAATCATAACAGTATCACCAGCCATAACTGAAAATTGTGTGGTACTCACAGAAGGGAAAAATATTGTGAAAGAAAAAAAAAAGGTTGTCAGAGTTGTCAGAGATATTTTTCTGTTTGTTGCATTTTTTTTTTTTCCCTCTGTATCTCTGGGTGCTGGGTAGGATCTTTTCTCTCAATGGAGTTTGCACAGTTGTCTGGCCGTGTGGATCAGCTTGCCACTGAGGTTCAGAGTATTGCTACCTATCTTGCTAGGTTGCCTGTTGTGGAACCTAGGATTCCCATGCCAGATTTGTTTTTAGGGGGATCGAGCTAAGTTTCAGAATTTCAAAAATAATTGTAAATTGTTTTTTGCCTTGAAGTCTAGGTCCTCAGGGAACGCAGCGCAGCAGGTTCAAATTGTCATCTCTCTCCTGCGCGGCGATCCTCAGGATTGGGCTTTTTCCCTGACACCTGGGGATCCTGTTTTGAGTGATGTTGATGCATTTTTTCAGGCTTTGGGGTTATTGTATGATGAGCCTAATGTCACTGATCAAGCTGAAAAAGCCTTGTTGGCATTAAATCAGGGGCTTGATGACGCTGAGTTATACTGTCAGAGATTCCGTAGGTGGGCAGTCCTGACCAAATGGAATGACGACGCTTTGGCAGCCCTTTTCCAGAAGGGTCTGTCAGATAATGTAAAGGATGTTATGGTGGGATTCCCTGTCCCCTCTGGTCTCAATGATTCTATGTCATTAGCGATTCAAATTGACAGACGTTTGCGTGAGCGGAGAAGTATGCGTGGAATGGTGTTGCCTTGTGAGCCAGCTTCTGAGCCCATGCAGTGTGATGGAGTGGTGTCTGGGGCACAGCGTCATGGGTTTCGAAGGAGCAATGGGTTATGTTTCTACTGTGGTGATGCCTCTCATGCTATTTCAGTCTGCCCTAAGCGGGGAAGACGTTTTGCACGCTCAGTTGTCTTGGGTAGTGTTCAGACTAAGTTTTTATTAACTGTCACTCTGATATGCTCTCTGTCCTCATTTTCTGCTCAGGCTTTCGTTGATTCTGGAGCAACTATTAACCTGATGGATTATGATTTTGCTAAACGTTGTGGGTTTCCCTTGGTACCCCTGCAGAACTCTATTCCCTACTGGGGATCGATTCTACCCCTTTGGCTGAGAATAAACCCCAGTTTTATACTCAGGTGATAATGAGGGTTGAACCTGATCACCAGGAGTGCTGCAAATTTTTGGTTCTGTATAATCTGCATGACATTATCGTGCTGGGTTTCCCTTGGTTACAGTCTCATAATCCTGTTTTGGATTGGAAATCTGTGTCTGTAACCAGTTGGGGCTGCCAATGTGTTAATACCAACACTCCTGTTTTTTCTACCTCCCCCAGGCTCAGGATGTTCCTGACTTTTTGATTGATTTTTCTGATGTGTTTAGCGAAAGTAAATCTGCATCCTTGCCTCCCCATAGGAGCTATGACTGCGCTATTGAATTAGTGCCGGGTAGTAAATTCCCTAAGGGTCGCCTTTTTAACTTGTCTGTACCTGAACATGACGCTATGCGGTCTTATATCAAGGAATCATTGGAGAAGGGTCATATCAGACCATCCTCTTCACCCTTAGGTGCCGGTTTTTTCTTTGTGGCCAAAAAGGATGGTTCATTGAGGCCGTGTATTGATTATCGTCTCTTGAACAATATTACTGTGAAATATCAATACCCGTTACCCTTGATTTCTGACCTGTTTTCCAGGGTGAAAAACGCTACTTGGTTTACCAAGCTTGACCTCAGGGGGGCGTATAACCTTATTCGCATTAAGCACGGGGATGAATGGAAGACGGCATTCAATACCCTGAAGGGCATTTTGAGTACCTGGTGATGCCCTTTGGGCTCACTAATGCTTCCTCCGTCTTCCAGTCCTTCATGAATGACATTTTCAGGGATTTTGTGGACAAATTTCTGATTGTTTATTTGGATGATATCTTGATTTTTTCTAATGACTGGGACTCTCATGTGAAACATGTTCGAACTGTATTCCAGATTTTGAGAGAGAATGCTCTGTATGTGAAGGGATCAAAGTGTCTTTTTGGCGTACAGAGGATCTCATTTCTGGGATTCATTTTGTCCCCATCTGTTATTGAAATGGACCCGGTCAAGGTTCAGGCCATCTGTGATTGGGTCCAACCTACTTCATTAAAGGCTCTTCAGAGATTTTTGGGTTTTGCCAATTTTTATCGTAAATTTATTGGTAATTTCTCGGTTATTGTTAAACCATTAACTGATTTGACCAGAAAGGGTTCTGATGTGGTGAATTGGCCTCCTGAGGCAGTCTCTGCATTTCAGGAACTTAAGCAGAGATTCACTTCTGCTCCTGTTCTACGGCAGCCTGATGTTTCTCTTCCATTTCAGGTGGAGGTTGATGCCTCTGAAATTGGGGCAGGTGCCGTTTTGTCCCAAAAAGATCCAGAGACCTCTAAAAGTAACCCTTGTGCCTTTTTCTCTCGAAAATTTTCTCCTACTGAACGTAATTATGACGTGGGTAATCGGGAGTTATTGACCATGAAGTGGGCTTTTGAAGAGTGGAGACATTGGCTGGAGGGAGCCAAACATCAGGTGGTGGTCCTTACGGACCATAAGAATCTGGTCTATCTGGAATCTGCCAAGCGACTCAATCCTAGACAGGCCAGGTGGGCCTTGTTTTTCACACGTTTTAATTTTGTGGTTTCCTTTCTTCCTGGCACTAAGAATGTTAAGGCGGATGCCCTCTCGAGGAGCTTCCTTGCGGACTCTCCTGAGTTATCTGATCCTTCTGTTATTTTGAAAGAGGGTGTAGTTCTTTCCGCCATCTCGCCCAATTTGAGACTTGCTCTGGAGGGGTGTCAGGAGGATAGGCCCGAGCGCTGCCCGGTTGGAAAATTGTTTGTCCCGGATCAGTGGAAAAAGAGTGTGATGTCTGAGATTCATTGTTCCGCATTGGCTGGGCATCCCGGAATTTTTGGTACCAGAGACTTGGTTAGTCGGTCCTTTTGGTGGCCTACCTTGTCTCGTGATGTCAGGGAATTTGTGCAGTCCTGCGGGACTTGCTCTCGCTCCAAGCCTTGCTCTCGCTCTAGTGGTTTGTTGATGCCATTACCTGTGCCAAGAGACCATGGACCCATATCTCTATGGATTTCATTTCCGACCTTCCTGTTTCTCAGAGAATGACCACCATCTGGGTAATTTGTGATAGGTTTTCCAAAATGATACATCTTGTGCCATTACCTAAGTTGCCTTCCTCCTCTGAATTGGTGCCGTTGTTCCTTCAGCACGTGGTTCGTTTACACGGCATTCCTGAGAACATTGTGTCTGACAGAGGAGTCCAGTTTGTTTCCAGATTTTGGAGGACTTTTTGTTCTAAACTTGGTGTTCAATTGTCTTTCTCCTCGGCATTTCATCCTCAGACCAATGGTCAAACTGAGAGAACAAACCAGACATTGGAGACTTTTCTAAGATGCTTTGTGTCTGCTGATCAGGATGACTGGGTCTCTTTTTTGCCTTTGGCTGAGTTTGCTCTTAATAATAGGGCTAGCTCTGCCACTTTGATGTCTCCGTTTTTCTGTAATTCTGGGTTTCACCCTCGATTTTCTTCAGGACAGACGGAGGCTTCTGTCTGTCCAGGTGTTGACTCTGTTGTGGAGCGTATGCAACAGATTTGGGACCAGGTAGTGGAGAGGTTGTCCCTCTCTCAGGACAAGGCCCAGCGGTTTGCTAACGGCATAGGACTGATGGTCCTCGGTTTAAAGTGGGGGACTTGGTCTGGTTGTCCTCAAAGAATATTCCTATGAGAGTGGCATCTCCTAAATTTAAGCCTAGGTTCATTGGACCTTATAAGATCATGGAGATTATTAATCCTGTTTCTTTTCGTTTGCTTCTTCCAGGGACATTTAAGATCCATAACGTGTTCAACAAGTCCTTGTTGAAGAGGTTTGTTGAGCCAGTGGTTCCTGCTGCTGTGCCTCCTGACCCTGTTTTGGTTGAGGGCAATCTGGAGTATGTGGTTGAGAAAATATTAGATTCTCGTTTTTCTAGACGGAAACTCCAGTATTTGGTTAAATGGAGAGGTTATGGTCAGGAAGACAATTCTTGGGTGTTTGCTTCGGACATCCATGCTAGGAGACTTATCCGTGCGTATCATAGAACTCATCCTGACCGACCTGGTTGCTCAAATGAGGGTTCGGTGACCCCTCCTCAAGGGGGGGGTACTGTTGTGAATGGGTTTGAGATGAGTTCTGAGCAGAGGTCCCTCTGGTGGTTACAAGCAGTGCTAGTCTGTCCAGTGAAGATTGTGAGGACTGGGAATCAGGTGTTACTGACTGGTCTTATATAAGGGAGTCACCTTCCCATCAGGGTTGCCGGTGATCAATTGTTCTGGTCTGAATCCTTTATTCCAGTTTCCCTTGTAGCCTGCTGTGTCGTGTCTGCATCTCCTGCTAACAGATAAGACTTTTTCTTCTTTTGTGTTTGTGCTATATTTTTGCATTTTGTCCTGCACTTCTGTGGGGGCCTTCTGGGTCCCCTCGGGGGCTTCTGCCCTCTCAGTTTTGTTCAGCCACTGTTGTTTGTACTTTTGCTTTTTCCAGTTTTTTCAGTGGCTGCTGTTTTGATTTTGTTACACCAGAGAACTAATTTAGGTGGAAGAGGTCGTGTGATCTCAGGTGTTTTTGAAATTAGTAGAGTTGGTGCCTTTCAGGGTTTTCTGGGATTGCAGTAAGTACCCTTCCTATCCTTTTCTATTTAGTTAGTTTGGGCCCAGCGTTTGCTCATACTATTTTCTTTCTGTGTCAGTATTTTCATCTTGTCTAACCGCCATTATATGTTTGGGGGCTTTCTATTATCTTTGGGGTTCTGCTCCGGGGCAGATAGCTTTCCTATTTCTATCTTTAGGTGTAATTAGTTTCTCAGGCTGTGACGAGGCGTCTAGGACCAACGTAGGAACGCTCCACGGCTGCCTCTAGTTGTGGTGGTTAGTCAGGGTACTGCAATCTCATAGATTCCAACTGCTCTGGTGTATTGCCTTTTTTACCTGCACTCCTCAGCTACCAAATCATAACAGGCATCATCTCTAATGAGATCAGTTTAGCAATGTAGGCGTTCAAAGCCAGTGTACGCGGATGAGAGGATGAGTACTTTCTTGTCCTACTCAGAGTGTCTGCTAGGACTTGAGAGCTGCATATGGGTGAACTAGCAGTGGACATGATAGACTGAGAGGGGTTTGTGATGGTGATGGTGGTGATGGCCTAGTTTCAGTCTTTCGTTGCAAAAACATTGCGATTCCCTCACTGCTTTGGCCTTGCGACGACACCTCAACATTTCTTGCTGGTGGTGTGCTAACCGTTGGGCTTACAGTGGGGGAAGTGATGGAGCATTGCTGGCTACCTTCAGTCGGAGGAGGTGCACATGTGCTACCTGAGGTTTTGTAGTCCATCCACGCTTGCAAGTGCATGGTGATTAAATGTTTAAGCATGCAACTGGTATTCAAATTTCGGAGATTTTTCCCTCAGCTAAAGGTCCTTCCACACTTCTTACAGATAACCTTTGCCTCATCAATAGGATTTTGGTCAAAAAAGTGCCACACTGCACTCTTCCTACTATGGGATAAATTTTCAGGACTTGCACGCTGTGCTAATTGGACCATCAAGCTGTCCTGCAACTCTTTTTGGTTTTTTAACACGTTTTTTGGACTGCTACGGGCCTGCCAGATAACCGCTGCTGCGATGTCGATGCCTGCTGCGGATCCTTCTCCTCTTCTGAGCTATTGCCAGCGGCACCCACTTCCCCAAATGGATGCCAATCCGGGTCAAAAACTTGGTCATCCATCACCTCCTCTTCAATTTCATCTGCACCTTCCTGTGTGTCACCGTGTAAGGTGGTATAGTATGCGGTAAGGGGCACCTGAGTTTCATCAGGGTCAGATTCTGGCTCAGTAGACTGCGAGTGCAATGTAGTGCTCTGGGTAAATGTACCAGCAGAATCATCTAGCAGTGACTGTGCATCACTGCACTCCATGTCAGATTCATCTTGGACTGGGGAATTCAGGATTTCACTTGATAACCCAGGCATAGTATGTGAAAAGAGCTCCATGGAGTAATCTGAAGTGTGGCCTGCCGCATCCTTCACTTTTGGTGGGGGTGAAGGACACAATGAAAGGTGTTGATCTTGACCAGGAGCCTGCACTGTAGACTCAGTGCTTGCATTTTTTTGAAACTTCAGAAGAGGGGGCGATAGAGCTGGAGGCTGTTTTGGCAATGTAAGCCAAAACCTGTTCCTGCTGCTCCAGCTTTAAAAGCGGTTTACCTACTCCCAGAAAAATGAGCCTTCCAGGCCTTCGGGAGCCAGACGATGATGCAGGCTCAACACCTCGTGCCTTAGGTGCTATTGTGCTTTTGGCACAACCAGCAGATGCACCACCCCCACCATCAGTACCAGCTGGCCCCCCCACGCCCACGGCCTCTTCCACCATACTTCCTCATGTTTGTGAAAATATACCCAAAATACCAGCAGATATATGGTACTGTATCAGAAGCGTACAGCTGTATACGTTGAAGGGGAAAATGTAAATCTCCGTATATATTTCCAGAGTCAGACACAGACGCTCACAGGCTCAGTATGGATTAGACCAGAATATAAAAAGCACAAAAAGGGTACTGTATCAGAAGCGAACAGCAGTATACAGTATTGGGGTAATTTTAAATCTCCGTGTATATTTCCGGAGTAACACACAGACGCTCTCAGGCTCAGTATGGATTAGACCAGAATATAAAAAGCAGAAAAAGGGTACTGTATCAGAAGCGAACAGCAGTATACAGTATTGGGGTAATTTTAAATCTCCGTATATATTTCCGGAGTAACACACAGATAGTCAGCATGTATTTGTCCGTGATACCAGCCGGTACACGGTAGTGTGTGAGGAGCGTACAGCTCTATACAGTGTGGGAAAAAATGAACGCTCGGTAACTGTGCAGAAAAAAAAGAATAAAAGTATTAGTGCTGTGTACAAAGCAGTCTGCACAGCAGTGTACACACAGAAATACAGCCATCAGGCAGCCTAATAACCAGCGCTGCTGCACACAAGAAAATCCTCCCTGTCACTGCACACTAACTGTACAGCACAATTGCCATCAGCACAAGCACAGAAGAACTTCTGTTTCCAGCCCTAACTCTCTCCTTACTGATAAACAACATCAGCAACCTCTCCCTACTGTTAAGATCGTCAGAAATAAAATGGCGGTCGGCGGTCAGGGCTTTTATAGACACTATCACTGTAATGCCCTTCTCTAAGATGGTGGTGGCCGCTGCCCATGTCATCTCATTGTCCACAGTGTACGTCCTTGCTCATTGACTGAGAAAAGGCACCTGCAAGCATTATGGGAAAACCGACTTTGGCGCTTAGGTCGACAACTGCATGGCCGACATCACGCTATGGTCGGGTTTTGCTCAGCGAAACCCGACTTTGGCGAAAGTCGTGACTTTTGAATCTGACCGACCTGTTTCGCTCAACTCTAGTAAAAACGCTTTGTTTTTGCCATTTTTTTTTAGCTGGAGATTACATGCAAAAATGCAGCAAACCTTGTCTGCTGCATATTTTGCACTTATTTCTTTCCAAAAAAAAAAATTGCTGAAAGAATAGACATACTGCAGATTAATACCCCATGTGAACATGGTCTATGGATCTGCATCTTTTCCCATTCCCCACAACAGTACCATGGAGAGAGAGAGGATCCCCCCCAAGGACAGGAAACTTTACAGCTTTAAAAGGAGAGCCCTCTAGTACACATCAGTGGTTTCCTGTCCTTGGGGAACATTCTACAGCTCCCTGGGGAATACTCTACAGCTCCCCAGCTACCGAGGGAAAGAAGATCTTACCTGTGGCTGAAGTCCCAGCATCATGTGGATATTCCTGGCAAACAGCAGCACAACATCTCTCCAGAAGAACGAGGCTGGCACAGGCCATAACTGGGAGCCGGCAGCGAGCGATGACCTCAGTTCCGGGGACATGGCCTGGTATGGCGCAGTGCTTCCTCATTACCATTGAAAGCATCCAACATCATTTCCAGTGGCATACGAACATTCCATTCTGGAGGCAAGACCTGGTATGGCACTGTGCATCCCCAAAATGAGGACCGGTGTCTTCCTGGGGTACAACCTACTCAGGTAGAAGTATGTCCCCATGCGCAGCAGTGGATACAGCAAGGAAGGGGGTGGATCAGAAACGTCCCACACTACATGGTGTGGATCTGGAAGATGGTAGATGATATAAACATTCATCTACATTCAGACCATGCTTCAAGAAGACATTCCAGATTGAGGACAACAACCAGCCTGAAGAGTATATGGAAACAGTCCCTCCGACCTTGGTAGTCCTGTGTCAGTAGGGGTGAAGTCAGGGTTGATCCCTGGAGGAAAAACAATGATCCTAAAAATGTCATTCATTCTTTTTTTTTTTTTCTCTTTTGTATGATTTTTTAGGATAGGCCTAGGAAGGCACAGTCTAAAACTAAATACCGATTAGTGACTTCCTACACTAAAGCTTTACAAGGAATACATTGAAAATACCCTGTCTGAAGAGTCCCTCTCAATCACGGACAGTATGAAAACCATGATTAGGGAGGAGAGATCAAAATAATTTTTAAAAGGGATTAAGGCTGGTTCCTCAGCAAGAGAAACTAGCATAAATTCTAGCTCCGAAGAAAAGATTGAAGATGGGCAATTAGGCAACTACTGTACAGATGCCTCATCATCCTCCTCCTTTTTTCCAGAGTGGAAGACCATCCTGTTTACCAGTAGAAGATACAAGTAAACTGGTGAAGGTGGTTAGGTCTACCATGGAGGTGGAGGAAATTAAAGAGTCCAAATCTTTGTAAGACCTGATGTTTGATGGACTAGAGGTCAGGAAGCATAAGTTCTTTCCTGTCCATAAAAACAGCCTCACTGATCAGAAAAGAGTGGAAAAAGCCAGATAGGAAGGTTTATATCCCAAGGAGATCAAAAGAAATTACCCCTCTGAAGTTGAGGATTCAGAGATCTGGGATAAAGCACCTAAAATAGATGTAACAGTGTGCAAGACATCCCAAAATACATTGCTCCCTGTCGATGACATAGCAGCACAGCAAGATCTTTAAGCGCATGGCTAAACCAGTTACAAGAACTGTAATCAACAGCTCACCAGCCTTCTGAACATAGCAAAAGTGGTAGGTTTCCTGGCAGATGCTTTGGCAGACGCAGTCTAACAGCGCACCTGTACAGTCTCAAATTCAGCCAGTAGAGGCCAGTGACTAAAAAAATTGGACTGGAGACTTCCACTCAAAATCTAGACTCTGCGGCAAACCCATTGACGGTGAATACCTCTTTGGGGCATCACTAGACGCGATCCTGGATAAAGCTGTGTACTCAAAGAAAGGGTTCCCACAAACCAATACCCCGAAATTCAAAAGACCTTTTCGTACATCAAGAAAGAATTTTCAGGGAGTTTCGAGACAAAGGGACAAAAAATGGAAAGGGTCTAGAAGTAAAGGGAAAGACACACTAGGGGACAATTTTTTTATCTGAGTTTCCAAAAAAAGAAAACATGAAGACAATGACGCCAGTGCCCAGGTAGTTGGAAGTTTGAGCCACATTCTCCCTCAATGCTCAGGGGCAAATCAAAGGGCCCTAGAGAGGGAGATAGTGTCTCTAATAAGAAAAGGGATGTTTACTCAGGTACCAAAAAGGAAGGAGGAGTGTGGGTTTTACAGCCCCCTATTTCTAAGGAAAAAAGAAGACAAGTGTTTAAAGGACAATTACAAGTGTGAAAGGTCTAAATCAGTTCTTAGTCCCCAAGCACTTCAGGATGGAGACAATTGAGTAAGCGGTAATGCACCTATTCCTGGTGTGTTTCATAGCCACTATGAGAAGGTAACGGGATGCAGTAACGGACTGGAGGCAGAGCAACGGTTAACAAAGGGTTTACTTTAACAGGGGAATACTGGAAGCAGGGAGGGAATGGTGTAAACAGGGTTAGATCAGATAATGCAAATACAAAAGAAGTGCAGAGTGGGATAAACAATGGTAGCGGGTTTAGAGAACATATGTGAAAGGTGAAACTTATCAGTCCGACGACTCCCTGACTGCAGAGTCCTAATTTCAAATGGTGGCGCCAAGGAAATCAGCACGTAAGGAGTCCGGTGTAGTCCTCCGGACATTGGGGATCCGGTTCCGGTGGTAACGGGGAGTTCTGGTCATCCGGTGATGACTCCTGGGTCCTGAAGTTGTGCAGAGCTGGAGTTTAACGCAGCTCGGCAGGTATATGCAGGTAAGACAGGGAGCAATTCACAGCAGGACACACGGTCTCTCTAGCCCAGCACCAACGCGTCACTTATCTGTCCAGAGCTTTGGACACACTCAGTCACGGTAGCTAACGGGCACATCCCCGTATCTGGTCACAGTCTCTTTGCACAAACGTTGGGCCCCTCTGGCTTGGGCCTGCTCCATTCTAAGGACGGATCACCAATGCTCTGCTGCTGCACGCTTCTGACAAGTCTCTCCCATTTCCCACGCACTGTGGTTTTTTAAGCTTAGCCATGCCCCCTGCTGCTGAGTGCAAAGGTCGGTCCGGGTTTCTACGTTTTCCCCATACAAGGGTGACAGCCCCAACCTGTTCCAAAAGAGGTACCCCCGGTCTGGTCCTTCTCCTTACACTCCCCCTCTCCTTATGCTCGCCATTCCACAGGCGAGAGTTCTTGTATATGCGTTGACATTCTCCTATTCCTTGAACAATTTGCTGCCAAATAAACTGATCTTGATTGTATTGGTTAGGGGGCTTTCTGGCTGTCGACCGTTCAGAGCGCCATAAGTTAGAAGAAGTAGACAAGTCAGGGTAGTTGAGTCAAGTTGGACAGACGAGGGCAGGGACGTGCCCATTTCTGTTGGAACAGCCATTTCAGGAATCTCAGGAGCTTCAGGTATCTGCTCTTCTTCTAGGCCCACAGGTGGTGGGTTAGCACATTCTTCTCAATCAGCAATGTCTGGAGGAAGGATTTCAGGAACACTGGATTCCTCTTTCTCTTGCTCAGGATCTATTAACACGCAGGGATGTAGCATGTTGCGATGAGCTACACGAGTAGGGGCATTTTCCTGCCCTTCAGGCTGAACTTCATAGACGGGACCTTCGGAGTTGATGCTTCGCTTCATCCGACACGTGGTCTTCTCCCACTGGTACTCCAGCTTGTCTCGAGGACACTTGTCTCATACCAACACCCGATCTCCAGTCTGAAGAGCTGTTCCTCACAGAGGAGTTGTCTCCTGATGGTCAAGTTCCTGAAACTTGGTCTGCACCAGACGATGTAGTGTCTGCAAATGATGATGATGTTCTCGGACCCAGGTAGACACCCTCGTCCGTGGGTAGTCCTCCTCTGGGTCCAACTCTAGCTAAGTAATCCCCTGTCCTGGCCTGCTGAAGAGCAGGGTGTATGGAGTGTAACCGGTGGTGCGATGCACTCGATTGTTGTACATCCACACTAACTCAGCTACGAATTCAGGCCATCTGACTTTTCAGTCTTCTTCTAGTGTCCTTAGCATCTGAATGAGAGTATGATTAAACTGCTCACAGGCTCCTTTCCCTGAGGATGATAGGGCGTCGTCCGGGATTTCTCGATCTGGTGTAAGCGGTGCAGTTCTTCCATTACTCGTCCTAAAAAACAGGCATCTTGATCAGAATGAATTCTCTTCGGGCAGCCGTACACTTGGATGAAGTTCTTACAAATGGAGTGTGCTGCTGACTCGGCAGTTTAGTCCGGGTAGGGGTCATAATGGCAAACTTTGTGAAATGATCCGTCATCACCAGACAGTGCTCATATCCTTGGTGAGCCGGGCCTATCATTAGGTAATCAATCATCAAAACTTCTAGAGGAGCAGAGGTCACTATGGTCTGCGTAGGAGCTCTTTGTTCCAGAGGCTTGGCTAATTCACAATTTCTGCATAGCTGACAGGCTTCCTCCATCACAGATTTTAGCAGGGGATAATAAACCAGCTTTTGCAACCACTGAAAGGTCTTTTCCTATCCGAAGTGAGCTCCTCTATCATGTGCTTCTGTGGCTACCTTATGTAGCAACGTTTTGGGGATCACCACCTGCCAAGTGACAGTCAGGGCCCGTTGTAGTTGTATATTCCGGGACAATAGTCCATTCCTCAGTTGGAGTCTCTCCCACTGTCGAAGAATATGTAGAGCCCCAGGGGACAGGGCCTCCCTCTCACTCTGGCTGGGAAGCTGTTTCAGGGAAACCCATTGTCTTATCTGAGCGAGTTCTCCATCTTCCTGTTGTATTCGGACCCACTTGTCTCGGGGCCGTCCTAACACATTTTCCTAGGACACTGCCTGCACCTGTTCCTGCATAGCTGCAATGTCCTGGCAGAATCATGGAACTCAGGGACTTCTTCGGCCTCCAGCTCTTTGTCTAGGTTAGATCCAGGTTTTTTTATGTGTCACCCTTGACAGAGCATCTGCGTGAGTATTCTCGGCTCCTCTTTTGTAAGCGATTCTATAGCGATAATTTGCCATCCTAGCCTCTCAGCGGTGCTCCAGGGCCCCCAATTTTGCATTTTCCAAGTGAGCTAATAGGTTGTTGTCGGTGCGTACTAGGACTTCAGATCCAGACAAGTATTCCGCAAACTTCTCTGTCATGGCCCACACTAATTCCAACAGCTCCAGTTTGAATGAACTGTAATTGTCTGGATTCCATTCAGAGTTGTGGAGTGAACGACTCACATAGGCTATCACCCGTTCTTTTCCATCTTGAATTTGGGACAACACAGCTCCATGTCCATGCAGGCTCCCATCGGTATGGAGGATGAATGGTTGTTAGAAGTCAGCATAGGTCAGCACCGGTGCATCAGTCAAAGCCATCTTCTGAGCACAAAACGCCTTCTCCTGGCGGTCTCCCCTCTGAATAGTCTTGTTTTTTGCACCAGATGGCACCTCATTCAGTAGTTCTAGCAGTTGATTCATGATGCGAGTGAAATTCTTCACGAATCGCCAATAGTATCTGGTGAGCCCCAAAAAGGCCCGTACATCCTTCAAGGTCTTCAGGGTGGGCCACTCTTGTACTGCTGCAATCTTCTCAGGGGATGGAATTACTCCCTCGGCAGAGACGACATATCCTAAATACTCAGATCTGGGTGCGAAACAGATGACACTTTGAAGACTTTACTTTCAAACAGTGTTTCTGGAGATGGCTCAACACCTGTTCTAGTCGTTGCAGATGTTCCTCAAACATGGCGGTGTACACGATAATATCGTCTAGGTAGATGAGAGTAGCCTCAAAGTTCAGGTCACCTAAACATCTCTCCATGAGTCGTTAGAAAGTACCAGAAGCATTAGCAAGGCTGAATGGCATCCGGTTGAACTCGTACAAACCCATAATTGCATCACCTGGGCAATACAAAGGAAATCTTGAAAACAAGACCTGTTGGTGGGTCTTGAGGAATGGAGTTGGGGAACCCTGCTTTAGAAGGTTGTAACAAACACAGTGTAAACTTGCTTGCATTGTGATTTTTAAACCTGCAACATGTCAACCTCTTGCTGTAAATATGCATTTTATGTCTGGATTTTCCCCAAAGACTTTAAAGCGGACGCAGGTAACAGATATAAAAATGAATGCTTTGTTTCCACAGTGGAAATGCATTTAACACATGTAAACTGCACCTGACTAGTATCTAAAGCAAAGTAAATTTAAAAGAGCATATCGAAAAGTAAAAAAAAGCCCACACACTTGAAAGCACAATGAAAAAATGCAAGTACCGTAACCAAATTTAGCTAGTTGGTGCAAAACTGATGCAAGATTTAAAAAAAAAAAAAAACACCAAATACTCATCATAGGAATGTAGCCTATAGAATACTTCTCATTATCCCACAAATATATCAATGTACAAAACTGTTCATAATAATAGTTTCTTTTTTAAATAAGCAGGATTCACTTAGCAGTATTAGCGAAGCCATATAATCTGTGTTGACTTGTAGCAAAGCCCTATAATCTGTGACTTGTAGTATAGAAACTCTGTTTTTCCATCTGGAACCATGCTCAGAGAAGCATCAAGCAATGTAACATTCTCTGATCTTTCCTAAAATTGTCAACAAAATATAAGTACAAGACAGAGTTGTCATAACTCACTAAGGAAGAAAACATAAATACATTACAACTACTTACTTTCCAGCAGTAGCCATGTTACACTTCTTTCCTCAAACCTTTCCACAGGTCAGTGTGTATTGTCCAAACACTTTTCAATTACTAACTTTCAATTTACACCTCCCATTCCCCTCCCCCATTACTTGGCTATGTGCCTGGTACGCCTCCCTTGAAAGTAAGGTTTCTAGAATAAAGTCCATGCTTATTTGTGGAGAAAAGGTGGTAGGATAGTTATAAAGCACACAAACTATCCTCTATTAACATTTGCAAATTTTCTCCTTGCCCATGTGTATTAACTCTATAAAAATTGCTTTTACTGTACTAGTAGTGATAATAATAATAATAATAATAATCTTTATTTATATAGCGCCATCATATTCCGCAGCGCTTTACAGTTTGACAGTTTCAAAACACAAGTCATAAGTCACAACGTTAACAATACAGTAATTAAAGCAAGATAAGACGGCCCTGCTCGTGAGAGCTTACAATCTACAATGAGGTGGGGGAGATACAAAATACAGGTGTGTATATACAATGATGCATTTACAATGATGGTCCAGCCATCTTAAGGGAGTGAGGGATGGATGGAGATAGTGAATGGGCTACACACACACACACACACTTACACATAGAATGACTTTGATTAGTGAATGTGATAGGCCGCTCTGAACAGATGTGTTTTGAGGGAGCGCCTGAAACCATGCAAATTGTGGATAGTCCTAATTTCTTGGGGTAGAGCATTCCAGAGGATTGGCGCAGCGCGGGAGAAGTCTTGGAGTCGGGAGTGGGAGGTACGGATTAGTGCAGAGGTTAGTCGAAAGTCGTTTGCAGAGCGCAGCAGTCGGTTAGGCCGATAGATAGAAATGAGGGAGGAGATGTAGGGGGGTGCTGCAGTGTGGAGAGCTTTGTGGGTGAGAACAAGTACTTTGAATTGGATCCTATAATGAATGGGCAGCCAGTGTAAGGACTGGCGAAGAGCGGAAGCGTCCGAGTACCGATTAGCCAGATGGATAACCCTGGCTGCTGCATTAAGGATGGACTGGAGAGGGGATAGTCGAGTAATGGGGAGGCCAAGTAATAGAGCGTTACAGTAGTCCAGGCGGGAGTGGATCAATGCTACAGTGAGGGTTTTTGTTGTTTCCATGGTGAGAAAAGGGCGGATTCTAGAGATGTTCTTTAGGTGTAGGCGGCAAGAGCGGGCAAGAGATTGTATATGGGAGGTGAAGGAGAGATTGGTATCAAACATAACACCCAGACAGCGAGCCTGCTGCCGGGGTGTTATTATGGTGCCGCCCACGGAGAGGGAAATGTCAGATTTGGTGAGGTTAGTAGACGGCGGGAGCAGAAGAAGTTCAGTTTTGGAGAGGTTGAGTTTCAGATAGAGAGCAGACATGATGTTGGAGACTGCGGACAGACAGTCGGTGGCGTTCTGTAGTACAGCGGGGGTAAGGTCGGGGGATGACGTGTATAATTGTGTGTCATCAGCATAAAGATGGTACTGAAAGCCAAATCTGCTGATGGTCTGTCCAATTGGGGCGGTGTAGAGAGAGAAGAGAAGGGGGCCAAGGACTGAGCCCTGGGGTACACCGACAGTGAGAGGGAGAGGAGATGAAGTGGAGCCAGAGAACGAAACACTGAAGGAGCGGTCAGAAAGATAGGAGGAGAACCAGGAGAGAACAGTGTCCTTAATACCTAGAGAGTGGAGCCTGGACAGTAGGAGACGGTGGTCAACCGTGTCGAAAGCTGCAGAAAGGTCGAGTAGAATGAGCAGAGAGTGGTCGCCGTTACGTTTTGCTGTCAGAAGGTCATTGGTCACTTTGATGAGTGCAGTTTCAGTCGAATGTAGGGGTCGGAAGCCGGACTGTGAAGGGTCTAGGAGGGAGTGAGTGGAGAGGTAACGGGTGAGGCGGGAGTAGACTAGGCGCTCCAAAAGTTTGGAGATGAAGGGGAGATTGGAGACCGGTCTGTAGTTGTTTGTGCAGGAAGGGTCAAGAGCGGGTTTCTTTAGTAGTGGAGTAATGATGGAGTGTTTGAAGGAGGATGGGAAAATGCCAGAGGAGAGTGAGAGATTAAAGATTGTAGTTAGGTGAGTTGTGACAACAGGAGAAAGAGACTGGAGGAGATGTGAGGGGATGGGGTCGGTAGTGCATGTAGTCGGACGAGAGGAAGAGAGGAGTCTGGAGACTTCTTCTTCTGTGATGGGATCAAATGTGGAAATTGAGCCAGGGGAAATGCAGGGTGGGATGGGAGTCACAGCACTTGGTGGTTGAGAGCAGATTTCCTGACGGATAGTATCTATTTTTTCTATAAAGTGGGAGGCCAGGTCATCAGCACAAATGTCTGTGATAGGGGCTTGTGCTTTTGGCCTGAGGAGGGAGTGAAAAGTGTCAAAAAGTTTCTTGGGGTTGTTGGCTAGTGAGGAGATCAGTGTGGTGAAGTAGGTCTGTTTGGCGAGGTGAAGGGCAGCATTATAAGTTCTTAACATGAATTTAAAGTGGATGAAGTCTTCTAGTGTGCGGGTTTTTCTCCATAGGCGTTCAGACACTCCTAGAGCATCGCTGGAGAAGGTGAGTTTGCGATGTGAGCCAGGGCTGTTTTACTGTGTGTTTGGAAGTTCTGAGGGTGAGCGGTGCTACTTGGTCAAGGGTGCTTCTAAGAGTGTCATTGTAGTGCTGAACAGCCAGATTAGGACAAGAAAAAGAGGAGATTGGGGACAGCGAAGAGTGTAGGGAGTCTGAAAGTGTCTGAGGGTTAATGGCTTGCAGATTTCTGAATGTGCGGTAGGTAGGAGTTCGCTGGGGTGGTGGAGGATTTGTGAGCGTGAAGGAGAGAATGTTGTGGTCAGAGAGTGGAAGCGGTGAGTTATTTAGGTGGGAAATTGAACAGAGGCGGACAAAGACCAGGTCAAGGGTGTTGCCATCCTTGTGTGTCTCAGAGGTTGAAAGCTGTGAGAGGCCTAGAGAAGTGGCTAGTGATAGAAGCTGAGATGCAGATGTGGAAGTAGGACTGTTAATGGGGATGTTGAAGTCTCCAAGGATAAGGGTTGGTAGTTCTGAGGACATGAAGTGCGGCAGCCAGGCTGAGAAGTGGTCAAGGAACTGGGTGGATGAGCCTGGGGGCCGATATATGACCGCTATTCTGAGGGAGAGGGGATGGAAGAGCCTGATGGTGTGGACCTCAAAAGAAGGGAATGAGAGTGATGGAATTGGGGGGATGACCTGGAAAGTGCATTGTGGGGACAGGAGTATGCCAACTCCACCACCATGTCTGTTTGTGGGTCTCGGGGAATGGGAGAACTGTAAGCCACCATAGGAAATGGCAGCAGGGGAGACCGTGTCAGAATCCTGAATCCAGGTTTCAGTGAGGGCCAACAGATGAAGAGAGTTGTTCAGAAAGTAGTTGTGCAGGAAAGATAGTTTATTGCATGCAGACCTTGGATTCCAGAGGGCACAGTTGAAAGAAGGAGATGAGGGAGTGCAAGTAATATTAACAAGATTATTATGGTTTCGAAATGCGTGTTAGTGCAGACAAACACATCGTAAGAGAGAACATTTTTTTTTTCTAGTGAACCATTTGCATTATTTAGGGGGTACAACTAAGCATACATTCTGTAGTCACACAACTTATTTTCCCTTCTACATTACTCTTTAGAAAGGTAAGTTAAATACTAACTGCAACGCTTTGCAAGGAAATCCATGAACAGTTTTTCACTTTTGTGATGCAAGTAAACTGCTGAGCAGAAATGAGCAGATCAATCCAAGAAGGATCGTGTGCAATTAGAATTTCCTGAAATAGGTGGTTTCATGGGACCTCCAGCAATTTGATTCGTGAGGATCAGCAAGAAAAAAAATGGCCATCGACATTTCATACAAACTGCACACTTATTGAGCAAACTATTCCCCATAATGCCCTTCAGCAATGATCACATGGTATAACACAGTCAATCAGGGGGGCTATCAAAGGAAACAGCGGCGTCTGATGGGCCCCGAACCTAAATTTGCCCTTCAAAGTTAGTCAGATGTATATAAGTACCATAAGAAAGGAGATGCGTGTTGCAGTCCCCGTTTATGTAGTAATGTCCCCCATCCTGGGGCCCTTCCAGATATATATGTCCCACATCTTGGGCCCCTTCTTGGTATATACAATAAGATCCCCATCCTGGTATGCATGTCCCTCCTCCTGGGCCTATCCTGATATATATGTCGCCCATTCTGATATGTATGGCCCCAAGGTCCTGGGCCCACTCTGTATACTGTATATGTCCTCCATCCTGGTTTATATTTCCTCCATTTTGCTGCTGTTCTTTATTTTTTATATATGCGTTAAACTATTCTACTCACCTTCCCCCTCCTTTCCCATGCCACACAGTGTCCTTTTCTGTGGCAGGCACAGGAACTGACCTCTGATATCAGCATGCAAGCGAAGGGCAGCACATGACTTCATTGCCAAGTGCAGCTAGTGAAGTGCACGCGGACGTCAGCTGCCGGCCTCTAATTGGCCACAGCATGCACTGTGTTGCAGGGACCCGGAGGGTCTCAGCACCAGAATGCATTTCAGCTAAATGTGCGTCCTCTGATACACATCCAGCTCATATAGGTTCTGGCGACCATGATTGTTACACCACAGACAGGAAGAAAAAGCATAGGGGCCAGCCAAAGAACACAATTTTATGGCTGTAAGTGTAGGCATAGGAGCCCTCAGAGCACACAGGATAGGGATAGAACAACACATACTGTGATTGTGGTGTACTACTTCACTGCTCATGTACCATATTTAAAATGGGAGTGATAGTCTGTATTTTTGACTAGAAATCCAAGTTTCAAGTGATGTATTTTTCTGTTTGTAAATGAAATTGCAATCTCTGTGCTTTGAGAAGCACCATTTTTTTTAAAGAGAAGTCTCACTATGGGCTGACACTCATCTGCATAAATGAAATTGCTCCGATGTTGTTCCTGAAAACTAGAACAAGTGTCATGCGAGTACAATGTGATTTTATCTCAAGTATAGTGTTGAGCGATACGATACCGCAAGTATCGGGTATCGGCCGATATTAGCTGTATCGGACTTTCGATATTTCCCATATATCGTATACCGGAATCGGAATTGTCACTGTCACTGTGAGTGTCCGTCGGTCGGGTCTGTCAGGAGTCAGCGGCACTTACCTGGCAGAAGATCTCCGGTGGTCACGGCCTGGACTGGTTGATGGCCGCCATCATCTTTCCCCGGCGGTCACATGCAGTTTCTCGCGATAACTGCAGTGACTGCTGGGTAATCCCGGCCGTAAAGCAGTCAGTCCGATGACGTCACCGCCGGGGAAGCAGGTAATCAGCTGTGCTGCGTCGAGATGACAGGCTCTGCCTGTCATTGCGATGTAGCAGAGCTGGATCGTCGTGGGACTGTCGTTACTATGGACTGCGTCGGACAGGTGGTATACTGTTGGTTTTTTTTTTTCCTTTTTTTACAGGAGATCGATGGCGTCGCAGGAATGAGAGTACAATAAAAGAAATGAAAACTGTGTTGTCTCTTTTATTTCATTAAAATACTTTTTTCTTGCTTTGTCTTTTTTTTATACATTTAAAAACTTTGGGATTAATAATGGATCGGTGTCTTATTGACACCTCTCCATTATTAACCGGGCTTATTGTCACCGTGCAATCAACGGTGACATTAACCCCTTATTACCCCGCTTGCCACCGCTACAGGGCAAGTGGGAAGAGCCGGGTAAAGTGCCACAATTGGCACATCTTTTGATGCGCCAAATGTGGGGCTGCTGTAGCCTGGTATTATCAGGCTGTTGAGGGCCAAAATCCATGGGCCTTGACAGTCTTTTAATACCAGGCCGCAGCAGTCTGCATTTTACTTGGCTGGTTAACAAAAATAGGGGGACCCCTACGCCGTTTTTTTTTTCGAGGGGATCCCCTATTTTTGTTAACCAGCCAAGCTAAGCAGACTGCTGTGGCCTGGTATTATCAGGCTGGCAAGGTCCATGGATATTGGCTCATTACCAGCCTGAAAAACCAGGCCTCAGCAGTCTGCTTCATCTGGCTGGTTAACAAAAATAGGGGGGACCCCACGCCAATTTTTTTTCGAGGGGATCCCCTATTTTTGTTAACCAGCAAAGATAAGCAGACTGCTGTGGCCTGGTATTATCAGGCTGACAAGCAGGGTCGGACTGAGGCACCGGGACACCGGAGAAACCTACGGTGGGCCCCAGCTCCTGCGTGGTGGGCCCTGATTTGAAAGGATAGGTCGCGGGGCAGAGGGGGCGGTGGCCCCGGGGCCCGCGCTCTGAGGGGACCCACCCGGAGCTACGATACAGTTACATTCTGCGGCAGAGCAGGGAAAATCGCTCTCCCTGCTCTGCCGCCCGGAAGCTATGGGGCCTGAACAGGCGTTGGGGGGGCCCGGTGCCAGCAGTGGGCCCCCCACCCGTCATCGGAGGGTCAGCTGTAGCGGCATCCAGCCGATAAAGCTGACCGCATAGAGAGAGAAGGAGCAAGCGCTCCTTCTCTCCCATAATCCCCCTCAGCGTATGACAGCGGGCGCAATAACATCACCTGCCGGCGCCCGCTGTCAGACGCTGAGAGGGAGAACAGTGAGCAGCACAGGAGCCGGGAGGTGAGTATTTTTTTATTTTTTTTTTAATGGGGGTGCAGTCGAGTCCTGGCTGGAGAAGTCGTCATGTCGGTGTGGGCCAGATGGAAAAGATATGAAAAGTGAACAATTCCATTAGAAAGAACATCAGCGGTAAGTCATTATCTGTACCTGTGCTGTAATCTATATGTTCTGTAGGACTGGTATTATTTAACACAGACCATATGGCGGTAATATCAATATTGGTCTTTTTATATATAGATTATTTTGGCCAACAGCGCGGTCATTTGCTGAGGTTCTCTGATGATGGGCCCACTCAGAAGTTTTGCCCCCACTAAACCAAAACCCTAGCTACGCCTATGCCTCTCTCTCTAGTCTTTCTTTCTCGCTCTCTGTTCTTTCCTTCTCGCTCTCTGTTCTTTTTTCTCTCTGTTCTTTCTTTCTCTCTTTTCTTTCTTTCCTCTCTTTCTTTCTCTGTTTGTTCTTTCTCTCTCGCTGCTTTCTTTCTTTTCCTCAGTACCAGCCACTGTGCCCTCATTACCAGTCAGTGTGATCAGCAGTGCTAAATGGTTACGCTTGGGGCGAGGATATGTGTGTGATTAGCTGTGAAATGGGTGTTGTCAGGGCGTGGGCTAAAATTTTCAGCGGCGCGCAACACGCGCCGCAGCCTTTAATCCTCTTTCCTGCCTTCCAAATTTGGGAGGTATGCTGTATGACCTCCCTACAACTTCTGGCCATGCTCCTGATGAGCGCGACGGATGGTCTCGTGAGGGATCTCCTCCCACACCTGGACTAAAGCATCCACCAACTCCTGGACAATCTGTGGTGCAACGTGGCATGGCCTAAAATTTTCTGCAGCATGCACAGCGTGCCACAGCCTTTGTCCCTCTTTCCCTTATTCAAAGGTTGGGAAGTATGATGGTGGGCCCCAAGAATATATTTTCTCTGGTGGGCCCAAGGTACTCCAGTCCGACGCTGCTGGCAAGGTCCATGTATGTTGGCTCCTTAACAGCCTTAAATACCATGCCTCAGCAGCAGGGGCGTACATATAAATCATGGGGCCCCATAGCAAAAGTCTGAATGTTCCCCACCCCCCCAAAAAAAAAACCCAGAGGCATTGTAAATGTAAAGTGCCAGCACAGTGAGGGAAGTTGAGTCGCACAGAGACAGGGGTTTTGGGGGTACTCGGCACCGATCACGTCGACTTCTATGGGGGATGTCACGAGTAGCACAGCTCGGTCCGTGACCTGGGCGATCACTGGAATGTGGGATATTTCCAGGGGATGATAGAATGTTCGTGTAGTTTGTCGTGACGCCACCTGTAGTACCTGGTCAGGGTGTCCAGCGCTGCTGTGCAGGTCCTCTGGAAGGGATGGTGTAGTGCAGGTAGGTGATAAGTCTTCTACAGGTAAGACGGTATCCTTCCAGGGCAGATAGATGTGAGATAGAGCAATGGTGCAGAGTGATGTAGCAGAGTGGAGTATGCGACGTAGTAAGAAAGCAGGAAAGGAAACAATTCTTACTACAAAGACATGCAGCATAAGGCTGCCTCAACCCCTCCCATCCAACTAGCTACACCCTGTTCTAACCAGCCTGAGCTAGACCATCCCATTGGGTCCGCCTACACTCAGCTGGCATAGTGTACTGTTGAATGCAGTGGTTGGAGTCAATGGGGTGTTTCCTCCTTACCTGAGAGTAAGTTGTCACACCGCTGGGTGCGATGCAACATCTCTGTGGCGACTGGACCCTCGGGTGCTTCTGTCTTTTCACAAATGCCGGCTTTACCCGGCAATTGAATCAGAGGCTATTTTACTATGTAGAAGTGAATAAACTATAAATATATGTATATATATATGTCACAATGACATTATATATATATATATATGTATTCTATGTGTGTATATTTAGTGTTTACAAGGAAAGAAAGTGTTTTTTTAGTTGCGATATTTTGTTCCCATAGACTTACATGGGACTTCCGGTATCGGAATCGGATATCGCCGATATTTAGTGATATCGGCGATACCATTCCGATCCGATATTTTTGGATATCGGAAAGTATCGCTCAACTCTACTCAAGTAGCATCCATATGACATTCGTATGACATACAAATGCAATCCGTATGCAATGCAACATCAGCTTCTACATACAGTAATTCACTATGTCATTTCAAGATAGTTTTATACCTAAGAAAACAATCATAGGCCCCACCCACACATCAGTGTCTCCAGTACATGTGGTGACAGTTTTCACAGGTACTGGAGACACTTACACCTGTAGACCCATTGAAATCTATGGGTCTGCGCACATGTCAGTGTGTTCACATGGACTGTTTCTTTACGGCAGCACGCTCCACAACAAGTCCCGTCAGGTAGTGATTTTTACAAAAAAAGGACAGTTCTTTGTGTGTTTTTTTTCTTTTCACTTCAGGGGTTAGTAATGGGGATGTCTGACAGACGACTCTCCATTATTATCCCTGGGCTTGATATCATTACAAAGCTGACATCAATCAGATTGCCAACACACCAGGGCAATCGGGAACAGCCAAGGCTAAAGGGTATGCCACACTAAACAATATCGCTAACGGGATCGCTAAAAAACGTCACTATTTAGCGATCCCGTTAGCGATGTTGTTCAGTGCGGCAGCTTCCAGCGACGTGGCCCCTGCTGTGATCTCGCTCGTCGCTGGAATCGTTCCGGACCCTATTTTCTCGTCGGCGCTCCCGCTGGGTAAGTATCTTATCGCTGTGTGGCACCTTTTCTTAGCGATTTAGCGGTACTTTTGTACCGCTAAAGTCGTTAAGAAGATCGCTAACGGCGATAGCGTCGTTAACTATATCGCTAAATGTGGCCGCACTTTAGCGATATAGAAACAATCCCGCTAGCGATCGCATTAGTATGCGTCGTTATCGTGATCGCTAGCGGGATTGTTTAGTGTGGCAGTACCTTAAGTGCCAGAATTAGAGCATCTAATGGATATTCCATTTCTTGAGCGACAGAGGGCTGGCACAGAAAATCTCTCTCTTTCTCTTCTTGACGGATCCGTCAAAAAACTGATCCGCTGCATCACTTTTTCACAATATGCAACAGATCCGTTTTATTCACACTTTTGCTGGTTTCGACTGACGCCAAACGACTGAAGTGTGAAAGAGGCCTAACCCATGGAGGTATTTTCATTTTGCATTTTCGTTTTTTGCTCCCCTTCTTCCCAGAGCCATACATTTTTTAGTCAATATGGCCATGTGAGGGCTTTTTTTTGGTGGAATGAGCTGTACTTTTGAACGACAAGATTGGTTTTAAAATGTCATGTACTGGAAAGTGGGAAAAAATTCCAATGATTGTTAAAAAAAAAAAAAAATTTGTGTCATTTTCCGATACCCGTAGCGTCTCCATTTTTCTTGATCTCGGGTTGGTTGAGGCCTCTTTTTTTTGTGTCCCGAGATGACGCTTTTAATGATACCTTTTTGGTGCAGATACAATCTTTTGATTGCCTGTTATTGCATTTCAATTCAATGTTGCAGCAAACAAATAAAAACGTAATTCTTGCGTTTTGAATTTTTTTTGTTACGCCGTTTAGCAATCAGGTTAATTCTTTTTTTAGATTGAAAGATCGGGTGATTCTGAACGCAAATGTTTGATTTTTTTATTATTGTTTTATTTTGAATGGGGCTAAATGGGGGTGATTTGAACTTTTATATTTTTTTTATTTTCTTAAATTTTTTTTTTTTTTACTTTTGGCATGCTTTAACAGTCTCCATGGGAGACTAGAAGATGCCATAACCCGATTGGCTCTGCTACATACAGGCGATGATCAGATCGCCTGTATGTTGCAATATTGCTGACTTGCCATGAGCGCCGACCACCGGGCGGTGCTCATAGCAATCCGGCAGTGACATACATAGAGGTGGTTCAGGGAGAGGTAAGTATTGCAAGTGCTTGGGCCCTGAGCAAGCAGGGGGGCCCACTCGTGGGCACTGGCACAGGGCCCCTCATAGTACGCCGGTGTCTCTGACGGCGAGTGGGCCCCCCACCTGCTCAGGGCCCCGGCACTTGCCTGGGTGCGCCAGGTGCTGACGCCGGCCCCAGGGGGGGTACAGCCCAGTTAGGGAGGTGGAAAAACTGGCATATGTTGAGGTGTAGGCTGGACGTTCAGCAGCTGCAAATGGAGGAGTTGGAGAAGTCGGAGGAAGAGGAGGACAAAGCGAGCCATTTTGCTGGCAACCTATGTGTCATCAGGGGAAGGTGGGACAAAATCCTTTGAAACCCAGGCATGGTTCATTTTAATGACGGTGAGATCAACAACATTTTGGGTCGACAGCCGAGTCCTTCTTTCTGTCAGGATTGAATCAGCAGCACTGAAGACTCTTTCTGATAGCACACTACCAGCAGGGCAAGCGAGCTCCTGTAAAGCATATTGTGCCAATTCAGGCGAGGTGTCCAGTTTACAGGCCCAGTAGTCAAAGGGGAATGAACTGTGAGGGAGAACATCGATAGTGGAGGAGAGGTAATTTTGAACTATAGTTGACAACTGCTGTCTCCTGTCTGTTGCAATCGATTCAGTATTACCAGTCATGTGAGCGGTACTCGAGAAATCAGACCACAACATGGTCATGAAACCCTGTCTCCAACGCCACTTCGGCTGTGTGCACCACGAACACCTCTTCCATGTTGCCCAGTACGGCTCGTGGCAGAACCTGCACCGCTGCTGTGTGCTGGGAATGCCTCTAACAAACGGTTTACCAGAGTTGCTTGTTTGTTCGCCAATATTAGCTCTAGGTTCTCCTGTAGCATGATGTTCTCTAATTTGCCTTTATAGCGTGGATTGAAGATGCTGGCCAACCAGTAGTCATCATCCATCATAATTTTGGCAATGCTAACACACAACCTAGTTGCATATTCGACCAGAGGGTGATTACACACCCATGATAGTCAGCATGAGAAAAGCAAAGAGCAAATACCTGCTCCGAACAAGCATATAAACCAGGAGAAAAAAGGAGCGTATAGGTTACCGAAAGTACAAAATCTTTTATTCAATAACAATGTGTATCTGTACATAAAAGTCATAAAGGACATAACACAGGTGGCAGCAAAAATTACATCAAATGCATTGCAAATCACAGTATATAGGACCCCACATATATCCAGACCCAAGCCAAACCATACCCACAATGAGATTAGTGGGCACAGAAAAAATTGTTTATGAGAATGAGGCTAAGTGCACACGTTTGCAGAATGTTTGCAGAATATTCCTGAACAAAACCGGACTTTTTTCGCGGCAAAAACGCGCGTTTTTTTGCGCGGATTTTGCGCGTTTTGGTGCGTTTTTTGCGCGGTTTTGACGCGTTTTTACCGCGATTTTTTCCTGAACTTTCTAGGTCAATAATAAAGCGGGAAAAACGCTAGAAATCCGCAAAATTAATGGACATACTGCTAGATTTTCCGCGATGCGTTTTTTTTGCGGAAAAAAACGCACCATGTGCACAAAATTTGCGGAATTCATTCTAAATGATAGGATGCTTAATACATGCGTTTTTGACGCGTTTTTTCCCGCGAAAAAACGCGAAAAAAACGCAAATATTCCTGAACGTGTGCACTTAGCCTAATAGTTTTATAAGACAAATTGCCCACACAACCAATATTAAGTAACATGGATGGCTCATCCAAATGGAGGGAACAGATGAAAAAGCAAGAAAAACAACGAGGGGAGCTACAGAAAAATCAATAAGGTATATATGCCTAAATATCTAAGCACAATGCATGCCCAGTTAACAACTCTCCCTTTGCTATGCGCAAATGTTTTAATAAAGTACTAGTCATGCCAATAAACAACAAAGGGAGCTACAAAAAAATTAATCAGGTGATGCCTGAGTATATAGGCACAATGCATGCCAAGCAAATACCTCTCCCTTTTCCTGATAGCCAATGTTATAGAAAAGTGCTAGTAATACCAATAAACATCGCCATCCCCCACTGGATATAATGAGGTCAGAGATCATAAAACATGACATAGATGCAAAAAGGCAAGAAAAACCACGAAGGGAGCTACAGAAAAATCAATAAGGTATATATGCCTAAATATATAAGCACAATGCATGCCAAGAAAACACCTCTCCCTTTGCTGTGCATAAATGTTTTAATAAAGTGCTAGTAGTGCCAATAAACAGCGAGGGGAGCTACAAAAAAATCAGTTAGGAGATGCCTGAATATATAGGCACAATGCATGCCAAGTAAATACCTCTCCCTTTGCTGTAAGCCAATGTATTAGAGAAGTGCTAGTAATACCAGTAAACATAGCCACCCCCCACTGGATATAATGAGGTCAGAGATCGTAGTACATGACATAGATGAAAAAGCAGATGAATAACCGCATAAATAGCCACATGGATCTTACCCAGGTATATGGGACAAGGTACCCCCAGCACAAGTGCAGCTGTCCGGTCCCGACGCACGTTTCGTGGGCTAAAACCCACTTTCTCAAGGGACGGTACATGGGAGTAGCAGATGTGTCGACCCGCCACCACAATTGTGGGTTACCAGGGCAATGGGGTACTCAGAGCCGAGCCCATGGAAGTCTATGGGATTTGTCACAGGTAGCTGTGGCTCGGTCTGTGGCCCTGGCGGTCTGGCGTATGTTGGGGGAATATTTACAGGGGATAGATTTATATACAGTTCGTGACGCCACCTGTAGTCTTCTGGTAATTAGTACCAGCGCTGCTATAGATCTCTGAGGGGATGGTGATGCAGCTAGATGTCGGGTCCCCTACAGGTGGGACTCTTCCCTCAGGTCGGTAATTATATAGGGATTGTGCAGGCATGCAATAATAACTCAGTCTCACACGGTCAGCATCTTTCCATACCTTTACTTGCAAGATGGTAAGGCAGGTCCCAGGGAGGCTGATGGGGTTGATGGAGGATGAGCTTTGAGGCAACAGCTAAGCAAGTTAGGGGCCTCCTTTACTGTCCAATAACGATGAGTACAACCAGCTTGCAGCGTAGTTCCCTCTTTAATTTCAGCTATTCCCAAAGCTGTTCTGCCCAGTCAGATTTGTGGTGAAGCCTTCCAATTGATGAAACTAGGTTCTTGCTTTTGTCTGCGCTTGACTCAAAGTCCCTATTCCACCTGACTCCAGTTACGTACTGACTATATGGGGCTGTTTGCCGCGACCTAGGGTCCGGTAAATCTCTGGTTTTCTCACCACTATGCTTGAAGCTAATAGTGATCCTTCGGTCCCCAGTGACCGGTAGCAATGTGCAGGACTTTTCCAAGCCAAAAGCACTTTTCCAATAATCTTCCTTCCACTTTGCCCTTCGATTTGCTCGACTCTTAATAGATAGTTCAGTCTTTCTTCCAGTGGGGCACAGCTCTGACTAGGCTAAGGTGAATTAGACCACCTGTACCAGCCTCCACTTTCTGAACTGCTGACAGGCTCAAACTGGACACGTCTACTCTGTCCAAGGACAGGAAACTGACTGACTAAAATCACTCCCTTCCACACCCCTGCTGGGTGTGTCAGAAGTGTACATGATGTCATGAAGAGACCTTAACTGTTACCTCTCCACTCATCCTCCTGGTATTGTGTACCAGGGCTACACATTCCCCCATGGTAAACGACAGCACTCCCGGGCTGTAAAATACAAAAGAGACATTTTGTTTATGCATGAAAACATTAACAATAACATTAATTCGTCCCATCCGGGAGGTGAGGATATCTTGAACGTTGCAAACAATAACATTATATATAGAAATACAAATATTAAATAGCATTCAATAAATATACGGTATACTTGTGAAGGACCCGCACCAAACCTTCAACGTGGGTCCTGGGTGGGCTGCAGGACATCCAAATGCAGACCTCACTCAGTGCCACACCACACGGGTTTTTGGTTCAGAGGTAAGTCAAGGTTTCATGTGAAACCATTAAAAAGGCACTTTAGTGCAACTATTTACAGGATACAGTTTTTGGGCTGGCTCAGTCCTCAGCCTCTGAGTCCATTGTTAAACGAAGACATAATAGGGAAAAACACATATATATATATAGACTTTTCACAATATTCACATGAATTCGTTATAATCACTGCTGATATCTAATGGGTAATTTCCCTTTGGTGGTTCGCTCTGATCTACGTGGTGTAGTTTCAGGTATATCAAGTTGCGATCTGTCTGCACTGCGTAACGGCAAACTATAGAACTGCCTTAATCTTTCTATGGATCTGGCAAGCGTACTGATGGCTGGGCGGTGTGAGTCAGCTTCACCAGGGGATCCCATAGTATGGGGCGCTGCTACAGATGATCCTTCTTGAGATTCCACAGGTTGAGGTGTCGCTGGGATGGGTAACTCCTGAGCGGGCTCAACTGGCACCACAGGCACAACTGGAGGTAGAACTTCCTCTTGTGGCTGATAAAACTGCAACACTGGAATTATCACAGCATCTCCCAGTCTAGGCCAATCCGCAGGAAAATCTCCCAGATCGGTGTGTATGACCTCTTCCTTTCTTTCTCCTTGATTGAGGACAGGGTTCTTTTCACAACTCTTTAAGTGTTCTGGACACAATTTCAAATGATCTCTGGACACAGTGATTGTTGTTCTTCCTCCGTCCTTACTGACGACACAAACTTTTCTGTTGTCATATTTAGAATCTTGTATGACGTAGGGTTCTTGCTCCCACTGGTTATCCAGTTTGTGCATCTTCCTTTTTCTTTTTAATACTACCTCTCCAGGCATCAAAGGCTTGGCAGGAGCATTTCGGTTGTAAACATCTTCCTGTTTCTCCCGTGCCTTATTGAGACTTTCCTCTACACAGATTTGTACTCTTCTGTACTGCTCTTGCCGATTGACGTCCCAGTTTTCAACAGCGTCGTCTGCCTCCGGTTCTACCACTCCAAGTTCTAGATCCATTGGTAGTTTTCCGGGCCTTGCTCTCATAAGATAGGCTGGAGTGCAGTTAGTTGAGCTTACAGGTATATGGTTATACAAATCAACCAAATCAGGCAGTAAATCCGGCCATCGATTCCTGTCTTCCAACGGTATGGATCTCAACAAGTCAAGGACAATATGGTTCATCTTTTCACAAAGACCGTTGGTTTGAGGGTGGTATGGTGTTGTTCTAATTTTCTTGCACCCGTACATGTGACAGAATTCCTTGAATAAATCAGCTTCGAAAGCAGGTCCCTGATCGGTTAATACTTGCTCGGGATACCCATGCGGTCTGCAGAAGCTTGCTTGAAAGGTCTTCGCGGCCGTCACTGCGGTCTGGTCTTTAACTGGAACAACTACCAGAAATCTGGAGTAATGGTCTACCATGGTCAAGGCGTATGAATATCCAGTTCTACTTGGCGACAATTTGACATGGTCCAGGGCCACAATCTCCAGAGGACGAGTCGTCCGGATAGGTTGCAGGGGTGCCTTCTGACTACCGTAGTCCTTTCTTCTGAGACCACAGGGTCCACAGTTCCGACACCACCTCTCGATGGAGCTGCGCATCCCTACCCAGTAGAACCGGCATCTCAACAGGGTCTCCAGCTTTCTCCAGCCAAAGTGTCCTGCTTGATCGTGGTACGCTTCCAACACCATTGGGACGTCTGCCTTGGGGACCACTATTTGCCAGACCATTTCATGGGTTCTGGGGTTGACGTATCTCCTGCACAACTTCTCACGGTATAGGAACAACCTGCTTTTCTCGTTCCACAGGAGCTTGGCTGACATAGGTGCATCCTTTTCCAAGGAGGAACCTTCCTGTTTTAACAACTCCTTGATGCGGCTGACCACTGGATCACTGTCCTGAGTCTCTTTCCAGCTATGATGGGGTAAAGGATTTAATGTTGCACCATACTGCTTTCTGTGGACTCGATGCTCGTGGACTACCCATTTCGATGGAACGCAGGTAGCTCAATTTCTTCCAGGTCGTCCGATTCTTCTTCCGTGTCAGAGTCATGCGGCATTCGGGACAACGCATCAGCATTAGCATTCTTTCGACCTGCCCGGTACTTGATAGTAAACTGGTAATTGGACAACCGAGCCATCCATCGCTGCTCCATGGCACCCAGCTTGGCAGTTTCCAGGTGCGTTAACGGGTTGTTATCTGTAAACGCAGTGAACTTATTGGAGGCCAGATAGTGCTTAAATCTTTCAGTAATGGCCCAGACCAGCGCCAGAAACTCTAGCTTGAAGCTGCTATAATTTTCCGGATTCCTTTCAGTTGGCCTGAGTTTTCTGCTGGCATATGCGATGACTTTTTCTTGGCCATTCTGCTTCTGACTGAGAACTGCTCCCAACCCTTCATTACTGGCGTCGGTGTACAACAGGAACGGTTGGCTGTAATCAGGATAGGTTAAGATCTCATCACCTGTCAGGATCTCTTTCATCTTTTGGAATGCTTCAGCCTGTTCTTTACCCCAATTAAAGGGAGGGTTTCTGCTCTTTAAGGATTGTCCTACCAGGAGGTCCTGTAAAGGAGCTGCCTTCTTCGTGTAATCTTTCACGAACCTTCTGTAGTAACCCGTTAGTCCCAGGAACTGTCGCACTTCCTTAAGGTTCTTCGGCTCCGGCCACTTCTGGATGGCAGTGACTTTCTCTGGGTCCGGCGCTACTCCTTCCGAACTGACGATGTGCCCCAAGTATTGTACCTTCTGTTTGAGTAGATGGCATTTTGAGGGTTTCAACTTCATCCCGTACCTGGACAGGGACTCAAACACTTCTGCCAGGTGCTTCAGATGGTCCTCATATGTCTTGGAATACACGATAACGTCGTCTAGGTATAGCAGCACGGTTTCAAAATTGAGATGTCCCAGACAGTTTTCCATCACTCTCTGAAATGTTCCTGGGGCACTACTGAGCCCAAACGGCATTCTGTCGAACTCACAGAGCCCCATTGGGGTGGTGAAAGCTGTTTTCTCACGATCCTCCTCAGCCACAGCCACTTGCCAGTAACCACTAGTCAGATCAAGGGTAGAAAAGTAGTTAGCCGTTTTCAGAGCAGCTAATGATTCCTCTATGCGCGGTAACGGGTATGCATCCTTGTGTGTTATGCGGTTCACCTGCCTGTAATCCACACACATTCTCATACTACCATCTTTCTTTTTAACCAGAACTAGAGGGGCTGCCCAGGGGCTACAACTATCCCTTATCACCCCGGCTTTCTTCATATCATTCAACATTTCTTTAGCCTTCTGATAATGAGCTGGAGGTATGGGCCTATACCGCTCTTTGATGGGAGGATGACTGCCTGTAGGGATATGATGTTGTACTCCCTTAATTGTCCCAAAATCAAGTGGATTTTTGCTAAACACTTGAGCGTACTCTTGCACCACCCGTAATACCCCTTGCTTCTGGTGAGCGGGAGTGGTGTCCGTCCCAACATGGAGTTGCTGACACCATTCCGCCACCTGGGTTGCTGGGTCATTGTCCTCCGCTATTTGACAGGAGTCTAAGGACTCAGCCGGGAGAATAGAATTATTATCAACAGCATGAAGTTTAGCAATGGTTGCATAACGGGGTAAATTTACCTCATCATCTCCCCAATTGAGAAGCCGTACCGGTACTCTTCCATTCACCACTTCTACTACTCCTCTAGCAGTCATAAGTGTAGGTCTATGTTCTGAATGGTGGGGTTCTACTACAGCTTGGTAATTCTGTCCTCTCAGACCTATGGCTGCCCTGCACCAAATGATCATTTCACTCATTGGGGGTATCACAATAGGATCCGAGTCAGTGACCCGTACATTACCAATTTCGCCGTCGGTAAGCTTCGCTTGCTGCTGACACACCAGGGCCCGGATCTCTCTTTGGATTACTCCTCTCTGCCTTGGTCGGGCAATCTCAGCGAGCTGTTGGAGCAAGAACACAACTTCTCCCAAACAATTACCGATAATGTTAGTACCCAAAATTATATTTAAACCGTTCTCCTCATTTACAGTCTTTACTACCAGAAGCCCTTGGTCTTTCAACTCATCTCTGCCCACCTTTACATCTACACATTTTGTTCCGAGTACTTCTACAGGAAGACCATTAGAAGCATACACAGTAAAGTCAAGGCTCGGAGGTTTAAGACTGTCCATTGACCAGTACTTGGTATATAGAGCATCAGGTATTAGGGTCACCTGGGACCCAGTGTCTAACAATGCTGGAACAGCAATACCATCTAGAATAATAGACAGGTAGGGTCGCCCGCCCACATACCTGCGGTTCCAGTCTAGGGGGCCTGACGGGTATTCTCCTGGGTGTTGGCCCTTGGACCCAGGTTCTGCCCGTTTAAAGGACACTGTGTAGACAGATGACCTTTCCGGTTGCAGCGGTAACAGATGATCTCTCGACGAGGAGGGTGTTGATCAGAGGTTGCTCCTGGGGGTGGCGTTGTCCTCCTCCGGGGGGGCGACGTCTTCTTTCTTCTCCGGTGCATCCACGGGACGTCTTCTGGGCAGTCAGCTAACAAGATCTTCCCTTCCTCCTCTTTCCGCAGCTGTAGGGCACTCATCACAGCGGCCAGATTTTTAGTCAGCTGGCGCACCTCTGAGCGCAGACAGTCCAATTCACTAGGAGGTGTCACCTGCGCTTTGGCTTCGGCCACTAACGGGGAACAGGGGGTTACTGCCGGTTCCAGAGTGACTTCACCCTGATGATGTTGGGTGGCCACCTCAGGTTTGCCCAGGGGCCGCAGCCCTTTTATTGCCATGTCCTTTAGGGCATCAAAGGTAGCATCCGGATGATCTAAGGACCACCAATTTACAGTTCTGCGTTCCTCTGGGGATCTCAATCCCTGTATAAATTGTTCTTTCAGCATTCTATTCTCGTCGATAGCATTTAAATTGTTAATTTGCTTGAGGGCTCTCAGGGCTCCCTGTAGTCGGCAAGCATAGTCCCGGATGCTGTCACCTGGCTGTTGTGAACAGTGATAGAAGGCCATCCGGAGATCCGTTTCTGTGCGGTCTTCAAATATGGCATGTAGCTTAAGGAAGATCGCAGGTACCGACTCCTGATCAACGGTATCCCAAGTCTCCACTTCCCTCTCAGCAGCGCCAGTTAGCTGCCCTATTAGCACAGCAGCTTTTTGTCTCTCAGGCATGGAGTACATTTCTAGGATGCTGCATAACTTCCGCTTGAAGCCTGCTAATGTGCCTGGCTCACCGCTGTACTGGGGAAGCCATTTCGCCCCAGGCATATATGGGAGCGTTAGTGGCATGATCGGGACTACCGGACTGGGTGCAGGGCCTGCGCCCCCATCTGGCGCTACAATACCAGACGGTGCGGGATTGGGGCCTCCGGCCGGGGCCGCACTGTCAGCCGGTTGTTGTGACATCTTAGCGCCCCCTTGGTTAAACGGAGCCTACCGGTTTCAGACGCTGCTATTTCACAGGCACCGCAGTGAGAACAGGACCTTCGTCGCAGGCGCTCTGATGTCAGAGCGTTCACTTCCTGTTGCAGGACCTGCCGATGAGTCAGAGCCGGGGGCGTGTCCAAGACTTTGCGCGCTCTCTCAGGTACGCCCACCTTCTTCTCCAGCGCCTTAGGGCGCGAATCTGGCGGCAAATATGGCGGTATTTGGCGCCAAACAACAGCAACAGTCTTTTTCACCAAAACACTCCACAGGCACACAGGGCTCGCAATGCTGCAAGTTTCGGATCCTGTTCGTGACGCCAAAGTTTTGTGTCGACCCGCCACCACAATTGTGGGTTACCAGGGCAATGGGGTACTCAGAGCCGAGCCCATGGAAGTCTATGGGATTTGTCACAGGTAGCTGTGGCTCGGTCTGTGGCCCTGGCGGTCTGGCGTATGTTGGGGGAATATTTACAGGGGATAGATTTATATACAGTTCGTGACGCCACCTGTAGTCTTCTGGTAATTAGTACCAGCGCTGCTATAGATCTCTGAGGGGATGGTGATGCAGCTAGATGTCGGGTCCCCTACAGGTGGGACTCTTCCCTCAGGTCGGTAATTATATAGGGATTGTGCAGGCATGCAATAATAACTCAGTCTCACACGGTCAGCATCTTTCCATACCTTTACTTGCAAGATGGTAAGGCAGGTCCCAGGGAGGCTGATGGGGTTGATGGAGGATGAGCTTTGAGGCAACAGCTAAGCAAGTTAGGGGCCTCCTTTACTGTCCAATAACGATGAGTACAACCAGCTTGCAGCGTAGTTCCCTCTTTAATTTCAGCTATTCCCAAAGCTGTTCTGCCCAGTCAGATTTGTGGTGAAGCCTTCCAATTGATGAAACTAGGTTCTTGCTTTTGTCTGCGCTTGACTCAAAGTCCCTATTCCACCTGACTCCAGTTACGTACTGACTATATGGGGCTGTTTGCCGCGACCTAGGGTCCGGTAAATCTCTGGTTTTCTCACCACTATGCTTGAAGCTAATAGTGATCCTTCGGTCCCCAGTGACCGGTAGCAATGTGCAGGACTTTTCCAAGCCAAAAGCACTTTTCCAATAATCTTCCTTCCACTTTGCCCTTCGATTTGCTCGACTCTTAATAGATAGTTCAGTCTTTCTTCCAGTGGGGCACAGCTCTGACTAGGCTAAGGTGAATTAGACCACCTGTACCAGCCTCCACTTTCTGAACTGCTGACAGGCTCAAACTGGACACGTCTACTCTGTCCAAGGACAGGAAACTGACTGACTAAAATCACTCCCTTCCACACCCCTGCTGGGTGTGTCAGAAGTGTACATGATGTCATGAAGAGACCTTAACTGTTACCTCTCCACTCATCCTCCTGGTATTGTGTACCAGGGCTACACACAGACAAGGACCTTCTTAAGCTACAAGTCAGCAGTCACATGCTGCTGAAGAGCCAATCAGCGCTGTGCATCTTGGCGCATGTGCAGTGCGTCTCCCAGGTCCTGTGCCATGCAGCCAGAGCGTCTGGTGTGACGCCCGGCGGCATGTCAGGAGTGGGTGACACACGAACGCATGCGCACCACCGCTAGAATGGATTCAGTATACTGTGTCGTTAATACCGCATAGAATGTAAGAAAATAAATGAGTGGCACATAGAAGAGAATAATATTGGAATCTGATAGCAACCAATAGTCATATAGCAGGTAAATACAATATCAGACTGAGAGTCAGTCAGAAGAATTCCAATAGGCGTATCAGCGTCACAGATCTCTTCCATATTTCAATGGGATGTTCACAGCAACAGGTATTTTTTGAAGAAGGTTCGTCCAGAACTGATCTTGATGGGTAGTGTCCATACATACATAATCATAATCACATAGACTAAAATAAAAACGAAAAAGCAATAAGATCAATAAAATTAAAAACAAAATTAAAAACACGGACATGCTGCACAATGTGAGGGGGTATATAACCAGAACAAAGGAAACAAAGAGGAAAACTGTACCACTACAGGAAATTATGATACTAAAGAAATGGGGCGAAAGACATAGATTCATTCAAACCTTTAGGTGTTAGGGTGTCTAATTTGGCAATCCACCTGGTTTCCATCTGAGCCAAAATCTTCTTAGGGTATGTTTCCACGATAAGGAAACACTCCGGATTTGCTGGTTTTGGCGCTGTGCGTTGGCGCAGCGCCAAACACGCAGCGTCCAGATGTTACAGCATAGTGGAGGGGATTTCAAGAAATCCCGTCTCCACTATGCGTAAAAATACGCAGGCGGAAGACCTGCGTTTCCGGACATGCGGCGCGTCTTTTCAGACTGCAGCATGTCCTAGCGTCTTGCGGCGACGCTGCGTCGCCGCAAGGTAAATAACACAGGGCTATGCAGCCCTGCGTTCTTTCCGGATGTGTTCCGGAGGTGTCCAGAACACATCCGGAAAGAGCGCGCGTCAGAAAAGGGGCGGGGCTTTTGGCGGTGCGGAATTTCCGCTCCGTCCAAAGCGCTGTGGTTCCGGACCGTGGAACCACAGCCTTATAATTTCCACCCCTAACACTCAAATGGAGAATATCAATGCCTCTAACCATGAAAGTAGCCGCGTTGCCATCATGGCACTTCAGAAAATGGTGTGGGATGGTTTTTAACCCCTTACTGCCATCCGACGTACTATCCCGTCCATGGTACCTGGGCCCATATGACCATGGACGGGATAGTACGTCCCAGCGATCGGACGCGCTCCCGGGGGGAGCACAGCCGATCGCGGCCGGGTGTCAGCTGATTATCACAGCTGACACCCGGCACTATGTGTCAGGAGCGGTCACGGACCGCTCCCGGCACATTAACCCCTGGCACACTGCGATCAAACATGATCGCGGTGTACTGGGGGCACAGGGGAGGATCGCGCAGGGTGGGGGCTCCCTGCGCGCTCCCCTGAGACCCTCAGAGCAGCGCGATGTGTCGCGCTGTTCCGAGGGTCCGTCCTCCCTCCAGGTCCCCGGATCCAAGATGGCGCCGGGGTCCTGCAGGGAGGCGGCTTCCTTAGTGCCTGCTGAGAGCAGGCACTGAGAAGCCTGCAGCGATGCCAGAGCGATCGCTGGTGTGACAGAGTGCTGTGCACTCTGTCACACCAGCGATCTGCTAAAATACAGTGATGTCCCACCCTGGAACAAAGTAAAAAAGTTAAAAAAAATAAAAATAAAATTGTTTAAAAAATCATAAAAAAAAAAAAAATATTCCCCAATAAATTCATTTTTTCCTGTAAATAAAAAAACAAAAACAATAAAAGTACACATATTTGGTATTGCCGCGTCCGTAATGACCCCCCCTATAAAACTGTCCCACTAGTTAACCCCTTTAGTGAACCTCTTAAAAAAAAATAAAAAAAAAACAAAGCAAAAATCAATGCTTTATCATCATACCACCGAACAAAAAGTGGAATAACACGCGATCAAAAAGACGGATATAAATAAGCATGGTACCGCTGAAAACATCATCTTGTCCTGCAAAAAACGAGCCACCATACAGCATCATCTACGAAAAAATAAAAAAGTTATAGCTCGCAGAATAAAGCGATGCAAAAATAATAATTTTTTATATAAAATTGGTTTTATTCTATAAAAGCGCCAAAACATAAAAAAATCATATAAATGAGGTATCGCCATAATCGTACTGACCCGAAGAATAAAACTGCTTTATCAATTTTACCACACGCGGAATGGTATAAACGCCTCCCCCAAAAGAAATTCATGAATTGCTGATTTTTGTTCATTCTAACCTCCCAAAAATCGAAATAAAAAGCGATCAAAAAATGTCACATGCTCAGAAATGGTACCAATAAAAACTTCACCTCGTCCCGCAAAAAATAAGACCTCACATGACTCTGTGGGCCAAAATATGCAAAAATTATAGCTCTCAAAATGTGATGATGCAAAAACTATTTTTTGCAATAAAAAGCGTCTTTTAGCGTGACAGCTGCCAATCATAAAAACCCGCTATAAATGGTAAATCAAACCCCCCTTTATCACCCCCTTAGTTAGGGAAAAATAATAAAATTAAAAAAAAGTGTTTATTTCCATTTTCCCATTAGGGTTAGGGTTGCGGCTAAAGTTAAGGTTAGGGTTGGCGCTAAAGTTAGGATTAGGGTTAGGGTTGGGTTTAGGGTTATGGGTGTGTTAGGGTTAGGTTTGTGGTTAGGGTTGGGACTAGGGTTAGGGTGTGTTGGGGTTAGGGTTGGAGTTAGAATTGGGGGGTTTCCGCTGTTTAGGCACATCAGGGGCTCTCCAAATGTGACATGGCGTCTGATCTCAATTCCAGCCAATTCTGCATTGAAAAAGTCAAACGGTGCTCCTTCACTTCTGAGCTCTGCCATGCGCCCAAACAGTAGTTTGCCCCCACATATGGGGTATCAGTGTACTCTGGACCCCAAGAGTTATTGTGTAATTTGTCCTATTTCTTCTGTTATCCTTGGGAAAATAAAAAACTGGGGGTAAAAATATAATTTTTTAAAAAAAAAAATGATTTTTTGTTTTTACGACTGTACGTTATAAACTTCTGTGAAGCACTTGGGGCTTCATAGCGCTCACCACACATCTAGATAAGTTCCTTGTGGGGTCTATTTTCCAAAATGGGGTCACTTGTGGGGGGTTTCCACTGTTTAGGCGCATCAGGGGCTCTCCAAATGCAACATGATGCCCCCAGACCATTCCATCAAAGTCTGCAATCCAAAACGTCACTACTTCCCTTCCGAGCCCCAACGTGTACCCATACAGTAGTTTTCTCCCACATATTGGGTATCAGCGTACTCATGACAAATTGGACAACAACTTTTGGGGTCCAATTTCTCCTGTTACCCTTGTGAAAATAAAATATTGGGGGCAAAAAAAATCATTTTTGTAAAAAAAAAAAAGATTTTTTATTTTTACGGCTGTACGTTATAAACTTCTGTGAAGCACTTCGGGGTTCAAAGTGCTCACCACACATCTAGATAAGTTCCTTGTGGGGTCTATTTTCCAAATGGGGTCACTTGTGGGGGTTTCCACTGTTTAGGCACATCAGTGGCTCTCCAAATGCAACACGGCGTCCAATCTCAATTCCAGCCAATTTTGTTTGGAAAAAGTCAAATGGTGCTCCTTCCATTCCGAGCTCTGCTGTGCGCCCAAACAGTGGTTCCCCCCCCACATAATGGGGTATCAGCGTACTCAGGACAAATTGGACATCAACTTTTGTGGTCCAATTTCTCCTGTTACTTTTGGGAAAATAAAAAATTAGTGACTAAAAGATAATTTTTGTGGGAAAAAAATAGGATTTTTTATTTTTATGCTCGGGCATTATAAACTTGTGTGAAGCACTTGGGGGTTCAAAGTGCTCACCAAAGATCTAGATAAGCTCCTTAGGGGGTCTAGTTTCCAAAATGGGGTCACTTGTGGGGGGTTTCCACTGTTTAGGCACATCTGGGGCACTGCAAACGGAACATGACCCCCATCAACGTCTGCATTCCAAAACGTTACTACTTCCTTTCCAAGCCCTGTCGTACGCCCAAACAGTTTCCCCCCCCCCACATATGGGGTATCAGCGTACTCAGGACAAATTGGACAACAACTTTTGGGGTCCAATTTCCTTGGGAAAAATCAAAAATTTAGGACTAAAAAATCATTTTTGTGGAAAAATTATTATTTTTTTTTTCACACCCAGGCATTATAAACTTTTGTGAAACACTTGGGGGTTCAATGTGCTCACAACAGATCTAGATAAGTTCCTTAGGGGGTCTAGTTTCCAAAATAGTGTCACTTGTGGGGGGTTTCCACTGTTTAAGCACATCAGGGGCTCTCCAAACACGACATGGCGTCCAATCTCAATTCCAGCCAATTTTAGTTTGAAAAAGTCAAACGGCGCTCCTTCCCTTACGAGCTCTGCCGTGCGCCCAAACAGTGGTTTTCCCCCACATATAGGGTATTGGCATACTCAGGAGAAATTGCACAACAACTTTATCTGTCCATTTGCTTCTTTTACCCTTGTGAAAATAAAAAAAAAGTTTGTAAAAGATCGTTTTTGTGGCTAAAAAGTTAAATATTCATTTTTTCCTTCCACGTTGCTTCAGCTCCTGTGAAGCACCTGAAGGATTAATAAACTTCTTGAATGTGGTTTTGAGTACCTTGAGGGGTGCAGTTTTTAGAATGGTGTCACTTTTGGGTATTTTCTGCTATATAGACCCCTCAAATTGACTTCAAATATGAGGTGGTCCCTAAAAAAATGGCTTTGTAAATTTGTTGTAAAAATGAGAAATCACTGGTCAACTTAACCCTTATAATTTCCTAAGAAAAAAAAAATTTGGTTCCAAAATTGTGTTGATGTAAAGTAGACATGTGGGAAATGTTAATTCTTAACTATTTTGTGTGACATATTTCTCTGTTTTAAGGGAATAAAAATTCAAAGTTTGAAAATTGCTACATTTTCAAAATTTTCACCATATTTGCGTTTTTTTCAAAAATAAACGCAAGTTATATGGAAGAAATTTTACCACTAACGTGAAGTACAATATGTCACGAGAAAACAATCTCAGAATCGCGAAGATCCGTTGAAGCGTTCCAGAGTTATAACCTCATAAAGAGACAGTGGTCACAATTGTAAAAATTGGCCCGGTCATTAACGTGCAAACCACCCTTGGGGGTTAAGGGGTTAAATCAGATTGATCTCCCGCACATGCTCCCGTACCCTCACGCGTAACTCCCTGGTGGTGAGACCGACATAAATTTTAGAGCAGCCACATGTAGCGTAGTGGAATTCTTCTGACTGACTCTCAGTCTGATATTGTATTTACCTGATATATGACTATTGGTTGCTATCAGATTCCAATATTATTCTCTTCTATGTGCCACTCATTTATTTTCTTAATAATCCGGTGATCAATTGTTCTTGTCTCAATTGTGGTTCCTGGTTCATTTGGAAGTTTGCTGGAGTCTTGTCTGCATCTCCTGCTTTCAGATAAGATATTTTTTGCTTTTCTTTTTGTGCTTGCTTTTTGCATTGTTTTCTGCACGTTTGTAGAGGTCAGCCAGGTCCCCTCCTGGGGCCTGAGCTCCTCACAGTTTATTGCAGCCACTGTTATTTCTCATTTGCTTTTTCCTGTTTTTTCAGCGGCTGCGGCTTGGTTTTTGTTCACACTGAGATCTGATTTAGTGGGTGGCGAGATCGTGTAATCTCAGTATTTTTGTAATCAGAATTGTTGGATTTTTATAGGGTTTTCTGGGTTGCAGAAAGTAATCTCTCCTGTCCTATCCTATTTAGTCACCTTGTGGCCCCAGCGTTTGCTCAGTCTATTTTCTGCCTATGTTTGTATTTTCATCTTGTCTAACCGCCATTATATGTTTGGGGGCTTCCTATATTCTTTGGGGATCTACTCCGGGGCAGATAGCTTTCATCTTTCTGACTTTAGGTGTAGTTATCTCTCAGGCTGTGACGAGGCATCTAGGATCAACGTAGGAACGCTCCACGGCTACCTTTAGTTGTGTCGTTAGTTTAGGAATCTGCAACCCATCAGTTACCAACATCTCAGGTGTTCGGCTGCCCTGCTGTTGTTCCTGTGCTCCTCAGCTACCGAAACATAACACTACTCCTTCTCTTCCTGTGTTGTTGTAATGTTTTTCATGCTACAGCCATAGCAGATATCAGGCTGATCACATTTCATGCTGTGTTGTAAGCTGTCTATACTGGATGTGAATAAATTTACATTCTCTGTTGCTGACTCCGGATGTTACGCTGGTTAATCCGCTGCTAACAGGTTATGGGCCCAGAGTGCCCAGAGTCCTAAAGTCCCAGAGATCCCCAGAACACAGAGAAAAGAAAAGAAAGAAAGACAGCAAAGATGGCCACCAGCAGCAGCAACTCCATGAAGTTTACAGTACCAAGTCTCACTAACCAGAACTATCAATCCTGGAAATTCAAAATGAAGATGCTGCTGATAAGGGAAGGTACGTGGAAATACACACAGGAGCCTAAACCTGACCCAGTACCACAGGAGTGGATAGAGATGGATCAGAAAGCACAGAGTACCATATCACTCAGCATAGATGATGATCAGATTGTTCATGTGTGTAAATGTGATACTGCAAGAGAAATGTGGGAGCAGCTGCAAAAGGTACATGAGAGGATTAATTTAAGCAATAAACTGTATCTTATGAGAAAACTGTACCAGTCTAAGCTACAGAAAGGCCAGGATATGCAGGAGTATTCTAGAGCTTGTAGAACGCTTGAGAGGCATTGGGGAAGATCTGAAGGACTTTCATGTAGCCGCATTACTGCTTAGTGGTCTTCCAGAGAGCTATGACACGCTTGTGACCGCACTAGATGCACGCCCAGATGGTGAGCTAACTCTGGAGTATGTAAGAGGGAAGCTTATAGATGAATATAAACGGAAGGCAGAATGTATAAGCACCAAGACAGAGTCTGCTTTACAAACACAGAGTCTATATGATAACAGAAAGCACCTAAAAGAAACACGTGAATGTTTTGTTTGCAAGAAATCAGGACATTTGAAAGCCGACTGCAGAGTTTGGAAAGCTAGAATGAATCAGCTGAAAAAGCAAAACAGTCAGCAAAGGGTTAAGAGTGCTGTGTCTGGAGAAAATGATTCTGTGAATACTGAAATTGCATTTACTGTCAGTGCAAATACATCAAAGCATGCATGGTGTATAGACTCTGGAGCAACTAGTCACATGACTAATAACAGAGACTTCTTTTCTAAGCTTAAGCAAAATAAGTCAGAGAAAGTGATTATGGCTAATGGTCAGTACATGAGTTCAGAAGGCATAGGAGATGGTTATATTGATTGTCAAATCTCACCAACACAAAGCAGGAAGATCCCAGTAAAAGATGTGCTCTATGTGCCTAGTCTTGAGAGTAATTTACTATCTGTGAAGAAACTCACAATACAAGGAAATGAAGTTACATTTAAGCATGATAGCTGCATCATCTCAAGAGGGTCACACACTAGCAGAGGGAAAAATCACAGATGAACTTTATCAGCTGAAATGTAAAGAGTGTGTGTATACTGCTCAACAAGAAGAGCACAATAACTGTATTCATGTATGGAATTGTCGTCTGGCACACAGAGGCCCAGAAGCAATAAGAAAGTTAGTTCAGAAGCAACTAGCTGATGATATCACAATTGATCTATATAACCAGACAATGAAGTGTACTAGCTGCATCAAAGGGAAAATGTCTAGAAAAGCTTTTCCTAAGAGAAGTACTACAAGAACAGAACAGCCACTAGATTTAATACACACAGATGTCTGTGGTCCAATGAGCACTCAGACTCCTGGGAAGAAGAGATATTTTCTCACATTTATTGATGATCATTCCAGATATACAGTTGTCCATCAGCTTCACAGCAAGATAGAAGTTCCAGAGAAACTTGAAATATATCTAGCTGAGGTATATAATAAATTTGGAAGAATGCCAAAGATTCTACGTGCAGATAATGGGACTGAATATACAAGCAATGAGACCCAGAGCATTCTAAAGAAAAATGGAATCCTATTTCAGACCACTGTACCGTACAACCCTGAGCAAAATGGTGTTGCGGAAAGAAGGAACTGAACACTCTGTGAAAGTGCAAGAAGTATGTTATTTGATGCAAATCTGCCTACATGACAGCTTGCTATCTTCAGAACAGACTACCAGGTAAAGCCACAGAGAAAACTCCATTTGAGCAATGGAACAGCAGAAAGCCAAAACTGCACCACATAAGAATATTCGGAAGTAAGGCATTTGTACATATTCCCAAAAAAAAGCGAACTAAGTGGGAATCTCACGCTAAAGAAGGTATCCTGGTAGGCTACAGTGAAACCCAGAAAGGTTATAGGATTCTACACCCAGAAACAAACAAGGTTACAATAAGCAGAGATGTAGTGATTGATGAGAACTTTGTATCACCCAAGTTTTGTGACATCACGCCAGTAGTCCAGCTGAAGTCACAATTACAAGACAACAACAAGGAGGATGTAGAAGTCTGGCTGGATTCTTCAACCACTGAAGGAACAACAGAAAAATCAGAAGAATCTGAAATCAGAAGATCGTCAAGATCAAACAAAGGTATACCAGCTAAACGTCTATCCTACATTGTCAAGACACTACCTGAGTCAGAGCCGCAGTCATGGTATGAAATGCAAGGACTACCTATTCATGAAAGAACAAAGTGGATTGATGCCGCTAATGAGGAAATCAAGTTGCTTCATCAACTCCAAACTTGGAAACTCACCAAGCTACCACAGGGCAAAAAGGCAATCAAGTGCAAGTGGGTCTTTAAAACCAAATATGACTCTGAAGGTAAAGTCCACAGATTTAAAGCAAGGTTGGTCGCAAAAGGATATTCTCAAAAGTATGGCGAAGAGTACGATGCTACATTTGCTCCAGTCGCTAAACAGACTACGTTCAGAGCTTTGTTAGCTGTAGCTGCTGTACAAAAGATGTATGTCAGACATTTGGATATAAAAACTGCTTTCTTAAATGGTGACATTGAGAAGGACTTGTACATGACTCAACCTGAAGGTTATGTAAAAAGAGGTGAAGAGAATCTTGTTTGCAAACTACAAAAATCTCTCTATGGTCTTAAGCAATCAGCAAGAGCATGGAACACCAAGATGAATAAAGTCTTGTTGGAAGAAGGATTTAAAAGAGGTCAAGCAGATCCATGCTTATACACAAAATATACAGATGGAAAATGGATGTATATTCTCTTATATGTGGACGATGTGATTGTAGTTCATCAAGAAGATGCAGAAATTGGAAAAATGACAAATTCTGAATCAGCATTTTGAAACAAAAGACCTTGGAAGTGTGACATATTATCTAGGAATCCAAATCCAGAGAAAGGAAGATGGGAGTTTTCTTCTAAACCAAAGTGCAAAAATTAATTTGATTCTGAATCAATTTGGAATGTCAGGGGCCAAAGGTATATCAACCCCAATGGAACCATCCTACCTGAAGCTGGAAGAAGAAGATGACCTGTTGCCTAACAATGAGAAATATCGTCAGGCAGTGGGGGCACTTCTGTACATATCAACTATGACTCGACCGGATATCACAACAACAGTTGGAATCCTTTGCAGATATGTGGAAAAAACCGCACCAAAGAGACTGGAATGCTGTTAAAAGACTTCTGCGATATTTGAAAGAAACGCAAGATGTAAATTTAAAACTATCTGTAGCGGGAGATCTAGAACTTACCGGCTATGTAGATGCGGATTGTAACGGGTCAGATAGGTGAAACCACTGAGCTTTATTATACAAGACAGTTTACTTGTAAGAGAGCAGGTGGCGCCCGGGGAATACGGACAGGAATTCACGGGAAGTGACCAGGACAGTCTCTGGGTAGGCAGGTTGTCACGGCACGTGACCAGGGCAGTCTCTGGGTAGGCAGGTTGTCACGGCAAGTGACCAGGGCAGTCTCTGGGTAGGCAGGTTGTCACGGCAAGTGACCAGGGCAGTCTCTGGGTAGGCAGGTTGTCACGGCAAGTGACCAGGGCAGTCACTGGGTGGGCAGGTTGTCACGGCAAGTGACCAGGGCAGACTCTGGGTAGGCAGGTTGTCACGGCAAGTGACCAGGGCAGTCTCTGGGTATACAGGCTTATACGACCTGGGATGTTGGAGCCTCCTAGTAGGCTGCAGTCCGATGGCAGATGATCGCTCCCAAGCGAGCAGGCAGGAGTCTCTGGAGTAGCCGGTGATCACTGCTGGAGATGTCCGAACCTTCGGATAAAGCTGCAGTCGGATGGCAGATGATCGCTCCCAAGTGAGCAGGCAAGAGTCTCTGGAGTAGCCGGTGATCACTGCTGATGAAGTCCGAACCTTCGGATAGAGCTGCAGTCGGATGGCAGATGATCGCTCCCAAGTGAGCAGGCAAGAGTCTCTGTAATAGCCGGGGATCACTGCAGGTGATGTCCGAACCTCCGGGGAGGGCTGCAGTCAGATGGCAGACAGCAAACAGACAGGTAACAGGCAGGCAACTGGAGACAGGAGCTGAGGGCTGAAGCAGAGTTATACAGTGCAACAACAACATTGCTCGGGCACCTCCATTAAGGAGGAAGCCCTTAATATAGGGTGGAGTCCTCCGGCATTGGCCGGAGACTAATTTGGAAAATGCGCGCGGCTCCTTTAAGAGCGGGGGAGGCGCGGGCGCGCGCCCTAAGTCCAGCAGCAGGGAAGGAGCGCGCGGACCCAGCAGGGCGGAAGGAGGACGCCGAGGATGCTGGGGGCGCTGAGGATGCTGGGGGCGCTGAGGACGCAGAGCGCTGGTAAGGGGAACGGCGTCCCTGCCTGGCAGAGGGCCGGGACGCCGACGCTACAGTACCCCCCCCTCTAGGTCCCCCCCTCTTTAGGCCAGAAAGAAATTTAGCTAGGATGAGAGGGGCATGGATGTTCTCCCGAGGCTCCCAGGTTCTCTCCTCAGGACCAAACCCCCTCCAATCCACCAAAAAATAAGTCTTTCTTCCTACCCTTTTTGTGGCCAGAATGTTCTCTACCTCAAATTCATCATCAGCAGACACTGGAGCAGGAGGTGTACCTGTAGACTTGAAAAAAGAGTTAAGTACCACAGGTTTGAGGAGAGACACATGAAAAGAGTTAGGAATTCGCAAATTGGCCGGGAGTTTCAATTTATAGGACACTGGGTTGATCTGCCTGATGACCTCAAAAGGACCGATAAACCGAGGACCTAACTTGTAGGAAGGAATTTTGAGCCGAACATATTTGGACGAAAGCCAGACTTTGTCCCCAGGACGGAATTGAGGAGGATCCAGACGTTTCTTGTCAGCATGTCTCTTCATGCGCTCGGATGACTGAATGAGTGCGGACCGGGTACTCTCCCAGATGGAGGAGAATTCTCTAACCAGAGATTCCGCAGCTGGATTGTCCACAGAGATGGAAACGGGGACAGGAATCCGAGGGTGCTGACCGAAGACTATAAAAAACGGAGACTTGGTGGACGATTCGCTCTCGTGATTATTGTAAGAGAATTCGGCCCAAGGCAGGAGCTCCACCCAATCAGAATGATGAGCATTAACGAAGTGTCGGAGATAGCTGGTCAGATTCTGATTTATTCACTCAACTTGTCCATTGGACTGTGGATGGTAAGCGGAGGAGAAATCCAAGGTGACGTCTAGTAACTTACAAGTAGCTCTCCAGAAACGTGAGGTGAACTGTACCCCACGATCAGACACAATGTGACGAGGCAAACCATGGAGACGGAAGATGTGGCGGATAAAGTCTTTAGCCAACTCGGGTGCAGACGGAAGACCTGGCAGAGGAATGAAGTGAGCCATCTTGGAAAAGCGGTCAGCGACCACCCAAATGACCGTACAACCAGCAGAGACGGGGAGATCCGTAATGAAGTCCATGGCTATATGTTGCCAGGGAGCAGCGGGTACAGGAAGCGGAAGAAGACGGCCGGCAGGCAGGTGTCTCGGAACTTTGTTGCGGGCACAGGAGACACAGGCAGAAACAAAGTCTATTACGTCTTTGTGCAGGGTAGGCCACCAATAATGCCGGGTAATAAGTTGGAGGGTCTTTTTCTGACCAGCGTGGCCAGCGAGTTTAGACGAATGACCCCAATGTAGAATTCTCTTCCGATCAGTCTCTGATACGAACGTCTTACCAGGAGGGAGACGATTTAGACTCACGGGAGCCACCTGCATCACTCTGGCGGGATCGATGATATGTTTAGGCTCATCTTCGAGATCCGACACCAGGAAGGACCGGGACAAGGCATCCGCCTTGATGTTTTTGTCAGCCGGGCGAAAATGCAAAAGAAAATCAAAACGGGCAAAAAACAAGGACCACCGGGCTTGGCGAGGGTTAAGTCTCTGAGCATGCTGAAGGTAAGACAGATTTTTGTGGTCCGTGTAGATGATTACCGGATGAAGAGCCCCCTCGAGTAGGTAACGCCACTCCTCCAATGCCAACTTAATGGCCAATAACTCTCGATCTCCTATGGAGTAGTTGCGCTCGGAGGAGGAGAAGAGTTTGGAGAAGAAACCACAGGAAACCATCTTCCCGGATGAAGATTTTTGAGTAAGTACCGCTCTGGCTCCAGCAGAGGAAGCGTCCACCTCCAGGAAGAACTGCTTGTTGCCGTCCGGGCGATGCAGCACTGGAGCGGAAGAGAAGGCTTGTTTCAAGGAAAGAAAGGCCTCCTCTGCTTCGGGCGTCCACTGTTTGGGGTTAGCATCCTTGCGGGTGAGCGCTGAGATTGGAGCAGTCCTGGAAGAGAAGTGCGGTATGAAGAGACGGTAATAGTTAGCGAATCCCAGGAACCGCTGAATGGCCTTCAACCCCTCTGGTCGAGGCCACTTCTCGATGGCAGACAGTTTCTCCGGATCCATTCGTAGGCCTGTCTGAGAGATAATGTAGCCCAGAAACGGAAGCGAGGTCTGCTCAAAGAGGCACTTCTCATATTTGGCGAAGAGGTGATTCTGCCTGAGCCTGAGCAGAACCTGACGAACATCCCTCCGGTGAGACTGGAGATCCGGAGAGAAGACCAAGATGTCGTCAAGGTACACCACAACGCAGGAGTAGAGGAGGTCCCGGAAGATGTCATTGACCAACTCCTGAAAGACTGCTGGAGCATTACAGAGACCAAAGGGCATAACCAGATACTCGTAGTGGCCATCTCGGGTGTTGAATGCCGTCTTCCATTCATCTCCTCGACGGATACGAACCAGGTTGTATGCTCCACGAAGATCCAGTTTAGTGAAGACTCTAGCCCCTCTAAGACGATCAAACAACTCCGGAATGAGCGGAAGAGGGTACTTATTCTTTACCGTGATCAAATTTAGGCCTCTGTAGTCAATACAGGGACGGAGAGATCCGTCTTTCTTTTTTACAAAAAAGAAACCTGCTCCCGCGGGGGAGGTAGATTTCCGGATGAATCCTTTCGCTAAATTCTCCTCGATATATTCTGACATCGACCTGGTCTCTGCAGCGGACAATGGGTAAATACGCGCACGGGGAGGCGTAGTACCGGGTAGCAGGTCGATCGGGCAATCATATGGTCTCTGCGGGGGTAATGTCTCTGCTTCCTTTTTATTAAAGACATCAGCGAATGACCAATATGGAATCGGGAGTCCAGGTAGATTAGCAGGTGTAGGAGAAGAACGGACGGGATGGACAGGCACCAGACACGTTTTATGACAGTCCTGTCCCCAGCGAAGGATCTCTCCATTCTGCCAGTCGAGCACGGGTGCATGTTTTTGGAGCCAGGGCAGACCTAGTAAGAAAGCATGAGAGAGTCCAGGTAAAACATGAAACGAGATGCTCTCAGAATGCAACATTCCCACCTGCAGGGTTATGGCTTCGGTGATAAGTTGGATGGGACGAGGTAGGAGACCCCCATCCACAGCAGCAACAGATACTGGTTCAACCAGAGGTTTGGTGGGAATGCGATACTTCTCTACTAGAGACTGTGAAACAAGATTCCCAGCTGCTCCAGAATCAAGTTGGGCCAGTTCGAAGTAACGGTTCTTACCGATGAGAATAGAGACAGACAGCAGCAGAGATGAAGAGGATTTATTCTGGTCTAGGTGGACCTCTCCGAGCAAACCTAGACACAGGCGTTTCCCGACCTCTCCGGACAGGTACGGATCCAGTGCTCCTTACTGCCACAGTAGAAGCAACTCCTCTCGGCACGGCGTGAGTCCTGACGAGCTTTGACCATCTTGGTCTGGTCGACCTGCATAGGCTCAGCAGTGTGCATCTGGGGAGAAACGGAAGGGGTTATAGGTCTCTGAAACAAGGGTGCAAGACGAGGAAACCCTCTCTCACGGGTGACCTCTTTGGCACGTTCCTGGAACCGTAGATCAATTCGATTGGCAAGATTTATTAAATCATCAAGGGAGTTTGGAATGTCCCGACCGGCCAGTTCATCTTTAATACGGCCGGACAGACCCTCCCAGAAGACCGAAATCAGGGCGTTATTGTCCCAAGCCAACTCTGAGGCTAGAGTACGGAACCGTATGGCATATTGACCAACGGTGAGACTCTCCTGACGGAGACGCAACAGAGATGATGCAGAGGAGGTCTTCCGTCCAGGTTCGTCGAATACCTTCCGGAAGGCCGAGAGAAAAGCAGGCAGGTCAGATACCAGAGGATCCTCTCTCTCCCAGAGAGGATTAAGCCAGGCCAGAGCCTCTCCGGTGAGATGGGACATGATGAAGGCAATTTTGGCCCGGTCAGAGTTAAACTGGTATGCCAGGAGTTCGAAATGCAGGGTGCACTGGTTAATGAAACCACGAGCCAGAGCAGGGTCGCCTCCAAACCTAGGAGGAGCTGAAAGTCGGGGTCCGGGAATGGAAACCACGGAATTGGGAAGCAGCGAGGCTGCCGGATTGTGAGTCATGGCTCCAGCGGTGGTTGCTGGTGATGAATTCAGAGTGTCCAAGCGGGAATTGACGTTCCGCAGGTGACCCAGGATGGCCTCCTGTTGCGACCTCTGGCGAGATAGTTCATGACACAATTCCGGGAGTGAAGGGGTTTGGGTGCCACCGGGTTCCATGGCCCGAGCAAACTGTAACGGGTCAGATAGGTGAAACCACTGAGCTTTATTATACAAGACAGTTTACTTGTAAGAGAGCAGGTGGCGCCCGGGGAATACGGACAGGAATTCACGGGAAGTGACCAGGACAGTCTCTGGGTAGGCAGGTTGTCACGGCATGTGACCAGGGCAGTCTCTGGGTAGGCAGGTTGTGACGGCAAGTGACCAGGGCAGTCTCTGGGTAGGCAGGTTGTCACGGCAAGTGACCAGGGCAGTCTCTGGGTAGGCAGGTTGTCACGGCAAGTGACCAGGGCAGTCTCTGGGTAGGCAGGTTGTCACGGCAAGTGACCAGGGCAGTCTCTGGGTGGGCAGGTTGTCACGGCAAGTGACCAGGGCAGACTCTGGGTAGGCAGGTTGTCACGGCAAGTGACCAGGGCAGTCTCTGGGTATACAGGCTTATACGACCTGGGATGTTGGAGCCTCCTAGTAGGCTGCAGTCCGATGGCAGATGATCGCTCCCAAGCGAGCAGGCAGGAGTCTCTGGAGTAGCCGGTGATCACTGCTGGAGATGTCCGAACCTTCGGATAAATCTGCAGTCGGATGGCAGATGATCGCTCCCAAGTGAGCAGGCAAGAGTCTCTGGAGTAGCCGGTGATCACTGCTGATGAAGTCCGAACCTTCGGATAGAGCTGCAGTCGGATGGCAGATGATCGCTCCCAAGTGAGCAGGCAAGAGTCTCTGTAATAGCCGGGATCACTGCAGGTGATGTCCGAACCTCCGGGGAGGGCTGCAGTCAGATGGCAGACAGCAAACAGACAGGTAACAGGCAGGCAACTGGAGACAGGAGCTGAGGGCTGAAGCAGAGTTATACAGTGCAACAACAACATTGCTCGGGCACCTCCATTAAGGAGGAAGCCCTTAATATAGGGTGGAGTCCTCCGGCATTGGCCGGAGACTAATTTGGAAAATGCGCGCGGCTCCTTTAAGAGCGGGGGAGGGCGCGGGCGCGCGCCCTAAGTCCAGCAGCAGGGAAGGAGCGCGCGGGCCCAGCAGGGGGGAAGGAGGACGCCGAGGATGCTGGGGGCGCTGAGGATGCTGGGGGCGCTGAGGACGCAGAGCGCTGGTAAGGGGAACGGCGTCCCTGCCTGGCAGAGGGCCGGGACGCCGACGCTACACGGATTGGGCTGGTGATTCGCGTGATCGTAAATCCACAAGCGGATACTTGTTTAAAGTTGGAGAAAGTTCAATCTCCTGGTCTAGTAGGAAACAAGTGTCTGTTGCCTTGTCATCCACAGAAGCGGAGTATGTGTCCGCAGCCTATGCAAGCCAGGAGGTCGTTTGGCTAAGACAATTGATGGACGATCTTGGCAAACCGTCAACTCAGCCGACGGTGATTTATGAGGACAACCAAGGATGCATTAAACTTGCATGCAGTGAAAAGATCAGTGCTAGAACCAAGCACATTGACGTCAGACACCATCATCTACGTGATTTGATAGATCGTGGCATAATTCAGTTTGTCTATTGTGAAACTGATAAAATGCTAGCTGACATTATGACAAAGCCATTGCCACGAGCCAGGTTCCAAGAATTGAGAACCACAATGGGAATAAGAGGATAAGTAGTTGTTGAGTGGGGTGTTGGAATAATGCATATTGATTTGTATGTATTGCAACAACTACTACTGTACTGTTTGATATGTTGTGCATATTGTGAGGTTGTTAACAAAGTTTTGTAAAAAAAAAAAAACCCTCACTCACAGACAGGATGCCTCTTCCTTCTCTTCCTGTGTTGTTGTAATGTTTTTCATGCTGCAGATATCAGGCTGATCACATTTCATGCTGTGTTGTAAGCTGTCTATACTGGATGTGAATAAATCTACATTCTCTGCTGCTGACTCCGGATGTTACGCTGGTTAATTCGCTGCTAACACTCATCCATAGGATTTTGGTCAAAAAAGTGCCACACTGCACTCTTCCTACTATGGGATAAATTTTCAGGGCTTGCACGCTGTGCTAATTTGACCATCTGGCCAAGCTGTCCTGCAACTCTTTTTGTTTTTTTTAACACATTTTTGGACTGCTACGGGCCTGCCAGATAACCGCTGCTGCGATGTCGATGCCTACTGCGGATCCTCCTCTTCTGACCTATTGCCAGCGGCACTCTCTTCCTCCAATGGATGCCAATCCAGGTCAACAACTGGGTCATCCATCACCTCCTCTTCAATTTCATCTGCACCTTCCTCTGTGTCACCGTGTAAGGTGGTATAGTATGTGGGAAGGGGCACCTGAGTTTCATCAGGGTCAGAATCTGGCTCAGTAGACTGCGAGGGCAATGCAGTGCTCTGGGTGAATGTACCTGCAGAATCATATAGCAGTGGCTGTGCATCAGTGCACTCCATGTCATATTCATCTTGGACTGGGGAATTCAGGATTTCACTTGATAACCCAGGCATGGTATATGAAAAGAGCTCCAGGGAGTAATCTGAAGTATGGCCTGCCACATCCTTCACTTTTGGTGGGGGTGAAGAACACAAGGAAAGGTGTTGTTCCTGACCAGGAGCCTGCAGACTCAGTGCTTGCATTTTTTGAAACTTCAGAAGAGGAAGCGATAGAGCCGGAGGCTGTTTCGGCAATGTAAGCCAAAACCTGTTCCTGATGCTCCAGCTTTAAAAGCAGTTTACCTACTCCCAGAAAAGGGAGCTTCCAGGCCTTCTGTAGCCAGACGATGACGCAGGCTCAACACCTCCTGCCTTAGGTGCTATTGTGCTTTTGGCACTACCAGCAGATGCACCACCATCAGTACCAGCTGGCCCCACCCGCCCACGTCCGTGGCCTCTTCCACCATACTTCCTCATGTTTGGGAAAATGTACCAAAAATACCAGAAGATATATGGTACTGTATGAGGAGCGTACAGCTGTATACTGTGTAGGGAAAAATTTAAATCTCCATATATATTTCCGGAGTCACACACAGACGCTCTCTCAGCATGGATTTGACCTTAATACAAACAGCAGAAAAACGGTACTGTATCAGAAGCGTACAGCTGTATACGGTGTAGGGGAAAATTTAAATCTCCGTATATATTTCCGGAGTCACACACAGACGCTCACTCAGTATGGATTTGACCAGAATACAAAAAGTAGAAAAACGGTACTGTATCAGAAGCGTACAGCTGTATATGGTGTAGGGGAAAATGTAAATCTCCGTATATATTTCCTGAGTCACACACAGACGCTTACTCAGTATGGATTTGACCGTAATACAAAGTGCAGATATACGGTACTGTATCATAAGCGTACAGCTGTATACGGTGGAGGGAAGAATTTAAATCTCCGTATATATTTCCGGAGTCTCACGCAGATCTGCATGTATTTGTCCGTGATACCAGCCGGTACATGGTAGTGTATGAGGAGCGTACAGCTCTATACGGTGTGGGAAAAAATTAACACTCGGTAACTGTGCAGAAAAAAAGAATAAAAGTATTAGTGCTGTATAAAAAGCAGTCTGCATAGCAATGTACACACAGCATTACAGCTATCAGGCAGCCTAATAACCAGCGCTGCTGCACACAAGAAAATCCTCCCCTGTCACTGCACACTAACTGTACAGTACAGCACAATTGCTATCAGCACAAGCACAGAATAACTTCTCTTTCCAGCCCTAACTCTCTCCCTACTGATAAACAGCGTCAGCAACCTCTCCCTACTGTTAAGATCGGCAGAAGTAAAATTGAGGTCGGCGTTCAGGGCTTTTATAGACACTATGACGCCCCCCAAAGCAAGCCAATCACTAAGCCCTTCTCTAAGATGGTGGTGGACGCTGCACATGTCATCTCGTTGCCCACAGTGTACGTACTTGCTCATTGGCTGAAAAAAAGGCGCCTGCAAGCATTCTGGGAAATCCGACTTTGGCGCTTGTTTTGCCGACCGCATGGCCGACTTCATGCTATGGTCGGTTTTATGTCAGCGAAACCCGACTTTGGTGAAAGTCAGCGACTTATGAATCTGACCGACCTGTTTCGCTCAACTCTAGTTATAGCATCTGGGTCTGTGTAAGATGCCTGTGTCATGCATGGATGCAATTCTTGCGCAGTTCATATTTAGCACTGTATACACTTTCCTTGCATTTTAATTGGTTCATTCTGGCTTTCCAGACTCTGAAGTCATCCTGTAGATGCCCTTAATTTTGCAGACAAAACACTCACGTTTCCTTCAAATGACTTTTATTTTTGGGTAGAGCTTGAGTTTTTAAAGTGGATTCTGCTTTGGATACCCCACAGCTGCTTGTACTTTCTGTCTTTCGCTTATACTAATCTACAAGCTTTTCTCTGACATTCTAAAATGTAAGTTCACAAACTGGGCACATCTAGTGCAGTTACAAGTTTGTCATAACTTTCTGGTAGATTCAGTAGCGTAGCTACCGGGATGGGGCAGAGGGGGCGGCAGCCCCGGGCCCCACGCTCTGAGAGGGCCCACCTGGAGCTACGCTACTGTAACTGTATCGGTATGCACAGCGCGCCGGCACAGTTACTTTCTGCGGCAGAGCAGGGAGAATCAATCTCCCTGCTCTGCCGCTATGGGGCCCCTGAGCAGGCGGTGGGGGGCCCTGTGCCAGTAGTGGGCCCCCCGCCCATCATCGGAGGGTCAGCTGTATTGGCATCTAGCCAATACAGCTGACCGCATTGAGCGCTCCTTCTCCCATAATCCCCCTCTCAGCGTCTGACAGCGGGCGCGATGAAGTCACTGCCCGGTGCCGGCAGTCAGACGCTGAGAGGGAGAGCAGGGAGCAGCCCAGGAGCCGGGAGCAAGAGAGGGGAGTACAGGATTTATTATTTTTGTAAAGGGGATGCATTATAAATAAGGCTGCATATGGAGTACATTATAAGTAAGGCTGCATATGGGGTGCATTATAAGTAAGGCTGCATGTGGGGTGCATTATAAGTACGGCTACATATGGGGTGCATTATAAATAAGGCTGCATATGGAGTACATTATAAGTAAGGCTGCATATGGGGTGCATTATAAGTAAGGCTGCATATGGGGTGCATTATAAATAAGACTGCCTATGGGGTGCATTATAAATAAGGCTGCCTATGGGGTGCATTATAAATAAGGCTGCCTATGGGGTGCATTATAAATAAGACTGCCTATGGGGAGTGCATTACAATATAGAGGCTGTCTGTGGGGGTACATTATAATACAGAGACTGTATGTGGGGGTACATTATAATACAGAGGCTGTCTGTGGGGGTACATTATAATACAGAGGCTGTCTATGGGGTACATTATAATACAGAAGCTGTCTATGGGGGTGCATTATACTATATTGAGGACTATCTGGTGTATTATGCTATATGGAGGCTATCTAGGGGGCCATCATACAGTGTGGGGATTATAGTGGCGGGGCCATCATACAGTGTTGGAGCCATTAAATAGTTTGGGGATATTAAGGGGTCAGTATATATCCAGTCAGGGGGCATCACACTGTGTATAGGGGAGCTGTGCAGGGGGGAGACTCGGGACATTATTAAGTGTAAAGTGGGTACTAATTGTTATAGGAGAACTCTGGTTACTGTGACTGTCAAAGGGGCACACACAGGGCATTATTACATTCTAGGGGACAACATGTGGGCACTGTTTTCTAGGATCCATGCACCTGGCATTACTATATTATAGAGGGTTGCTTTAGAATTTAGAGGTCACACAGAACCACACAGCAGGTGCAGTAATAGGGACACATACGGCAGCAGCGGCTCAGTATTGGGGTATCAGGTGCAGTAATAGGAACACATATGACAGCAGCGGCTCAGTATGGGGGTATCAGCAGGATGAGGAGTTTGTGCAGGTTGAGAAAAGTCCAATTGGTGACCGTGACGGTGCTGAAAATATGAGAAGTGAAACGTGTCTTTGTTGTATTCTCTGTAGCCAAGTCCTGGCTGGATGAGTTGTTATGTCGGTCTGGGCCAGATGGAAAAGACATGAAAAGTGAACAATTCCATCAGAAAGAATGTCAGCGGTAAGTCATTATCTATACATCTGCTGTAATCTATTATATGTTCTGTAGGACTGGTGTTATTTACCACTGACCATATGGCGGTGATATCAATAATGGTCTTTTTATATATAGATAATTTTTGGCAACAGCGCGGTCATTTGCTGAGGTTCTCTGGTTAGGGGCCCACTCAGATGTTTCACCCCCCCTAAACCGAAACCCTAGCTACGCCTCTGGGTAGACTACTTAATAGTAGTACAGCAACATGGAAGAGTACATAAGAGTATTGCTTACGTAATCCTGCGTATATTAGCCCTTAATTAGCTTAGACTGTTACAGGTTTTTTCATTAAATAGAGGTTATTGCTGAGATATATTATTTCATGTACTTTCTTCAGCTTTTTCCACATTTCTTTTGCAGCTTCAAATATACATACATGCACAATCTGATCATCATTTATACAGAGGTGCTTTGTGCTTTCTGATCCTCTTCTACCCATTCTTTTGGCAGTGGGTCTGGTGAAGACTTCTGCATGTATTTCCACATACTTTCTCTTAGCAGCATCTTTACCTTCAATTTCCAGGATTGTAAGTTCTGGTTAGTTAGATTTGGTACTATGAACATCATAGAGTTGCTGCTGGTGGCCAGCTTTGCTTTTTCTTCTTAGTACACTGTTGTTCTCACTCCTCAGGACTACTGATGGGCGAGCACTCAAATGCTCGGGTGCTCGTTGCTCAGGTCGAGCAAATTGGAATGCTCGGGTGCTCGACCCAGTGGCGTAGCAACTGTTCGTGGCGCCCGGGGCGGCAAATTTTAGGCCACACCCCTAGCCACACCAATTTCACTGGTCACACCCATATCCACGCCCTGACCACACCCACTTAGCACTGCTGATCACACTGTTTCATAAACAATAATTATTTATTACTTAGTCATGTACCCACGAGCTGCTCTCCCTAATGCTCTCAATGTACAGTGAAAAACTGAGAGAAGCAGGAAGAGAAGCTCGATGTCACAGGACCATAAGTATAAAAATCGCATATGAGTAAAGTGTCCGTGTGATGACTACTGGAACCTGCAGAGCTGAATCCTGACATTGCAGCTTCTGAATTCTCACAACGAATGCACTGCACACTTTTAGGATTCTTCATTACCGGTGGCGAGAGTACACGGTCATGTCAGCATAAGCATGTGATTTATACACTTCTGGCCACATTCTGACTAGACGTGCCCGGCCTCGCTCCGTTCATTTTCATTGAGTGAGGCCACATGTCTAGTCAGCATGTGACCGCTTGTATGTAAATCACCATCACGAGAGAATCCTAACAGCGTGCAGTGCGCACTGTGAGAATTCAGAAATTGACTAATTCTCATGTTTTTATTTATGTTAGGAGCATTAAAGGGGTTGTCCAGGTTTGTGCTGAGTCTGCAGCCATTCTATGTGACACAGACCTGGAGAACCCCTTTAATGCTCCTAACAAATAAAGACATGAGAATTAGTCAATTTCACAAATAATATTTACATCCAGGTACCTTATAGATGACGCTGTCTCTGGAGTCGTTCTCCTTTTCTTCATCTTGTCCAGATCCGATGATGAGTTTTCTCATCCACAATCGTCTCTGCAGATTTCCATCTTCTCCGCTCTTCTGCATCAACTCTCCACACGATGCCCTTAAAGACAGAAGAGTCATTATAATGCCCCTAAATAAAAATATCTGCAATATACTGTCGCCTCATACTATTCTCCTCCCTCCTCACACTGTCTCCTCTCACATCCCCCCTGTTCAGCATACTGTCTCCTCATATATTTACCCCCTCACTCTCTATACTGTCTGCTCACACATACCCCTGACTCCCCATACTGTGTCTGCACACATCCCATCACCCTCACTCCCCATACTGTGTCCACATGCATTCACCCGTTCGCTCCCCATACTGTCTGCACCCATCCCCCATACTGTTTCCTCATACATACTCTTCAGTACCCTCAAATCCCTCCACACATATTAAATGCCCCCATCGCCACTCCAAATCCCCCCACACATAAAAGAACCCCCATCCCCACTCCAAATCCCCCCACACATACAATAACCCCCCATCGCCACTCCAAATCCCCCCACACATAAAATAACCCCCCCATCCCCACTCCAAATCCCCCCCACACACATTAAATCCCCCCATCCCCACTCCAAATCCCCCCACACATAAAATAACCCCCCATCGCCACTCCAAATCCCCCCACACATAAAAGAACCCCCATCCCCACTCCAAATCCCCCCCACACATAAAAGAACCCTCATCCCACTCCAAATCCCCCCCACACATAATGTATCCCCCATCCCCACTCCAAATCCCCCCTACACACATTAAATCCCCCCATCCCCACTCCAAATCCCCCCACACATAAAATAACCCCCCATCGCCACTCCAAATCCCCCACACATAAAAGAACCCCCATCCCCACTCCAAATCCCCCCCACACATAATGTATCCCCCCATCCCCACTCCAAATCCCCCCACACATAAAAGAACCCCCATCCTCACTCAAACCCCCCCCCCCATACACACACATTCACACAGTATGTCCCCCATTTATCTTCTGTGGTATCTTCAGCTCCATAATGGAGCACACTCACCACAAATGTTCACCCTTCTGGGCGCCGACGACGAGTGACGTCAGCAGCGTGATCACATGACCTGATCACGCTGCAGACGTCGCTCTGACCCGGTGGTCAGAGCTTCAATTGTACTGGCGTGACGCCAGTGCAATTGATTCCTGGGAGCCGGCATGCAGCAGCTTCTCTGCGCCGGCTGTCAGCTTGACAGCCGGCACAGGGAGCCGCCGACTCTCAGGCCGGGGGCGGCAGAACGCAGCCGCAGGGGAGACAGCTGCAGCAGGGATGGGCCCCCTTCTAGCCCGGGCCCTGTGGCAGCTGCTTCCACGATAGTTCCGCCCCTGCCTGCGGGCTGTCAGCGCTTGTGAGACATCAGCCGGCATCATCGTCAATGATTCCCCTTGCTTATCGGAAAGAATATGGAAGCGAGTGCTAAACGATTGGAGATGTGAGTACTTCCGATCTCCTCCGTGCCGCCCCCACACATGTGCCGCCTGGGCGGACTGCCTCCCCCCGCCCCCCCCACGCTACGCCACTGGCTCGACCCGAGCAACAAGTCCAATGTAAGTCTATGGGAAACTCGAGCATTTTTCTGGCGGCCCCCCGGCGGTCTGTGGAGGGACTAGAAATTGTGGAAATCGATGGGAACAGTGCTCAAATGACATGGGAACAGAATGGGGAAGACCCCTGGAAGCATTTCTGACTCTCAGGTCACTGCTGTGAACAATGTTGTCAGAGTCTTACGCCACTTTCACAGTGTAAGGTTCTGTGTACATGTTCCTGAAACTCAGTTTTTCCGTCAGCCATTTTACTTTCTGTCTTGCTGCAGCTGTCTTGCTCTCAGTCAATATGGAGTTTCCAGCTTGCATGTTCCCGCCCTGATTCTCTCCCTCTTGCTTCTTAAGCAGCCACAGCTGAGCAATCAGTGCTTCAGAATCAAGCCTGCAGTGTACCTGTGACCTGACTCCTGGAAGCCTTTGACCTTGTACTCCAGTTATTTCCTATTGTGGAACCTTGGAACACTCATGGACTTTGGAAACCTTGCTATTTGATAAATCCACGTTTGCATGGACTTATGGTAACAGAGAAGAGATCCTGAACCTGTTGTGGAGAGTGATTGCTGAGCTTAAGTTACTCTGGCCTGCTGTGTCTCCTGCTTTTGTATCTGCAAACTGTGTGACTATTATTGCCACTTGTATGAAGTAATACAAGACCTTCTATATCAAACCTGTGACTCCTGTGTTTTCATCGCACCCAAGCACAAGACACTATATGAACTGTACTCCTTACATTACAAGATTCTGAAGCCAAACGTTAGTGTCTGCTGGGTCTGGAAAAGGCTGTGTCTGCTGTAACTGTGGATATCAGATGTCCGGTTGTATTTTCTGTGATGACAGTGGTTGTGACTTCTCACAACCATTCCAGGTGAGCAATTCCCTTAAGTTTTTTTTTTCTGCAGTGTTACCACAGGTAAACACTATTGTTTTTTTTTTTTTTTTCCTTTTCTCTTTTGTGTCTGCTGTAACTGTGGATAACAGATGTCCAGTTGAACTTTCTGTGATGATAGTGGTTGTGACTTCTCACAACCATTCCAGGTGAGCAGTTCCCTTAATTTTTTTTTTTCTCTCTGCAGTGTTACCACAGGTAAACACTATTGTTTTTTTTTTTCTTCTCCTCTCCTTCCAGTACTCCTGTCTTAAAAGATCTGGAAAATGGAGGCCCGCATAAAGGAACTTTGCGGAGTGACTGATAATATCCTTGCAGATTTGCAGAATATAAAAACCCGTTTTACAAACCTACAGGACCTCACTAATCACAATTTGCAAGTGTTTGGACAGACTGCCCAGGATTTGCGAGCAAGGATTGAGGTTCTAGAGGAGCGAGTCCAGGCTCCTGCCGTAGCCCCGAGTTCTGGGATTCCCAAGTTGCCCCCTTTTCGTTTTGGCGGTGAACGTGAGAAATTCAGGGGATTTATTAATCAATGCAATCTTTTTTTTTCTGCACATGCTTCACAATTTCCCACTGAACGATCTAAAGTGCTTACTATAATTATGTTGCTTACCAACAAGGCTTTGATGTGGGCAAACCCTCTGATTGAGACTGAGGATGAATGTTTGGATCATCTTGATGCTTTCATTTCAGCCATGGGACAGGTGTTTGATGACCCCAATCAAGGTGCAACATCTGAAGCAGCCATGTTAGCTTTGCGCCAAGGTAAGCACTCGGTAGCTGAATATGCCTTGGATTTCAGGAGATGGGCCCTTGATACCACCTGGGACAGTTCCGCCAAAAAATCTATTTTTCGAAAAGGGTTATCTCCACTGATTAAGGATGAACTTGCTCGTGCCGACCCTCCCACTGCGTTAGGTGACTTTATTAATTACTGCATCCGTATTGATACTCGTCTGACTGAACGCAGGCAAGAGAGATGGTTCGAAAGCAATCGCACTAACCTTTTCCTACCTTCCTCTCCAGCTAAGGAACCTTTGAGTAGGATCACACGGGAACCTGAACCTGAACCCATGCAGGTAGACTCTTTACAACGACGGGTTAGTGATGCACGCAAGGAACATCGTTTTAAGGAGAATCTATGTTTCTATTGTGGTAAGTCAGGGCACTTCATTATAAACTGCCCCAGCCGTTCTCGTAAGACTACTGCAGCACTCATTCACTGTGAGTGTTGCGAGAGGGGATCTGTCAGGTCCGAGCCTCAGGCTCCAGAGAGATCTGCAGCAACAGATCTTGATTTCTCGGACTTAAACTCCGTTACTTCTGAGGACGTTGACTGTGTAAACGCTGCAATTTTTCAAGTTTCCTCAGCGGTGTCCCAGCTGAGTTGTAAGAAAAACAATTCTCATTGCTTTCTTTCCATCAAACTCTGGGTTGACTGAGCTTGGGTGTCTAGCTCTGCTATGATCGACTCAGGGGCAAGTGGAAATTTTATGGATGTCTCCTTTGCTCTGAAACAGGGGATACGTTCAGTGAAGAAGGCTACTCCAGTACAGATGGAGACTGTGGATGGCTCCCTGCTGACCTCTGGACCAGTGGATCAGGAAACAGAGCCTTTGAGGGTTCTTATGGATAAAGATCATCAAGAGAAACTGTCCTTTATGCTTATCTCTTCTCCCCACTTTCCCATTATTCTAGGGCTACCATGGCTGCAGGCTCAGAATCCTACCATGAACTGGGAGACCAAGGAATTACACTTTCCAGAGAAACAGATAAGTCCAAAAGTTTCAGCTTGCTCTGTTCCTAAAGGAACCATGTCAGTCCCTGAACTACCAGCTGTATACCAGGACTATGTGGATTTATGTGACAAGAAGAACGCTGACCAGCTTCCCCCTCACCGTCCATATGATTGTCCAATTGAATTATTGCCTGGAGCAGAGATACCTTTTGGTAAGATCTACCCCCTGGCGGGGCACGAGCGAAAGGCTTTAAAGGATTACATAGACGAAAATCTAGCCAAGGGCTTCATACGCCCCTCTTCATCTCCTGCAGGTGCACCCATCTTCTTTGTAAAGAAGAAAGATGGATCTCTGAGACCCTGCGTAGACTATAGGGAACTCAATAAGGTTACTATTAGAAACCGTTATCCATTGCCTTTAATCCTGAGTTATTGGAGAGAGTGCGACATGCTAAAATTTTCTCTAAACTAGATCTCTGTGGGGCCTATAACTTAGTCCGTATTAGACCTGGGGATGAATGGAAGACTGCATTCAGGTCACGCTATGGACACTTTGAATATCTAGTTATGCCTTTTGGTCTGAGTACCGCCCCAGCCACTTTCCAACACTTGGTGAATGACATCTTCAGGGATCTCCTAGATACATTTGTGGTGATTTATTTGGATGATATTCTAATTTTTTCTAACTCCACAGAGGAACATCATGGACATGTGAGAATGGTCTTGGAACGTCTAAGACAAAATCATCTTTACATCAACTTGAAAAGTGTGAATTCCATAGGACCGAAATTCAATTTCTGGGGTATGTACTGTCTACACAAGGAATTAGTATGGATGGAAGCAAGACCCAAGCCATCAAGGATTGGCCAAGTCCTAGAAATGTGAAGGAGGTGCAGCGCTTCATCGGGTTTGCCAACTTCTATAGACGTTTCATTAGGAATTTCTCTGAGGTAGTGTCAACTATCACCCAACTTACCCGGAAAGAGTCTAGGTTCTCCTGGACTCCCCAAGCCCAGGAAGCATTTTCCCGTCTAAAAGATAAATTTACCACTGCACCTATCTTAGTACATCCCAAACCCGAACTTGCTTTTATAATAGAGGTGGATGCTTCAGACTGTGCCGTTGGAGCTATACTCTCTCAGAGAACAGGTGAGAAGAATGTCTTGCATCCCTGTGCCTTCTTTTCCCAGCAGTTGTCTTCGGCTGAGAGGAACTACGATGTGGGCAATAGAGAGTTGTTGGCCATTATTGCCGCCTTCAAAGAATGGAGACACCTTCTTCAGGGAGCTGCACAGCAAATAGTCGTCCTGACAGACCATCGTAACCTTGAATTTATCAGGTCGGCTAAGTGCCTGACTCCTCGCCAGGCTCGCTGGAATCTTTCTTAAACCAATTTAATTTTATCATTTCTTATAGACCAGGATCGCGCAATGGAAAGGCTGATGCACTCTCTAGGATTTATTCAGCAGAGACACGTCCACTTACTTCTCCTAAGACTATTCTTCCTGACTCTAGATTCCTGGGAGTGATTCATAATCAAGACCTACTTAAGGACATCAAGGAAGCATACCATGCGGATTCCTTTTTGGCACAACCCCCAAGGGACGTAAGTCTTGTCTTTAAGAATGGTGTGTGGATTCAGGGACAACGTCTGTATATTCCTGAAACAGTCAGATTAAGAGTATTACAACTCATTCACGATTCCAAGATAGCTGGGCATAGAGGAATTCTAAAGACACAGGAATTTCTTTCTCGTTTCTTTTGGTGGCCCACTTGCAGGAAGGATGTTTTAAACTATGTCACTTCATGTGAAGTCTGTGCAAGATGCAAAACACCTCGCTCCTCACCAACTGGTCTGTTGCAACCTCTTCCCACCCCGTCCCGCCCGTGGGGATCCATTTCTATGGACTTCATTGTGGAGTTACCAACCTCTCAAGGGAAGAACACCATTCTAGTGGTGGTTGATCGTTTAACAAAAGCAGCTCATTTTATCCCTTGTGTCGGCTTACCCACTGCAAAACAGACATCAGATTTGATGATTAAAAATGTGTTTCGTTTACATGGAGTACCAGATGAGGTTATTTCGGATCGAGGGGTCCAATTCACTTCAAGATTTTGGCAAAATTTCTGTGCAGCATTGGACATTAAAGTGAACCTTTCTTCTGCTTTTCATCCTCAGACTAATGGACAGACGGAACGAACCAACCAGACCCTGGAGCAGTATCTTCGCTGCTTTATCTGCCACCTACAGGATGATTGGGTGGATCTACTTCCACTGGCTGAGTTCTCTTACAACAACTCTCAGAGCGCCTCCACTAAGCAGTCTCCTTTTTACTCCAATTTAGGTTATCATCCTAATATTCTTCCTCGATTTCCCATAGAAACGCCTTTGCCAGCAGTGGCTGAAAGAATCACGTCTTTACAAAAGAATATGGATCTTCTAAAGGGAAATCTGGAATTGGCTCAGGAAAGGTACAAGAAAGCCGCAGATAAATTTCGTAAATCTGCACCAGCTTTCAAGGTAGGAGACCTGGTCTGGCTGTCAACCAGAAATCTTAAGTTAAGAATTCCATCATCTAAGTTGGGACATAAATACATTGGACCTTATAAAATCAGTAAAATTATAAGTGCTGTCGCTTGTCGTCTTCAACTGCCCAGAACTATGAGAATCCACCCTGTCTTTCACGTATCTCTACTAAAGGCTGCGACACCCAATACGTTTCCTGGACGTTCTTCTCCTTGCCCTGACCCAGTGCTAGTCGATGGTCAGGAAGAATTTGTGGTGGAAAGGATTCTAGATTCCAGGTTGTATAGAAATCAGTTAAAATATTTGATTAAATGGCAGGGCTACCCAGTGGAGGACAACTCATGGGAACCAGTCAATAACGTTAATGCTCCTCGCTTGCTCCGTCAGTTTCATCAGAGGTACCCACATAAGCCTGGTCTGAGGTCATCCGGAGGTTGTCCCTAAGGGGGGAGTAATGTAAGGTTCTGTGTACATGTTCCTGAAACTCAGTTTTTCCGTCAGCCATTTAACTTTCTGTCTTGCTGCAGCTGTCTTGCCCTCAGTCAATATGGAGTTTCCAGCTTGCATGTTCCCGCCCTGATTCTCTCCCTCTTGCTTCTTAAGCAGCCACAGCTGAGCAATCAGTGCTTCAGAATCAAGCCTGCAGTGTACCTGTGACCTGACTCCTGGAAGCCTTTGACCTTGTACTCCAGTTATTTCCTATTGTGGAACCTTGGAACACTCATGGACTTTGGAAACCTTGCTATTTGATAAATCCACGTTTGCATGGACTTATGGTAACAGAGAAGAGATCCTGAACCTGTTGTGGAGAGTGATTTCTGAGCTTAAGTTACTCTGGCCTGCTGTGTCTCCTGCTTTTGTATCTGCAAACTGTGTGACTATTATTGCCACTTGTATGAAGTAATACAAGACCTTCTATATCAAACCTGTGACTCCTGTGTTTTCATCGCACCCAAGCACAAGACACTATATGAACTGTACTCCTTACATTACACACAGACTCACAATAAAACATACAAAAACAAAGCCAAAATGGATTTTCCTGAAAAAATGTTAAGGAACATCCTTTCCAGGGTAATAATTTGTATATATGGCAAAATAAATAACTTAAAACAAAAATGCTCCTCCACACCTTGGGATATGTTCACACTCAGCGTTTTTCAACTTTAGCATTGCTTTCAACCAAGACTAAAGGTACTGCCACACTTAGCGATCTCGTTAGCGATCACGATAACGACGCAAGCTAATGAGATCGTTGGTGTGATCGCTTTTAGGTCGCTAGTAGCTGCCAAACAGGAGATCTCATAAACGACTCATCAGCGGTCAGCGATCTCTTTAACGACTTTGGCGGTCGTTAGGATGTCATTAGCATGTACTGAGCGCTACTGATTCATAGGAATTTCCAGCATCGCTCCTGCTCTCTGCGTCCTGCTAGCCTGCTTTGCAACTTCTGCGATCCTCTCTGTGACGCAAAAGAGAACTTACAGATATTGCGATCCACTCCGTGACGCTAAAAACCCTAGTCCCACCTGCGCCGCTGTCATATGCATCACAAACGAGGTCGCTAGTCGTTCGCAAAAGGTGCCAAACACAGCGATATAGGCTCACCAGCGGGACGCCAACGATCAAAAAACGTCCAGAACGCTAGTGAACGATCAGCGACATCACAGCAGGGGCCACATCATTGCTACATGCCACATACAACGAGGTCGCTAACGAGATCACTAAATAGTGACGTTTTAGCGATCTCGTTAGCGATCTCGTTAGCGATCTCGTTTAGTGTGGCATACCCTTTATGCAATTGTGACAACTCCTGGAGTGGACCCTCTGGGTCGTGATACCAACCCACCCTGGGCAATTTGACCTAGTGAGAATCACCCCCTATACAGGGAGCGTCAGGGGCAGACCCAAGGGGATGAAGTACCACGACTGCTAGAACCAGGTGGCCGGCACACAGAAGGGTGTGAACGTGAGCAAAGTGTGGACATGGGAACATGCAGAGTTTGGAACAGTGCAAGGCATGTGCACGAGGGCACGCAGAGTACAGGACAGTGCAAGGCGTGTGTATGAGGGCAAGCAGAGTCCAGGACAGTGCAAGGCACGTACACGGGGTATGCAGAGTACAGGACAGTGCTAGATGTGTATACGAGAGTAAGCAACAGACAGGAGTAAATATAGCAAGGTAAGAGGCAAAGCAGGGTGCATGCGAGGAAGCACGCCTGGGTACAAAGCGAGGCAGAGCACATGCTGGGAGCACTCCGAGGTACAAGGCAGAGAAGTGCTGGAAACACGTTAGAGCACAAGGCAGGGGACCTGAGTACAGAGAGCAGCCAAGCAGGGACCAAGCAGGTCTTAGCTAGGAAACACAACAATAATTAGGCACCGCCCATAGGAAGAGGCGGCCTGATATAGGGCAAGAGCACAGAGAAGGGCTGCCCAAAATTTAGACACACCCCAATACCCCTTTGTTTTCAGGAGGCCCTCCTGTATGTCTCTTCAAAGGGGTATTGGGGTGCATCTAAATTTTAGGCAGCCCTTGCATTCACTGCATAGGCAAACAGTATGGGAGACCCACTTCCCAATAATGGGAACATTGTTTTCAGGAGGCCCCCCTGTACGTCTCTTCAATGTTCCCATTATTAAGAAGTGGGTCTCCCATACTGTTTGCCTATGCAGTGAATGCAAGGGCTGCCAAAAGTTTGGAGCCACTCCAGTGTCCCTTTGAAGAGACGTAGATGAGGGCCTCCTGAAAACAATGTTCCCAATATTAGGAAGTGGGTCTCCCTTAGTGTTTGCCTATGCAATAAATGCATGGGATGCCAAAAATTTGGAGCCACTCCAATGCCCCTTGAAAAGGACGTGGAGGAGGGCCTCATACAAAAAAAATTCCCATTAGAAAGGAGCTGGTCTCCTGTACTTGTAAAATAAACCTTGGACGAAACCACTCATTTATGAGGCAGATGGAATCAATTTGGACTGGTCTCTGTTCCGGCGGTGTCCCATCATTTTAGGCATATTTTAAGTTCGACCACAGATCTGTGCACGCCCACAAGAGGGATACCACTGGAGAAGATGCCAAATGGACTCCAAAGTGTTTCCATCAGCCTCATTATGGTGGGTGATTCTGTTGGGGGTTTCGTCTGAATCACATTTTTGTGGAATTTACACGGAAACTCTGACATAAGTGCTTAGCGTAGAACACAAGATTATGATCCCAGCCTTATACTGAAAGCTATGAAAAAATATTATTTACCCCAAAATGTTATCAATAAAAATTCTAGCACAAAACCATACCCCACTCAGGTACGTCATCTATCATTGGAACTATAGAGGGTTCCCTCATTACTGGTAGAACAAAGACTCTGCAGAAGCGACCCAGCTCCTGCCCCTCAAATAAAATCCAGTGAATTCTGCTCTTCCAAATGCCCCCTCTTTTTGATCCCCACTGTGCCTAAACGACTGTAACCACGTGTTTGGCATTATTGTAGCGGGGAGATCGCACTTACTAATTTACGGGATGCGTGTCTCCAGAAACAAGCTTGGGAAAATGTATGGGGGCATTACTATATATGTGGGCTCTGCACTTTATGGGGGCACAATGAATGGGCACTAAACTGGCATATTTGCAAATCTCAAGAATAAAGCATAGCGTGGATATTACAAAATAGTCATTGCAGCCGTAGGTGAATTCATTGCAATTGCAATTCAGTGTAATTTCTACAATGTAGTCACTTTGAGGTTCTTCTGCTGTTGTGGCACCTTAGGGGCTTCACAAATGTCACCTGCAAATTATTTTACTAAAAGCTGTGCTCCAAAAGCCCAATAGTGCTCCTTCCATCTAAGCATGTTGTGTGGCCAAACAGTAATTTCTGACGACATGTCGGACATCACTGCGTTTGGGAGAAGTTGCATAATATATTATGGGGTCCAGTTTCACCTATTAACCCTTGTGTACCTTTTCAAATGTGCAGCAAATACAAAGATTATATTTTTACAACTAAAATGTCATATGTGGCGCCCTGAGGGTCCAGTCGCCACAGAGATGTTGCATCTCACCCAGAGGTGTGACACCTGACCCTCAGGTAAGGAGGAAGCACCCCATTGACTCCATCACCGCATCCACACACATCATGCCAGTGCTGAGCATCAAGCTGGTTAGGAAAGGGTGTAGAAGTGGGTGGGTGGAGCCAGCAGCAGCATGAGGCTGCAGTGTGTTAGTTTAGAGTTTCAGTTGGAGACAGGCAGGCAGTGAAGTGGGTACTGACCTGGCCTGCAGCTCTTCTGAGTTCACCTGTGCTGAGAGAGCGAAAGGGTCCTGGGCTGAGACAGCAATTGAAGCTGTGCCCCCATCCTGAAGAAGGAAGGACCAGGCAAAACTCGGGGAATGGTCCCTAGACTGGTGGGTCAGTTCAACGCCACTAGTAACACCGAGTATAGTGGGACTCTTCAAGAGCCACTAGCTACCATATTCTCATCCGGGAGGAACCTAGGGATCAAGTACGTCCAGGCATCCGACGGTGTCTCAATCTCTGATCGTCCTAAGGAGAAGGGGGACATCGGGTCGTACCTGATAACTGAAAGGATCCAATACTACCTCGTCCGAGGGCTCTGTGGTAGGGAGGTGCAGGGAAGGGAGGAGTGTAGCACCAAGAAGCCGGAAAGGAACATAAAGGGAGTCTTTGGGAGTGTGACCGATCTACCTGAGGATTGCTGGACTACTCACTGGTCTGGAAGGACACAGTACCCAGCTGGTATCTGTATGGATCCGACAGACTGTGAGTAAACCTTTGAAACTGCAACAGAACTGTTCCCTGATTATTCTAGCGACGCACACTCCACTCTGCTACATCTCTCCTGCACCATTGCTTTACCTTTCATCTACCTGCCCTGGGAGGACACAGTCTTACCTGTAGAAGACTTATCATCTAGCTGCACAACACCATCCCTTCCAGAGGACCTGCACAGCAGCGCTGGTCACCCTGACCAGGTACTACAGGTGGCGATACGACAAACTACACGAACATTTAATCCCCTGTAAATATCCCACATTTGAGGTGAGCCCCAGGGCCACGGACCGAGCTGTGCTACCCGTGACATCCCCCATTGAAGTGAACGGGCTCGGTGCCGAGTACCCCACAGGCCCTGGCTGTGCGGCTCACATATTTCCACGTCTCAATGTTATAAAATTCTGTGAGACACCTGTGGGTTCAAAATACTTATTAAACCCCAAGATGAATTCCTTAGGCAGTAAAGTTTCCAATCTGGGATCACCTGGGGGGTTTGCTGTACTGGCACTTTAAGGGCACAGCTAATGGAACCTACAATCTATTCAAATGGAATCTGCATTCTAAACGCCACGTGGCCCTCCTTCCCATCTGATCTCTGCTGTGTGCTCCAACAGTGTAGTGTTCAACCACATACGAGGTACTGCCACATTCGGAAGAAATTGCGTAAAAAATTGTAGTGTCCATTTTTTCCTATTGCCCCAAATGTAAATTATAAATTTGTGCTAAAAAAATATTTTAGTGGAAACAATTGAATTGTTTGTTCTCATATTCTAAATGTTATAAAGTTTTGTGTATCATCTGTAGGTTAAAATGCTCAGTACACCCTTAGATGAATTCTTTGAGGGATCTAGTCTTCAAAATGGGGTCACTTGTGAGGGGTTTCTGCTGTTTTTGCATGTCAGGAGCTCTCCAAATACAAAATGGCATTCACAATCTATTGCAAACAAATAGCACTCTTTCCTTTCCTAGCCCTGCCATGTTCCTAAACAGATGTTTTTGAGCATACGTATATGGGATATCATCGCGTTTGGGAGCAATTGCATAACAAATTATGGGGTCCATTTTTACCTATTATCCATTGTGAATATTACAAATTTGGGACTAAAACAACATTTTCGTGAAAAAAAAAGAATATTTTCCATATGATTAACTAATATCAAATTCTGAAATGCCACACGAAACACAGCCATGTGGTCTCAAAACAAAATCTTTATTAGAGATATAAAAAGGCATAACACGATAAAATTGGAATCAGGAAAATGGAACTAGGGAAATGTACACCATAGTAACAGCAATCACCAAAACAGTGAACGATAGCAAGAGCCTGAAAACAGACAATGCTCTCACAGTGTATATAAATAGGATGATATAATAAACAATTATACTAACCAGAGGTAAATACAGGACAAAAAGTCAGAATATAATAGGCAAAATAATCAGCATATGCAGCCGAGAAGATATAACATTGTTAATATCCTACCGGTACCTTCTGCTAACTGGGAACAATGATAATTCGACTATGTAACCACATACATTGTGCATATATGTAGGCTAAATCAATAAAGATGGGATAGCCCAGTACAATAAATAAAAAATAAAAATCATATATAGAATACCAGCAGAATAAATAGCCTATATATCCTATACTTCACGTCCGTCTAGATGAGTCAGAGGAATATCATAACAGAAATAGCAGGAGGGAAGCGGTATATCCCAATACCCCTGGCACACATAGCCATGCTGGATTAACACAGATCAATATCTAGACGAAGTGCCATGAGAGACTGTTAGGTATTACCTCTGGAGAGCAAGGGAGCGTCCAGGACCCACCCCAACGCGCGTTTCGGAGCCGCAAATGTTACTTCCTCAGGGGGCATGTGGCGATCTAGAAAGCACCACCATTTGTACCGACACCGCCGGAAGTAAGGCAGTGACGCTGCATCCATGCGCCCAAACAAAGCGCCGCCCACTGAGACGTCACATGTCCAGCAGGATAAGGACGAATCAGGGAGAGGGGCGGTAACAAAAGGTGCGCGCATGCGCACAAGGTAAATAGGGCAACGCCGTCATATAGAAAAAGGGCAAAAAGGGGAACCTACATCAGACGATATAATGAAATCTAAAAATAAAACACCAAAGCGGACCAAATGTCCCAGTGTCCATGAGCATAATGAAATCCAATGTGGGGCCCCACATGAACAACCATGCGCAGGACAAAGAACAAGTTGGCCGCAGGTGTAGTGCATACAAATACAGAATTGGATAACATATGCCCCATAAGATGTTAATAGGGTAAAACAAAAACAAAAAACAAAATATAACACATACGACAGCATTGTGTGAATAACAATATATAACATAAATAAGCAATACAGCCAAAATACACAAATATATTATATATACATAATGCAGGCATGATATAGTACAAGATATAATATTGGAAGTATAGATGTATATATGCATACATCCATATCTAGAGGTTAAGCAGAAGTCCGTCTATGCTGAAACATCTCGTGAAATTCTTGTATATATATCCGGATTGAGGCTGCTGTAAACTGAAGGGCAATGGAAACATGATATCCAAATACGAACAACTCTAAAAATATAAGATAAAAACAGTAAGAACAGAATATAAACGAAATAACTGTTCGATGGTAACTGACAAACAGAGAACAGTGATCACAGGAATGGAACGAAAGATAAATTTTCATTTAGACCGTCTGGAACAATAGTACCTAAGGGCCAGATCCATCTGGTTTCCATTTGAAATAATCTTCTAGACAAGTTGCCACCTCTTATATTAATGTTAAGAAGGTCAATACCCCGCACCCTAAGAAGTGCCCCATCACTTTGATGGTACTCCCTAAAGTGTCTGGGCAGTGTCTTCAGGGAGGAGATATCCGTGCAAGAAGATGCCGCCTGTATGCCCAAGACGTGTTCTCTAGTGCGGACTTTCAGCTGTCTTGTAGTGAGTCCTACATATATTAGGCCACATGGGCAAGTGGCGTAATATATCACGAAGCGAGAGACACACGTAATTCTCTGCTTGATATTGAATGTAACATCGCCCTTAGAATTAGTGAAGTTTGTACATCGCTCAATATTAGGGCAGGCGACACACCTCCCGCACGGAACACATCCACCCATATTAGACACAGAACTGAGGAAATGAGAAGGAGCCGAAGGTGTATAGTGACTGCGAGTAAGGCGGTCACGTAGGTTTTTGGCTCTCCTAAAGGTAATCGCAGGACGCTTCGGGAGAAATTTTTGAAGAATGGGGTCAGCTTGTAGAATCGGCCAAGCTCTATCAATAGCAGATCTCATAGTATGAGATTGAGAGTTAAATGATGTAATGAATCTTGGCATATTAGAATTACCGAGACTACGCGCATCATTCCTATAGAGAAGATTGTTGCGTATTGAATGCTTGGCACGGTGATATGCTTTCTTAATGGATCGTCCACTATATCCAGGTGCCAAGAACCGATTTTTGAGTTCTCTAGCACGGCATTCAAAATCAAGATCTGTGGAGCAAATCCGCCGCAATCTCAAAAATTGTCCTACAGGAATAGCATGAATCACATGTCGCGGATGGCAAGAAGACGCATGTAATAGCGTATTTGTGGCCGTTTTCTTACGGAATATATCAGTCTGGACAAAACCATGACAATCTTTACGAATAGTGACGTCCAGGAAGTCAACAGATGTAGGGTCCCATACCAATGTCAAAAAAATGTTACGATCATTATTGTTTAAGGTTGCAACGAACTGCACAAGGTCGACGGAGGTGCCCTGCCAGACAAAGAAGATATCGTCTATATATCGAGTCCAAAGTAAGACTCGACTAATCGACCCCTGTTTGTCCCACAGCCCCAGGAAAAGGTTGGCATAGGCGGGCGCGAAAGCCACACCCATTGCCACCCCCTGAAGCTGCAGGTAACAGGACCCCTTGAACACAAAAAAGTTGTGTGTGAGGGTAAACTCTAATAGTTCCAGGATGAGGTCTCTAAGTCCCGCTTGTATGTTGGAAGTCTCTAAGAAAAAGCGGGTGGCCCTAAGGCCATCACTATGCTTGATGTTAGTATATAGAGACTCAACATCCATGGAAGCTAGAAGAGTATCCGCCTCTAAACACAGTCCGTCGACCCTGCGCAGTAAGTCTCCAGTATCCTGAAGAAAAGAGGGCAGGCCAGTGACCAAGGGTTGCAAATGAAAATCAACCCATTGACTGATATTTTCCAAGAAGTTACCTCGGCCAGAAATAATGGGCCTACCCGGTGGTGACGTCTCACTCTTATGGATTTTGGGAAGAAGATATAGGGTAGAGATAGTGGGTTCCTTCACGACGAGTGCCGAAGCCAGCTCCCTAGTGACAATGCCGTCATTGAGTGCTCTCTTTAAGATCGAATCAAGTTTGGCCGAATAAACAGTCAATGGATTATATGTTAATTTTTTGTAACAGGTGGACACACTTAACTGGCGAAATGCCTCTCCTTCATACATCTGTTTAGGCCATATGACGACATTGCCACCCTTATCCGCTGGCTTCAGCACTACATCAGGAAGGGTTTGGAGGGCTCTAAGGCGAAGCCTCTCATCCCTCGAAAGATTATCCGTGTTCCCAAATCTAGGAATTTTCAAAAATTCCTCCGTCACCACCCGGACAAAGACCTCTATACTGGCACATGTGGAAAAGGGGGGGAACTTCTTGGAACGGGGTTGAATGGATGGAGGAATCTTACCTCCTGTATTATTTGATTCATTCGCTAAATCCTCCAAGGTTCTTATGGCCTCCTGCTCCTCTTCTGTGGGAAACAACGTATGCAATTCGTTATTAAAAAAAATCTCTTAAACAATAAAGATCTAGCAAAGATATGGAGATCTTTGATTGCTATGAAAGTGTCAAACCCAGGGGTAGGAGAAAAGGAAAGCCCTCTACCCAAAAGAGATAGATCACCATCAGTGAGATGATATTCACTCAAATTAATGACCTTATTATCTCTCCGATCGAAATCTGCTGAGTTCCTAGGACGTCTTTTGTAAGGGTGATAGGAATGGTCACGCAATCTGTGACCGTCATGGATGGAGGATGATGTAGCGGAAGTAGTAGATGCCTCAGATTGATTACTTATCGAAGACATAGAAGGTGTTTTATGTAATTTAGGCATATTCTGCTTTCTCCATAGGTAAACACGACCAGACTGATAATCCCTAAGATCCCGGCTATATTTCGTCAGCTGATTATCCTGAATCTTCTTGACCATAATATCCATTGTTTTATCAAGATCTAATTCAAATTTATTCAGTCTCTCTGGTGGACAGCCTTTACGGATATCCACCTGGGCAGCATCTATAGATGTATCTAGATCAGCAATGGTATTTGAATAGTCTTACTTTGGACTCGATATATCGACGATATCTTCTTTGTCTGGCAGGGCACCTCCGTCGACCTTGTACAGTTCGTTGCAACCTTAAACAATAATGATCATAACATTTTTTTGACATTGGTATGGGACCCTACATCTGTTGACTTCCTGGACGTCACTATTCGTAAAGATTGTCATGGTTTTGTCCAGACTGATATATTCCGTAAGAAAACGGCCACAAATACGCTATTACATGCGTCTTCTTGCCATCCGCGACATGTGATTTGTGCTATTCCTGTATGACAATTTTTGAGATTGCGGCGGATTTGCTCCACAGATCTTGATTTTGAATGCCGTGCTAGAGAACTCAAAAATCGGTTCTTAGCACGTGGATATAGTGGACGATCCATTAAGAAAGCATATCACCGTGCCAAGCATTCAATACGCAACAATCTTCTCTATAGGAATGATGCGCGTAGTCTCGGTAATTCTAATATGCCAAGATTCATTACATCATTTAACTCTCAATCTCATACTATGAGATCTGCTATTGATAGAGCTTGGCCGATTCTACAAGCTGACCCCATTCTTCAAAAATTTCTCCCGAAGCGTCCTGCGATTACCTTTAGGAGAGCCAAAAACCTACGTGACCGCCTTACTCGCAGTCACTATACACCTTCGGCTCCTTCTCATTTCCTCAGTTCTGTGTCTAATATGGGTGGATGTGTTCCGTGCGGGAGGTGTGTCGCCTGCCCTAATATTGAGCGATGTACAAACTTCACTAATTCTAAGGGCGATGTTACATTCAATATCAAGCAGAGAATTACGTGTGTCTCTCGCTTCGTGATATATTACGCCACTTGCCCATGTGGCCTAATATATGTAGGACTCACTACAAGACAGCTGAAAGTCCGCACTAGAGAACACGTCTTGGGCATACAGGCGGCATCTTCTTGCACGGATATCTCCTCCCTGAAGACACTGCCCAGACACTTTAGGGAGTACCATCAAAGTGATGGGGCACTTCTTAGGGTGCGGGGTATTGACCTTCTTAACATTAATATAAGAGGTGGCAACTTGTCTAGAAGATTATCTCAAATGGAAACCAGCTGGATCTGGACCTTAGGTACTATTGTTCCAGACGGTCTAAACGAAAATTTATCTTTCGTTCCATTCCTGTGATCACTGTTCTCTGTTTGTGTCAGTTACCATCGAACAGTTGTTTCGTTTATATTCTGTTCTTACTGTTTTTATCTTATATTTTTAGAGTTGTTCGTATTTGGATATCATGTTTCCATTGCCCTTCAGTTTACAGCAGCCTCAATCCGGATATATATACAAGAATTTCACGAGATGTTTCAGCATAGACGGACTTCTGCTTAACCTCTAGATATGGATGTATGCATATATACATCTATACTTCCAATATTATATCTTGTACTATATCATGCCTGCATTATGTATATATAATATATTTGTGTATTTTGGCTGTATTGCTTATTTATGTTATATATTGTTATTCACACAATGCTGTCGTATGTGTTATATTTTGTTTTTTGTTTTTGTTTTACCCTATTAACATCTTATGGGGCATATGTTATCCAATTCTGTATTTGTATGCACTACACCTGCGGCCAACTTGTTCTTTGTCCTGCGCATGGTTGTTCATGTGGGGCCCCACATTGGATTTCATTATGCTCATGGACACTGGGACATTTGGTCCGCTTTGGTGTTTTATTTTTAGATTTCATTATATCGTCTGATGTAGGTTCCCCTTTTTGCCCTTTTTCTATATGACGGCGTTGCCCTATTTACCTTGTGCGCATGCGCGCACCTTTTGTTACCGCCCCTCTCCCTGATTCGTCCTTATCCTGCTGGACATGTGACGTCTCAGTGGGCGGCGCTTTGTTTGGGCGCATGGATGCCTTACTTCCGGCGGTGTCGGTACAAATGGTGGCGCTTTCTAGATCGCCACATGCCCCCTGAGGAAGTAGCATTTGCGGCTCCGAAACGCGCGTTGGGGTGGGTCCTGGACGCTCCCTTGCTCTCCAGAGGTAATACCTAACAGTCTCTCATGGCACTTCGTCTAGATATTGATCTGTGTTAATCCAGCATGGCTATGTGTGCCAGGGGTATTGGGATATACCGCTTCCCTCCTGCTATTTCTGTTATGATATTCCTCTGACTCATCTAGACGGACGTGAAGTATAGGATATATAGGCTATTTATTCTGCTGGTATTCTATATATGATTTTTATTTTTTATTTATTGTACTGGGCTATCCTATCTTTATTGATTTAGCCTACATATATGCACAATGTATGTGGTTACATAGTCGAATTATCATTGTTACCAGTTAGCAGAAGGTACCGGTAGGATATTAACAATATTATATCTTCTCGGCTGCATATGCTGATTATTTTGCCTATTATATTCTGACTTTTTGTCCTGTATTTACCTCTGGTTAGTATAATTGTTTATTATATCATCCTATTTATATACACTGTGAGAGCATTGTCTATTTTCAGGCCCTTGCTATCGTTCACTGTTTTGGTGATTGCTGTTACTATGGTGTACATTTCCCTAGTTCCATTTTCCTGATTCCAATTTTATCGTGTTATGCCTTTTTATATCTCTAATAAAGATTTTGTTTTGAGACCACATGGCTGTGTTTCGTGTGGCATTTCTGTATTAGGTACAGTTGGTCTCTTGATTCTGTCCAGAATTCACATGCTCATATGATATGGTACATTCTATATAGAGCATATGTTACTTGCATGTGATATGTTGGCCACCTATATCTTATAAAATATCAAATTCTGTGTAATACCTGTGGGTTTAAAATGCTCACTATACCCCTGGATAAAATTCTTAAGGAGTGTAGTTTCCAAAATTGGGTCATTTGTGGGGGATTTTCACTGTATAAGCACATTAGGGGCTCTCCAAACACGACTTGACTCCTGCAGACCATTCCATCAAAGTCTGCATTCCAAAACGTCACTGCTTACTTTCCGAGCACTGACGTGCACCCAAACAGTAGGTTTCCCCCACTTATGAGCTTTTGTCGTACTCAGGAGAAATTTCCCAACACATTTTTTGGTCCATATTCTTCTTAGCCCCAATTTTTTTTTTTATCAGAAGTGCAGCAAAGTACATTTGATTTGAATTTTTATTTTCTATATATGTTATAAACTTCTCTATGTTATAAACTTCTGTCAAGCACCTGGGGGTTCAGGGTGCTCAACACACATCTAGATACATTCCTTCTGGGCTCTAGTTTCGAAAATGGGGTCATTTGGGGGGCTTCCACTATTTAGGCACATCAGGGGCTCTCCAAAAGTGACATGGAGTCCGCTCTTGATTCCAGCCATTTTCGCGTTCTAGAAGTCAAACTGTGATCCTTCCCTTCCGAGTCCTGCTATGTGCTCAAACAATAGTTTTTCCCCTCATATGGGGTATTGGCGTACTCAGGAAAACTTGCACAACAAAATTTGCTGTCCATTTTATCCTTTACCCTTGTGAAAATAAAAAAAATTGAAGTTAAAGTAACATTTTTGTGAAAAAAGTAACATGTTCATTTTTTCCTTCCATGTTGCTTTTGTTCCTGTGAAGAGCCTGAAGGATTAATAAATGTCTCAAATGTGGTTTTGAGTAGTGATGGGCGAGCACTAAAATGCTCGGGTGCTCGTTGCTCGGGTCAAGCAAATTCGAATACTCAGGTACTCGGACAGAACAACGAGCCCAAGGTAGGTCTATGGGAGACAGAGTATTTTTGCCGCGATCCCCCCGGGGGGTCCTTTTAAGGTCTAAACACATCTGAAAATGATACACTGCTCAAATGACACGGAGACATCATGGGGATCACCCCTGGAAGCATTCCTGACTCCTACTTCACAGCTTTAAGGGTATGTGCACACGTTGCAGATTGGTCTGCAGAATTTTCTGCACAGAATCTGCATCTCTTGGCAGAAACTGCAGGTCAAAATCTGCGCAGTTTTTATCCTTTTTTTGTCCTTTTTATCTTCAGATTTACTGCAGTTTTTGTGCGGATTTCCCCTATAATGGAGCAGGTCTAAGGGTATGTGCACACGTTGCGGATTCTGTTGCAGTTCTGCAGCAGATTTTGCCTTGCAGATCTGCAGCAGAACTGCAAGTGATGTACAGTGCCATTCTAGTCAATGGAAATCAAAAAATGCAGTGCACATGCTGCAGATTTTTCTGCGCAGATTTGGTGCGGATTTAAAACTGCAGCATGTCACTTCTTTTGTGCAGAACTGCAGCGGTTTTACACCTGCTCCATTATAGGAATCTGCAGGTCTCAAAAGGCAGGGGAAATCTGCACAAAAACTGCAGTAAATCTGCAGATAAAAAGGACAAAAAAAGGATAAAAACTGCGCAGATTTTGACCTGCAGTTTCTGCCAAGAGATGCAGATTCTGTGCAGAAAATTTTGCAGACCAATCTACAACGTGTGCACATAGCCTAAAACGCTGCAGTTCTGCACAAAAGAAGTGACATGCTGCAGTTTTAAATCCGCACCAAATCTGCGCAGAAAAATCTGCAGCATGTGCACTGCATTTTTTTATTTCCATTGACTAGAATGGTACTGTACATCACTTGCAGTTCTGCAGCAGATCCGCAAGGCAAAATCCGCTGCGGAACTGCAACAGAATCTGCAACGTGTGCACATACCCTAAACAATGTTGTCAGTTTCATGCCATTTTTACCGATGCACCAAAAAAGCATACCAAAGCGAAGCCAAAATGGATTTTGCTGGTAAATATGTTAAGGTACATCCTTTCCAGGTTAATGACTTGTATATAAGGCAAAATAATTAACCCTAGACCAAAATGTTCCTCCACCGCTTGGGCTATGTTCAGATGCAGCGTTTTTGAAGCTTTTTTCAACTTTAATATTGCTTTCAACCAAAACAAATGCATTCACTGGGAAATGTCATTGTAACATTTAACAACCCTAGCTGGCCATGTGGTGTTGACACATAAGCAGACACATCTTGTTTCATTTATGAAGGAGGGACTTTTAAAGTCACAGAGCCTATTTTTACAGGGGCATCAGGCAGCATTAATCTGCTTAAAGGGCCATTATTAAACAGTGGGTCTCCTAAACTGTTATAGCCTATGAAGTGAGTGGATGGGCTGCCAAGAATTACGACGCACCCCAATACCCCTTTCACGAGATGTCCAGGAGGGCTTTCATAAAAAATGTTGCATTGAATGCAAGGCCTGCCATGCTACCAAGTCATATGCACCTCAATAAGTCTATGAACCTAGGTACTGGATGGGCCCAGGGAAACACACTTCACATTATTCATCTTGTACTCCCATTCTGGTTTTGTTTTGCATTGAATGCAAGGCCTGCCATGCTACCAAGTCATATGCACCGCAATAACCCCAATCCCCCCTTGGAAGAAACATGGAGGAGGGCCTCATAAAAAAAAAGTCCCATTAAAAAGGAGCTGGTCTCCTACACTTGGAATGCCCATACACTAAGTGTATGGGCTGGCAAACATTTTCTCCTGTGGGGTACATGGGCGTACCCACCGTGGGGCAGGGGGGGGGGCAACTGCCCCCCCTAGAAGCAGGGGCACACAATGAAAGAGAGCGGAGAGAGCAGCACAATGCCGCTCCCTCTGCCACAGATTGTAGTGCCTGTCTGTGTGCGCAGTGCACGGAGCTGCTGTCTCACCAGAGGAGCTCTGTAAGGTTCTTTGTACATGTTCTTGAAACTCAGTTTTTCCGTCGGCCATTTTGCTTTCTGTCTTGCTGCAGCTATCTTGCCCTCAGTCAAAATGGAGTTTTCAGCTTTCATGTTCCCGCCCTGATTCTCTCCCTCTTGCTTATTAAGCAGCCACAGCTGAGCAATCAGTGCTTCTGAATCTAGCCTGCAGTGAACCTGTGACTTGACTCCTGTAAGCCTTGGACTTTGTACTCCAGCTATTTCTACTGAGGAACTCTGGAACTCTTGTGTGGACTCTGGAACCCTGCTCTTTGAAAGATCCACGTTTGCATGGACTTACGGTAACAGAGAAGAAGATCCTGAACCTGTTGTGGAGAGTGATTGCTGAGCTTAAGTTACTCTGGCCTGCTGTGTCTCCTGCTTCTGTATCTGCAAACTGTGTGACTATTTTTACCAACTTGTATGAAGTAATACAAGACCTTTTATATAAAACCTGTGTCTCATGTATTTTCATCGCACCCAAGCACAAGACGCTATATGAACTGTACTACATACATTACAAGATTCAGAAGCCAAACGTTAGTGTCTGCTGGGTCTGGGAAGGCTGTGTCTGCTGTAACTGTGGATATCAGACGTCCGGTTGTACTTTCTGTGATGACAGTGGTTGTGACTTCTCACAACCATTCCAGGTGAGCAATTCCCTTAAGTTTTTTTTTCTGCAGTGTTACCACAGGCAAACACTATTGTTTTTTTTTTTCTTTTCTCTTTTTTGTGTCTGCTGTAACTGTGGATATCAGATGTCCGGTTGAACTTTCTGTGATGATAGTGGTTGTGACTTCTCACAACCATTCCAGGTGAGCAGTTCCCTTAATTTTTTTTCTCTCTGCAGTGTTACCACAGGTAAACACTATTGTTTTTTTTTTTTTTTCTTCTCCTCTCCTTCCAGTACTCCTGTCTTAAAAGATCTGGAAAATGGAGGCCCGCATAAAGGAACTTTGCGGAGTGACTGATAATATCCTTGCAGATTTGCAGACTATAAAAACCCGTTTTACTAACCTACAGGACCTCACTAATCACAATTTGCAAGTGTTTGGACAGACTGCCCAGGATTTGCGAGCCAGGATTGAGGTTCTAGAGGAGCGAGTCCAGGCTCCTGCCGTAGCCCCGAGTTCTGGGATTCCCAAGTTGCCCCCTTTTCGTTTTGGCGGTGAACGTGAGAAATTCAGGGGATTTATTAATCAATGCAATCTTTTTTTTTCTGCACATGCTTCATAATTTCCCACTGAACGATCTAAAGTGCTTACTATAATTATGTTGCTTACCAACAAGGCTTTGATGTGGGCAAACCCTCTGATTGAGACTGAGGATGAATGTTTGGATCATCTTGATGCTTTCATTTCAGCCATGGGACAGGTGTTTGATGACCCCAATCGAGGTGCAACAGCTGAAGCAGCCATGTTAGCTTTGCGCCAAGGTAAGCACTCGGTAGCTGAATATGCCTTGGATTTCAGGAGATGGGCCCTTGATACCACCTGGGACAGTTCCGCCAAAAAATCTAATTTTCGAAAGGGGTTATCTCCACTGATTAAGGATGAACTTGCTCGTGCCGACCCTCCCACTGCGTTAGGTGACTTTATTAACTACTGCATCCGTATTGATACTCGTCTGACTGAACGCAGGCAAGAGAGATGGTTCGAAAGCAATCGCACTAACCTTTTCCTACCTTCCTCTCCAGCTAAGGAACCTTTGAGTAGGATCACACGGGAACCTGAACCTGAACCCATGCAGGTAGACTCTTTACAACGACGGGTTAGTGATGCACGCAAGGAACATCGTTTTAAGGAGAATCTATGTTTCTATTGTGGTAAGTCAGGCCACTTCATTATAACTGCCCCAGCCGTTCTCGTAAGACTACTGCAGCACTCATTCACTGTGAGTGTTGCGAGAGGAGATCTGTCAGGTCCAAGCCTCAGGCTCCAGAGAGATCTGCAGCAACAGATCTTGATTTCTCAGACTTAAACTCCGTTACTTCTGAGGACGATGACTGTGTAAACGCTGCAATTTTTCAAGTTTCCTCAGCGGTGTCCCAGCTGAGTTGTAGGAAAAACAATTCTCATTGCTTCCTTTCCATCAAACTCTGGGTTGACTCAGTCTGGGTGTCTAGCTCTGCTATGATCGACTCAGGGGCAAGTGGGAATTTTATGGATGTCTCCTTTGCTCTGAAACAGGGGATACATTCAGTGAAGAAGGCTACTCCAGTACAGATGGAAACTGTGGACGGTTCCCTGCTGACCTCTGGACCAGTGGATCAGGAAACTGAGCCTTTGAGGGTCCTTATGGGTAAAGATCATCAAGAGAAACTGTCCTTTATGCTTATCTCTTCTCCCCACTTTCCCATTATTCTAGGGCTACCATGGCTGCAGGCTCAGAACCCTACCATTAACTGGGAGACCAAGGAATTACACTTTCCAGAGAAACAGATGACTCCAGAAGTTTCAGCGTGCTCTGTTCCTAAAGGAACCATGTCAGTCCCTGAACTACCAGCTGTATACCAGGACTATGTGGATTTATGTGACAAGAAGAACGCTGACCAGCTTCCCCCTCACCGTCCATATGATTGTCCAATTGAATTATTGCCTGGAGCAGAGATCCCTTTTGGTAAGATCTACCCCTGGCGGGGCCTGAGCTAAAGGCTTTAAAGGATTACATAGACGAAAATCTAGCCAAGGGCTTCATACGCCCCTCTTCATCTCCTGCAGGTGCACCCATCTTCTTTGTGAAGAAGAAAGATGGATCTCTGAGACCCTGCGTAGACTATAGGGAACTCAATAAGGTTACTATTAGAAACCGTTATCCATTGCCTTTAATCCCTGAGTTATTGGAGAGAGTGCGGCATGCCAAAATTTTCTCTAAATAGGATCTCCGTGGGGCCTATAACTTGGTCCGTATTAGACCTGGGGATGAGTGGAAGACTGCATTCAGGTCACGCTATGGACACTTTGAATATCTAGTTATGCCTTTTGGTCTGAGTACCGCCCCAGCCACTTTCCAACACTTGGTGAATGACATCTTCAGGGATCTCCTAGATACATTTGTGGTGATTTATTTGGATGATATTCTAATTTTTTCTAACTCCACAGAGGAACATCATGGACATGTGAGAATGGTCTTGGAACGTCTAAGACAAAACCATCTTTACATCAAACTTGAAAAGTGTGAATTCCATAGGACCGAAATTCAATTTCTGGGGTATGTACTGTCTACACAAGGAATTAGTATGGATGGAAGCAAGACCCAAGCCATCAAGGATTGGTCAAGTCCTAGAAATGTGAAGGAGGTGCAGCGCTTCATCGGGTTTGCCAACTTCTATAGACGTTTCATTAGGAATTTCTCTGAGGTAGTGTCACCTATCACCCAACTTACCCGGAAAGAGTCTAGGTTCTCCTGGACTCCCCAAGCCCAGGAAGCATTTTCCCGCCTGAAAGATAAATTTACCACCGCACCTATCTTGGTACATCCCAACCCCGAACTTGCCTTCTTTTCCCAGCAGTTGTCTTCGGCTGAGAGGAACTACGATGTGGGCAATAGAGAGTTGTTGGCCATTATTGCCGCCTTCAAAGAATGGAGACACCTTCTTCAGGGAGCTGCACAGCAAATAGTCGTCCTGACAGACCATCGTAATCTTGAATTTATCAGGTCGGCTAAATGCCTGACTCCTTGCCAGGCTCGCTGGAATCTTTTCTTAAACCAATTTAATTTTGTCATTTCTTATAGACCAGGATCACGCAATGGAAAGGCTGATGCACTCTCTAGGATTCATTCAGCAGAGACCCGTCCACTTGCTCCTCCTAAGACTATTCTTCCTGACTCTAGATTCTTGGGAGTGATTCATAATCAAGACCTACTTAAGGACATCAAGGAAGCATACCATGCGGATTCCTTTTTGGCACAACCCCCAAGGGACGTAAGTCTTGTCTTTAAGAATGGTGTGTGGATTCTGGGACAACGTCTGTATATTCCTGAAACAGTCAGATTGAGAGTATTGCAACTCATTCACGATTCCAAGATAGCTGGGCATAGAGGAATTCTAAAGACACAGGAATTTCTTTCTCGTTTCTTTTGGTGGCCCACTTGCAGGAAGGATGTTTTAAACTATGTCACTTCATGTGAAGTCTGTGCAAGATGCAAAACACCTCGCTCCTCACCAACTGGTCTGTTACAACCTCTTCCCACCCCGTCCCGCCCGTGGGGATCCATTTCTATAGACTTCATTGTGGAGTTACCAACCTCTCAAGGGAAGAACACCATTCTAGTGGTGGTTGACCGTCTAACAAAGGCAGCTCATTTTATCCCTTGTGTCGGCTTACCCACTGCAAAACAGACATCCGATTTGATGATTAAAGATGTGTTTCGCTTACATGGAGTACCGGATGAGGTTATTTCGGATCGAGGGGTGCAATTCACTTCTCGGTTTTGGCAAAATTTCTGTGCAGCATTGGACATTAAAGTAAACCTTTCTTCTGCTTTTCATCCTCAGACTAATGGACAGACCGAACGAACCAATCAAACCCTAGAGCAGTATCTCCGCTGCTTTATCTGCCACCTACAGGATGATTGGGTGGATCTACTTCCATTGGCTGAGTTCTCTTATAACAACTCTCAGAGCGCCTCCACTAAGCAGTCTCCTTTTTACTCCAATCTAGGTTATCATCCTAACATTCTACCACGATTTCCCATAGAAACGCCTTTACCAGCAGTGGCTGAAAGAATCACGTCTTTACAGAAGAATATGGATCTTCTAAAGGAGAATCTGGAATCGGCTCAGGAAAGGTACAAGAAAGCAGCAGATAAATTTCGTAAACCTGCACCAGCTTTCAAGGTAGGAGACCTGGTCTGGCTGTCAACCAGAAATCTTAAGTTAAGGATTCCATCGTCTAAGTTGGGACATAAGTACATTGGACCCTATAAAATCAGTAAAATTATAAGTGCTGTTGCTTGTCGTCTTCAACTGCCCAGAACTATGAGAATCCACCCTGTCTTTCATGTATCCCTACTAAAGGCTGCAACACCCAATACGTTTCCTGGACGTTCTTCTCCTTGCCCTGACCCAGTGCTAGTCGATGGTCAGGAAGAATTTGTGGTAGAAAGGATTCTAGATTCCAGGTTATACAGAAATCAGTTACAATATTTGATTAAATGGCAGGGCTACCCAGTGGAGGACAACTCATGGGAACCAGTCAATAACGTTAATGCTCCTCGTTTGCTTCGCCAGTTTCATCAGAGGTACCCAGACAAGCCTGGTCTGAGGCCATCCGGAGGTTGTCCCTAAGGGGGGAGTAATGTAAGGTTCTTTGTACATGTTCTTGAAACTCAGTTTTTCCGTCGGCCATTTTGCTTTCTGTCTTGCTGCAGCTATCTTGCCCTCAGTCAAAATGGAGTTTTCAGCTTTCATGTTCCCGCCCTGATTCTCTCCCTCTTGCTTCTTAAGCAGCCACAGCTGAGCAATCAGTGCTTCTGAATCTAGCCTGCAGTGAACCTGTGACTTGACTCCTGTAAGCCTTGGACTTTGTACTCCAGCTATTTCTACTGAGGAACTCTGGAACTCTTGTGTGGACTCTGGAACTCTGCTCTTTGAAAGATCCACGTTTGCATGGACTTACGGTAACAGAGAAGAAGATCCTGAACCTGTTGTGGAGAGTGAGTGCTGAGCTTAAGTTACTCTGGCCTGCTGTGTCTCCTGCTTCTGTATCTGCAAACTGTGTGACTATTTTTACCAACTTGTATGAAGTAATACAAGACCTTTTATATAAAACCTGTGTCTCGTGTATTTTCATCGCACCCAAGCACAAGACGCTATATGAACTGTACTACATACATTACAAGCTCCTTCCTTCCTTCTTGGCGGCAGCAGCTGTAGTTTCACTTTCTGCCCTGCAGGCTCTGGTTGTCTCAGCCACACTGGGTCCTAGTGCCCTCTGTGTGCAGACACTGGACACTTTCTGCTCCTGCCTCAGCCACTGCCTGCAAGCTTCATGGTAAGAGGGGATGGAATTTAATAAATTCATTCAGCTCAGGCTTGTCATGGTCACTGTGGGGAATGTGAGAGGATGGGGGTACAGTGGGGGAGGGGGTACAGGGCACTGGGGTGAATGTAAGAGGATGGGGGTATTGTGGGGGCTAGGGCACTGGGGGGTTAATGTGAGAGGATGGGGATATTGTGGGGGAGGAGTACAGGGCACTGGGGTGAATGTAAGAGGATGGGGTATTGTGGGGCTAGGGCACTGGGGGGTTAATGTGAGAGGATGGGGGTATTGTGGGGGAGGGGTACAGGGCACTGGGGTGAATGTAAGAGGATGGGGGTATTGTGGGGGGCTAGGGCACTGGGGGGGTTAATGTGAGAGGATGGGGGTATTGTGGGGGAGGGGTACAGGGCACTGGGGTGAATGTAAGAGGATGGGGGTATTGTGGGGCTAGGGCACTGGGGGGTTAATTTGAGAGGATGGGGGTATTGTGGGGGAGGGGTACAGGGCACTGGGGTGAATGTAAGAGTATGGGGTATTGTGGGGGCTAGGGCACTGGGGGGGTTAATGTGAGAGGATGGGGGTATTGTGGGGGAGGGGTAAAGGGCACTGGGGTGAATGTAAGATTATGGGTATTGTGGGGCTAGGGCACTGGGGGGGTTAATGTGAGAGGATGGGGTATTGTGGGGGCTAGGGCACTGGGGGGGTTAATGTGAGAGGATGGGGGTATTTTGGGGGCTGAAGTGGGGGAGGGGCAGCAGGGCACTGGTTGATGAATGTGAGAGGATGGGGATATTGTTGGGGCTGGCGCACAGGGGTTGATGTGAGAGGATGGGGTATTGTGAGGGAGCGTGGACAGGTCACTGGGGTTGAATGTAAGAGGATGGGGGTATTGTGGGGGCTAGGACACTGGGGGTTTACTGTGAGAGGATGGGGGTATTGTGGGGACTGAAGTGGGGAGGGACAACAGAGCACTGAGGGGTGCATGTGAGAGGATGGGGGTATTGTGGGGTCAGTGGGACAGAACACTAAGGGGTGCATGTGAGACGATGGGCTGTTGGGGTGTGGGTGGGGGACAGGGGAGGTAGGGGGATTTTTTTTTACTTGTGAGCTCCTTAATACTTTAATAATAGATTAATATTTCAGTATTATTATAACAAGGGCATAGACAGACGGCCGTATAACTCATGCGAGGATCGCACTGCAATCCTCGGACTTGATGGTACCGCTCCTGACATGAGCGCGACTGCCATGTATAATATATGGTATATACAGCGTAGTGTCGCATACACTGCTGTATTATACAATATACAACAGTTCTAATGCTCCATACCTAATATGCAGGATAATGTACAGTGTATATGATGTAACCTGTATAAGATGCGACATTGGCTTGCCCCCCCTAGTTTTGATCCTGGGTACGCCCATGGTGGGGTACTCCTCAACCTTTTCCATAACAAGTATTTAACACCCAGCAAAAACACCCACCTTGTTAGGATTTTGACACTGGCTGTAGCAGCACGGAACACGTTAACCCTGGTGATCTAGTGGCAGTGGATGATGAGCCATGGAGGAAGGCCTGATTAAAAACTATGCCCAATTTAAAGGAGCGGGTCCCCTAGACATGGAATGCCCAAACACTAAGTGTATAGGCTTGCCAACATTTTCCCGGTGGGGTACACCTCAACCTTTTCCATAACAAGTATTTAACACCCAGCAAAAACACCCACCCTTGTTAGGATTTTGACAATGGCTGTAGTATCATGGAACACGTTAACCCAGGTGATCTAGTGGCGGTGGATGATGAGCCGTGGAGGAAGACCTGATTAATTAGGGCCTGATTATGCCCAATTTAAAGGAGCAGGTCTCTCAGACATGGAATGCCCATACATTAAGTGTATGTGCTGGCCAACATTTTCCCTTGTGGGGTACACCTCAACCTTTTCCATAACAAAAGGTTATGGTGCTGGGCGGAAGTGCTCATTTGCGAAGCTGCACAGCATTGCTTCGTCAACTCTACAGTATAGTGGCATCGGACAGGACCAGAACATTCAGGCTACGTGCACACGTTGCGTATTTTTCGCGTTTTTTCGCCGCAAAAAACACTTTAAAAATGCATGTATGGAGCATCCTATTATTTAGAATGAATTCCGCAATTTTTGTCCACATGGTGCGTTTTTTTCCGCAAAAAAACGCATCGCGGAAAAAAGCGCAGCATGTTCATTAATTTTGCGTTAAATCTGCGTTTTTCCCTCTATATTATTGACCTAGAATGTTCAGGAAAATTTTACGGTAAACACGCGCACAAAAACGCACCAAAAACGCGTAAAAACGCAATAAAAACACATGCTTTTTTTAGCTGAAAAAGTCAGTTTTTGCTCAGGAAATTTCTGCAAACATTCCTGAACGTGTGCACATAGCCTAACCCAATATTTAAATCAATAGAGTGCAGATGTGCATTACCCGGCCATAGCCACTATACAAGTTGTGCAGTGCAGCTGAGCAACTAAGCGCTTCCGCCCACCACTTGAACGGGAAACAGCTGATCAGTGAGGATGCCGGGTGTCGCACCCACAACATCAGATATTTAAGACTATCTTAAGAATAGGTTATCAATGTAAAAGTCCTAGACAGCCCCTCTAAATTTACAAAAAAAAATCCATATATGTTATACTCTAAATTGATGAAGATTTACAGTGAAAAATCGGTCCCACAAATGACACTTGCAAACATGCTGTATGATAAAGAAATATTTGTTTGTGTTTATGTTGAACATTTTGTCATATTGCAAAAATGTGGGTGTGTATTTGTTCAGATAGCCAGAAGTGATTTTTTTCATTAAACAAGTGTTATATTTTATTCACTATTTTGTCTAAAAGAGAACCCGTCATTAGGATTTTATATTCCAAATACATGGCTTGTATGTAAAGATGATTTAGTGCTAATTTAATCCTTACATTTCTAGTAGAAATCTGATTTACTGCTTCAGAGAAATCATAGATGAAATTAAATGCTAATTAGTTGCGGGTGCAGTGATGTGAGCACTGCACTTACATACTTAAATATTTCCTTTCTCTCCATATTCTCCACCCAACACCTGCCTCCTGCCTCTGACTGACAGGTCACTGAAATATGAATGACCTAAAGACAGGAGGCAGGTGGTGGGGATTATGGGGAGAAGCAGGAGAGCTGAAAGTGCAGAGCCCACCCCACTACACTTACAACTTATTACTATACTATTTTTGGATTTCTCTAAAACAGCAAATTGGATTTCTACAACAAAGGTGAGGATCTAATCACTATTAAAGTGCCTATATGTACATGCCCTGAGATAGGGGTACAAAATTCTGTTAATTCATATATTAGCCATTTGCACAGTACTTTATATACACTACATTACATTGAAATTGCAACATCAAGAAGGAAAAGTTGTGGACTTATGGAAATCATAGGAATAATAGACATATTAATGATATGCAAATTATGGAAAATGGAAAAAAAATTCAATAAATCTCAATTTATTTAGTATTGAGTATGAGTCACGCGCATAAATACACACACTAACTCTCCTTGGCATATTAACAGTGAGGAATTTAGGGTTCCCTGAGGAATGTTCTGCCATTCATCAAGATCTACTGCTGGCAGCTTACTTTGCAGTTGCCAATCAATAACGTTCCAGATGTGCTCAATCAATAAGTCCACAGATATTAGGACAGTAGGAGCATGTTTAGGCAATGCACAAGGCTCACAATTGTGCAAGCAACATGCAGCCTGCTAATGTCATTTTGAAAAATTACTCCTGAGATACTTTAGAGAAATTGCCACACCATTGGTCCCCCAACCAAATTGATGTAATGCCAAGCTGTTAAATTAACTAGAATGAAGAGTAGAGAGGTCCAGCTACTGTACAATATGCCCACCCACACAATAATCCGTTGATTAGGACCACTGTGACAGCCACTGTGGCCTTTGTGAAGACCTCTTCGGGGCATTGCCCACATAGTCCCCAGATTAATTTCTAGCTATCATTGTGTTCAACACAAAAACAGGACTGATCATTGAGGATTATAGACCTCCATTCTAGCCTTCATTGCCATTGTGATCTGCATCATTATAGCCTTTGAGTACAATAGCATGAGAATATAAAACAACTAGAAACATGTAGCTGGATGTCGGGCTCTCAGCCCAATGTCATGAAAATACCTTCTATGGTTCTATTGGTTTGCATAGACTCTATTTGATGCCTTAGGCTTGGTTTGTGACATCTAATTTCACTTGCAATACTGAAAGGATTAAAGGTGGAACCAGCATTATAGCCATTTATTCAAAGTATCTGAGGAGGCGTTTTTTAATACGAAAATGCCAGGCCTCATGTTGCTCGTGGTACTTTTTACTGTGAGCAGCCTGAATAGCCTAAACATGCTACCAAAGCTTGCCCTGTCCCTGAGCTTTTCTCCCAGATTTGTGACACCATTGTTTGTCAATTGCAAAGAGAGCTGCCAACAGTGGATCTTGATGATTTGCATACCTACTTGCATTCAATGTAGCAGAACATTCCATAGACAACCATTAATAATCTCAGTGATGGCATGCCATGTGTTTAAGTGCATGTATTTCTGCATGTGGCACTCATACTTGATACTGAATAAACCAAGATGTTTTGAAAATTCTTTTTCCATCATTTGCTTATCATTAACCTATTGGTCCTGTGATTTCCATTGTTTCAAGACTTTTCCTTCTTGCAGTTTCAGTATTGCGGATTGTATGTATTTAATTATTTATAGTTTATTAAAGTGATCCTCCATCCTCAACATTAAATATAAGTATGTATAGTCATTAACCCTAATCTCCTCTGTTGCACTGGTGCTTCTGACTATTCAAGACAAAGCGAGAAGACAGGGCGACACCTTATGAAGTAGATAACTGTCTGTCTGCATGGAAATCACTTTGGAGATGTGAAACTAAATGTTAATTTTTACACTAAATGAATGTAATCCTTGGCTGGATGACAATACTTTTACCTTGAGCAACATAACACGTTTGAAGCAACATGTATTTGGCACTCCCTTACAGCACCTCCCATACCATACAATTTTCAGTTTGCTCATTCAAATACGATAATACCCTATATATGGAATTTCATTTTTAAGAAGTCAATTGTGAAATAAAATATTTTACATTCAGAATTAAGTTGGATGGAAGTGACTCAATCTGTGCCTGCAGTGACTGCATCTGTTTTTTCCAGTTTCGTGTTCATGCTTGCAAATGCAAACAAAATTGAGTTTGTCTTCTGGACCAAGTCAATATTGTGATTTTGTTGAGAGTATGGACAGTTAAGCATTAATTCTAATTATTTTTATGTTTCAAAACTTTTAGGATTTGTACAGAAGATAGTTACCTGTACAAACATGTAAAAAAAACTGTAAAAACCACAGCAGAAGGTGCAGGAGAAATCAGATTCTGGCAAAAACATAATGTGAATCATTACCTAATACTTCTTGTCTTTTATATGTCCAGGATTCTGACCTGACTATTCTATTAATGAATTATTTCAGCAGCTGGGGCACAGACAAACAGTAGATTTAGAAGATAAAATGTTTATTGTCTGCAAATTCCGCAAAGAGGAGTTTAGGAACTTAAAAATTAATATCACAAGTCAGAGACTGCCCTTTTTATTTAATAAATCAGTGGGCACTACAGATTGCTGATTTTATTAAATAACATCTATAGCCAAAAATGCTGCTAAGTGTTCTTAATGACTTTCTAAAAAACTTTCTGGCAATCATTTGGTCCGAACTCCCGGGTTGAGGGATTCCAGGATGCACAGCGGGATCCCACAACCCTTCACTGCCCCTCTTGCGTTGAAAGCATGAGAACTCATGATTTGAGCTTAACGAGTGCAACTACACTCTTTACTAAATGGTTACTAATTTCTAATATTATGAGAGGGGATACCTATCACTAGCTGCTTAGTAAAGGATGTAGCAATGCTGGTTATCTTATGTTGCCAGCAATTATCTACCAAATCTTGAGACGAGGTAAAGAACTACGTATTCTATCATACCATTTTAACCAAGAAAGTAATAGCTTTTATGGTCAAATCTTTTCCAATCTTAAGACGTGAAAATGGATCTACAACTGTCAGTCATGTCATCCTCCTCCTTGAAGGTGACTGCTGCAGGCAATCACTAGGCTGAGCAGTGAGGCTGATTTAGAAGACACAAGACCACCGAGGCCAATGTCTGGCTGCAATAGTCCCCAGTTATACATATGAAATTACCACTTCAGCATTGTCGACAAAGACCTGGGTCATCAGTCTTTTCTTCTTGGACAACTCCTTTAACAATGCTGACCTATTAATCCAGCTCTCCACTTGCTACTCCTCCCCCTCTTCCCTCTTTTCTGTCAATCCCTTCAGTGCATTCCAGTGAATGTAGTTTGCATTTTTAACAATGACGTGCAAGACTGCCCATAATTAGTCTCCCCAACACAAATCCAAATTAATCTCAGGATACAATCCCAAGCATAATCTCTGGTCTCCTTCACAAAATCTTCCTCTTTTTCTAATTTTGTATGTTTCTCCCACAACCACCTCCTAGATTTCTCTCCAGCATCCCCCATACTCTGGAACTCACTACCTCAGTACATCAGATTGTTTTCCATGATTGATTTCTTCATACAAAACCTGAAAATTCATCTCTTCCAGATGACCTGGACTGTATCAACCTCCTAACCTACTGTCTTCATGCCCAATACCTTGTAGATTGTAAGCCCATGGGGCAGGGTTCTCTCTCCCTCTGTACCATTCTGTGGTTGCTAGTGTGTTTATTGTACAGGTTTGTATTATATGTATGTTAACCCTCTTTGCACGTGCAGCATCCTGGTAATAATGGTACTTTAATGTTAATTAATAATGGTACTTTAAAATTACTATTATTATTATTATTAATAATAATAATAATATAATAAATATTCATTAATAATAATTTAAACAGGTCGATAAAATGTGTGTAATTAAAAGGGTTATGTCATAAAACTGTTCTTTTTCTATATTTTTTTTTTTTACTTTTCATAGCACTCTCTCTCACTCTCTCTTGAAGTGCCAGAAATCCAGACTGGACTGGAGAGTGCAGTTGTGCCAGATGACTACAGACAAGCAATGTCCACTACTTTGGGCAGAAGACCAGTGGTACAAAGAAAAATTCCATGCAGTGATAGGTTCTAAAGTGCAAGAGATAGGATGTAACCATGATGACAAAATAGTATCCTGGCTCTACTGGAGCACTAGGCATTACATGGACAGCTCTTTAAACTTGATTTATAGCTCACTGTCTGACTTCCTTGCCTGGTACAGGAAAGATGTATATCTTCGTACCGTGTTAGCCAGTAGATAGAAAAATATTTAGAGTTGAGAGTCCTCAGTGGTTGGCACCTAACACACAGACAGTAGGCTCTCAGTCAAGCTAAAGAGGCTGGTTCTTGATGGGGAAACTACCTCAGGAGGCAGAAGCTCCTTAATTGCTCTGTTATTCCCAAAGCACTTAGAGTTTCATTTGCGTATAAATGAAAATTGAAATTATTCGGGAATGCAGCAACAGATAGATGATATAAAAATGTATTAATGTGTTTACATTTCAAAGACCTGCATGCTCATTTATGTGGTTTAGGGGGGTGGATCTTACAGATTTTGCAATTCTGAGCAGTGTCAATTTATGTGGTAGTAACTATGGAACGCTTCAACAGATCCCAATAATTCTGAGAATGCTTTGTCGTGACATATTGTACTTCCTTATAATGGTAACATTTTGTTGATATGACTTGCGTTTAATTTTCAAATTTTAATCTTTGTGCCCTTAAATCAGAGAGTTATGTCACACAAAATAGTTCATAAATAACATTTACCACATGTCTTGTTTATATCAGCACAATCTTGCAAACATAATTTTTCTTGTTAAGAAGTTAGAAGGGTTAAACGTTAATCAGCGATTTCTCATTTTTCCAACAAAATTTTATAAAACCATCTATATGACTACAAATAGCCAAAAGTTACACTATTCTAAAAACTTCACCTCACAAAGTACTCAAAACCAAATTCAAGAAGTTTATTAACCCTTCAGGTGCTTCACAGGAACTAAAGCAATGTGGAAGAAAAATATGAACATTTAGCTTTTTTTCACAAAAAAATTTACTTTAGCTCCAAATTTATAATTTTCACAAGAGTAACAGGAGGAAATAAACCTTAAATTTGTTGTGAAATTTCTCCTGAGTATGCCGATACCCCATATGTGGGGGAATAATACTATTTGGGCACACGGCAGGTGTCGGAAGGGAAGGAGCACCCTTTGACTTTTTGAACGCAAAAATGGTTGGAATCGAGAGCAGACACCATGACGTGTTTTGGAGAGTGCCTGATGTACCAACACAGTAGAAACCCCCACAGGTGACCCCATTTTGGAAACCAGACCCCTTAAGGAATGTATTTAGATGTGTGGTTAGCATCTTGAACCCGAAGGTGCTTCACAGAAGTTTATAACATAAATCTGTGAAAATAAAAAATATCACATTTTACGGCTATTTTCTCAGCCGTATTCGGCGTGCTTGTAAAATCACAGCATACTGCGATTGCCACCAACACTCAACCGAGACTCACCAATGCAAAAGCCTATGGGTGAGAGAAAAAAATGAACAGCACTTAGACCATGCGAGTGCTGTCCGATTTTTAAGCACCGGTGTCATAGAATCATATCATAGAATCATAGAATGGTAGAGTTGGAAGGGACCTCCTGGGTCATCTGGTCCAACCCCCTGCTCAAAGCAGGATTCACTAAATCATCCCAGACAGATGTCTGTCCAGCCTCTGTTTGAAGACTTCCATTGAAGGAGAACTCACCACCTCTTGTGGCAGCCTGTTCCACTCATTGATCACCTTTAGGCTAAGTTCACTCCCGCAGGAAATACGCACGTTTTTTTTATGCTGATTCCCGCCAGAATAATAGCGTTTTGCAAGCGTAATTAGCTTGCAGAATGCTAGCGTTTTCCTAGCGATCTGTAGCATCGCTTGGAAAACTGATTGACAGGTTGGTCACACGAGTCACACATAGTGTTTGACACGTGTGACCAACTTTTTACTATTGATGCCGCCTATGCCGCATCAATAGTAAAAAGATCTAATGTAAAAATAATAAAAAAAATAATAAATAATGATATTCTCACCTTCCGGCGCCCCCGCAGCCTTCCCGCCTCTCAGTGACGCTCCCGGCAACTCCGGTCCCAGGAGTGCTTTGCGACAAATCACACCGATGACGTACATCTCGCGAGACCGCTATGCCATCTGGGTGATTCTCGCAAAGCACTCCTGGGACCGGAAGTTGCCGGGAGCATCGCTGAAGGCGGGAAGGCTGCGGGGGCCGCGGGAAGGCTGCGGGGGCCGCCGGAAGGTGAGAATATCATTATTTTTTATTTTAATTATTGTTTTACCAGGGATATGGTACCCAGGGCCTGGAGGAGAGTCTCCTCTCCTCCAGACCCTGGGTACCACCGCACATGAACCGCTTACATTCCGCAAAATTAATGAACATGTTGCTATTTTTTCCGCGAAGCGTTTTTTTCGCGGAAAAAAACGCAACATGTGGCCAAAACATGCGGAATCAATTAACATGTATAGGATGCTTAATGCTTGCGTTTTTATCGCGTTTTTACCGCGGAAAACCGCGGAAAAACCGCGAAAAAAACGCAATTATTCCTGATCGTGTGCACTTAGCCTAACTGTGAAAAAGTTTTTTCTAATATCTAATCTGTGTCTCCTCCCATTCAGTTTCATCCCATTGCTTCTAGTCTTTCCTTGTGCAAATGAGAATAAAGATGATCCTTCTACAATGTGACAGTCCTTGAGATATTTGTACACAGCTATTAAGTCTCCTCTCAGTCTTCTTTTTTGCAAGCTAAACATTCCCAAATCCTGTAACCGTTCCTCATAGGACATGGTTTGCAGACCGGTCACCATTCTGGTGGCTCTTCTCTGAACTTGCTCCAGTTTGTTGATGTCTTTTTTAAAATGTGGTGCCCAAAACTGGACACAGTATTCCAGATGAGGTCTGACCAAAGAGGAGTAGAGGGCAATAATGACTTCACGTGATCTAGACTGTATGCTTCTGTTAATAAATCCCAGAATTGTATTTGCCTTTTTTGCTGCTGCATCACACTGTTGACTCATGTTCAGTCTGTGATCTATTAGTATACCCAAGTCTTTTTCACATGTGCTGTTGCTTAGCCCTATTCCTCCCATTCTGTATACGCTTTTTTCATTTTTATTTCCCAGATGTAGTACTTTGCATTTTTCCCTGTTAAAAACCATTCTGTTACTTGCTGCCCACTGCTCAAGTTTATTTATATCTTTTTGAATCCTCTCTCTTCTCTAGTATTAGCTATCCCTCCTAGCTTGGTGTCATCAGCAAATTTAATCAGTTTACCCCTAATTCCTTCATCTAAATCTTTGATAAAGATGTTGAACAATACAGGGTCCAAGACAGAGCCCTGTGGTACCCACTTGATACATTCTTCCAACTGGATGTGCAGCCATTTACTACCACTCTTTGGGTCCTATCACTAAGCCAGTTATGAATCCACCTAACAGTTGCCTTGTCCATTCCATACTTAGTCATTTTTTCAATAAGGATTGTGTGAGATACTTTGTCAAATGCTTTGCTGAAGTCAAGATATAATATATCTACAGCATTTCCCTGATCCACCCAGTCAGTGATTCTGTCATAGAAGGAAATTAAATTGGTCTGACATGACTTATTAGTTACAAACCCATGCTGACTCTGGTTAAGCACTTCATTCTTGTCCAGGTACTTACATACATATTGTTTAATAATTTGTTCAAAGATCTTTCCTGGTATAGATGTCAGACTCACCGGCCTATAGTTCCCTGGGTCCACCTTCTTCCCCTTTTTGAAGATAGGAACAATATTTGCTCTTCTCCAGTCTTCTGGGACTTCTCCTGTTCTCCAAGAATTTTCAAAGATTATGGAGAGTGGTTCAAAAATTTCTTCTGCTATCTCTTTCAGTACTCTGGGGTGTAATTCATCTGGACCTGGAGACTTGAATTCATTTATGTTAGCTAAGTGTTTCCTCATTAATTTTCTGTTTATAGATATCCTGGATTCTTCTATTCCCTTAATAGGACAGTGAAGATCAGTTGATGTTACATTTCCTTACTGAGAGAAAACAGATGCAAAATAGGAATTTAAAAGTTCGGCCTTCTCAACATCCTTTCTTACCATTTCATAATTTTTATTCTGTAAAAATCCTATAGCATCTTTGACTTTTCTTTTACTTTTGACATATCCCCAAAATCCATTTTTATTGCTTTTGACATCTCTTGCAAGCCTTAATTCATTGTCCTTTGAAACGTTGTCAATCCATCTGCCGCATACAATAAAATCACAAAGTGATATAATTTTGTATCCTTTTCCTGTTTTATACAGTTCAACTACCTTTTCCCATAAATCCGTTGACAATTCTTTTGCTTTCCGCATGACTCATAATCCAGAAACTTCAGTGGCAGGTTGAAAGATGCAAGAGTCTGTCTGGAACTCAGAAACTCACTCAGCTTTTATGCACACACACTGATTGCATGCAAACAGGTCACAGGTGAGGATGTTACCTTTAGCAGCCAAAATCACCAGGGTATGTAAACTTTTGATCAGGGTTATTTGGATATTTTGGGGTCATCATTATGATTTAAAAAGAGAAAACACAGTAGTTTGACACATTCTGCCAGGGTATGTAAACATTTGAGAACAACTGTACATATGTGTATATATATATATATATATATATATATATATATATTGTGGTGTAGTGACCCATGCTGCAGCTAGGGGGCACTGTATATGCTCCTCAAGTTATGTATGGAGGCGGGATTTGGATGAAAGACAGTCCCCGGCATGGTTGTAAATGGCAGGTATGTGTAGCAGAGCTCCTCTGCGCTGTAAGCCAGGAATGTTGTTCTGGGACTTGTAGTCCTACAAGAGTTCTGTTTATTGTCTAGGGTGGCTTACAGGGTTAGCTTGTGAGCTGGGTGGGACTGGTCTAACCGCGCATACACTGCCCACTGGTGGTTGTGAGTTTCTTAAGGACCTGTGATGAGGTCATGAACATGTGACCAGACCATGTGCTCCATACCTCACCTGTGGGAGTGGCTACAGGTATGCAAGGGAGTGTTTGGAACATGGTGGGGTAGTCTGTCTGAGACTGTGTTGAGACTGAGTCTGTGTGGAGTGTTGGAAGTCTGTCAGGCTGGACAGAGCTCCCTGATGTCCAGGCTGGAGGTTGCACAGACTGGGAAGCAGTTCTGGAGAGTCTGAGCCAGCAAGAAGAAGACGGTCTTGAAAACCATGAGAGATACGGATCGGGGTCCGTGAGAGATGTGTGTTGGATGCCTCTGAGGTGAAGAGGTGTCTGAGAACCTGCGGCACCAACAGGTAACGGACAGGAGTCCATGTGGATGATGACCGGGGTCATGAAGACTGTGATTTGTATAATGAATGCTGCATACTGGTGAACAATAAACCAAAAGGACTTGTTTTAACCCTGAGCATGCCAGTGTTTGCCTCTAAGACCAGCTAAGCGAGTGATCCCCATCCACAGGCAGTGTGGATCGTCACAATTGGTGGAGAATGCGGGCAACGGTCCAAGGAGCACATGTTGCAGTGCTGGTGATCAGTAGCCAGAGGAGGAATGGACGGTCGTGAAAACCGTGAGTGATATGCTGACCTGGGTCATTGAGAATGGAGTATGCTGATAGGATACCTCTGAGGAGCTGTCCGGGAACCTGCGTGGCCAACAGGTAACGGAAGAGAGTCCGTGTTGTACAGACCGGGGTCAAGAATAGGCTGTATATTCATGTTTGTGGGATGCCTCTGAGAGAAGAGGTGTCCGGGAACCTGTGTGGCTGACACCAACAGTTAACAGAATGGAGTCCATGTGATGACAGGGGTCAGGAAGAGACTTTGTAATCACGTTTGTGGGATGCCTCTCAGGAGAAGAGGTATCCTGGAACCTCTGTGGCCGAGAGTGTAACGGACAGGAGTCTGTGTTGTGCTCTGATCGGGATCAGTGAGAGACTGTTTTTTTTCTCTCTAAGACACATGTGAGGTGTTTGCTGTGGCTCGGCGGGGTCACAAAGTTTTTGTGTTTTGTTTTTTTTTTAACGTGCTGTGGCTCGGCAGGGTCACGAAGGTGACAAGTGGCTGGCTGTGGATCGGCGGCTCCACGAATTCTGCGGTGTGGAGCTATGGAGGGACTTGTGGCAGTGGGAGCTGCAGTGGCAAGTTACAGCAAGAGGTTCTGCAGCAGCAGGAGCTGCAGTGGCAGCAGCGGCTTGTGAGCGGCAGCCGGAGGTGCCGGCGGTTGTGGCTACAGCAGGAGTTGTGGCAGTGCCAGTAGGAGCTGGTGAGGTGCCATAAGGACATCAGAGGTCCAGAGTGGGGGACCTCTTAAAGGATCAGTACCAGCCCAAAGAGACATAAGGGTCTGTGCGAACTTGGGCCTGGGAGAGCCGTGGGGGGAGTCCACGGCGTGTACCCCAGAGAGTGGTGGTGTCCCTAAAAGGGGTGGAGTCCCAAAAGGGGGCGGTGACCCAAAACAGGGATGGTTGCCAAAAAGGGGCGGAGTCCCAAAAGGGGGCGGTAATCCAATCAGGGATGGGTGCCCAAAAGGGGGTGGAGTCCCAGAAGTGGGTAGTATCCCCAATCGGAACAGTTGCCCAAAAGGGGGCGGTAACCCAAATTGGGGTGGTGGCCCAAAAAGGGGCAGAGCTTCCAAAAGGGGCAGCACTGGTTAACTCAGTGGACAAGTCTGAGGAACAGTGGTGTTTGTGTCGGAGTTATTCTGAGTGCGGCATAGACTTTCCATATGACGACAGGCTACAGGTGTGTACCGTAATGTTACACCGTGAAGGAGCCTCTGGACGGCTGGACTCAAAGAGTCAGGTGAATCTGACAGGAACTCCTCTCGTTCTCTGTCTGACCGAGAAAAAGATCAAGGTTTGCAGCATGCATTGGCTTACTGTGGACTATATGGTGAACAGAGTGATGCTTGATATGTCCACAAGTGTCGAGGGTCAAGATGGCGGTATACCACCGAACTTATTGTTTGAGAGGGGCTGGGACTTTGTGTTCTTTGAGGAAGCATGGGAGGTTGATGAAGTGTGGGGTTGCTCAGAGGAGAGACGGAATGACCCTAAGGGAGCCCACCACAGCAGGCGGCTGTAGTGGTTCCTGGTGGTGTGATGTGTTAAAAGGAAGTAACACCTAATGTCGATAGTCCCGAGTTCCAGGTGACCGGAAGAAAGTGTGGGTCAGACCAACTCGGGGACTTTGGGGTAACAAAACGTGTGACTATGAGAACCGAGGTAGCTCCAGAAAAGGGGTCCGACACCTGTCTAAGTGGGGATGTGCTGTTCCAGGATGACAGGGGGAGTGGGAGTGACTACTATGTAGACTGTAACTCAAACGCAAGGGAAAGCGAGTGCAGTAAGGTGGAGCCGAGTAAAAATGGCAGATCTTCCTCTTGCCGCAGGGGACACGGAAAGGCGGGACAGGCTACACCCTCTAAGAAGAGAAATGATGAGGAAGAGGCAGGGTCAAGTACAGATCAGGTTACTGTTCTTGATAAATAGGCCACTTTATCTCTGACAAATCCCAGCATAGAGGTAGGGCTGGAATTAGAACAGACCTGTAGTAAACCCACATCTGCAATACCCGGAAAGGGTGAAATGGCTCAGTATGATGAAGACTCCAGAGTACCAGATGCTGAAGAACTGGAGTTCTCTGAAGTTACCGAGAGTCGTGAGACAGTTGAAGCTGCGGATGCAAGAACAGGCAGAACTCTGAAGTGGCAGAGTGTGAGTGGGCAAGAGAGTCCATCTGAAAAGTTAATTAAAGAAGTGATGGTGAGACATGTGCTGGCTAAAAGAGAGCAGGACCATGAGATAGAGCTGTTTAAAGAAACAGTGAAAGAGACAGTCAAGCGAGAAAGGGTCCTAAGACAAGTGATAGAGCACAGAGTGGAGGAGCTGGAGAAGGAAGTCTCTAAGCTCAGAGATCATCTGTCAGAATGTCAGTCTATGAATAAGGCTCTATTGAAAGATACAGAGGTGCTCAGAGAAGCCCAAGAGAAGCATCAGCAGGAGCTTCTCCGGAGAGAGGATGAGCGTCGCTGCTTGGCAGAGGAGCTAGATAAAGTTCTCCAAAAGCTCAATATAGAGAAGGAGGCTGATGCCCAGCTTCAGAAATCCACGGGAGAAGAAATCCAGCAGGGGAAGTGCCATGCAGGTGGCCACACAAGAAATGTCGATGTCTTGGAAAACTACGCTGACGCTCAGGATGAGAAGGTCCAACAGTATGTTCAAGAAGGGGAGACTTCGCTTTTCAAGTGTACAATAGAGGTACCCGAAGACATGCGAGAAGCATGTGCCATTGAGGATGTGCATGAGGCCTTCAGAAAGGCAATAGAAGTATGTAGTGTGAACTGGGCACCGGAGACTAAGCAGTTGGTCATACTGTCAACTTGGGAAGTCACAGTGAAGCGGGTGGCTGTCCTGAGAGATATACACCTACAATGCCTCCGAACGAAGCAAATGATCGGGTTGAGAAATCATGAAGCCGCTCGACGTCTGGAGCAAGCAAGAAAAGCTCAAAGTCGGCTTGGATTGGTAGAAGACATCATTCAAGTGCCCAGAGTTCTGGTGAGGAAAGTCATCGGAAGACTTGGGAAAGTGATGCAGGAGATGGTGAATAGGTCCGGTGTGATGAGAGTGAGGATTCCGGTTGATGACAAAGCCCAGGTAATGGGTGAAGAGGGGATGGTTTTATTCCTCATTGTCGGATCCATGGAGAGCCTTGGGAATATCCGGATGCTCCTGGAGTATCGCATGTCGTAGCTGAAAGAAGTAGAGCAGCTAAGAATTGAAAGAGAGCAGGTCAACAGAGAGCTGCAGGAAATGGGAAGAAGACGGCCGCCACCTTCAACTCACGGTATAGAGAGGCAAAGAGGTGCGCTTAAGGCTGGAAGTCCTCAAGCTGGAGCTAATAGAGGACATAGGGACAGAGTGAAGGACTGCTCTCTGGGCAATAAAGACCATGGGAGAAATGGCCAGCAGATAGATAACAAGGTGGCCTGATGGAAGAGGTAGACTCAGTGATGCCTCGGTTAGCTTAGGGCTGAGTGACCTAAGCAGGAGACCCTGTAGTGGACGAAATGACAAAGAGTCAGACTAGACAGGACGTATGGGTGCAAGGGAATTGAGACGCCATACTGACCGCTGGGGATGCGGGCGGTCTGACAAGGGGACATCTCTATCAAAGGACGTGACAGAGTCGGATGACGGACGCCTACCAAAGGGGTCAGTAGTAGGTCCCGAATTTGACAGACGATTTGACTGGCAGAGACGACCGAGAAGGATCTCTGGTCGGGTAATAAGTATTCAACCCCACAAGTTTGAATAGAGGGGGGAGGTATGTGGTGTAGTGACCCATGCTGCAGCTAGGGGGCACTGTATATGCTCCTCAAGTTATGGATGGAGGCGGGATTTGGATGAAAAGACAGTCCCTAGCATGGTTGTAAATGGCAGGTATGTGTAGCAGAGCTCCTCTGCGCTGTAAGCCAGGAATGTTGTTCTGGGACTTGTAGTCCTACAAGAGTTCTGTTTCTTGTCTAGGGTGGCTTACAGGGTTAGCTTGTGACCTGGGTGGGACTGGCTAACCACACATACACCGCCCACTGGTGGTTGTGAGTTTGTTAAGGACCTGTGATGAGGTCATGAACATGTGACCAGACCATGTGCTCCATACCTCACCTGTGGGAGTGGCTACAAGTATGTAAGGGAGTGTTTGGCACATGGTGGGGTAGTCTGTCTGAGACTGTGTTGAGACTGAGTCTTGTGGAGTGTTGGGAGTCTGTCAGGCTTGACAGAGCTCCCTGACGTCCAGGCTGGACGTTGCACAGACTGGGAAGCAGTCCTGGAGAGTCTGAGCCAGCAAGAAAAAGACTGTCTTGAAAACCGTGAGAGATACGGATCGGGGTCCGTGAGAGATGTATGTTGGAGGTGAAGAGGTGTCTGAGAACTTGCGGCACCAACAGGTAACGGACAGGGGTCCATGTGGATGATGACCGGGGTCATGAAGACTGTGATTTGTATAATGAATGCTGCATACTGGTGAACAATAAACCAAAAGGACTGTTGTTTTACCCCTGAGCATGCCAGTGTTTGCCTCTAAGACCAGCTAAGCGAGTGATCCCCGTCCACAGGCAGTGTGGATCGTCACAATATATACGTATACACTGTGTTCCAAATTATTATGCAAAAATTGTTTAGGAGTGATAAGGTAAGAATTTTTTTGTTTGTCAGTTAAACTCATTGATGGTGATGTGTATCAGGGCTCTTTATATCACTGTAAGCAATTGCAGACACCTGTGCTAATTAGTTTGGCAGGTGTGTCCAATGAAAGGCAAGACTACTTCAGAAGGCTGTCCCACATTATTAAGCAGCCTACATTTTCTGCCAAAATGGGAAAGAAAAAGGATGTGTCGGCTTCTGAGAAGCAACAAATTGTGGAGTGTTTAGGTCAAGGCATGACTACAATCAACATTGCCAAGACACTTCATCGTGATCATCGCACAATCAAGAAGTATGTAGCTGATTCACAGTACACACGTGTGCGTGCTGATAAGGGAAAATTGAGGACTCTTTCCTACAGTCAATTACGTCAGGTTTAAAGAGCAGCGGCAAAAAAGCCTTGTCATAGCAGCAGACAAGTTTTTGAAGTTGCTGGTGCCTCCAACGTCCCCCGAACAACAAGATGCAGGGTCCTTCAGAGGTTTGCAGCTGTGCGTAAGCCATCCTGTCGACCTCCTCTATCCACTGCACATAAGCAGAAACGGCTCCAGTGGGCCAAACAATACATGAAAACTGACTTCAAAACTGTTTTGTTTATCGATGAGTGCCGTGCAACGCTCGATGGTCCAGATGGATGGAGTGGAGGATGGCTGGTTGATGGACACCCCATGCAAACACGGCTACGGCACCAACAAGGAGGTGGTGGAGTAATGTTTTGGGCTGGTATCATGGGGAGAGAGATTGTCGGCCCCTTTAGGATCCCTGAAGGGGTAAAGATGAACTCCATAGTGTATGTTGAATTTCTCAAACAGCACTTCCTGCCATGGTTCAAGAAGAAGAACCGTGCATTCCGCAGCAATATCATTTTCATGCATGATAATGCACCGTCTCATGCTGCACATAACACATCTGCATCTCTGGCTGCTATGGGCATAAAAGGGGACAAACTTATGGTGTGGCCCCCGTGCTCCCCTGACCTCAACCTCATTGAGAACCTCTGGAGCATCATCAAAAGGAATGTCTATGATGGCGGGAGGCAGTTCACATCTAAGCAACAGCTGTGGGAGGGTATTCTGTCCTCATGCAAAACAATTGAAGCAGAAACCATCCAAAACCTGACAAATTCAATGGACGAGAGAGTTCAGAAGCTCTTTTCGAACAAGGGGTCCTATGTGCAAATGTAACATCACCTAGAATAAAGTTTTGAGTTGAAAACTGTTTGATTTCAGTTTGTAAGAACCTGCTAATGCTTATAATTTCAAAAATGACCATTTTTTTGTTCTTTATTAAAATGAAAAGGTTGAAAACTCTGCTGTGCATAATAATTTGGAACATGCATTTTGAGTGCAGTTTGAGTGTTTTATTTTTTTAAAAATATACTGTTATAGGCAGTTTGTACAAAAACCTTTCAATTGTACTCTAATAGTTATTTGACTGGAAAATTACAATGACTGAAATTCATATAGGTAATTTGGGAAAATCTGAGAAAATATTATTTGCATAATAATTTGGAACACAGTGTATATGTATATATAATGTGTGTGTGTTTTGATGAATATTTCCTTTAAAAACGATGTGTAAATAACAAAATAAGGCTGGGGTCACACTTGTGAGTGCAATGCGAGAAACTCGCGCATCGGCACTTGGACTAGAGCGTTCAGCTGCATAGAAATACATGCAGCCACACACTCCGGTCCGAGTGCCAGCGGGTATTGATGCAAGAGACTCGCGCGAGTCTCTCGCATTGCACTCGCAAGCGTGACCCCGGCCTATGGCTGGTTTCACATTAGCGTTTTTTAGCGCTCCGCTTCGGGCGCACCCTATCGCATGCACCATGCACCCCTATGTTTAACATCGATCGTCTGCGTTATCGTGCGCATGCGCTTTTTCCAGGTGTGCGCCTAGATGCGCTAGATGCAACATGTTGAATTTTTTGTTCCGCCCAACCTCGTTAAAAAAACGCATGTGATCGCGTGCGCACGGAATGCGCCCAAAAAACACATTACAGTCTATGGGATCGCAGGCGTGTGCATAGACATGCACACGCCAGCATTTTCGTACGCATGCGCTGTAAAATATTAAACATGTCTAAACACTGGTTTAAACCACCCCCTACACAAAGAAACATTGTTTGGGGGGTAGTGTAGATAAAAGAAGGTGTTGGCACTGGCAGACCACTACTCTACAGACAGCCTGGAAGAGACAATAGCATCCAGAGATGTGGAGAGAAGCAACAACTTCAAGAATGTGAGTATTCTAAACCTAATGTCTGTCTGTCCTTTTTTAAATTTATTATGTACTAATGTATTTTTTATTTTTATTGCAGCATGTCTTTTGGGGAGGAATATAGACCGGTCCGTGGTGAACTGGCCCAAGCAGAGCGTGAAGAGAGTATCTTCCTGCCCTACATTTTGGGTAAGTATTCGCTGTCGCATGTACACATGTACCAAATTAATTTTTGTTCTTTTTCAGACCTCACCGGCCACGGTTACGGAGGACGAACAGCAGGAGCAGCCAAGCCAAGTGCCGGCGGGGAGACCGCCTGTAAGTATAGACTGACTGTGAATGTCCTTTTTTTTTTTCTTCCCCCTGCCTTTTTTTCTGTCCTGTTTTTTTATCTTCAATCTTGCTTCTTTTCTTATCTTTTTCTATCCTTTTCATTTCAAAAATCTTTCCAAGACTATAATGTTGCTTTTTTTTTTCTAGGCTCCACAACGGGACGAAGAAATGGCCTGGACAATGACGCCCTAATCCTGTTGTGGGACAGCTGTGATCCGCAGCACGCAGACCTTGTGACCTTGTGGTGACCCAGCAGCTCTAGAATGAGGTGGCCGCAGCGCTGATGGATGACTGGGAAATCGCCTCTCCCCGGGTACGCAGGATTTTCGTAAGTATTTCAATGTTGTGTGATGCGGCAGTGACCTTGGCATGGATCACACAAGTGTGTGTGATGATAGTGATTTTCTAGCATCACTCACATTTGTGTTATCCTGGCCAACAGTGCATTGTCAAATTTGTATTGCTGTGTGATGCCCCAGTGACCTTGGCACGGATCACACAAGTGTGTGTGATGCTAGTGATTTTCTAGCATCACACACATTTGTGTTATCCTGGCCAACAGTGCATTGTCAAATTTGTATTGCTGTGTGATGCCGCAGTGACCTTGGCACGGATCACACAAGTGTGTGTGATGCTAGTGATTTTCTAGCATCACACACATTTGTGTTATCCTGGCCAACAGTGCATTGTCAAATTTGTATTGCTGTGCGATGCTGCAGTGACCTTGGCACGGATCACACAAGTGTGTATGATGCTAGGAACAGGAGTTTCTAGCATCACACACATTTGTTTTATCCTGGCCAACAGTGCATTGTCTAATTTTTTTTATTTCTTTTTCCCACAGTGAACAAAGTCAAAACCCATTGGAGCTCGATGAAGGACCACTTCAACAGGGATGTTCATCAGGAGGGCCAGGGTCGCAGTGGTGCTGCTGCAAGTACCAGAACAAAATACCGATACCATCGGGCGTTGGCGTTCTTAAGACTGGTTCTTGCCACCAGAGCCTAAGTATTTTGTTGTATTGTATTGTTTTTACTCTGTGCTTTTCTATTCCAGAGGAGTTGGTGCTTTAACTATTGTAAATGCATGATAGTAATGTTTTTCTTTTCTTTTCACAGAACCTGGAGCAGCACCCTGCAACCTGTCCCAGGTGCGGTCATTCATCGAACGACCTCAAACCCGTCCCAGCCATCCGACAGCCAGGAAACAGCTTGCCGGTCGGCAACACAGACAGCTGGAGACCAGGATGCTGGTATGTCAGATGTTCCCCTGTCCCAGGTCTCTGCCACTGGTTTTGCGGGCACTTCCCGCCAGAGGCAGAAGGCCTCGGACAGGAATGTCATGCCCAAGTTCATTCACTTGAGCTCGGTCTTTCAGAATGGCCTCAAGGCGCTGTCAAACAGAGTGGAAAGCAGTTTTACCCTCATGGAACAACTCTTCCAGTCTGTCGACAGTCGCCTTGACCGTCTGGAAGCCAACCTCAACAGACCAGCGCACCATTTTTTTCACAAAATTGAACGGGCCATGGCGGGACACCTTAGTCCAGATCTCCAACTGTGATGCAGGCCTGCAACACTGCTTTCTTGCAGGCTATGCAGCAGAGTCAGTACGTGCAGCAGTCAGTGGTGTCATTTCCAACTGTGCCACCACTGACTCGCTTCACCTCACTACCGACTTCTGCAGCATACCACTGCACGGCCACCTGCATTCCAAGCCAAGCCAGACAGCTGTACACCACCCCAAGGCCGAGTGCTGCTGGACACTCCACTGCCACCACCATGGCAAGCGTTGCTCCTGTCTGGACCACCACCGCCACCACCATGCCTGCTTGGACCGCCGCCACCACACCTCCTGCTTGGAGCTCCGCCGTCACCACCACTCCTCCTGCTTGGAGCACCGCCGCCACTCCTCCTGCTCAGAGCACCGCAACCAATCCTCCTGAATGGAGCACCACCACTGCCACCGCTCCTCCTGCATGGAGCACCACCACTGCTCCTACTGCATGGAGCACCAACACCGCTACTCCTGCATGAAGCACCACCACCGCCACCGCTACTCCTGCAAGGACCAACACTGCCACCACCACCACCGAGCATCAGCAGCAGAGGGGTGACCCCCATTCCATTTTTGTGGAAACACAGTCAAGGTCCACCAGCTCCAGGCGGTCAAGCAATCCAAGGCAGTCACACAGTGCCAGAAGGTCCAGGCAGTACACACCAGGACACAGGAAACCCAAAAAATCAAAAACTTTGTCTGTCCCTCCCCCCCTCTCCTCACACTGTGTCTCACCCTGCCTCCAGTTCCATCCCTGAGCTCCCTTCCCCCACTACTTTTGTCGCCCCTTCCCCTAGAACCTCTTCCTCCCCTGTAAGCCGTTCCTCGTCTCTCCACACCCCCAACTTGCCACCATGTTCCCCAAACGTCGTTCCCAATAAAACCTGTTATTTTTTTTTTTTTTAAATAAATGTCAAATTCTGGTTTCCCCTAATACTGTTTGATTAATGTGTCTTTCGCCGCCTACACACACTGCGCCGTACACTTTGTGTTTTTGCTAGCACATAGCTCCATTACTGACACGTTTCTTGTGTCAGTCCTGGAGATATGTGTAGTCAAAAACACAAATATATGACTTGTATTTTCACCACCAGTCTCTTCAGTATGCTAATATTGCACAGACTGAATAGAGGATGGTGTTGAGTGCAAAGCATATCTATTGTTACCTTGCCATGTATCATAAAGAGTGAATTGAGGATGGTGTGTTTTTACCATCATAATTTCACTCTTTGTGACATAAGGCCAGGGGATTTTAGATATACCTTGTAATTAACCACATCCTCTATTCAGTGTGTGGTGAATAAACTGAAGAGATGATGGAGAAAATACATCTCATATCTACAATACCCTGGCCTTGTATCATAACTATTTATCACACCTGGGCAGGTGAATACACATATGAGTTAAGCTGCAGGGTCGCTTCAGTCTGCATTATCTATTGCACGCAGACTGGAGCGATCATGGAGTTTAACTCATATGTGGATTCACCTGCCCAGGTGTGATAAACTTCACCATTACACCAGGCCTGGGGATTGTAGAAGTTGTATAAACTTTATCATCTCTCCAGTCTGCGTTCATACTCAAGCCACAGTGGAGATCCTACAAATAATATTTATACTCACATGGTCAGGTATCATAAAGAGTGAAGGATACTATTGCATCCCAAACTCACTATTTGTAATATCAGACCAGGTGATACAAATATTAGTTGTATTATCTCCACCATTGCTGCAAATTGAACACAAACTGGAGAGATGATAAAGGTCATACAACTTGTGTGTGTGTAGTCACCTGGTTCCTTGACTTTGACAGGCCAACCACCATCACCAGGTCCCAGCTGCAGCAGCAGCATCGGGACCCTGGCAAGACCTTCACCACCAGCATGCAGCAGCAGCACCCGGACCTTGACAGGCCAGCCACCATCACCGGGCCGCAGGGAGACACCACACCGAGGCTCCCCAGACACCAGCGCAGATCCCAACTATGGAAAAAAAAAACGCGGACTATCGCACTCCCTCCCCCCTCACCTCCCAATGTGTCTGTGATGTCAGGTTTGTCTCTCCCTTCAAGTGTGTCTCTCCGTCCTATGCCTACCATAACATCCCTGACCTCCATGACCGCGCTAGTTTAATCGCCCCTTCTCCTGCAACCCCTGCGTCATCTTTATCCAACCAGGCGTCACAGCTCAACACCCCCCAGTTCCGTCACTCTACCCCAAGCCGCCGCAGTTTATTTTTTGTGTAAATAAATTTATTTTTTGCCCCCAATACTGTTTGGTTCTTCGTGTATTTCGCCACCGGCAACACACACCGTGCGCCGACTACACACACAGCGCCGTACACTTTTGACACCTCATAGCTCCAGGAGTGAGACAAATAGAACACTGCAGCTTTGCTTCTTGTGTTTGGTATGGAGCTATGAGTTGTCAAAAACTAATATTACTTGTATTTTCTCCAAAATCTCTTCAGTCTGCTTAATCTATGTGACGCAGACTGAAGAGACAATGGAGGTAATACAAGGCATATGTATCTATACTCACCTGACCAGCTGCCAGAAAGAGTGAATTCAGGATGCACAAAATCCAGCATCCAGAAGGGAAGCCCCCCCATGACTGCGATGGGTGGGAGGTTTTTGACGGACACGGGCTCTGTTCAATTGATTGATGGAAGGGGGGAGTGTTTGGGGAGGAGTTGGTGGGGGGGGGGGGCTGTGGTAAAACAACCATTCCATCTTTGGTACAGGAGCTGACAGTACCCACCTCAACAGCGCAGAAGATGGAGTCTGTGGATACCCTCATGTCCCGGCTCCAGGATGCAGCCCAGTCCAGGATGGGAGGATGGCTTGAATCCCAGCTGTCCTCTTCTCCTCCAGGCAGCAGGCGACTCAGCGACGAGCCAGAGGGGCAGGAGGTCCAGGCCCCCAGAGAGACTTTCGCCGGAGGTAGCTGCGCGCAGCAGGCGCAGGCTCCGGAGCCCCTCCAGGGACCCTGTGGTCCGGGCGCCGGCCAGCGGAGTCTCCATCCCAGCGCCCTTTCCAGCAGGAATCTGCCAAGCCGGCCTGCAGGCGCTTGACGGCGGGGAGCGAGCGCCGCGCCGGATGTGCAGACCGGGCAGGAAGCGAGGCCTGCACGTACGACTGCACGGGACCGTGTGGCGCCCGGTGGGCGCAGAGAGCCGAGAGCAGGCCGTGGTCAGCCTGCAGCGATGCAACAGAGGCCCAGCAGCACGGAGACAGTGGCGGTGGGAGACCCGGGAGCGGGTTGAGGGGATCAAGAGCGTTGCAGACGTCGGGGGGCCCCCGGGGAGGTTCAGGCTGGGGGGCCCGTGAGAAGAAACGCTAGACGGCGTGGTACAGCGGGCGGGCGGGGGCAGGCTGAGGAACCCCCGCTCGGCTCATCCTGTGATCGGCGGGCAAGGGGATCGGCGGGCAGCATTGGACGGCTGTCAGGCGGCCCACTTGGGCAAGATACGGACCGGGCAGGACGGCTCGGGTCTCGGGATCAGACCAGGTCCCGCTCCAGGCGTCGGTCAGCTGTGCGGCAGGAGTCGCGCGCTCAGGTCCCCCCTGGTGATGAGGAGGCCAGGGGCGCGGGCCGGGAGCAGCAGAGCGGGGCAGACGCATCGTACTCTGGCAGTGACTATCAAGATGAAGAAGGACGACAGGAATCCAGACGCACGGCTGGCGGGGACACAGCACTTTGGCAGCTTCATGAGTATGGCTCCATATTTTGTGTGTGCCTGCAGGGGCAGCATTGCAGGGGGTTGAGGATAGTCAGGCAGATGCATATGAGGATAGGGGGTTTAGAGGGCCTAGTGGGGCGGAGGTACCGGGTTAGAGGGTGGAGCAGCGCAGGGGGCTGTTGTTATGTTTAGGTAGCTGAGGAGAAAAAGAAAAAGCGGTAATACACCAGAGAGGCTGGAACCTATTGGATTGCAGTAACCTGAACTAACCACACAACTAGAGGTAGCCGTGGAGCGTTCCTACGTTGATCCTAGACGCCTCGTCACAGCCTGAGAGATAACTACACCTAAAGGCAGAAAGATGAAATCTATCTGCCCGGAGCAGATCCCCAAAGAAAATAGGAAGCCCCCAAACATGTAATGGCGGTTAGACAAGAAGAAAACACGGACAAAGACAGAAAATAGAATGAGCAAACATTGAGGCCCAATCTGTTTAGACAGAAAAGTACAGGAAAGAATTATGACTGCAATCCAACAAAAACCCTAAAAAATACCAGCACTTCTGATTGCCAAAAAACCTGAGATCACACGATCTCTACCACCTAAATCAGATCTCTGGTGTAACAAAACAAAGCCACAGCCACTGAAAAAAACAGGAAAAAGCAAATGAACAAATAACAGTAGCTACAGATAAATTGAGAGGAACACAGGCCCCAGGAGGGGACCCGGCTGACCTCCACAAAAGTGCAGAAAACTATGCAAAAAGCAAGCACAAAAAGAAAAGCAGAAAATATCTTATCTGAAGGCAGCAGGTGCAAGCAAGACTCCAGCAAACTTCAAAATGAACCAGGAACCAGAATTGAGACAAGAACAATTGATCACCAGCGACCATCATGGGAGGGAACCTCCCTTATATCAGTCCAGTCAGTGATCCCAGATTGCCATTCCTCGCTGGACGGTTCAGTACTGTCTGTAACCACCAGAGGGAGCCTCTGCTCAGAAACCATCTCTAGCACATTCACAACAGGCTGTTACGTCGCCAGTTGGGGCATGGCTACCGGGCTAGGTTTTTGGGACCCAGACAGGGGGTGATGTGTTGAGGCCCATCAGGGATGACGTGGGGGCATCTTCAGGCATTTCGGTCTCAGTACAGACAGAAAAAGATAAAGAGGACACGATGATTAAATTGGACGATAGGGTCAAAAGGGGAGGTTTACGTCTGCTTGAAGGGCCGTTGGGGGCCCATTTGAACAAAGAAGTGAAAGAAAAGATTTGGTGGGATGAATATGTGAAGATATTCTCCCTCCTGCCTTTGAAAAAATTTAATTTGGACAGGGGGAAGAAAGATGACAGCAAAAAAGAGGAGGAGGAGAAGCGGAGGTGGAGGCTGATTCTGCAGACGTTCATGAATTGGTTACAGGCATTTGCTATATTGGCGAGCATCATAGGGGAAAAGTCTCCTGAAAATTGTTTGGGCTTGTTTTGCTACTTTGACGCTATAGGGGAGGCACACCGCACCTATGGGGGGCAAGCATGGCTCAGGTACGACGAGTAGTTTAGACAAAGGAAGGCCGTACGACCTGAGATCAAATGGGATCAGAAGGACATCGGGCTGTGGCTGAAGGTCCTGGCCCCGGGTAGTGGCAGTCAACAGGGGGGACATGGCAGCAGCAGTCAGGGGACCCAGGGAGGAAAAGAAAAGTTAGGAATGTGTTGGCAGTTTAATGACGGCCAGTGCAAGTATGGGAGCAACTGTAAATTTAAGCACGTGTGTTCCCACTGCAGCGGGAGCTCACATGGTGCTTCCAAATGTTTTAAGAAGGGGGAAGGAAAGCCCGCAGTGGGTGCCAATCAAGGGGGAGAGTCCAGTGAGACTTCCAGAGATGGCCCCCTTTCTAATTAGGTATCCAAATCGGGCTGAAGCTGCAGTTATTAAAGATGGTTTTTGCTGAAGGTTTTCGCATTCCTCCTCCCGGTCATGTTGTTCCTTTCTCTGTTAAAAATCTGCGGTCGGCGATGTTATATTCTGAGGTTGTTGATGTTAAATTGAAGAAGGAGGTGGAACTTGTGTTCCCGTTGAGAGAGTGATTGTTTCTCCTTTGGGGGTAGTGCCAAAAAAGGAGCCGAACAAATTTCACTTGATCCAACATTTATCGTATCCTAAAGGATTGTCGGTTAATGATGGTATTGCCCAGGAGTTTTGTTTGGTGGAATATACATCGCTACATCGTTTGACACGGCGGTAAATTGGATGCGCAGTTATGGTTCAGGGCTTTGTTGGCTAAAACTGATATTGAATCGGCGTTTCGTTTACTTCCGGTTCATACTGATAGTATTCCGTTGTTGGGGTGTTTTTGGAAGGGGGGCTTCTATTTGGATCGGTGTTTGCCGATGGGTTGCGCTCTTTCTTGTTCATTGTTCGAGACTTTTAGTACTTTTTTGGAGTGGGCCGTGAGGGACCTTGCAGGCGTGCAGTCTATCATTCATTATTTGGATGATTTTCTTTTCATTGGGCCTGCGGATTCGTTTTTGTGTAGGAATGCGTTGGCGGCGATGTTTTGGGTCGCAGAGCGTTTTGGTGTGCCGTTGGCGGCGGAGAAGACTGAAGGCCCCGCGACCGTTATTAGTTTCTTGGGCATTGTTATTGATTCAGAAAGGTTGGAGTGTCGTCTACCAGAGGACAAGCTCACATTATTAAGGCAGGAGGTTGATAGGGTTGAGAGGCTATGAAAAGTGATGTTGAAGGAGTTGCAATCGTTGTTGGGGAGGTTGAATTTCGCGTGCCGGATCATGCCCATGGGTCGCATATTTTGTCGACAGTTGTCTGGGGCAACGGCAGGTGTTAAGGCCAGTCACCACTTTATTCGTTTAAACAAGGAGCATAGGGAGGACTTGATTGTTTGGTGGCGTTTTTTGAGGAATTATAATGGTCGGTCGTTGATTCAGAGGGAGACTTTGAGCAACTTCGATTATGAGATTTATACGGACGAGGCAGGTGGCTGTGGTTACGGTGCATATTATAAAGGGAGGTGGAGTGTTGGCAAGTGGCCAGAGGTTTGGAAGTCGTTGGGCCTTACAAAGAATCTGGCGCTGTTGGAATTGTTTCCGATTGGCGTTGCCGTTTCGGTATGGGTAACAATGTTCGAGAATCGGAGGGTGCATTTTCATTGTGACAATGCGAGCGTGGTCTCAATAATTAATAGCTTGTCAGCTTCCTCCCCTCCTGTGACCAGAATGGCTTTGGTTTTGAGGTGTCTGGAGTTGAATGCGTGGATTTCGGCAGTGCACGTACCGGGTGTTAGTAACCCTATAGCTGATGCTTTGTCTCATTTTCAGTGGGAACGTTTTCGAAAGTTGGCTCCAGGAGTGGACGTTTTGGGTGTGGAATGCCCTTCGTGTCTGTGGGAGGTGATTACGGGAGAGCTGGACGGCTGATTCAGGAGTCGGTTGCGAGCCAGACCTGGTCATCGTACGAATACTCGTGGTGGGTATAGCAGAGTTGGGTGTCGAATTGGGGTGAGGTCGAGACTGAGAACAATACAGCCAACGTCTTATCCTCCTTAGTCAGAAGGGAGGCTGACATGGGTTGGTCGTTTTCTAAGTTGAACAAATTTATTGCGGGTTTGGCATTCTGTTTCAAGTTGCAAGGAGCCGAGGACGTTCCCAAAAGATTTTTAGTTAGACAGGCATTGCGGTGTTTCCATAGGGGTAACAGGGTGTTAGTTAAGCGTAGGCCTATTTCATTTAGTACATTGGAGAGCTTAGGTACTGTGTTGGAGGGTATATGTTGTTCCGTTTTTGAGCTGGCTTTGTTTAGGTTAGCTTTCTCTTTGTCCTTTTTCGAAGCTATGCGATTAGGCGAAGTAGTTTCTTGTAGCAGGAACTGGGCTGAGGGTTTAGTGGCGGAGGATATGGATTTTTGGGCAGGGGAATTTTTTTTTGGATAAGACGTTCAAAGACGGATCAGATGGGAAGAGGCAGGCGGGTGGTGTTGGGGCTAGTTGAGTATGTGTCCGCAAAGTTGCCTTGAATCATATTGGAAAATGTGGTCGGGAAGGGTCGGCCCCTTATTGTGTCATGCGGACAGGACATTTTTGTCGCGGTATCAGTTTCTCGCTGTCTTGAAGAAGGGATTGTTGAAGTTAGGTCTTTCACCGGTTAGTTATGGGTCGCATTCTTTCAGGATTGGGGCTGCCTCAGAGGCAGACAGTCTTGGTTTGGGGGCGGAGGCGATCAGGAGAATTGGCAGGTGGAGGTCAGATAGTTTACTCTATGTCCGTCATTAATTTAGCTGGTGGAATGTTGGGAATTTTGTTCGCAAATTGTTTGTTGTATATATTTTTCAGGTGCTGTCCCATTATTAGCATGGATATTTGGACATTCGTACGTGCATTGGGGGGCGCTGCAAGCTGACGTCAGGCCTGACGGTAGGCAATTGGGTTTTAGGCGGGAGCAGGTACTAATCCGCTGGTTAGGATTTTGAGGTATGGTTTGGAGTAGGGTACTTCCAGAGTTTTCCAGAGCCACCAGCCTGGATAGACCACTGGACATTCTGGTTATGCATGCGGGCGGGAACGCTTTAGGTGTTCGGCCCGCTAGGGAATCTATTAGGGACATTGGTTTCGACTTCCTGAGGTTGTGGATCTCTTTTCCTAATGTGGTGACCGTGTGGTCTGATATCGTTCCCAGGCAAAAGTGGAGGCAGGCTAGGTCGTTAAAAGGGATCAATAGGGCCAGGGTAAAATTAAAAAAGGCAGTGGCAGGCTTCGTTGTCAGGAATGGAGGTTTCGGTGTCAGGCATTTTGAGTTGGAATCAGGTGTCGGTAATTTCTGGTTGGAGTTCTGTTATGATTTGGTAGCTGAGGAGAGCAAGCAAAAACGGCAATACACCAGAGAGGTTGGAATCTACTGGATTGCAGTACCCTGACTAACCACCACAACTAAAGGCAGCCGTGGAGCGTACCTACGTTGGTCCTAGACGCCTCGTCACAGCCTGAGAGGTTAACTACACCTAAAGATAGAAAGAGGAAAAGCTATCTGCCCCGGAGCAGATCCCCAAAGAACATAGGAAGCCCCCCAAACATGTAATGGCGGTTAGACAAGAGGAAATACAGACACAGACAGAAAATAGTATGAGCAAACGTTGAGGCCCAATCTTCCTAGACAGAAAAGGATAGGAAGGACACTTACTGCAATCCCAAAAAACCCTAAAAAGTACCAACTCTACTAATTGCAAAAACACCTGAGATCACACGACCTCTACCACCTAAATTAGTTCTCTGGTGTAACAAAACTAAGCCACAGCCACTGAAAAAAAAAACTGGAAAAGGCAAATGAACAAACAACAGTGGCTCAGACAAACTGAGAGGAGCACAAGCTCCGGAGGGGACCTGGCTGACCTCCACAAAAGTGCAGGAAACAATGCAAAAAGCAAGCACAAAAATAAAAACAGAAAATGTCTTATCTGAGAGCAGGAGAAGAGGCAAGATTCAGCAAGCTTCCAAGTGAACCAGGAACCACAGTTGAGACAAGAACAATTGATCACCGGCAACCCTGATGGGAGGGAACCTCCCTTATATAGGACCAGTCTGTAACTCCTGATTGCCAATCTTCACTAAATGGTTCAGCACTGTCTGCAACCACCAGAGGGAGCTTCTGCTCAGAACTCATTTCTAACACATTCACAACAGTACCCCCCCCCCTTGAGGAGGGGTCACCGAACCCTCATTTGGGCAACCAGGTCGGTCAGGATGAGCTCTGTGATACGCACGGATCAGTCTCCTAGCATGGATGTCCGAAGCACACACCCAAGAATTGTCCTCCTGACCATAACCTCTCCACTTAACCAAATACTGGAGTTTCCGTCTAGAAAAACGAGAATCCAATATTTTCTCAACCACATACTCCAGATTGCCCTCAACCAAAACAGGGTCAGGAGGCGCAGCCATAGGAACCACTGGCTCGACAAACCTCTTCAATAAGGACTTGTGGAACACGTTATGGATCTTAAATGTCCCTGGAAGAAGTAAACGAAAGGAAACAGGATTAAGAATCTCCATGATCTTATAAGGTCCAATGAATCTAGGCTTAAACTTAGGAGATGCAACTCTCATAGGGATATTTCTTGAGGACAACCAGACCAAGTCCCCCACTTCAAACCGAGGACCATCAGTCCTATGCCGGTTGGCAAACCGCTGGACCCTCTCCTGAGAGAGGGACAACCTCTCCACTACCTGGTCCCAAATCTGCTGCATACGCTCCACAACAGAGTCAACACCTAGACAGACAGAAGCATCCGTCTGTCCCGAAGAAAATCGAGGGTGAAACCCAAAATTGCAGAAAATTGGAGACATCAAAGTAGCAGAGCTAGCCCTATTATTAAGAGCAAACTCAGCCAAAGGCAAAAAAGAGACCCAGTCATCTTGATCAGCAGACACAAAGCATCTCAGATAAGTCTCCAATGTCTGGTTTGTTCTCTGTTTGTCCATTGGTCTGAGGATGAAAAGCCGAGGAGAAAGACAATTGAACACCAAGTTTAGAACAAAAAGTCCTCCAAAATCTGGACACAAACAGGACTCCTCTGTCAGACACAATGTTCTCAGGAATGCCGTGTAACCGAACCACGTGCTGAAGGAACAAAGGCACCAATTCGGAGGAGGAAGGCAACTTAGGTAATGGCACAAGATGTATCATTTTGGAAAACCTATCACAAATCACCCAGATAACGGTCATTCTCTGAGAAACAGGGAGGTTGGAAATGAAATCCATAGAGATATGGGTCCATGGTCTCTTGGGCACAGGCAATGGCATCAACAAACCACTAGAGCGAGAGCAAGGCTTGGAGCGAGAGCAAGTCCCGCAGGACTGCACAAATTACCTGACGTCACGAGACAAGGTAGGCCACCAAAAGGACCGACTAACCAAGTCTCTGGTACCAAAAATTCCGGGATGACCGGCCAACGCGGAACAATGAATCTCAGACATCACACTCTTTTTCCACCGGTCTGGGACAAACAATTTCCCAATAGGGCAGCGCTCGGGTTTATCCTCCTGACACCCTTCCAGAGCCAGTCTCAAATTGGGCGAGATGGCGGAAAGAACTACACCCTCTTTCAAAATAACAGCAGGATCAGATAACTCAGGAGAGTCAGCAAGGAAACTCCTCGAGAGGGCATCCGCCTTAACATTCTTAGTGCCAGGAAGAAAGGAAACCACAAAATTAAAACGTGTGAAAAACAAGGCCCACCTGGCCTGTCTAGGACTAAGTCGCTTGGCTGACTCCAGATAAACCAGATTCTTATGGTCCGTGAGGACCACCACCTGATGTGTGGCTCCCTCCAGCCAATGTCTCCATTCTTCAAAAGCCCACTTCATGGCCAATAACTCCCGATTACCCACGTCATAATTACGTTCAGTTGGAGAAAATTTTCGAGAAAAAAGGCACAAGGGTTACTTTTAGAGGTCTACGGATCTCTTTGGGACAAAACGGCACCTGCCCCAATTTCAGAGGCATCAACCTCCACCTGAAATGGCAGAGAAACATCAGGCTGCCGTAGAACAGGAGCAGAAGTGAATCTCTGCTTAAGTTCCTGAAACGCAGAGACTGCCTCAGGAGGCCAATTCACCACATCAGAACCCTTTTTGGTCAAATCAGTCAATGGTTTAACAATAACAGAGAAATTACCAATAAATTTACGATAAAAATTGGCAAAACCCAAGAATCTCTGAAGAGTCTTTAATGAAGTAGGCTGGACCCAATCACAGATGGCCTGAACCTTGACCGGGTCCATTTCAGTAACAGACGGAGACAAAATGAATCACAGAAATGAGATCCTCTGTACGCCAAAAAAGACACTTTGATCCCTTCACATACAGAGCATTCTCTCTCAAAATCTGGAACACAGTCCGAACATGTTTCACATGAGAGTCCCAGTCATTGGAAAAAATCAAGATATCATCCAAATAAACAATCAGAAATTTATCCACAAAATCCCTGAAAATGTCATTCATGAAGGACTGGAAGACGTGAGGAGCATTAGTGAGCCCAAAGGGCATCACAAGGTACTCAAAATGCCCCTCTGGGGTATTAAACGCCGTCTTCCATTCATCCCCGTGCTTAATGCGAATAAGGTTATACGCCCCCTGAGGTCAAGCTTGGTAAACCAAGTAGCACTTTTCACCCTGGAAAACAGGTCAGAAATCAAGGGTAACGGATATTGATATTTCACAGTGATATTGTTCAAGAGACGATAATCAATACACGGCCTTAATGAACCATCCTTTTTGGCCACAAAGAAAAAACCGTCACCCAAGGGTCTGATATGACCCTTCTCCAATGACTCCTTGATATAAGACCGCATAGCGTCATGTTCAGGTACAGACAAGTTAAAAAGGCGACCTTTAGGGAATTTACTACCATGCACTAATTCAATAGCGCAGTCATAGCTCCTATGGGGGGGCAAGGATGCAGATTTACTTTCGCTAAACACATCAGAAAAATCAGTCAAAAAGTCAGGAACATCCTGAGCCTGGGGAGAGGCAGAAAAAACAGGAGTGTTGGCATTAACACATTGGCAGCCCCAACTGGTCACAGACACAGATTTCCAATCCAAAACAGGATTATGAGACTGTAACCAAGGGAAACCCAGTACAATAATGTCATGCAGATTATACAGCACCAAAAATTTGCAACTTTCCTGATGATCAGGTTCAACCCTCATTATCACCTGGGTAGAGAACTGGGTTTATTCTCAGCCAAAGGGGTAGAATCAATCCCCAGTAGGGGAATAGACTTCCGTAGGGGTATCAAGGGAAACCCACAATGTTTAGCAAAATCAAAATCCATCAGGTTAATAGCTGCTCCGAATCAACAAAAGCCTGAGCAGAAAATGTGGACAGGGAGCAAATCAGGGTAACAGTCAACAAAAATTTAGTCTGAACACTACCCAAGACAACTGAGCGTGCAAAACGTCTTCCCCGCTTAGGGCAGACTGAAATAGCATGAGAGGCGTCACCACAGTAGAAACATAACCCATTGCGTTTTCAAAACTCATGACGCTGTGCCCCAGAAGCCACTCTATCACACTGCATGGGTTCAGAAGCTGGTTCACAAGGCAACACTATTCCACGCATACCTCTATGCTCACGCAAACATCTGTCAATTTGAATCGCTAATGACTAGTGTTGAGCGATACTGCTCGATATCTAAAAATATCGGATCGGAATGGTATCGCCGATATCACTAAATATCGCCGATATCCAATTCCGATACCGGAAGTCCCATGTAAGTCTATGGGAACAAAATATCGCAACTAAAAAAACACTTTCTTTCCTTGTAAACACAAAATATACACACTTAGAATACATATATATATATATATATATATATATATATACATACATGTCATTGTGACATATATATATACATATATTTATAGTTTATTCACTTCTACATAGTAAAATAGCCTCTGATTCAATTGCCGGGTAAAGCCGGCATTTGTGAAAAGACAGAAGCACCCGAGGGTCCAGTCGCCACAGAGATGTTGCATCGCACCCAGCGGTGTGACAACTTACTCTCAGGTAAGGAGGAAACACCCCATTGACTCCAACCACTGCATTCAACAGTACACTATGCCAGCTGAGTGTAGGCGGACCCAATGGGATGGTCTAGCTCAGGCTGGTTAGAACAGGGTGTAGCTAGTTGGATGGGAGGGGTTGAGGCAGCCTTATGCTGCATGTCTTTGTAGTAAGAATTGTTTCCTTTCCTGCTTTCTTACTACGTCGCATACTCCACTCTGCACCATTGCTCTATCTCACATCTATCTGCCCTGGAAGGATACCGTCTTACCTGTACAAGACTTATCACCTAGCTGCACTACACCATCCCTGCCAGAGGACCTGCACAGCAGCGCTGGTCACCCTGACCAGGTACTACAGGTGGCGTCACGACAAACTACACAAACATTCTATCATCCCCTGGAAATATCCCACATTCCAGTGAGCGACCAGGGCACGGACATAGCTGTGCTACCCGTCACATCCCCCATAGAAGTCGACGGGCTTGGTGCCGAGTACCCCCAAAACCTGTGGCTCTGTGCGACTCAACTTTGGCGTCACGAACAGGATTCAGAAGCTCGCTATAAGCGAGTCCTGTGTGCCTTAATTGAACTGTTTTTTTGCTTGAGAATTGCAAAAATCATCATAGACTGTATTTGCCATTTTTCCGTCATATCTGCGCCACGAGGCACAGGTGAAGAATAAGGGCGTGCTCTCGTGGGCGTACACTCACTCCGTGGCGCGAAAACGATGTCCGCACACTCTAAATGTTACTGCAATGTAAGATCGTGCCCCACAGCTCTGGAGTTCCGCCTCCTCATCCTCCTCAGTGGGCGGAAACGAACACGAAGGTCCCGCCTCCCTACAAAAGATGTCGCCTCTCCTGATGCTAATGACACATGTGACTTAGCAGAGATGGCGAATGGACGTGAGCAGAAGTGGGAAGGGATGGAGGAGTCAGAGCTCTCCCCCCACGGAAGCGACCCGATCGCCACGGAGCCACCGTTTGGCACCCGGCCTGGAAACCCTCCTACACTGGAAGAAGCGGAGGATACCCTGAGAGACCTGGCCCGGCACCGGGAGGAGGTCGCCAGGATGGAAGCGAGCTGGCGGGCCCTAAAACTACAATTGGAGCAGCGCCAATCCCTCTTACCCCCTGAAGTGTCTGTACCGGAGGGTGAGGCACCCGTTCCAGTAGAGGAGGCCGTGCGAGCATCCCAGCCCTTGCAATCTGAACCGGTTGCCAGTATCTCAGTGGAGGCACCCGTTCCAGTACAGGAGGCCGTGCGGGCATCCCAGCCCTTGCAATCTGAACCGGTTGACAGTATCTCAGTGGAGGCACCCGTTCCAGTAGAGGAGGCCGTGCGGGCATCCCAGCCCTTGCAATCTGAACCGGTTGCCAGTATCACAGTGGAGGCACCCGTTCCTGCAGAAAACGCCGCACCAGCACCCCAGATCCCGCTGTCTGCCCCCGTCGCTGAGGCAGAAGAAGCGACACCCGTCCTCATGGAGGAGGCCGCGCAGGCACCAGAGCTCTACCTGCCTGTACCGGAGCCCCGACCGTCATCTGTTCCAGAGCCGGCTGCTTCCGCCACAGGTGAGCGCCGCCAGGACTGGCGGGCGCCAGGAGAGCTGCCGCAAACCGTACATCGTAAGCTGGCGTTTGATGGTGGAGACATGGAGCTGCTGGTGGAGGAGAATTACAACCGGCGTCAGGAGGAAGAGTGGAGACGTCGGGAGCGGGAAGCAGAGCGACAAAGGGAGCAGCGAGAATCCCAAAAGCTTCGACAACGTCACCTGGAGAAGGACCTGGCAGAGAAGGCACGTATGAGAAAGGATAAAAGTACGGTGAGGGAGCCGCGGCGTAAGGGTGCAGTACGGAACTTTAAGTTAAAAGGTGGTTGGGGCTTCATCCAGGAGCCTGGACTTTATTTAGAAGTTTTTGTAACCCGGCGGGACGTGGAGGCTCACCTCCCAGAAGGACACCCGGGGAGGGACCTGTTGCCAGGAGACTTGGTGACTTACACCCGACACTGGGGTTACAATGGATGGTACGCCTTAAATGTTACCAGGTGCGACCCCTACTCCCCAGAGTGTCAGGAAACTGACAGACCCTACGAGCCTTCAGCCTCCCCAACCAGGCCTCTGCACAAGTGCCCACCCCACGCCGTAAATCTCCCCAGCCTCCCTCAGTGGTCTCCTCAGCAGTCCCAGCTATGGACATGATAATGATAGCTGGCCCGTACCCGGCGCCTGTTAGGCCCCCTGGGGTTCGTTCAGTCCGGGACATAGGGGTCCAGACCCGGAGGGAGACGAAAGAGGTGGCCACACAGACCCAGATAGCGGGTCACGACGTCACTGTACAGGCCACACGACGTCATCAGGTCTGGGTGGACCCTCCTGTCACGGATGTTTGGCAAGCTCCAGAACAGTACCAGGTGGTACCTGTAAGAGGCCAGCCAAAGAAGTCTAAATAACCCGGACAGGGTCTCTGTATGTAAATAGTTAAATTATTGATGTACCCGGACGGGTGAATGTTCATAAAAAGAAGTTTATTGTTGCCTTAATATGCCCAGGTTGGGTAATGGTTTGATGTACCCGGACGGGTGAATGTTCAGAAGAACAAGTTTATTGTTGCCTTAATATACCCAGGTTGGGTAATGGTGTTTCACTGTAATCAAAATGTTGAACTTTGAAGCCATGAACTGTACTGGCTCACAAACTTTTCTGTAAATAGTTGGCACTTCGGTGCTCCATCTTGGTTTTACAAAAAACTTAACTGTGCACTATTTTCAACTACCTCAGAAACTAAAAACCCGTTTGGTGTGGCCGAAAGTGAGGTCTGCTCAAGGAAAGTCTTGCAGCCCACCCAAGACCACAGTTGGAGGTTTGGAGCGGGTCCTCCACAAGCACAAGTAAAGGACACTGTGAAGTTACCCCGGTGGGGGTAGTCCTAAGAAGTCTCCACGAACTTCGGCACTAATGCTATTTGCACTTTTGTAATGTTATTATTAAAAATTTTATTATGCAACGTTTAACTTGAAGTGTTTCCTGCTTTCTTACTACGTCGCATAGTCCACTCTGCTACATCACTTTGCACCATTGCTCTATCTCACATCTATCTGCCCTGGAAGGATAGCGTGTTACCTGTAGAAGACTTTTCACCTACCTGCACTACACCATCCCTTCCAGAGGACCTGCACAGCAGCGCTGGACACCCTGACCAGGTACTACAGGTGGCGTCACGACAAACTACACGAACATTCTATCATCCCCTGGAAATATCCCACATTCCAGTGATCGCCCAGGTCACGGACCGAGCTGTGCTACTCGTGACATCCCCCATAGAAGTCGACGTGATCGGTGCCGAGTACCCCCAAAACCCCTGTCTCTGTGCAACTCAACTTCCCTCACTGTGCTGGCACTTTACATTTACAATGCCTCTGGGTTTTTTTTTTTGGGGGGGTGGGGAACATTCAGACTTTTGCTATGGGGCCCCATGATTTATATGTATGCCCCTGCTGCTGAGGCATGGTATTTAAGGCTGTTAAGGAGCCAACATACATGGACCTTGCCAGCAGCGTCGGACTGGAGTACCTTCGGCCCACCAGAGAAAATATATTCTTGCGGCCCAACATCATACATCCCAACCTTTGAATAAGGGAAAGAGGGACAAAGGCTGTGGCACGCTGTGCATGCTGCAGAAAATTTTAGGCCATGCCACGTTGCACCACAGACTGTCCAGGAGTTGGTGGATGCTTTAGTCCAGGTGTGGGAGGAGATCCCTCACGAGACCATCCGTCGCGCTCATCAGGAGCATGGCCAGAAGTTGTAGGGAGGTCATACAGCATACCTCCCAAATTTGGAAGACAGGAAAGAGGATTAAAGGCTGCGGCGCGTGTTGCGCGCCGCTGAAAATTTTAGGCCACGCCCCGACAACACCCATTTCACAGCTAATCACACCCATATCCTCGCCCCAAGCGTAACCATTTAGCACTGCTGATCACACTGACTGGTAATGAGGGCACAGTGGCTGGTACTGAGGAAAAGAAAGAAAGAGCAGCGAGAGAGAAAGAACAAACAGAGAAAGAAAGAGAGGAAAGAAAGAAAAGAGAGAAAGAAAGAACAGAGAGAAAAAAGAACAGAGAGCGAGAAGGAAAGAACAGAGAGCGAGAAAGAAAGACTAGAGAGAGAGCCATAGGCGTAGCTAGGGTTTTGGTTTAGTGGGGGCAAAACTTCTGAGTGGGCCCATCATCAGAGAACCTCAGCAAATGACCGCGCTGTTGGCCAAAATAATCTATATATAAAAAGACCAATATTGATATTACCGCCATATGGTCTGTGTTAAATAATACCAGTCCTACAGAACATATAATAGATTACAGCACAGGTACAGATAATGACTTACCGCTGATGTTCTTTCTAATGGAATTGTTCACTTTTCATGTCTTTTCCATCTGGCCCAGACCGACATGACGACTCCTCCAGCCAGGACTCGACTGCACCCCCATTAAAAAAAAATCAAAAAAAAACTCACCTCCCGGCTCCTGTGCTGCTCACTGTTCTCCCTCTCAGCGTCTGACAGCGGGCGCCGGCAGGTGATGTTATTGCGCCCGCTGTCATATGCTGAGGGGGATTATGGGAGAGAAGGAGCGCTCGCTCCTTCTCTCTCCATGCGGTCAGCTTTATTGGCTGGATGCCGCTACAGCTGACCCTCCGATGACGGGTGGGGGGCCCACTGCTGGCACCGGGCCCCCCCAACGCCTGTTCAGGCCCCATAGCTTCCGGGCGGCAGAGCAGGGAGAGCGATTCTCCCCTGCTCTGCCGCAGAATGTAACTGTATCGTAGCTCCGGGTGGGTCCCCTCAGAGCGCGGGCCCCGGGGCCACCGCCCCCTCTGCCCCGCGACCTATCCTTTCAAATCAGGGCCCACCACGCAGGAGCTGGGGCCCACCGTAGGTTTCTCCGGTGTCCCGGTGCCTCAGTCCGACCCTGCTTGCCAGCCTGATAATACCAGGCCACAGCAGTCTGCATATCTTGGCTGGTTAACAAAAATAGGGGATCCCCTCGAAAAAAATTTGGCGTGGGGTTCCCCCTATTTTTGTTAACCAGCCAGATGAAGCAGACTGCTGAGGCCTGGTTTTTCAGGCTGGTAAGGATCCAATATCCATGGACCTTGCCAGCCTGATAATACCAGGCCACAGCAGTCTGCTTAGCTTGGCTGGTTAACAAAAATAGGGGATCCCCTCGAAAAAAAAACGGCGTAGGGGTCCCCCTATTTTTGTTAACCAGCCAAGTAAAATGCAGACTGCTGCGGCCTGGTATTAAAAGACTGTCAAGGCCCATGGATTTTGGCCCTCAACAGCCTGATAATACCAGGCTACAGCAGCCCCACATTTGGCGCATCAAAAGATGTGCCAATTGTGGCACTTTACCCGGCTCTTCCCACTGCCCTGTAGCGGTGGCAAGCGGGGTAATAAGGGGTTAATGTCACCGTTGATTGCACGGTGAGAATAAGCCCGGTTAATAATGGAGAGGTGTCAATAAGACACCGATCCATTATTAATCCCAAAGTTTTTAAATGTATAAAAAAAAAGACACAGCAAGAAAACAGTATTTTAATGAAATAAAAGAGACAACACAGTTTTCATTAATTTTATTATACACTCATTCCTGCGACGCCATCGATCTCCTGTAAAAAAAGAAAAAAAACAAACCAACAGTATACCACCTGTCCGACGCAGTCCATAGTAACGACAGTCCCACGACGATCCAGCTCTGCTACATCGCAATGACAGGCAGAGCCTGTCATCTCGACGCAGCACAGCTGATTACCTGCTTCCCCGGCGGTGACGTCATCGGACTGACTGCTTTACGGCCGGGATTACCCAGCAGTCACTGCAGTTATCGCGAGAAACTGCATGTGACCGCCGGGGAAAGATGATGGCGGCCATCAAGCAGTCCAGCCCGTGACCGCCGGAGATCTTCTGCCAGGTAAGTGCCGCTGACTCCTGACAGACCCGACCGACGGACACTGACAGTGACAGTGACAATTCCAATTCCGGTATCCGATAAGACGAAAATATCGGAACTAAGTATCGAAAGTCCGATAGAGCTAATATCGGCCGATACCCGATACTTGCGGTATCGTATCGCTCAACACTACTAATGACATAGAATCATTGAGACCAGAGGGAGAAGGGAAACCCACCATAACATCTTTTACATTCTCTGACAGACCCTTCCGAAAAAGGGCTGCCAAAGCATCATCATTCCATTTGGTCAGGACTGCCCACTTTCGGAATTTCTGACAGTACAACTCAGCGTCCTCAAGCCCCTGATTTAATGCCAACAAGGTTTTTTCAGCTTGATCAGTGACATTAGGTTCATCATACAATAACCCCAGAGCCAGAAAAAATGCATCAACATTACTCAAAACAGGGTCCCCAGGTGTCAGGGAAAAAGCCCAATCCTGAGGATCGCCGCGCAGGAGAGAGATGACAATTTGAACCTGCTGTGCTGCGTTCCCTGAGGACTTAGGTTTTAAGGCAAAAAACAACTTACAGTTATTTTTGAAATTCAGAAATTTAGCTCGATCCCCCAAAAATAAATCGGGCATGGGGATCCTAGGTTCCACAACCGGCAACCTAGCAAGATAGGTAGCAATACTCCGAACTTCAGTGGCAAGCTGATCCACACGGCCAGACAACTGTGCAAACTCCATTGAGAGAAAACAAAAAAAATCCTCCTCAGCACCCAGAGAAAAAGAGGGAAATGCAACAAACAGATAAAAAAAAAAAAAATTCTGACAACTTCCTTTTTTCTTTTTCCTTTTACTATTTTTCCCTTCTGTTGAGTACCATATAATTTTCAGTATGGCCGGTGATACTGTTATGATTTGGTAGCTGAGGAGAGCAAGCAAAAACGGCAATACACCAGAGAGGTTGGAATCTACTGGATTGCAGTACCCTGACTAACCACCACAACTAAAGGCAGCTGTGGAGCGTACCTACGTTGGTCCTAGACGCCTCGTCACAGCCTGAGAGGTTAACTACACCTAAAGATAGAAAGAAGAAAAGCTATCTGCCCCGGAGCAGATCCCCAAAGAACATAGGAAGCCCCCAAACATGTAATGGCGGTTAGACAAGAGGAAATACAGACACAGACAGAAAATAGTATGAGCAAACGTTGGGGGCCCAATCTTCCTAGACAGAAAAGGATAGGAAGGACACTTACTGCAATCCCAAAAAACCCTAAAAAGTACCAACTCTACTAATTGCAAAAACACCTGAGATCACATGACCTCTACCACCTAATTTAGTTCTCTGGTGTAACAAAACTAAGCCGCAGCCACTGAAAAAAAAACTGGAAAAGGCAAATGAACAAACAACAGTGGCTCAGGCAAACTGAGAGGAGCACAAGCCCCCGGAGGGGACCTGGCTGACCTCCACAAAAGTGCAGGAAACAATGCAAAAAGCAAGCACAAAAATAAAAACAGAAAATGTCTTATCTGAGAGCAGGAGAAGAGGCAAGATTCAGCAAGCTTCCAAGTGAACCAGGAACCACAGTTGAGACAAGAACAACTGATCACCGGCAACCCTGATGGGAGGGAACCTCCCTTATATAGGACCAGTCTGTAACTCCTGATTGCCAATCTTCACTAAATGGTTCAGCACTGTCTGCAACACACAGAGGGAGCTTCTGCTCAGAACTCATTTCTAACACATTCACAACAGAGTTCATTTGAATCCGATTGGAATTGATTTGTGGGCTCTGGCTATACAGGAAGGTATTGAGCGGGCGTTGGTGGCTTTGGGGCACTTACGAACCTGAGGTGGTCAGGGCTGTTCGTGGTTGTCAGGAGGTGGGAGTTCTTGGAGCTGATGAGGATTGTTCGGGGAAGGAATTTGAGGTAAAATTCCTGGCAGTTTAAAATGGCAAGGGGTTGGTCTGACTTTGGGTATGGGCTCTGGACGGGGTTTTCCCCGGGAGCTCTGGTGGATATTCTTCCCGGAACGGGATGTACGGTGCCCTCGAGCTGATGCTGGATGGCTGAGGGTAACATGGTGGGCGAGTTTTCATTGCTTATTGCAAAAGTGTTTAAGCCTGATCTTTTAGCTCCAAGAACCTCCCCCTCATAAAAAATTACATTCATATTGTATGTTATTATTATTGTTAGATGTTGTTTGTTAATAAAATATGGCAGCTGTGGCCAAAATTATCCAAAGAAATTAAGTTGTTGCGTGTTTATTTAAGGGGTGGAGGAGCATTAGTTTGAGTGGCGGTGGGGGATTTTTCCGTTTGGATTGGGCCCGGCTAGGCGGTGTGAGAAAAACCGTGCTCGCCATACGCGGTCATGAACTCACTATTTCTGAAAAATGGCATGGTGAGTATAGATATGCCTTGTATTACCTCCATTGTCTCTTCAGTCTACGTAATCTATTTCACACAAACTGAAGATATGATGGAGGTCATACAAGGCATATCTATACTCACCTGGGCAGGTGTCAGAAATAGTGAATTCATGATGCTGGGTTTTGTGCATCATGAACTCACTATTTCTGACACATGACTTGGTGAGTATAGATCTGCTTTGCATTATACCTCCATCGTCTCTTCAGTCTGCGTTAGTGTTGAGCGATACGATAATGCAAATATCGGCTATCGGCCGATATTAGCTCTATCGGCCTTTCGATAATTCGTTTCGATATTTTCGTCATATCGAATACCGGAATCGGATTTGTCACTGTCACTGTCTGTGTCCGTCGGTCGGGTCTGTCACTGTCAGTGTCCGTCGGTCGGGTCTGTCAGGAGTCAGCGGCACTTACCTGGCAGAAGATCTCCGGCGGTCACGGGCTGGACTGCTTCATGGCCGCCATCCTCTTCTCCCCGGCGGTCACATGCAGTTTCTCGCGATAACTGCAGTGACTGCTGGGTAATCCCGGCCGTAAAGCAGTCAGTCCGATGACGTCACCGCTGGGGAAGCAGGTAATCAGCTGTGCTGCGCCGGGATGACAGGCTCTGCCTGTCATTGCGATGTAGCAGAGCTGGATCGTCGTGGGACTATCGAGACTATGGACTGCGTCGGACAGGTGGTATACTGTTGTTTTTTTTTTTTTTTCTTTTTTTACAGGAGATCGATGGCGTCGCAGGAATGAGAGTACAATAAAAGAAATGAAAACTGTGTTGTCTCTTATTTCATTAAAATACTTTTTTCTTGCTTTGTCTTTTTTTTATGCATTTAATAACTTTGGGATTAATAATGGATCGGTGTCTTATTGACACCTCTCCATTATTAACCGGGCTTATTGTCACCGTGCAATCAACGGTGACATTAACCCCTTATTACCCCGCTTGCCACCGCTACAGGGCAAGTGGGAAGAGCCGGGTAAAGTGCCACAATTGGCACATCTTTTGATGCGCCAAATGTGGGGCTGCTGTAGCCTGGTATTATCAGGCTGTTGAGGGCCAAAATCCATGGGCCTTGACAGTCTTTTAATACCAGGCCGCAGCAGTCTGCATTTTACTTGGCTGGTTAACAAAAATAGGGGGACCCCTACGCCGTTTTTTTTTTCGAGGGGATCCCCTATTTTTGATAACCAGCCAAGCTAAGCAGACTGCTGTGGCCTGGTATTATCAGGCTTGCAAGGTCCATGATATTGGATCCTTACCAGCCTGAAAAACCAGGCCTCAGCGGTCTGCTTCATCTGGCTGGTTAACAAAAATAGGGGCGACCCCACGCCAATTTTTTTCGAGGGGATCCCCTATTTTTGTTAACCAGTTCCCTCTGACGTCACTGATTGTGTCCCTGGCTGACCTGAAGTGAAAGTGGAAAGCAATCAATTAAGCTTTCCACTTCCTCTCCTGTCAGCCAGGAGAGGAACTCATTCATTTGGGGGTTTACTGTGAGGCTGCAGCATTAGCTGCGGTCCCTGCAGTAAACATTAACCCTTTCTGAAGGATTACACCATGGGACCTGACTGTACATCGGATTGGTAAGAATAATTTTGCTTTATTATTTTATTTTTATTACAGGAAATGGTTTTAGCAGGAAAATAAAATATGGTCAAAAACTGTGTGATTATTTCATTAAACTTCTTTTTTATTAAAGTGTGTGTGTTTGATTTTTCTTTCATACAATAGGATTAATAATTGATAGTTGTCTAATTGACAGCTCTCAATTATTAACCTGGCTTAAAGTGACCTTTCAATTGCAAGGTCATTTTAACCCCTTATTAACCCATTCGCCACCGCTACAGGGCAATGGGAATAGACGGGCAAAGTGCCAGAAAGGGCAAATCTAATTAGAGATTTGCCCTTTCTGGGGTGTCTGGGGGCAGATGTTAGTAGCCGGGGGGGGGCCAAAAATAATGGTCCCTCTCTGGGCTATTATTATCTGCCCCCACTCACTGGCTTTGTCTGTCTGGTTGCGAAAATAGGGCGGGAGCCCACGCATTTTTTTTCAGCAATTTTACACCTCATATATATATATATACATGTCATTAAATTTGTGACACATATATATTTATATTTATAGTTCATACACTTCTACATAGTATAATAGCCGCTAATTCAATTGCCGGCTTTTGTGAAAATGCAGAACCCGACATGAAATGACACTTGGTTTACATAGAGTTAACCATGTCTTTTCATGTAGTTTGATATCTGATTTGCACAAACAATTACATGAGTGTAAGTGTGCAAAATTTCACACCTGTACGGGTTAATTAAAGGTGTAAATTCGTAGCAAAAAAGTCCGTTTTGTTACAACGAATTTACACCTTTAATTAACCCCTACAGGTGTGAAATTTTGCACACATAGACTGATGTAATTGTTTGTGCAAATCAGATTGCAAACGACATGAAAAGACATGGTTAACTCTATGTACACCAAGTGTCATTTCATGTCGGGTGCTTCTGTCTTTTCACAGAAGCCGGCTTTACCCGGCAATTGAATCAGAGGATATTTTACTATGTAGAAGTGTATAAACTATACATATATGTATATATATATATGTCACAATGACATGTATATATATATGTATTCTATGTGTGTATATTTAGTGTTTACAAGGAAATAAAGGTTTTTTTTAGTTGCGATATTTTGTTCCCATAGACTTACATTGGACTTCCGCAATCGGAATCGGATATCGACGATATTTAGTGCTTTCGGCGATACAATTTCGATACGATATTTTTAGATATCGAGCAATATCGCTCAACACTAGTCTGCGTCCAATAGATACTGCAGAAGAGACGCAGGATGTAATGACGTCAACTACCATAACACTGACATCATAAGTGGTTTTGAGAGGAAAGACATAGGAGACTCGGTACAGGAAACAAAACACGTTGTTTATTAACAACAAACATTAGAAACATTTTAAACATGACTGGTACAGACCCAAACCCAACAGAACATTTTACACAATATCATCTTGCCATGTAACACGTCCGATGTCAGAAACAAAGTAGGCAGCAAATTGGTCCCTCATGTGGGCAACTTTAACTGTTGACCGCAGAGGATGATGCTGGTAATCTGGCAATGGGTTTGCAACTGGTTCATCCAGTTCAATGTTGGGTCGCTCCTTAGTGTCACGCTGTATAGCAGATATATATATGTGATGTCAGTAATCTATATCAAAAGGGCAACATACTATATAACATGCGCATAGATATATGATAACATAGATTTACCTGACAGAATGTCCAGTGGGTCAAAACGGAATCCGTTATACGCTGTCTCCGGCTAGAGGGTGACCGGGGTCTAAGCTGACCCTAAACTGGGGTCCTAACTAATCCCTCAACCTGGAGGTACTGTTAAAGGTACAGAGGTCCAGGCCACCAGCGTAAACCCTGTCTCCTATCAATCCCTGCCAACTGTATTCTAGTCCTAAGAAGGACCCTGAATACCACCAAAGGGAATGAACAGGTAACGGTTAATGAACAGAAAGACATACAAGAAAGACAAGAAATAAAGTAAATAAAGTCTTACATACAACACTCACACACAGTAGGAACACCTAAGGTCTCAGAGATAAACTATAAGCTATAAGAGTAAAAACAACTAAGGAGCTCTTAGCTTAAGTATTCTCAGAACCGCTCCAGTCTGCTAGACTACATGAATGCTTTCACCGGCGTCTAACACCCAGACTGGCAGGAATATAAAGGAAATTAATTAGAACATAATCAAAAGCAGCCGGGCGAGGCTGGACCTAGTCTTAGCAAAGAGCTAGGTAAAATTAACTCTCTCATTACCAAACACAAAGAAACAGCAGCTCAGCTGTGAGAAGTCAGAATGTGCAATCGCGACGATCTTCGTGGCGATGCACCCATGACAGTACCCCCCTTCTACGAGGGGCCTCCGGACCCTCATGACCAGGTCTGTCCGGGTAAGTTGTGTGAAAGGTCCGAACCAATCGATCTGCGTTAGCATCAGACGCAGGGACCCACGTCCTCTCCTCAGGACCATACCCCCTCCAATGAACTAAGTACTGAGGGGATCGGCGACTGAGACGTGAGTCAATGATTTTCGACCCATGAAATTCCACGTTATCATTGACTACCACTGAAGGAGGAGGTAGAGGTGACGGTATGACTGGTGCCACATACTTTTTAAGTAATGACTTGTGAAACACATTATGATTTTTAAACGTAGGAGGGAGGTCCAGACGAAATGCCACAGGATTAATTATGGAACTGATCCTGTACGGCCCGATGAATCTGGGACCCAACCTCCAGGAGGGAACTTTAAGTTTTATATTCCTGGTAGACAACCACACCAGATCGTTCACCTTCAGATCTCGACCAGAAACTCTCCCCCTATCAGCCATCCGTTTGTAACGGTTCTCCGTAACCTTCAGTCTTAACCGATCTGGAACTATCAGTCTCCCTGGAAGTCCCACAGGGGCGTCCCCCTGAGCCCCCAATACCTCCCCCTCAAGCTCAGAGCATACAGCTGACACTACAACTCCCTCCTGAGGAATAGGAACCGGATCATCCATCCTCCCGGTCCCTGGGAAAGTACGAGATAAGGCATCAGGAAGCAACTTTATTGAGCAGTCATATGCGCGATGAGGAGGTAACTCTTTACACCCCTCCTCTGAGAACATCTCCCCAAAGTCCTCCAGAAAAGGAGGCAAAGTCCTAGGCACAACCGCACCGATGACCGTGCTCATGCAGTTATTCTTGCAAAATTCACCCCACTGGCTTATCTTTCTGGATTGCCAATCAATCACTGGGTTATGTTTAGCCAACCAAGGAAGTCCCAACACAATAGGAGTAGGTAGACCCTCCAACACATAACAAGACAATTGCTCTTTATGTATTGCCCCTACTCGAAGATCTATGTTATGAACAGCTTGTACCAAGCTACCTTGACCAAGAGGTCTAGAATCAATAGAGAGTATAGGGACCGGTTTGGCCAATACACTCAGTTGCATACCATGCACCTGGGCAAACCGAGCGTCCACCAGATTAGCCCCAGACCCACTATCAAGAAAAACAGAAATCCTCTCAGTTCTAGTACCAATCACCACCTCCGCAGGCACGAGAAACTGAGAGGGATTTGGGGACGAAATACACACTCCCAGGTTAACTCCTTGGCTCAAAGAGGTCCGGGATGGACACCCCCCAACAAAATGTCCCTCTCTCCCGCAAAAGAAACACCTTCTAGTCTTGCGGCGCACCGCCGATTCCCTCCTACAAAATGATGTCCCTCCCAACTGCATGGGTTCCTCAGAACAGACCAGGGGAACCTCAGTATAAGGGACTTTAGTAGTAGGTGGAGTCATCACGGGGGCGGAGTTACCTCGCGTCTTCCCCGAAGTCGTCTATCAATGCGAATAGCGAGGGCCATAGCAGCCTCCAGTGATGGAGGAGAATCATACTGAGCCAACACATCTTTTAATTTGTCAGACAACCCTTGACAAAACTGGCTCCTAAGAGCTGGGTCATTCCACTGAGTATCTGTTGCCCATCTACGGAACTCAGAAGAATATTCCTCCGCTGGACGATTTCCTTGCCGTATTTTACGTAACCTTGTTTCAGCAAGGGAGACTCGATCCGGATCATCATATACCAGACCCAGGGCAGTAAAAAATCGATCCACTGACTGGAGATCTGGGGAGCCTGGAGGAATAGAGAACGCCCAAGATTGAGGGTCCCCTTGTAAGAGCGAGATAACAATTCCCACCCTCTGCTCTTCACTCCCAGATGACCGAGGCCGCAGCCGAAAGTACAATTTACATGCCTCCCGGAAAGTAAAAAATTTGTCCCGCCCACCAGTGAACCTGTCCGGGAGAGCAACCTTAGGTTCAGATCTGGTTTGCTCCGGGGGGACAAAACCTTGGACTTAATGTCTGCAAATTCCATGGACAACCCCTGCAACTGCCGGGCCAGCTGGGCTACTGGATCCATGACAGCTGGGGAGAATCTTTAGTTGGGCCGGTGAAAATGTCACGCTGTATAGCAGATATATATATGTGATGTCAGTAATCTATATCAAAAGGGCAACATACTATATAACATGCGCATAGATATATGATAACATAGATTTACCTGACAGAATGTCCAGTGGGTCAAAACGGAATCCGTTATACGCTGTCTCCGGCTAGAGGGTGACCGGGGTCTAAGCTGACCCTAAACTGGGGTCCTAACTAATCCCTCAACCTGGAGGTACTGTTAAAGGTACAGAGGTCCAGGCCACCAGCGTAAACCCTGTCTCCTATCAATCCCTGCCAACTGTATTCTAGTCCTAAGAAGGACCCTGAATACCACCAAAGGGAATGAACAGGTAACGGTTAATGAACAGAAAGACATACAAGAAAGACAAGAAATAAAGTAAATAAAGTCTTACATACAACACTCACACACAGTAGGAACACCTAAGGTCTCAGAGATAAACTATAAGCTATAAGAGTAAAAACAACTAAGGAGCTCTTAGCTTAAGTATTCTCAGAACCGCTCCAGTCTGCTAGACTACATGAATGCTTTCACCGGCGTCTAACACCCAGACTGGCAGGAATATAAAGTAAACTAATTAGAACATAATCAAAAGCAGCCGGGCGAGGCTGGACCTAGTCTTAGCAAAGAGCTAGGTAAAATTAACTCTCTCATTACCAAACACAAAGAAACAGCAGCTCAGCTGTGAGAAGTCAGAATGTGCAATCGCGACGATCTTCGTGGCGATGCACCCATGACACTTAGCCATTATGTAATTGTGGACAACCACACAGGCTTTGACCACCTCATCGACTGTCTCCATGTTTAGATTAATGGCTGTCCCAAGAATGCGCCATTTTGAGACAAGAATCCCAAAGGCACACTCAACAGTTCTTCGGGCCCTGGTCAGTCTGTAGTTAAAAATCCTTTTAGTGTGGTTCAAGTCCCGACTGGAATATGGCTTCAGTAGGTTTTCAACATCTGAAAGGCCTCATCCCCAACCATAACAAATGGCATCAGTGGGCCTTGAGTGTTGGGGAGAGGTCGTGGCAGGGGTAAATTAAATTTTTTTACATACGAACGTCGGCCCATATCCGAGTTCTTAAAAGTCTGGGAGTCATTGCCACGGCCAAAAGCTCCAATGTCCACGGCGATAAAGCGACAGTCCACATCTGCTATTGCCATGAGCACTACAGAAAAATAATTCTTGTAGTTAAAGTACTCCGATCCAGATCCGCCGGGTTTGGTAATCCGTATGTGCGGTGGGCAGGGTAATAAATTCATCCCGGAGAACGTTCCACAAAGCCCGGCAGGTGTCCGCAACAATTCCAGACAGGATGGAAATTCCTAGCCGGTACTGAAAATGGAGCGATGATAAGTTCTCTCCGGTAGCCAGGAATCTGTCAAACAGAGAAAGAAAAAAATTAAGAAGTTAAACAGATAAAGGAGAAAAAAAATAATCCAAGGCAGAAAAAATAATAATTATGACAGGCTTTTTTTTATAATTATTACGTACCTTAATGTGACCAGAAGACGTTCCTCTGCAGGAATCGCTATACGGAGCTGGGTGTCCTGTCTCCGGATGGCTCCTTGGACACGACCAAGCAAATCCCGAAAGGTCTCTTTAGACATCGTGGTATATTCCGGAAATTTCTCCGAGTTGGCATTGAGCTCGCTGTATAGGGTGTGGTAGGCTCCATGGCTCTCCGGGACTTCAATAATGGGGTGTCTCCAATAACGCCGACGCCATGTTCTTCTCTGTCTTTCTCTATTTCTTTGTTGCTCACAAGCAAACACAAAGGCAAGAAACAGCTTTAGGCGTCACACTAAAGAGGAATACGGACGAGTGAGAGGTGTGAAAATCACGCATTACACTCGGACCAATATTTCTCTATGGTGCAGCTCTGATCATGCGTATATTTCTCGCCCGTATTTTACGGTGCGAGACACTCGCAGCATGCTGCGATAGTCATCGTATTACGCCCGTAGTATGCCAATGAAAGTCTACGGGTGCGAGAAAAATACGGATTACACACGGACCACACGTGTGAGTTGCGAGAAATACGCACCGGTGTCCTTTAAAAAAGCAGGGAATTCATCCCCGGCTATACTGTAAAATCACACTGACAGGTTTAATAAAGAATAGAAAGAATACATAAACACACATAGAATACATATATACAGTACAGACCAAAAGTTTGGACACACCTTCTCATTCAAAGATTTCTCATGACTATGAAAATTGTACATTCACACTGAAGGCATCAAAACTATGACTTAACACATGTGGAATTATATACAGTACTTAACAAAAAAGTGTGAAACAACTAAAAATATGTCTTATATTCTAGGTTCTTAAAGTAGCCACCTTTTGCTTTGATTACTGCTTTGCACACTCTTGGCATTCTCTTGATGGGCTTCAAGAGGTAGTCACCTGAAATGGTTTTCACTTCACCGGAGTGCCCTGTCAGGTTTAATAAGTGTGATTTCTTGCCTTATAAATGGGGTTGGGACCATCAGTTGTGTTGTGCAGAAGTCTGGTGGATACACAGCTGATAGTCTTACTGAATAGACTGTTAGAATGTGTATTATGGCAAGAAAAAAGCAGCTAAGTAAAGAAAAATGAGTGGCCATCATTACTTTAAGAAATGAAGGTCAGTCAGTCCAAAAAATTGGGAAAACGTTGAAAGTGTCCCCAAGTGCAAAAACCATCAAGCACTACAAAGAAACTGGCTCACATGAGGACCGCCCCAGGAAAGGAAGACCAAAGTCACCTCTGCTTCTGAGGATAAGTTTATCCGAGCCACCAGCCTCAGAAATCGCAGGTTAACAGCAGCTCAGATTAGAGACCAGGTCAATGCCACACAGAGTTCTAGCAGCAGACACATTTCTACAACAACTGTTAAGAGAAGACTTTGTGCAGCAGGCCTTCATGGTAAAATAGCTGTTAGGAAACAGGCAACAAGCAGAAGAGACTTGTTTGGGCTAAAGAACACAAGGAATGGACATTAGACCAGGGAAAATCTGTGCTTTGGTCTGATGAGTCCAAATTTGAGATCTTTGGTTCCAACCACCGTGTCTTTGTGCGACGCAGAAAAGGTGAACGGATGGACTCTACATGCCTGGTTCCCACCGTGAAGCATAGAGGAGGAGGTGTGATGGTGTGAGGGTGCTTTGCTGGTGACACTGTTGGGGATTTATTCAAAATTAAAGTTTTTTAATGGTTTTCTGAAAGCCGTAACTTTTTTTTTACATTTACTTTACATGTAGCCGTACAAGGGCTTGTTTCTTCAGGGTAAGCGCCATTTTTTAGTGGCATTATTTTGCATCAGATATTTGTAGACAGGTATTAAGTCTCTGCTTAGCCACCTTTTTTGAAAGCTAAACATTCCCAGATCCTTTAACTTTTCCTCATAGGAAATACAGTGCAGTCCACTCACCATCCTGGTGACTCTTATCTGAACTTGCTCCATGTCTTTTTTTAAATGTGGTGCCCAGAACTGGACACAGTAATTCAGATGAGGTCTGACCAAGGAGTAGTACAAGGGGATAATTATTTCACATGATCTAGACTGTATGCTTCTCTGAATATATCCTAGAACGGTGTTTGCCTTTTTTGCTGCTGCATCACACTGTTGACTCACGTGCAGTCTGTGATCCATTAGTATACCCAAGTGTTACTAGTGTGTCACGCCAACCTGGGAGATCTGAGGGTAGAAGATCATTGCCTATTATGAATCACAGATTTTCCGTTGAGCCTGAGTATTTGGATCGTATATTAAATGAATTTGGTTTCCTTTGGTGATGAAGAGGTTAACATCCCTTTTAGGCCTCTTTCACATTTCCGGCGGGCGCCTGGCGGCGCCCCCGGCATTTTGCCGCAGCGCCGCATGTGAAAACCTTTCACACTTCCGGCGGCCAAAATGCGGTTTTTTGCCGGATGGTTTCTGATGCTTGGAGAGATAACAAACCATCCGCCAAAAACAAAAAACGTTACATGCAGCGTTTTTTCCGGACGCCGCAATGTACATTTGTGCCGCATCCGGACAAAACCGCATGCAACGCATTGACATGCGGCGCCATCCGGCGCTAATGCATGTCAATGCGAAAAAAGCCGCATGCGGCGCATCAGATTTTCAGATGCGGCGCTGCAGCAAAATGCCGGGGGCGCCGCCAGGCGCCCGCCGGAAATGTGAAAGAGGCCTTATGCTCCATGCAGCTCCATCCACATACATTCCATGGACTTTGGATTCCATCACCAACTATAGTCCCTTTACACACTGACCGGCTGTGAACAGATTAGCCAATTTTCGGCTCTATGTGTTCATTAACCTTATGTGCATAACATTATATAAGCCTGTATTGCCAATTTGCGCAAATACTCTTATTTATTTATATATATATATTTTTTGAAATTCTCTGGTGAAATGAGAATACTATTCCACTGCAGGTTATACAAAAAGCTGTATATTGTTAGCAGTACCAGTGGACAAAGTATATATATCTTCTCAAACTTTGGCAGTTAACATGCATATCTTTTTCCTCAACAAGTTTTTTGCGACCCTGTTGACCATTTGCAAGACAACTTTTGATGGTTCTGTGATCAAGCCCCAATATATTAGCATTTTCAAGAGTGCTGGATCCCTCTACAAGACTTTTAAAAGCCTAAGATTCTTAAAGGGAACCTACCACATGGAAAATTACTATTAAGCTGCAGATATGGAGTTTAGCTGCTGGTTAACAGCTTCCTGTACCTGCCTAGCACCTGCACTTAGACCCTTGCTGCTGGGAGGAAATGAACTTTTTTCCTGCCGATAGCATTCGAGTTTCAGTCATAGGTGGGGCACTAGCACAGGCTTAGTCACTGCTCTGTGTATAGAGACTGGCAGCTGTAAACCCCCCCTACAGTGACTGGCAACAGCACAGTTTTAGAACCGGCTGTCAGTGTCGGGGGCTTGGTTATAGCCGCCACTCTCTATACACAGAGCGATGACTGTACCTGTGCTGGCACCACACCCGTGACTAGAACCCGAACGCTATCAGGAGGGGTAAATTTAATCAGCGGGAGTTTAAGTGCCGGCGCTGGCCAGGTTCAGAACGCTATTAATCAGCAGATTAGAATCAGTTAAATTTCTTTTTTGGCCAATTTTGCCTGAGGAAGACCAGCTGCCTAATAATTCAGCACATCTTGATAAAGGATGTTGAGATCCTTGTGTCTCATCCTGCCTCATTACACAAATACACATCACCTGATCAGCTTCATCCAATAAGCATTCAAGTTTATACAGGTTGGTGTTGGAAAATCAGCATAAAAATTATGAGCTGGTAAAAAAAATACTCAATTGCCTAATAATTGTGCACACAGTGTACATAAAGTCAAAATATATTACAACTGTTCTTATATTCGCTTGTATCACAGTGCCCACATAAGTTATTAGTTCAAAAAGACATAAGCATTGGGAAAAGCAAAAACTGTAATAGCTAATTTAATTAATTCCTTAAGGACCAGGCTATTTTGTAAAGAAATGTGTCACAAAAAGAGATACTGTTTCAATCAGGTTGTTGTGTTAAATGTATTTTCTAAATATTTTTTGCAAAATATTTTGTTTTTATTCATCTTACACTTTATGAAAAATAAAAATTGTGACTTGTTTTTTCACACTGTCCACTGAGACTCCTACTTCCTGTTGTATCTGGAAATCCACATGTACATTAGCTACGGAATGAACAGCCTGTGGCTAATTTTCGTACTGAAGCATCTAAGGGTATGTGCACACTTTGCGGATCCGCAGCGTTTTTGGACATGCGGAATTGCACCAAATCCGCAATGTAGTGCACAACCAATGTTAATCTATGGGAATCCTGAATTGGTGTGCACTTGCTGTGGAAAAATCCACGCATGTCAATTCTTTTTTGCGGATCTGCAGCGTTTCTACACCCATTGACTTCCATTGAGTCAGTCAAATCCGCAGCAAAACCGCAGGTGTAAAAATATTTGCTGCAGATGTGCGTTCGAAAAACGCTGAAGAAAGGAAGGAGGAAGAATGTGTGGGCGGAGACTGTGTGTGCAAGGAAGATGTGCGTGTCTGTCTGCGGGTGTCTGTGTTTATCTGTGTGTGTGTGTGCGTATGTCTGCGGGTGTCTGTGTAGGCAGGCATCGTCCGATGGGACTACTAGTCCCATCCGGCTATGTCTGCTGTCACACAGAACAGTGACAGCATTAGCCAATCATGGGATAGTAGTCCCATCATCCAGCTACTCCCTGATGCCCTTGATCGCCTGCAAAAAAAATAAATAAATAAACAAACACAATACTCCCTGTTCCAATGTAATCCATTTAATAACGAGTGTCACACGACGATCTCCCGTGTAGAGCTGTCACATCAGGAGATGTGATGGCTCTGCAGGGGCCTCCGGTGATAAGAGGTATCCTCCTGCAGTGTATCACTCCGCCGCCTAGAGGTCACTGGAGTTCGTCCTGTCACTTGCAGCACCGCTGCTTGGGAAAATTCTCACGCAGCAGTAGTGCCGTAAAGTGAGAGCATGAACTCCAATGAACTACACTGCGGGAGTAATATATCCGGTCAGTGTGTCACCGGAGGCAGGTAGAGCAGTCACATCTCAAGCACCTCGCCATGTGGGCCTAATAGAGAGAATTGAAAATGGCTGTTCACCAATGTTCACCATCCAACCTGTCGGAACTGGAGAGGATCTGCAAGGAAGAATGGCAGAGGATCCCCAAATCCTGGTGTGAAATACTTGTTGTATCATTCCCAAGAAGACTCATGCCTGTATAAGCTCAAAAGGGTGCTTCTACTCAATACTGAGCAAAGGGTCTGAGGGTCTGAATACTTATGACCATGTGATATTTCAGTTTTTCTTTTTTAATGAATTTGCAAAAATTTCTACATTTTTTATTTTCAGTAAAGATGGGGTGCAGAGTGTACATTAATGAGAGAAAAAATGAACTGTTTTGAATTTACCAAATGGCTACAATGAAACAAAGTGAAAAATGTAAAAGGGGTCTGAATACTTTCCGTACCCACTGTATATAAAATGTTCCTGTGATGAGATAATCTTATAAATGTGCCCCTGCTGTGTACTGTGTAATGACTGAGTATGACCATACAGGAGCATGGTCTGTTCATACCACAGCTTCTGGGCAGGTGGGTGTGGTGTTGTTGTGCAGATGAAGGGAACTCCAGAAGGCCACACAGAGATGCTGGATGGTAGGTTTAAACAGCCATACTTTATTTTCGTTCGTCTCTCCTGCTCCCCTTACCCAGGACTTCCTGCTCCTGCCTAGTCTCCTCCTCCCCATTACATCATTGTTACTAGGCAGAAACTGAAACAAGAATAACAGCAAGCCAATCACAGATATAGTAACAACATCACATCTCTCCTCTTCTCACCAAACAAAACAACATTATAACTGGATAACGGTCCAAAAGTTCACATCAGTACGAAGGATTTTTTTTTTTTCTTTTTACTGCAGAACATAGTCCAAGAGGTGGGCTGGCGGTCTACGATTTGCCCTCGCTGGATAGCGGTGAGACATCACAGTCCCAGATGAACTTTCTGAGTCCCCTGAGGTATCCTCCCTTGGAACTGCTGAGCTCTGGGGATCCGGCAGGACGTCATCGCTATCTGCCTCGTCTGTTTCTGGGACATAGTCGCAAAGTTTTTTAAAATGGGACACGTTCCTTGTGACCTGGCGACCGTGATCTTGAGCAGTAACCATGGTGCCTTTGACTTGTGTGACCTGAAAGGGTTCAGGATAGTATTGTGATGCAAACTTGTCTCTAGGTCTTAGCCTTTTTACCAGGACCCAATCTCCCACCAATACTTCCGGTGGCTTGCAACGATGACTGCTCTTATCTGCATACCTCTTCATCTTCTGTTTGGATATGGCATCCTTAGTAGCAATTGGGGTTTGAACAGGGCTCTGCGGAACGCTCGGGAGTTTGACACGCATAGGCCTGTTGAACAGCGCAGTGGCAGGTGGCATCCCAGTAGTAGAATGGGGTGTAGCTCTGTACTGTCTAAGAAATCTGTGTAACTCTTGCTGTAAGTCCTTGTGCTCCATGGTAGCGATCCTCAAAGTTTTGTTGATTGATTGCATGAACCGTTCCACTTCACCATTGGCCTGAGGCCAGTAAGGAGTTATTTTCCTGTGAGTGAAACCAAGATAGGTTGCGAATGATCGAAAGTCTGTGCTATTAAAAGGTGGTCCATTGTCGGACTTCACTGTTTCCGGTATGCCATATGCCGAGAAGATCTTGTCTAATTTTGGTATAACAGCCCTGGCAGAGGTTGTCGAAACATGTTCAATGACTGGGAACCTCGAATAGTCATCCATGACAATCAGCAGATAGGAGTGATCCGGTAAAACACAGAAATCAACACTAACAGCAGACCACGGGCCCTCTGGCAGGGGTGTCATTTGTAAGGGTGCGCGTCTATGGTCAATTGTAGTTGCTTGGCAAGGTGTGCAATTTTCAATGAGTGCCTCTACTTTTTTGTCTAGTCCTGGAAACCAGACTTTCTCTCTCAGTAATTGCTTTGTTTTGATGAGCCTCGTGGGCCAGATCCAGTACTCTGCTTTGAAGTTTCTGGGGTATCACCAACCGATTGTTACGCAACAGTAGATTTGAATCAGACACGGAGAGATCATGTCGTGCATTAAAGAAGGCTGTCAAGTAGGTTGTTTGATCCGGTGTTTGGAGGCGGGCTTCAGCAAGAAAATTGCTCCAATTTTTAGATCGAACAGTCTCTATAACTAACTGAAGTTGGTGATCGGAATCCACCGTTTGTTGTATTTCCTCCATAGTCATAGCTTTTGGCACAGAATGTGCAACAATAAAATTGATATGTTCCTCTGCAAGGATAGTTGCTGGGATGTCGTCCTTGGTAGTTTGTGGTGTTGGGTGTCTCGAAAAGTAGTCAGCCGGATTACCAGCTCCTGCCTCGTATCTCAACCGAAACTGGTAGTTCTGTAGGCGGAGCAACCAGCGTTCAAGTCGTGGGGAGGCTTTGAAGAATGTTTGTTGAAAAGCGGAATGAGCGGTTTGTGGTCGCTTATCATTGTGAATTTATGTCCCATAAGGTACAGATGAAAATGAAGGCATCCCCACACAACCGCAAGAGCTTCCCTTTCAGTTTGTGAATAGCGTTGTTCTGTCTCTGTTAAGGCTTTGCTTGCATAGGAAATGGTAGAAACGTTGCCTTCTTTGGACACTTGTGTGAGAATTGCACCCAGGCCCACCGGACTAGCGTCCACGATCAGCTCTGTGGACTTTAGAGGGTCAAAATAGGCCATGACGGTGTCGCCAGTCAGACCGGACTTCATGGAATCGAATGCTGCTTGGTGTTCAGTAGTCCATGTCCAAGGAGTGTCTTTTTTCGTGAGTAGTCGCAGGGGTTCGGAGATCGTGGCCAGATCAGGCATAAATCGCCCACAGTACGTGACTAGTCCTAGAAAACTGCGAACCTCTGACACATTTTGAGGTTGGCTAGCTGACTTTATGGCAGCAACTTTCTGAGGATCTGCTGAAACTCCTTGCTCCGAAAAGATATATCCAAAGAAGCTTAATGACTTTTGGTTAAACTCACATTTTGACGGATTGACAGTTAGATTGCAGGCTTGCAGTCTCTGAAACACTTGCTCTAAGTGACTGTCATGCTCCTCTTGGGTTGTACCATATATAAGAATGTCATCACTGACGTTTAGAACTCCTGCTATTCCAGATAGAACCTGACTGATAACGTTCTGAAATATTTCTGCCGCAGATGAGATACCAAAGTTCAACCTCTTGAATCGTCGTAAGCCCACATGGGTACTAAAAGTTGTAATGTACCTGGAATCTGGATGCAACTCAAGTTGATGATAACCTGATTTTAAATCAATTTTAGAAAATACTTTTGCACCATTCAGGTCTGTGATAATGTCATCAATAGTGGGCGTGATGTGCCTTTCTCTTTGAATAGCCAAATTGGCATGCCGCATATCCACACATAGCCGGATTTTACCAGGCTGCTTTGGTTTTGGTGCAACAACAATGGGCGATACCCAAGGAGTCGGGCCTTCAACTCATTCAACAACATCAGACGCTTCCAGATCCTGCAGTTCTTGCTCAACAAGTTTGCGGACAGGAAATGGGATGCGCCTGTGAGGTTGAACAGACGGCTGTATTGACTGGTCAATATGCAATTTTATCTGAACGTCTTTTAGCTTACCGAGACCTTTAAAGAGATTGGGGTATCTATGCATGATGTGTTGGGCCGAAGGACCTGTGACGCTATTGACCAGGTTGACCAGACCCAGAGATATAGCACTCCTGCAGCTGAGAAGCATGTCTGCGGAGCACTCTACTACATATACAGTGTCGGTGATGGACTTCCCGTCAGCTGCAAGTTCTGACTGAAATTTGCCACACAGGGGTAGTGCAGATGCTGAACCATAAGGAAAAATCTTTAGGCTAGTGCTTTGTAGAGCAGGTCTGTTCGGGAGTTGGCTATAGACTGCACGGCTGATGACGTTTACTGATGCCCCCGTGTCTACTAGGGCTTCCACCGGACTACCATTTATCAGGATAAGTCGCCTTGGACTGGTAAGTGCGTGCAGTGTTTGAGATCCCTCTGCAGTCACTGAGAATAGATAAGTACTGTGAGGCTCGTCAGTAAGCTGCAGCGTTTGGATTTTCTGTGACCTGGGTTGTACTGTGGAATGAGGGGATTGTGGTTTGGATCTACACACTTTTGCAAAATGGTTTTGTTTTCCACAATTATGGCAGGTCCCCCTTTTGCTGGGCAGACATTCTGGTGAGGATACGACCCTCCGCAGTTGTAGCAAGTCGCCCCTGCATACGAGGCACAGGAGGTCTCTGTGTCAGCTTTGCTATACAAGATGGTGCTTCCGCCTCGCGCTCAATGTTCTCTATGAGTTTAGCTTGTTTTTCGGCGGTATCATTTACACGTGCTGTTTCAAGCAGTTTTGCTAAAGTCATGGTGGGATCTCTGAGTGCTTGTCTCCGTAACTTAGAGGAGATGCAGCCTTGTAAAATCTGCATTTGGATCTCTTTGTCGACATCTGTAAATTCACAGTAAGCTGCAAGGTGCCGTAGTCGGACATGATATTCATCAATGCTTTCTGTTGCTGACTGCTTTAATTGTCTAAACTTGAAGATTTCAAATGCTGCATTTCTGTGTGGGGAGAAATACTTGCTTAATGCTGCCTTACTGAGCTCATAGTCTTTATCTTCTCCTGTATTAGGCAGAGTAGTGAAGATATCATAGACTTGTTCCCCTGCATAATGTAATAGCATGGCTTTCTTCCTGGTATCATCTGATATGTTCATGGCTTGTAGGAATATATCAAAACGCTTCAGCCATTTCTCCCAACATGCTGCTAGGTTAGCTGGGGACTGATGCACATCAAAAGCAGGGAAGGCAGGTAAACAGGCCATTGTTGCAGAGCTGAAATACCTTTAGCTGATGATGAACGCTTCCTCGTCGCCAGTTGTGGTGTTGTTGTGCAGATGAAGGGAACTCCAGAAGGCCACACAGAGATGCTGGATGGTAGGTTTAAACAGCCATACTTTATTTTCGTTCGTCTCTCCTGCTCCTCTTACCCAGGACTTCCTGCTCCTGCCTAGTCTCCTCCTCCCCATTACATCATTGTTACTAGGCAGAAACTGAAACAAGAATAACAGCAAGCCAATCACAGATATAGTAACAACATCACAGTGGGGAAGCAAGAGAGCTCAAACAGATATTACAGCAGGGGATTGCAGCTAATTTTTTCTTTGAGGTCAAATATTGTTTAAAAACAGGAAGGAAAATGTTTTACCTCACAGAAAGGATCAGCTGCGAATTCATGCTGTAATGTCTGTATCCTCTTTTGCTTCTCCCCCGCCCAGGAGCTGTGGTATGATCAGACCATGTCCCTATACGGTCCATCATTGCCATTACACTATACACAGCAGGGGCACATTTGTAAGATTATCTCAGCAGAGGAACATTATTTAAACACATCCAATTGTGGAACTTGCAATTATTCCAAGATCTATCGATTAAAATGAACTTTTGTTCGTGGGAAAACCCCTTTAAGTGTAGCAGCCTCATCAGCATGTGAGACGCTGCTTACACCTAGGTCTCACATACAGCGCTCAGGTTTCTGCTCATGTTGCCGCTGACAATACTAACTGGTCAGTTAATGTAGGAAAGCAGAACTAGAAGTGTCATAATGTTCACATGCTAACCACACAACTATGAATGTGAATTGATGTCTAGTAATACATGCAGCAGTGCCGATTTTTGTCAATTGACCAATACAGATAGACTTCCAAATATTCACATCCCTTTATGGTTGGCTCAATTTAATACTTTTTAATTAGCAATCCTGGAATTTATAGCTCAGGTTAGTTAGAATTCATTTATTTGATTTATTTGGCTGGCTATTTTCACCATTTCTATGGTTTACATAGCCAATGACTCTCTGATATAATTGGCTATAACTATATACAGATTGAATGTATTATAATACTGAGAATTCTGTTGGAAGAATGCAGCAATTTTTAATAAGCCACTCATAAAAAATAGAAATTTCCAATAAATAGAAGTAACCCATTTTATTGATTCATTTTAATAATTATTTAATAAAAGCTACATTATAATTCACATACTTTCCCAGCTTCCCCCTCTTCACATCATGATTTCAACAAGTGGTGTCCACTTATGTGAAATATAATTTTTCTTTTGCCATAGTCTATTAACCCTTACGGTTTCAGAAATTCAACGTGGAGATTTTATAAAGTTTATTATTCAGATTAATAAAAAAAAAAATGAAACAATTTCCCAAATGTAATTGTAAATTGTCAGTTTTCTTTATGATGTGGAGTGTTCAGAGCATCAGGATTGTACGAATGCTGAAAAACATCAACAAATAATATAGTTAATTTCTGAAAGAAATAAAATATACAGATATGTACAAATACTGTGTAACAGCTTTCTGAAAATAATTAATATATGACACCCACTATTGCCAAATGTAAAAAAAAAAAAAAATAGTAAAGGGAAGAAATTATTTTACAGCTTTGATCCACATTGCATAAGCCAACCATCAGCAACAAGGTCATCTCATTGAACCATAACACTACTGACTAATCTCTCTATATGCCAAACCAATCCACAAATTAACTGGTGAAAAGCTATAATCCAGTTTAGCTCTAATTAAAACCTGTTTGGGATTGATGGGCTCTGAGGGCTGCCATTCCTCAAAATGGACGATGCAGAAATCATAGTGAAAGGCCAGCACTCCAATGGCATTATATTAATGTGCATGTATGCTGTGACCAGTGTACAGACCTATATACAAACACTATGCAACAGCAGTCTGCTGTTAATGAATACATGAATTCCACCATTGATGGACATAAGTTTGAGGTATTTAACTTACAATTTTGATCAAAATTCTGTGAGTCATTCACTAGTAACAATGTGACTTCATTGGATGGATCTGAACTCTTAAAAGAAAAGACCAGCACTCTTTATAGTATTACGTTGCTTTCTACATTGTGTATTGGCGTTATGGCTGCCCCCTGGCCATGCATCATTCACCACTTATTTTTCCCAGACAGGTTTTAATTGGTTATACGGGTGCATTTAGAACAGCTGTAAAGAGACTGCTGATTGACTACATTGAAGTCGATTGGTGGTCGTTTAATAGCCTTTTTAGGCAGGCCAACCACACTTCTATGAGCATAGAACAATCATGTTAACAATTCTTTTGTGCTCCCGGAATGCCATTGTTCTTGGAAGCACTCGTCCTTTTATGCAGGAGTGTGTGCTGCCTACAACAATGATTTGTAAGAAAGCTTAAAAATCATTTCCTCCAATGAAAGAACATTTTGCTTGTTCAGTGGGCGATTGTCAACCTGTTTGGACAGGCCAATTATTGGGAAATGAGCAGTCCCTTCAAAGCTCACGCAGCTGCTTATCAGGAAGGAGTATTCTCAGTGTGAATCTACCTTTAAGATGGATCTTGTTTCTTGCCTATTTGAGGTCTACTTGGCCCATAGATGGAGAGTTCAAAGAGTTAATTTAATATTAAAACATAGGGTTCCATCTGAGGTGAGATCACCTTCTGTAAACTAAGTGCCTCACATACATGCGTGGCAAAAGTGGAATTCAGGTATTCAATAATGGCAGTGCTGCTGCATTGTGTTCGTAAAGTGCGCGTCTATCTTTGCAGCCTTGATGGTTTATATATATTAGAACTTAGAGCTCAATTACATTTGTGTGTAAAATCTCAATATCCTTCATATTTTGGAATATTTTTTCTTATTTTTGGAATATTTTTCATTTATGACAGTCATTTATTATCTGAATCCAGCAGCATCAGAATTCTATCTGACATGGTTTTAGAAGCTAAAACTTGGTTAGTAGACACAATAATACAGATAAAAACCACACTGGCCAAAGTCCATGTTAGTTTTGCTAATTTAGCATGAGGCAAGCAATGTGAATAATACTTACCCAATTTTTAACTATTTAGAATATACCAAATTGTAATTTTTAGTGATACCGCACTGACTGAGCACAAGTACACAGGTTTTCTCTTGAAACCAGAAAAGTTCAAACCATGTTTGACAAAAGCATACAAAAGTAGATAACTGCACTTTAGAGTTAACAGTTCACCAAAAATGTATTTAAATCAAATAAAAGAAAATTAAAATGCCAAATCAATTACATGTACGAGTACATTGATAAATCATAAAATCCTATACCTAATACAAAATATGTGTTACGCTTTCACTGTTTCAGGGCGACAGGACATGGCATAGCTTACCTAGCTAGCCTATGCTCCCACGCTGCCAGACCATGACAACGTGGGGCGTGCATCCCAGATGGTAAGGGAATGTGGACCACAGAGGGGGACCCGGGCCTACCCGGACTAAGGGAGGGCAGCGACGGGGGTCTGTGGTAGCTGAGCATGTGGGCAAGATGGCGACCTGCAGGACTAGACGACACCGCACAACTTCAGGTATGAAGAAACAAAGTTTACTTGAATACAAACACAGTACATAAACAGAACATAATGCCCGGCTCCAGATTCCACACATCAGCGAAGAGTACACGTCTCAGGATAACAGACAAAAGCAGGAGGACATCACGGGTTAATTGAAGTCCAGGGTTATCTGGCATGGGCATAATAGGGCGGCCTCTCTCTTAGGTCTCAGGCGTAGCACTGGCTCAGTAGAAGAACATCACACACCGACCTAGGACAGACGTCAGATGATGGTGGGAGTCATCACGGGTTGATGCAGTCCAGGGTCATCTGGCACGGGCATACTAGGACGGCCTCTCTCTCAGGCCTAAGGCGTAGCACAGTCTCAGCAGGAGAACATCAGACACCGACCCAGGACAGACGTCATCACAGGGTGGACCACGGGAAACGGCAGGACATCAGGACACAGGCTGGACATCAGGACGTCTGGATACAGGCTGGATATCAGGACATGGCACAGGACCAGGCAGAGGTGGTCGAGCTCCGGGCACCAGACAGCGGTAGCCAGACTCCGGACATCGGACACAATCTCCAGGCACCAGGCAGCAGCCGTCAGGCTCCAAACTACGGTCATCAGCCTCTGGGCATTGGACCTGGGAAGGAATTATAGCGTGTTGGTGCAAGCACCGCCAGGTTGGACTGGGGCTTGACGGAGCTGGCACCGCATAGCAAGCTGAGCACAGAATAGTAGATGCTCAGCATAAACACCGGACTGTTATGTTTCGGTAGCTGAGGAGAGCAGGCAAAAATGGCAATACACCAGAGAGGTTGGAATCTATTGGATTGCAGTACCCTGACTAACCACCACAACTAAAGGCAGCCATGGAGCGTTCCTACGTTGGTCCTAGACACCTCGTCACAGCCTGAGAGATTAACTACACCTAAAGATAGAAAGAGGAAAGCTATCTGCCCCGGAGCAGATCCCCAAAGAACATAGGAAGCCCCCAAACATGTAATGGCGGTTAGACAAGAGGAAATACAGACACAGACAGAAAATAGTATGAGCAAACGCTGGGCCCAATCTGCCTAGACAGAAAAGGATAGAAAGGATACTCACTGCAATACAAAAAAAACCCCTAAAAAATGCCAACGCTACTGATTGCAAAAACACCTGAGATCACACTACCTCTACCACCTAAATCAGTTCTCTGGTGTAACAAAACTAAGCCGCAGCCACTGAAAAAACTGGAAAGGGCAAATGAACAAATAACAATGGCTCCAGAGGAACTGAGAGGAGCCCAAGCCCCCGGGCGGGGGGAACCTGGCTAACCTCACAGAAATGCAGAGAAATATGCAAATGGTAAGCACAAAAGCAAAAACAGAAAATATCTTATCTGAAAGCAGAAGAGGCAAGACTCAGCAAGCTTCCAAGTGAACCAGGAACCACAGTTGAGACAAGAACAATTGATCACCGGCAACCATGATGGGAGGGAACCTCCCTTATATCAAGCCAGTCTGTGAATCCTGATTGCAAATCCTCATTGAATGGTTCAGTACTGTTTGTAACCACCAGAGGGAGCTTCTGCTCAGAATTCATTTCCAAAACATTCACAACACCGGACTCCATCTTTAACAGACAAACCCAGGTTTGGTCACAGGACATCCATTACAGGAAAATCATAGTCACTGGGTACATGGTTTCAGACACGGAGGGACTTCAGGAACATAACACAAAGGTTACAGTTCAGACAGGGTCAGGTACAGGAACAGATCCAGGATCAAGTATTCAGGAAACAAGACAAAAAAAAGGAATGGGCCTGGATATGAAGCCTCCAGGAAAGGCGATCTGGGTACTCTGCCCCAGAGGAGGCGGAAATACAGGACAAACAGAAACGGATCTGGGTACTCTGCCCCCAGAGTAGGCAGAAACAAGACGGGACAAAAGGCATCAGCTCTCCCAGAACTGATCGCAATCAGAGCAGAAGCTAAACACAAAAATATACATTGCTAGGTTCAGGAACTCAATGCAAAGCTCTGGCCACGCCCAACAGGAAAGAGGAACTTTATATAGGAGCTGCTCCTCAGCAATAGTCTGGGGAGAGCAATTAAGCACACACACTGAGGTCAAGGTCATGTACAGCAGCATAGTAAAGACACCGGATCACGCTACTGCACCATAGAGGAGTAAAAGACAGTTTGAAGGCAAGTGCTTGAATAAAGTCAAAGATACAGGAGAGTTTTATTGCAGAATTAAATAGTGTGAGGGGACAATATGGGAGTTTATAATATGAGGACGGACTGTATTAGAGAGTGGACAGAATGGTTAAGGGTTGCCACAGTGTTAAACAGTATAAAGCATGCAACATGAGGGCATAGGGGCGATGGGGGACACTGTTATAGCTTGTAATAGTGGACAAAGTGGTGGTTTTCGTTTATAAGAGGAGGGGGAGATACTGTGGAAATCATGTATCACAAGAGGGAAAGCGTGCAGGGTCACCTTTTCTGCCAGGAGCACAGTTATTTATTTATTCAGAGATACAACATAGGGGAGATCTTTTCTCTTCAGGGATATTACAATGACACTTATTTTTAAGGGGATTGTGTCGGAGTGTGCTGCAGGAGATTGGAAACGAGGGATGCAGAGCATACAGAGACAAGCTGTGAAAAGTCATCATGGTATCTGGATCTGCAGCATTTCTGCACCCATTGACTTGCATTGAGTCAGGCACATCCGCTGAAAAACCGCAGATGTAAAAAAGATCTGCAGTTTTGCTGTGGATGAAACGCTGCAGACCGGGAGGAGGGAAGTGTGTGGGTGGAGTGTGGGCAGTGACTGTGTGTATGTATAGTGTGTGGGCTGTGACTGTGTGTGTATGGTGTGTGTCGGGCTATTTGTGTGTGGGGGGGTCTGCGGGGCTGTCTGGGGGGGTCTGCCAGGGCTGTGCGGGGGGGTGATGTCGGGTAATATCAGTGCTCTACACGGCCTCCAAGATGCACTGACAGCTGAGGTAAACCTCCACGGTGTATATCCCTCCGCCGCCGGAGCATTGACGTAAAGTGAGAGAATGAACTCAGGTAACCTCAGTGATGCACTGCAGGAGCCATTGTCTCCTGTTAGTCACTGGAGGCCCTATAGAGCAGTGACATCACCTGATGTCATTGTTCTATAGGGGAAATCGTTGTGGGACACTCGTTATTGATTGGACTGCGTCCGACAGGGAGTATACTATTGGTTTATTTTTTTATTTTTTATTAAAGGAGAACAATGGCGTCGCATGGATTGGGCATGCAATAAAGATGGCAAACCATGTTGTGTTTTGTGCTTTATTTCATTAAAATACTTTATTCTTATGTGTCTGTTTTTTTAACCCTCTGATACTATAAGATTAATAATGGATAGGCAACTTATTGACGCCTCTCCATTATTAACCGGGCTTAATGTCACCTTACAATAGCAAGGTGACATTAACCCCTTATTACTCCATATGCCACCTCTACACGGCAGTGGGAAGAGAGGGGCTAAGTGCCGGAATTGGCGCATCGTATAGATGGGCCAATTCTGGAGCGGCTGGGTGCTGGTTTTTTTAGCCGGGGGGCTCCAATATCCATGGTCCCTTCCTAGGCTATGAATATCAGCCCACAGCAGTCTGCGTAGCCTTTCTGGCTATAAATTATAGGGGGACCCCACTTCATTATTTTTTGGTCCCCTTATTTTAATAGCCAGTAAAGGCTATGCAGAAAGCTGCAGGCTGATATTCATAGCCTGGGAAGCTCCATGGGTATTAACCCCTTCCCAGGATAGAAATATTGGCCCCGGCCGTCGGCTTTCCCCCTCTAGTGCAGAAAATTGTGCGGGAGCCCACGCTATTTTTTTTCCCTTTTTTTTTTAAATTAAAGATATTGCATGGAGATTGTGTGTGTGTGTATTTAACCATTTATGCACCATTTTATCTACCTATCCCACATCTATCTATCCATCCATCTCTCTATTATCATCTATCTATATATCTATCCATCTATCTATCTATCAGTGTGTGTAATGGAATATGGATTGTATAAATGTAAAAGAGGAGGTTGGACAAGAAATGACATCACAAATCTTTTTTTGTTAAATAACATATCTTTATTTAGCTTACAAATATGCATACAAATCCGCATGAAAATAAAAACGCATGAAAATCCGCATAAAAATGCATCTGCGTTTTCTGCCAAGAGGTGCGGATTCTGTGCAGAAAATTCTGCAGGCTAATCTGTAACATGTGCACATACCCTAATTGCTTATTTGTGATACTGACTGACAATATCTTATCAGTACTTTTGTTCCTGTATAGTCCACAGTCTGATAATGGCAGTTAACAACAACTCCCAGTATCTCCTTACCTTTGTTAAGGACATACTATGAGTTGTAAGTTCATGCAGTACAATTGAATATGGGGCTGACCTGACATTGCAACTGATCGTGGTAAGAAGTAGGCGGTGCATTCATGTACTGATGGTGGTTCTGGTGCCATGTTCATGTACTGATGGTTGCTCTGGTGCTGTATTCCTATACTGTTATTAGTTTTGATTCTGTACAACCCAAAACTTGTCAGATAACGTGACACATGGCTAAAGGGTATGCCACACTAAACAGCGTCGCTAACGAGATCGCTAAAAAAGTCACTATTTAGCGATCTCGTTAGTGACGTTGTTCTGTGTGGCATGTAGCAACGACGTGGCCCCTGCTGAGATCCTGCTGTGATCTCGTTCGTCGCTGACATCGGTCCGGACCCTATTTTTATCGTCGGCGTCCCGCTGGTAAGTATATATCGCTGAGTGTGGCACCTTTTTTTAGCGATTTAGCGGTATTTTGTACCGCTAAAGTCGTTAAGGAGATCGCTAACCGCGATAGCGTCCTTAACGACATCGCTAAATTAAGCCGCTACTAGCGATATTGAAACTATCCCGCTAGCGATCGCATTAGTATGCGTCGTTATCGTGATCGCTAGCGGGATATTTTAGTGTGGCAGTACCTTTAAGTTAATAAAGTACTGTACAATCTGACAAGTCAAGGATTGGTACAAATGCATTTATGTTAGAAGCATAACATTTTAAAATTAAAGCACTGTAGCATGCCAAATATTAAAATTGTGTAATATACTCAGTCATGATTTCACTGACAATTCCAGTGATCGAACATAATTTTTTAAGAACACTGAAATATAAAAATTGCACAAAAGTGGACAGTGATAAGCCCCACTATGAAAAAGACCATATCTAGCAGAAAATATGTACATTGAATTTGTAAGAATAACATTGAAATACATTTAAATACAGTGTTAAGCAATTGTTGTTACCTTTGTCCAGATTGTAAAAGTTGAAAACCCTCATTAATGTGATCAAATGGCAAAGTATGGCTCACTAGTCCATCTAAATTAAATTTATCAGATAGGAAGTCAGCAACTAATTTGGGAACACATTCTTTACTCTTCCATCCTGGAAATGAAAAATAATATGATATAGTGTCATAACTTTGTCATTTATTCAGCTGCCTCTAAACTGTAAACTTAAAGTTGTTCTCACAGTATAAGATTTAGTACAGTCCTGTCTTGTGAGATTGCCTTTTTTCACAGAAGTCTATGCAAAATGCAATTCTTTTCTCACAACTTGGAATTTGCTTGTGCAGCTGAGTGCTGTCAGTATACAGTGGCATGTAAAAAATGGGCACCTCTGGTCAAAATTACTGAATATGAAATGTTCTTTAAAAGGGCTAAAGTTAGAGATTACATATTTCTTTCATATGATAGGCAAAATATAAATGTAATTTTTGAGCCAATACAAATCTCTAAGGGTGCCCAAACTTTTGCGTGTTCGGATAACTTTGACCAAGGTTTCAGACCCCAATTAGACTGTTAGGGTTAAGGCTTGTTCACTATCATAGTTAGAAAACGTCAGGTAATGCAAGTTTCCCAACTTCATAAAAACCCAGCCTCCTCTAACATTGTGCCAAAAACAGCAGCCATGGGCTCTTTTAAGCAGCTACCCAGCACTCTGAAAATGAAAATGGTGAAGGCCCACAAAGCAGGAGAAAGCTATAAGAAGATAGTAAACAGTTTTCAAGTAGCCCTTTCCTCAGTTGGAAATGCAATTAAGAAATGGCAGCTAGCAGGAGCAGTGGAGGTCAAGATAAGGTCTGGAAGACAAAGCAAAGTTTCAGTGAAAGCTACTTGTAGGATTATTAGAGAGGCAAATCAGAACCCCCATTTGACTGCAAAAGAAATTCAGAAAGATTTAGCAGACTCTGGAGTTGTAGTATATTGTTTGACTATTCAGACACCTGCACAAATATAGCCTTCATGGAAGAGTCATCAGAAGAAAACCTCTCCTGGGTCCTCACCATAAAATTTAGAGTTAGAAGTATGCGAAAGAACATCTAAACAAGCCTGATGTACTTTGAAAACAAGTACTGTGGACCACTGAGGTTAAAATAGAACTCTTTGGCCACAATGATCAAAGGTATGTGTGGATAAAACAAGCATAGAATTTCAGGAAAAGAACATCTCACCAAATATTTTGCATGGGGGTGGATCAATCATGCTTTGGGGTTGAGTTGCAGCCAATGGTATATTTCACGGGTAGAGGGAAGAATTTATTCAATGAAATTTCAACAAATTATTTATGCAAACATAACACCAGCTATAAAAAAGCTGAAATTCAAAAGAGGATGGCTTCTACAAATGGATAATAATCCGAAACACACGTCAAAATATTTGCGTACAGTCACTGAAGATAAGAAGCATGGAGAATTTTGCTTTTAATTCTTTCCAGACTCTCTTAGGCCTCTTTCACACATCCGTCTTGTTTTTTGCTGGATCCGACCTGAACTTTTGAACCCAGAAAAAGAGGGTTTCTGATGCCCGGAGACACTGGAAAATGTAGTAGTAGTAGTAGTAGTAGTAGTAGTAGTAGTAGTTGTAGTAAAAGTAGTAGTAGTAGTAGACCTCGATTTCCAGAATCCGGATCAGACTTTTGCCGGATTGCACAAAAGTCTGAGCCGGTTCCATTAAATTCTATTGTTTCCGGCCGCCTGATGCGCCGCTTCAGGCACATCAGGCGGCTCCAGCAAAAAAAAAAAACCTTACATGCTCCGTTTTGTCCGGCCGCCGGAATGTACATTTCCGCCGGATCCGGACAAAAACGGATACAACGCAATGACATCAGGCGCTAATGAAAGTCAATGGAAAAAAAAACGCATCCGGCATTACATTTCGCCGGATGCGGTTGGACAAAAAACGCCGGAGGGCGCCGTCAGGCGCACAACGGATGTGTGAAAGAGGCCTTCTAGAGTCTGGAAAGAATTAAAAGGCAAATTTGTCTACATTTCTTCTTTCCAGCAACTGTACATGTATATTTGGAAAAAAAAGTATTTACCAGGGGCATTATACTCATCTATGGTGACTATCGATCATTAAAGTGTACTTGTTTTTATATATGAAATTAATTGCAGTAAAATATTTTTAATGCATACTGAAATTGTTTTTTGTGCATTTCCCTCTTATTCATGGATGAGAACAGTCCATGAATGCACATCACTCCCTATCTCCATTTATACCTTTTTATCTATTGTATTTTTAAAATAGATTTTTTTTCCCCACTTTAATCTCACTTCACTTGGAATTCCCCCTTCCCTATTTTTAAGTGCATTATATAGAAAAATGAATGGGGTCATCCAAAACTACAGATGGGGTTAGGATAAGGGGTAAGCAAGATAGGCGGCTGCCTAGGGTGCCACCTTCAGTCCTGGCTCTCTGAGCTGTGCTTGGTGCTGCTAACGTCCTGAGCACCCACATCAGGCACAGATTGGCTGCTGAACACTGCTTCTCTTCTGAAGAAACACTGTCTGACTTGCCTAGAATCTGACCCTGAATATTAGTACTGCGAGTAATATTATTCTATGGGATTTTAAGCAATTCTCTAACATATTTAGTAAAGTGACTTCACAATGAAGATTTTTTCCAAGTTGTATTGATTTCTTCATACCTCCAAAAATGCTTCCTTTCCATGTACGACCTGTGAAGAGTAGATATGGATCAAAAGATATATGTGTGTTTGGGGGTGCCCCACCTATTATCACACTGGTTCCGTATCCCATGTGAGTACACTCCAATGCGGCTTTCTAAAAAAGAGGAAAAAAGAAAAAAAGCAGGTACACATTAAAACAAGAAATAAAAACATGCTAAAGTGTGGATTCAACTGTGTATACTGCTCTTCCTCTACGAAAAAGGATGTAAAAATTACATGCGTAAACAATCTTGAGAAATGTGATCTGACAAGTATGAACATTTTGGCAGAAATATTTCTACATAAGTATTATGGAAGGTCTTTAAAAATTCTGACGGTTATGCAAAGCTTTGTAATATACGACTATTATTGGCATATCAAAGTACTATCATAAGATCCACGTTGCCAGAAAATTTCATATATTGGGAAACTGTTGAAAGGAAGTTTTATGATAATATATAGTCCCTTAGCAGACTTATGCTAAAGGCTTCGCTTTCTTTGGAAAGAGTTTTTTCATTCGAAGCATGTGCTAACTCCAGCAATCAGCTATAATCTGCTGGAGAACCTGACAGTGATTGCCCAATTCTTATTTTCAGAATTTAAATTCATCTCCTTATCACAGGATAGGTTATAACTTGCGGATTGTTGGTGGGGTGGGAGGTATCCGGACACTGGGATTACCATGACTCTGGAAAGGTCGACTTCCCGTGACTTTCACCCAACACCCCTACCCCACCCCCCTCCCGTCATTCCCTTCCCCCTGTCTCCAAATAAAGGACACCACAACCTTAAGGTACTGCCACACTTAGCGATCTCGTTAGCGATCACGATAACGACGCAAGCTAACGAGATCGTTGGTGTGATCGCTTTTAGGTCGCTAGTAGCTGCCAAACAGGAGATCTCATAAATGACACATCAGCGGTCAGCGATCTCTTTAACGACTTTGGCGGTCGTTAGGATCTGTCATTAGCATGTACTGAGCGCTTCTGATTCATAATTTCCAGCATCGCTCCTGCTCTCTGCGTCCTGCTAGTCTGCTTTGCAACTTCTGCGATCCTCTCTGTGACGCAAAAGAGAACCTACAGATATTGCGATCCACTCCGTGACGCTAAAAAACCCTAGTCTCGCCTGCGCCGCTGTCATATGCGTCACAAACGAGGTCGCTCATCGTTCGCAAAAGGTGCCAAACACAGCGATATAGGCTCACCAGTGGGACGCCAATGATCAAAAAACGGTCCAGAACGCTAGTGAACGATTAGCGACATCACAGCAGGGGCCACATCATTGCTACATGCCACACACAACGACGTCGCTAACGAGATTGCTAAATAGTAACGTTTTAGCGATCTCGTTAGCGATCTCGCTTAGTGTGGCATACCCTTTAGTCTTTGGATAAGAATGGCCACAGCAGTCAATTTTCTTAATAATTAAAGACACTTGGTGAGGCCCTCGAAGCTACCACTGTCCTAGTCTGGTGATTGTTTCATTGACATTGCCCCTTCCCTCCCCGCCTTACTTCCAGCTGCGTCGTTTTCCGGCTCGGAAGCACCTTGAATTGAGGGAAGAGGTTGCCTCCACCGTTAAACTGTACCCGACTTCTGTCATTCAGGTACCCAATCAACTTTATTGTGCACCCAACTTCCATCGTCGTGTGACCCCCATAATGTGAGCTCGACTTTCTCGCCGGGTATCGCCCAAGTCTCACCAGACCACCACCAGCACATAACCATCCAATGAAGGGGATCGCCGCAATGCAAGAATCCCCCATTCCATCATTTTCCCTCAGCTTCAAGTGCCCACCAACGACACACCAAGAGCATCTTGACCCCTTTCAAGTGCTCGAGACCCCACCAACCAGCAATGCTGTGGCCCTCCGTATCCCCTCCTGTAACCCTGAGATCCACAAATCTGTCCCCCGAGCATTCAAGTGCACCCCGTCTGCCAACCAATAATCTTTTTCTGTGGAATTTAACCCAGCATGGCGTACAGCTACTCCCCTGTTCCGTACAACGAATTTGGATATCTCCTTGTGGACCTTAATACAGGCCTTGTTAATCCTCTGTACTGATCGTGCCCCCCGCCAATGTTTTCTAGGTACCATGTCGGACCACACCACTTTCATATTTGGGCATGTCAGCCCCAGCTGCCTTAAATCCTTTTTGATGTTGATGATCAGTCCCTTTCCCGAGCTAGATCCCAAATCATTACACCCCACACGTAAAACTACTATATCCGGGGCTCTATAGAGGTACACTGCCCGATAAAACTCGTGAAGCACCCGTCCCATGTCAAACCTCTATAGCCCAGCCACCTAATTACCACCCTTTCCCTTGCATAACCTGTCTCCCCTCCATCCGTCTGTCAGCCCACCGTGCTCCTCAGAAAACATAGGAATGTCCTAGAATCCAAATCACGATTGGGACTTGTCCTGCAACAGAATCAAAGAATATTAGCAAGATATCCTATCCCCTGAGAGGATGCTTCCCTCATATCCATGGGGGAGTACGTAGGATTTGTATCGTTGCGACTCCCATCGGCCAATTCTCTTTACTATCTCCGGGCAAAGCCCTCCCACCACTGCCTCAGTTGCCACTCCGATACGGAATGAGTGGCCCGCATAATTGCTCGGGTCCACGCCTGCCCTCACCAAACACATCTGGCACACTCTAATGAACTGGTACCTAGACAAAAAGGACCCATCCTCATGACACAGCAACGGTCCACCCTGTCGAGGTCTAGTGGCCATGAATCCCTCAAAACATCTCACAGGACACATGACAGCACCTCTTGCCTTTCCTAGTAGTACCTGTTTTCCTTTCCCGCTCTGATCCTTTTTTGATCTTCTGATCCACAATTCTAATCCCTTCTGAGTAGCCACGATGTCCTCGGCTAAAATGCCCCCAGCTTTCGCTCTGCCTGGTGCTACCAATTTCCCTATCCTCATTGCCCCGAAAAATGCCAATGAGAAAGCCAGCCTGAACAGGCCTCTAAACTGCCTCTAACTGATCCTATGTTCTTCAATAGACCAAATGACACAGGCCACCTGTTATCCCTCCGGCCTTTCCCCCTTTGAAAACCCCTTGTCTTACTAAAAAATGCTTTGTCAGGTCTGTTTTGCTTCTCAGTTTAAACCCGAATGCTAACCCTGAAATTAATTGGTTCATCTTTGCTGTCGACCACTTATCATTGGCAGCCTGCCTAATACCCCACAATAAAACCCCTATCTGCTCTTCCTCTGTCAAGTGCTCCCTACCTCGTCCCAACCATTGTTCCCATAACTCCCATGTCCGTGCATAAGCTGCCCAGGTGCTACTTGCTAAAGATGACTTGATCAGTGGATCGGCGGCCCTGATGCCACACTCCAGAGTCCGGGAGGGCAGGGTAGGCACTCTTCTGCTTCCGTGGCCATAGCCCGAAAACGCTCCCACTGGAAACTAGAAAGTGCATCAGCTACTGAGTTATACTCGCCCGGGACATGAGATGCTGTAAAATGAGCATTAATAGACAAGCATTCTAACATCAGCTGGCGCAATACTCTAATTACTGGCGGTGAGGACGCCGTGTTATTATTTATGGCCATTACCACCCCCATGTTATCGCATTTAAACCGCACCTTTTTGTTTTTTAAACGACCCTCCATAGAGTAACTGTGACTAGAATAGGGAATATCTCCAGTAATGCAATGTTCCTGACCAGTCCCGAATGCACCCATTCCCCTAGCCACTTGGCCACGCACCATTGCCCTTGGAAGTATGCTCCGAAACCATAACTGCCTGCTGCGTCCGTGTGTTGGAATTACAGCATACCTCTTCCATCATCAAGGTTCGCCCATTATACTTCTCCAAGAATGCCCCCAAACGACAAAGTCCGCTTTATTGTCCGCCGATAACCGAACATAGTGATGGGTGACTTCAAACCAACCATTGCCTGTGCTAATCTCCTCGAGAAAACTCTGCCCATGGGCATGCAAAGTTTAAGCTCCCAAACAATGACTGAACCTCTCGCAGCCTCAGTTTTTTAACCCTCAAAGCCCTGCCTATCTCTGCTTTTGGGGCCGCCACCTTTTCATCCGGAAGACGACACTCACAATGAATTGTATCGATCACAATCCCCAGAAAGGAAATGCACGACGTTGGCGAGACCGTTTTTTCGGGAGCCAGCGGAACCCCAAACTCCCCTGCGACCCACTCCAAGCTCTTTAGGATAGTATAGCACACATCCAATTGCGGGGTCCTACACACCAAAAATCACCTAAGTAATGGATCAACGAGCCCAGCCCCGTTATGTCTTACTACCCATTCCAGGAATGTGCTAAAGGCCTCAAACAATGAGCACAACGAAGAGCATTCCATATGTAGGCACCTGTCCACAAAGTACTCTCCCTCCCAATAGCACCCGAGCAAACGCTGACTATCCGGATGTACCGGCAATAACCGAAAGGCTGACTCCACGTTGGTTTTTACCATCAGCGCCCCCCTCCCACATTTTCTCACCCATTTCACTGCCTCAAATGATGCATATAGGACCATACATAAATCAGGATCAATGCCATCATTGACGGACTTACCACGGGGGTAGGATAGGTGATGGATCATACGGTGTTGTGAATGGACTTGAAATGAGTTCTGAGCAGAGGCTCCCTCTGGTGGTTACAAGCGGTACTGGACTGTCCAGTGAAGATTGTGAGGAGTGGGAATCAGGTGTTACTGACTGGTCTTATATAAGGGAGTCGCCTTCCCATCAGGGTTGCCGGTGATCAATTGTTCTGGTCTCAATCCTTGAGCTCTGTTTCCTTTGTAGCCTGCTGTGTCGTGTCTGCATCTCCTGCTAACAGATAAGACATTTTCTTCTTTTTGTTTTTGTGCTTGATTTTTGCATTTTGTCCTGCACTTCTGTGGGGGCCTTCAGGGTCCCCTCCGGGGGCTTTTGCCCTCTCAGTTTAGTTCAGCCACTGATGTTTGTACTTTTGCTTTTTCCAGTTTTTTCAGTGGCTGCTGTTTTGATTTTGTTACACCAGAGAACTAATTTAGGTGGTAGAGGTCGTGTGATCTCAGGTGATTTTGAAATTAGTAGAGTTGGTGCTTTTCAGGGTTTTTTGGGATTGCAGTAAGTGCCCTTCCTATCCTTTTCTATTTAGGTAGTTTGGGCCCCAACGTTTGCTCATACTATTTTCTGTCTGTGTCAGTATTTCATCTTGTCTAACCGCCATTACATGTTTGGGGGCTTCCTATGTTCTTTGGGGATCTGCTCCGGGGCAGATAGCTTTCCTCTTTCTATCTTTAGGTGTAGTTAGTTTCTCAGGCTGTGACGAGGCATCTAGGACCAACGTAGGAACGCTCCACGGCTGCCTCTAGTTGTGGTGGTTAGTCAGGGTACTGCAATCTCATAGATTCCAACTTCTCTGGTGTATTGCCTTTTTTACCTGCACTCCTCAGCTACCGTAACATAACAGTATCACCGGCCTAAAAATTGAAAATTGTATGGTACTCACAGAAGGGAAAAAATATTGTGAAAGAAAAAAGGTTGTCAGAGTTGTCAGAGATATTTTTCTGTTTGTTGCATTTTTTTCCCTCTGTATCTCTGGGTGCTGGGGAGGATTTTTTTTTTTTTCTCTCAATGGAGTTTGCACAGTTGTCTGGCCGTGTGGATCAGCTTGCCACTGAGGTTCGGAGTATTGCTGCCTATCTTGCTAGGTTGCCTGTTGTGGAACCTAGGATTCCCATGCCAGATTTGTTTTTAGGGGATCGAGCTAAGTTTCAGAATTTCCAAAATAATTGTAAATTGTTTTTTGCCTTAAAATCTAAGTCCTCAGGGAACGCAGCGCAGCAGGTTCAAATTGTCATCTCTCTCCTGCGCGGCGATCCTCAGGATTGGGCTTTTTCCCTGACACCTGGGGATCCTGTTTTGAGTGATGTTGATGCATTTTTTCAGGCTTTGGGGTTATTGTACGATGAGCCTAATGTCACTGATCAAGCTGAAAAAGCCTTGTTGGCATTAAATCAGGGTCTTGATGACGCTGAGTTATACTGTCAGAGATTCCGTAGGTGGGCAGTCCTGACCAAGTGGAATGACGACGCTTTGGCGGCTCTTTTTCGGAAGGGTCTGTCAGATAATGTAAAGGATGTTATGGTGGGATTCTCTGTCCCCTCTGGTCTCAATGATTCTATGTCATTAGCGATTCAAATTGACAGACGTTTGCGTGAGCGGAGAAGTATGCGTGGAATGGTGTTGCCTTGTGAACCTGCTTCTGAACCCATGCAGTGTGATAGAGTGGTGTCTGGGGCACAGCGTCATGAGTTTCGAAAACGCAATGGGTTATGTTTCTACTGTGGTGATGCCTCTCATGCTATTTCAGTCTGCCCTAAGCGGGGAAGACGTTTTGCACGCTCAGTTGTCTTGGGTAGTGTTCAGACTAAGTTTTTATTAACTGTCACTCTGATATGCTCTCTGTCCTCATTTTCTGCTCAGGCTTTCGTTGATTCTGGAGCAGCTATTAACCTGATGGATTATGATTTTGCTAAACGTTGTGGGTTTCCCTTGATACCCCTACAGAAGTCTATTCCCTACTGGGGATCGATTCTACCCTTTGGCTGAGAATAAACCTCAATTCTCTACTCAGGTGATAATGAGGGTTGAACCTGATCATCTGGAGTGCTGTAAATTTTTGGTTCTGTATAATCTGCATGATATTATCGTACTGGGCTTCCCTTGGTTGCAGTCTCATAATCCTGTTTTGGATTGGAAATCTGTGTCTGTAACCAGTTGGGGCTGCCAATGTGTTAATACCAACACTCCTGTTTTTTCTGCCTCCCCCCAGGCTCAGGATGTTCCTGACTTTTTGATTGATTTTTCTGATGTGTTTAGCGAAAGTAAATCTGCATCCTTGCCTCCCCATAGGAGCTATGACTGCGCTATTGAATTAGTGCCTGGTAGTAAATTCCCTAAAGGTCGCCTTTTTAACTTGTCTGTACCTGAACATGACGCTATGCGGTCTTATATCAAGGAATCATTGGAGAAGGGTCATATCAGACCATCCTCTTCACCCTTAGGTGCCGGTTTTTTCTTTGTGGCCAAAAAGGATGGTTCATTAAGGCCGTGTATTGATTATCGTCTTTTGAACAATATTACTGTAAAATATCAATACCCGTTACCTTTGATTTCTGACCTGTTTTCCAGGGTGAAAAACGCTACTTGGTTTACCAAGCTTGACCTCAGGGGGGCATATAACCTTATTGCATTAAGCACAGGGATGAATGGAAGATGGCATTCAATACCCCTGAGGGGCATTTTGAGTACCTTGTGATGCCCTTTGGGCTCACTAATGCTCCTTCTGTCTTCCAGTCCTTCATGAATGACATTTTCAGGGATTTTGTGGATAAATTTCTGATTGTTTATTTGGATGATATCTTGATTTTTTCTAATGACTGGGACTCTCATGTGAAACATGTTTGAACTGTATTCCAGATTTTGAGAGAGAATGCTCTGTATGTGAAGGGATCAAAGTGTCTTTTTGGTGTACAGAGGATCTCATTTCTGGGATTCATTTTGTCCCCATCTGTTATTGAAATGGACCGGTCAAGGTTCAGGCCATCTGTGATTGGGTCCAACCTACTTCATTAAAGGCTCTTCAAAGATTTTTGGGTTTTGCCAATTTTTATCGTAAATTTATTGGTAATTTCTCGGTTATTGTTAAACCATTGACTGATTTGACCAGAAAGGGTACTGATGTGGTGAATTGGCCTCCTGAGGCAGTCTCTGCATTTTAGGAACTTAAGCAGAGATTCACTTCTGCTCCTGTTCTACGGCAGCCTGATGTTTCTCTGCCATTTCAGGTGGAGGTTGATGCCTCTGAAATTGGGGCAGGTGCGGTTTTGTCCCAAAAAGATCCAGAGACCTCTAAAAGTAACCCTTGTGCCTTTTTCTCTCGAAAATTTTCTCCTACTGAACGTAATTATGACGTGGGTAATCGGGAGTTATTGGCCATGAAGTGGGCTTTTGAAGAGTGGAGACATTGGCTGGAGGGAGCCAAACATCAGGTGGTGGTCCTTACGGACCATAAGAATCTGGTTTATCTGGAATCTACCAAGCAACTCAATCCTAGACAGGCCAGGTGGGCCTTGTTTTTCACACGTTTTAATTTTGTGGTTTCCTTTCTTACTGGCACTAAGAATGTTAAGGCGGATGCCCTCTCGAGGAGTTTCCTTGCGGACTCTCCTGAGTTATCTGATCCTTCTGTTATTTTGAAAGAGGGTGTAGTTCTTTCCGCCATCTCACCCAATTTGAGACTTGCTCTGGAGGGGTGTCAGGAGGATAGGCCCGAGCGCTGCCCTGTTGGAAAATTGTTTGTCCCGGACCAGTGGAAAAAGAGTGTGATGTCTGAGATTCATTGTTCCGCGTTGGCTGGGCATCCCGGAATTTTTGGTACCAGAGACTTGGTTAGTCGGTCCTTTTGGTGGCCTACCTTGTCTCGTGATGTCAGGGAATTTGTGCAGTCCTGCGGGACTTGCTCTCGCTCCAAGCCTTGCTCTCGCTCTAGTGGTTTGTTGATGCCATTGCCTGTGCCCAAGAGACCATGGACCCATATCTCTATGGATTTCATTTCCGACCTCCCTGTTTCTCAGAGAATGACCGTCATCTGGGTGATTTCTGATAGGTTTTCCAAGATGATACATCTTGTGCCATTACCTAAGTTGCCTTCCTCCTCTGAATTGGTGCCTTTGTTCCTTCAGCACGTGGTTCGTTTACACGGCATTCCTGAGAACATTGTGTCTGACAGAGGAGTCCAGTTTGTTTCCAGATTTTGGAGGACCTTTTGTTCTAAACTGGGTGTTCAATTGTCTTTCTCCTCGGCGTTTCATCCTCAGACCAATGGTCAAACTGAGAGAACAAACCAGACATTGGAGACTTATCTAAGATGCTTTGTGTCTGCTGATCAGGATGACTGGGTCTCTTTTTTTTGCCTTTGGCTGAGTTTGCTCTTAATAA